>CM076460.1:5332255-6552255 GCA_038419695.1 Scomberomorus guttatus | reverse complement strand
TCACGTGTAATCAGAACCTGCACTCGTCTTTCATTAACGTTATTTATTCTTCTAGCTGACTGTCTATAGGGCTGCTGGCTCTCTGTACACTGTATTAAAATGGGGGTGGAATGTTGTGGGTGGTGGAGAAAGAGTGAGAAAGAAATGGAGAGCAGAGAACGTCTGAGGAGTGTTTGCCCAGTGCGTTTATTGCCACTGCATAATTTATGAGCTGCTGGAGCTGACCATCATGGCAGTGTGCCGCAGGCGGCCCCTGGGGCCGTGTGGGACAGGCCTGTAAATTGGATGCTATGCTCCTGCTGAGCTCACAAGGCCCCTTTTTACTGTCCAGCCTGAGAAACAGACCAGCCACGAGCCCAGCCAGCTACCTTTGAGCTCTGCAGGGCCCCAGATCAGCAAAAAACAAGAGATGGAAGCAAAAAAAAAGGGAAAGAAAGAAAAAATGGCAGGCCCTTCTGTCACTCACTCCCTAGGCTGTCAATCATTTCACCCCCTTCCTTTCCTCCCTCCCTCCCTACTTTAATCGACACCCACCAACCCCTCCCTGCACTCCCAGTCCCCCCGCCTACACACACACATACACACACACACATATACTGTGCCAACCCCTGCCCGTATTCCCCCCCAGTGCCTTCTTCATTACCGACTCCAGTGCTTCTCTGCACCTCAGCCATATGCACAACGTTGAGGGCCGCCAGTCACCCAGCATCACACTAATTAGTTGATAAAGAATTAAGTGGACCTTGAAATTGAAATTGGAAAGAAAAAATGAAATCTAACCACTTTTTCCTCCCTCCATTACAAAGTTCCCTTCCTTCCCTTGTCATTTCACCATCCCCTGCCTCAAGCAGGAACACACATCATGGAATTATAATTCTAGTGGCGGTTAGTGTTTTGAGATTCCAGCTCCATCTGAATTTCACATAGGTTTCAATGTTAACAAGGGCACGGCTGCTCATGAGAAAATTGCTTTGTTACACATTCCAGTTCTTGTGTCGGCTAATGAAGTGATCTGATGATATTCAGACACTGAATATGAGTATGATAAGTTTGTCATTAAAGAGCTGATAAGATATGCCATTTGAAAAGGTAAATTAGATTATGCCACTCATGTGTTGGAACTGAATGCAATCTAAGCAGGAACAGTTATCAAACAAAGAACTGCACATATTATCACCAATTTTTCAGCTTTACCTCTCTTTTTCTTGCAGTGTGACACTGAGAGTGACCAAGACGACAAGGTAAGCCTGCTTTTCACTGTCATTTTTTATATGCTATTAAATGTGCTTGGGTTATTTTAGGCACCCTTTATCAATAACATTCAAATATTATACTTTCTTTAAGGCTGAGAATTTAATGTAATTAGAATTAAACATCCTGTTAATAACTACGAGAAAGCCTTAATTAGCTGCGCATTAATTATAAATGACTTAATGATGTGCAAAATCTAAATCGAACTGTTCTGGGTTTTTAGGATTTAGATGACATTTAAATGAGACTGCTGCGACAGCCAGGGCTGTTGGTGCAAGCTTTCTTTTGCTTAAAGCCAAGCACTGACTGGCATGTCTACAGTATGAAGTACACTGCTTCTATTTGTATATCTTACAGCCCAAATTTGGTGGCCTCTGGCACATTCTAATGCCACTATTCCATCATATACACTAAATGAGTTTGTCTACCTGATTGTAAGCATGTAGTGAATTATTGTAAAGGAGAATTAGGCTTCTTGTGCCTTTTAGCACAGTCTGTAAATAGCTATCAATAATTAAAACCATGCCTATTCCTGACTGATCAGAACTTTTGTAACGCAACAAAAACATGTGAATCACTTGACTCATATCATCATCATCTACTGAATCAACTCAACTTCTAGTCATCTTCATCTTCATTTTCATCTTCGCTATCATCCCGAGTTTGAGGCTGAGGCACAGCCTACATTTTCCTCATATGACACAGGCCTGTTACTCTGACAACATTGCCTGTTTTAGTGTGTGTTTGCAATGCGTCTTAGAGATGGCTCTGCTTTAAAAAGCAATATAAATAAAGATAATTCATTCATTCGTTTATTCATTAAGCCCTTAAACGCCTGTGTGGCGTATATGGAAAATGCAGCGCTTTCAGTGGAGTTTTTAATACTTATTGTGCAATCGTCAAGTTGCTGCCACTGGTGTTTTCCAAAGTAGCTCATCTAATGAGGATGTCCCATCTGTGCAATAAATGCAATTCTTAATGTGTTTTGTCATCAATTATTTTGCTAATATTTATCAAACTCTGAAGATGACTCTCCGCTCTCTACTTGGCAATACACAACCTCTCAGCTGAGCATGCACACACACATTCATATAGAGCATGTGGGGGTGGGACTGATACAGACAGACAGACACGTTTCTCTATCATCATGCTCGTATTGTTTTGAAGCGAAGGCTAGTGGTCATAAATGTACACGCATAGCGAATCGCAACTTGTTAATCAAAACTATTTTATTACAGTCAAAAATTAATATAATAAAGTAGCCGACTGGACTTAAATGAGTAGTCAGCTGTTGCTATCTTGTGCCGCTTCTAGCTATCTATTTGCCTGCCTTTTGCGATGCACGCTTTTGCTAATTAGAAATAACACAATCCTATAATCAGGTATTCATTGTTTATTTCTGCTCCTATAATTTCAAGTAACACCTCCTACTGTTAAGATCTATAGCATCTTCCTGTGGTGTAATAATGTCCTATATTTGCTGAGAGGTGCATGGTTTAAATTTTGTCACCTTTGTTTCAGTTTTACACTAAAAAGCAAAAGATAAAACATTTGCAAGGAAACACAATCAGTCACCAACAAACAAGTACTAAGGATTTTAAAAATGAAGGAAGTGCTCACTGGAAATAGAATAGTTTTGTAAGGCTTGGCCTGATGGTGGCAGTATGGAAAAGGTCATGGAATCACTGAATTCAAGAGACGTCTTCCTGTCTGGAGTAGAATCTGTACAGGAAGTGTTGTGTCTGTAAGTAATGAACCAGGAGATGCATTACAGTATACTGGTGTGAAAGTCGAAGTTTGGGCTGCTGGTGACACTTATGGTTATATTAGTGTCACCATCTTATTGCTGAATAGTTATAGTGTCACCAAAATCGACAGGTTTTGTCATCAAAACTTGGCGGAGGTTATATAAGAAAACATTTTCGTTGGTAAAAATTTGCTAGAAAGTGCAAGATCTAGGTCTAGTCATGTACACATTACATTTTCAGCTGTCCCTTGAAGATGTCAGTGAGTTCAGCCTGATTCACCTCTTCTTTTTTTTGGCTACTATAAAAAGGCTGCCAAACCTTTTCCTATTAGTTGGCAAAGGAAATCAATAAAATAATCAAACTGTTAACTATTTACACAACATCATGGCATATACTTATTATACTGTATATTATAACTTCATTGTTCTTAAAAAAAAGTACAGTTGTACCATTTTAATGATGGCTGCCACATTTTGGCTTATTGATTATATACCCAAGCGCTTGTAAGTCTCTACAAGTTTGTTTTTAGCCGTCTGTCTACAGTAGTATTTGGTTCAGCTCCATTTATAATATCCAGGTATTCACAGATTGAACGTACCTCCATAGATTCTAAGAGCAGCCATATTATCCAATGACTTCTAACTAGAGATCTAGATTCACTCTAATGATTTAGTAATGCCATTTGCTTGTGGTGTTTAGACTGTGCAGCAAATTGAGTCATTACTCAGTGTTGTCGATTTAAATTGCTCCTGTCTCGGTGGCAATTCCTTTTTGTTTCAGGAAGAGAGAGAGAGCATGGTGAGCTGTAATCCCCCCAGTGACTGTATTAATTCACCCTGGCTCACGTTACGCTCCTGATGAACAGCGCCGACTACACCTTCCTGTCATTGATTAATTGTGTGTTAAAGTAACAGAGGAGTGAATTAGTAAATAGGGGACCCCTATGACAGGGGCTGACTCATGTGTTCTTCCGCGATGTGAGGGAGTAATTGGAGCTCCCACTCAACACTTTTACCCCCTCCTCAGTCCACATCACCTCTGCCACTATCTGTTTCTGCCAGGCGCCAGGCACGCTACGCCCACTGCCACTGTTGTCATTTGCATTCTGTGGACGACGTGGTCTACTTTACAACACCGCAGCAGAGAAGGACGCAGGAGAGCAGAGTCATTTTAATGGGTCAAATGTATTCAAATGAGGACAAACGTGGCTTATTTAGTTTCCCTTCAAAAGCAGGAAATGGAAAAAGTGTTCCTAGGAGAAATCATGTTCTGCCTGGTGTAGAAGGCCTCTGCCGTGTTGGCGGGAGCTGCCAGGCTCTGATAAGAGACAGCTATTCGCATCTCAGGATATGTGCACACACAATCCTGCTCATGTGTTTGTGTATGAGTGTGTGTCTGCATGTGTTGGAAACTGTCAGAGCATTTGCTCATTACAAAGGGACCTGTAGGATGGGCCCTCTCCAGCATGACATGTTAATGGCATGCTGGGAGAAAGGTAGGAGGCAGGCTCACCGCAGTCAACCGTCACACAACACTGGTATTATTAGCTCTATATGCGTTATCATTAGCATCTCTGCTCAGGCCCACATTATCACTGCTCTTTCTTTCTCTCTGCTGGTATCAAGTTCATTCAGGGCTCAGCTAATGAGCAGGGCCAAGGTAAATACTTCTGCTTTAAAGGTCGACACTGTATTTAAGAAACGTGACAGGAGTATCACTGCATGCGTGTTGAATATGTAATAATCCGTGTTTTCTTGTTCTATGTTCTCTGAATGTCTAGTTCCTTATCTACACTAAAACCCACAGTAACTGCACTAAGGCATTTTCACATCAAATTTTAATGGCTCATTTCATTCTCATTTTGTTGTACATATTGAATGGGATGGTCTCCTTTTTTTTTTTTTTCAACCTATACTGTACAGCGGGCCGCTTGAGGGAACTCTAGGGATCATGTGATTTCTAAATTGGCATCAGGACGCAAGCAAAAATACCTGCTGAGTGGCCAAAAACCTCGTCTCAGAGCTTTTGCTGGCGAGGTTGTCCACTTTTGTGTGTCACTATCATGTAGCTTGGCCCATCTTCCTCTCCTGAAACCCAGTCAGCAAAATGTGCTTTTGCACTCATCTTCTCCACAGTCTACCCTTTTGGAGGATCCTGGCAGGATCAGGTGGTCATTTTTATTAGGTCTAGGCAGGACTGGCTTGAGCAGCTTGTTCCCAGTTATGATGCTCCTGCTTTACTGGCAGGAAAGCATACTGAAAAAAGCTCCATAGCCTCAGGTGTCTTTCATGTGCATCCACCAAAGCCCCAATAACATTGCCTGGTTTCATAGTGTGGTTAATACCAACAGGTTTTCCACCATCTGAGACCTTTTAGGAGGGCATCACTTAACCCTCAACATGTGTTTTTATATTTTTCATACATGTAAATGTACCCTGCCTCTTTTATTTTGTTTTGTTTTTTATAATATGTATGCACTGACACATTCACTCAACATTCATCTTTTAGATTACAAGTCCAACAGCGGCAAATTTCTGTACCTTGTTTTAGCAGTCTTTGTAATGTTGTCAAGAGCGCTCAGGCACTCACTCTGTCTGGACTTGCTAATGCTTAAGTGATTTTTGCTTGTAAGTGGCACCTTGAAACTGTCAGTCAAATATTTTAGTATGAATATCTGCTGGTGCTCAAGTGCTTTTTCCAGCTTAACTGTTCAACAATCATGTTACTTAAGCCTTTTGTGAAGACAATGACTCCGTGCTGTCATCTGCAGGACTTTATCACTCTGTGCCTTTTTTATCTCTCTTTCCCTTACCTCAGGGCTTTTTTTTTTATAGAGACCACACCTTTACTAAGTGTTATTTACTCGCTCTATCAGCAGCCACAAGCCGTAAATGCCGTTTTGAAAATGCTTTGCGTCTTATTAATGGCCACGCAACGGAGTGCTGTAATTTGCTGTGCTTTGCTCTCATTGGAGGCGAGGGATCTAAGTGGGTGCTTTAGAGCAGCCGAGGGAACCTGTTTGTCCTTGACATAAAATAAAGATCTGAACTGGTAATATATTTGCTGTTTCTCTTCCTTTATTGTTTTGCTGTGTTTGCCTTCAGGCAATTACAGCAGAAGAGTCGTGTTTCTCAATCACTCGGCAGCACTGTACATAAAACCATTTTATATCCTCCTCCTCCCCCCCAAACCCGCCCTCTTTCCACCGCAGTGGGAAGGATGAGTAATAAAAAGGAGAGAGCAACTTGTCAGCGTTAAAAGATTATGTGTTTTGCCCCCTCCAAAGGAAGAGAGTAGTGTTTACAGGCTTGAGTGGGTGCTCGCTAGGCCGAGGCTGAGGCTGATTGCACTAGAGTACCCTGTCAGCCAGTGATTTGTCATGTACTTTATCATCCTTGTCACTCTGCAGAGCGTTGTCATAGGTAACGTTCCTGCCTGCCCCCTCCCCCCTCTGTGCTTTGTACCCAGTCAGTGTAGGAAATTTGTATTTACTTTGGGGGAGTGTAATTTGTTCCTCATGGATAATATGACCCTTAGCGGAGCCGGATCACGGGTTAGTTGAAGTGATATTTTCCGGTAATGGTAGTCGTACATCATGGCTGTCAGGCCGGGTTAGGAGGCGAGCACATTACAGCTCCATTTTAGCACTGCAGGCATCTGGGATTATTTTCCATAACCAAGTATGACATGACCGCTCTGCGGAGTGCATTAAATTTTTACTAGCTTTTTTCCCTCCCCCGGCAACTTCTGTGGCTTTTCCCCCGGTCTGGGTCTCGGGGCTGCCACAGTGATGGATACCCCCGGAGTCCCAGTAGCCCTGGCCAAGGTTAGCGGGTGTCACAGACCTACACCGTTCCCCTCCATCCAATAACCGGCAAATCCCTGCTCCCTCTGAGGCACGTGCACACAGGCCCACAGCTCACCACTTCAGCCAACCCTGAGCCTCCACTCGCCTCCACACACACACACACACACAAACAGAGATACAAATAAAAGAAACAAGCATATTCTCCTTTGAGAAGTCATTAAACAAGTTTCTGTGAATGTGAGAAGTAAAAAAAAAATATGATTACACCTCAAGGTTTGTCCCCTGAAGCAGTTTTCACTGAAGAAAGACAGATAGATGGACATTTGGACACTTACGTAACACTGTCCCACCCTCCTTCCTTCACTTCCATGAATAGAGATTGTCTTTACACATGGCAGTGCTTGTGATGGCAAACAGCATGGTGCTCCTGAGCTGTTGATTGCTTTCCTTTTCTTTTCTATTCTTTCCTACTTCTCTTTTCTCCTCAATTGTGATTCCTCTCTCCTTGGCAGCAAGGTCAGCAGTGTAAATGCCACCTCTTGCCATTGACAAATGGTCGCTCCCCTGTCTGATAATCAGTAGGGTCTCAGAGGTGGACGAGCAGGCGGAGCTCATTAGGGCGCCACAGATGAGAAATTAATGTGGAGATTCCAGGCCTGGCAGAGAGCTGCGCTGATGGGCCCTGGGTGGGGGAGGTGGAGAGGGGGGACGTAGGTGGGGAGGGGGGTGGATGGATGGGACCCTGTCTGATGGATGGCCAGGTCAGCAGGCAGCAACACTCCCCAGACAGTCCCACACATACACAAACGTACACACACACGCCTGTCCTCCCCCTGTAACCTCCCCTTCTCCTTCCCCTCTACCAACCTCCCTTGTAGCCCCTCCACCCAGCAGTACAGTAATGATACTGCAGAGCGTAAGGCCACAAGAGATAAGGTCAGAGGAGAGACATTTCAGCCCCTGACTGACACACTGGTACATAATTAAATGGAAGTAGCCTAATTGCCACAAATTTCCACGTGCCTTTTTTCTTCTGAAATGAGATGATGACCTAAGGTGAAAATGTCAACCTGTCAATGTCCTTTGCAGGTTATTTATATTGCCTGTCTGATATTCCCATGCCAACAGATTACATCTTTTTTCTTAATTTACACTTGTTGCACCATTGCTGGGAATGTGCCCTTGTGTGTTGATATGTGACACTGTGATGCGTGTTACAATGTGCTTTGTATTTAGACTTTTCAGGCTTATTCTGAGATGTTTAGGTGAAATTTGCTCAAAGCAAAAGGATTTGACACATCAAAGTCTGTTTACAGGTCTTAGAGAGTGCTACTGCATATGTGAAAAAAAGTTGTAGAAGACCTTTTGTGGCTCCGGAGGGAGCTGCGAGAAAATAGGTAAATTGCATCAAGTGATGTCACTTGAAGAATACAAATTTGAAAGTGGGAAAAAATCTGGAGGTGCGGAGTGATCCTTTTGCAGGCCCTCTGCTGGTCTTCCTTACCTGTTTTCTTGAATACTATACTACCCTTATGAAAGTTTGACAAATCTACACACACAAACCCCCCCACTAGACTTGTTTATGCAGTATAGTCATTGTTACAGTTGAGGAGACTTAAGGAGCTGTGGTGCTGAATTGAGAGTCAGCAGGCTGGCTTGCCTCCGGGGCTCTGACCCTCCTCCATCCTCCTCTACATTTACTGTGACCCATTTACAATAGCTTGCTCTAGAGCTTGCACCACTTCATCGTCCCAGCAGGTAAATCCTCATTCTGTCACAGCCCATCTCCACTTGCTAACACTTACAGCATCAGATGTGCACAATAATCAACATGTCATTAATGCTGTGTTGTTGGTTTTCAAGGTTTCCCGTAGGCATTGAAAATCCTTGGATATGACAAAAATAAAATAAGGCCTTGAAAGCTTTTAGAAATTGGTGAGTAGCATTCAAGTCCTCTGTTTTAAATCCCATCATGAAAGCTTCCCAGCTTTCAGTACCTCTTTGTATCCTAGCATCAACACGTTTCGTTCAGAAAAATAATTAAAATGATAGAGAAGGATTACATTGTCCACCAACATGTCAGGTCGCCAGCAGCTCAAGTTATATAGATAGGACAGAGTTGGAAATAGAGTCCTGCGCTCACATTTTCACCATCAGCACATCCTTTGACGTGAAAATCTTTCAATTTGTTCTATGCAGCAGTCTCATTTCTGTCAGTTGTATGACAAAAAGATTGCATACACTCATTTAATGAAAATATCGAGTGGAAATTGTCATGGATGGATAATGATTTTTTTCTATTTGATTCTAGTTTCACAATTTCCAATGAAAAACTAAACAGACTATTTACATAATCACTCACAATTGGCATCCAACATGCATGCAGAAACAGTCTAAGTCTGATAAGGTATCTACAGCATAAAAAGGCAGCCTGTTGTGTCTGAGTTTATATGAGACCTTTCCCAGGTTCTTCAGAAATGTTTAAGCTCTAGATTGAGCATGTACCTGTTAAATATTTGTTGAATGGTGAAAAGAAGCCAAGTTGTTAGTCATTTGGACCCGTGCCGATTATATTGACACAGCATAGTCGAGATGTTTTTTTTTGTTTGTTTGTTGTTTTTATTTGTAAAAGTGCTGCCACTCCAATGCACCTTTATTCTAATGCAAATGGAATGCAATCTTAAACTTGTTGTATCCATAAAAGGCAGTGGTATTGCTTTTTAAATTGCCTTCTGATGCTTTTTGATAGCTACAGCATGGTAGTTTTGGTGTTGAAACACAGGCTTGTAGGAGGTTTGACTCTTACCTTGAGACGTGATATTATACAAGCCCTAATGTGTTACTTGCCACTAAAGTGCTGAACCTCACCATTCATTTATGTCCAACAATAAAAGGTAATAATGCACACGTTTGACTAGGCCAAGGTTGCCAAGTCCTTGAAATTGAATGGAGAAAAAAAAAACAGTTGCAGCAGTGAATTATGTTTCAAAGGCAATGATTCAATTCCCAGCGCAAGCTGAGAACACAGGGAATGGAAAATAATTCAATCAGCAACAAAAACCATAAATATGCTGTTTGACTGAGATGTTCACTCCTGTGGAAAGAAAAAGCCATTTCCATCTTTCCTGACCTGGAAAAGAAAAATGTCTCAGGCAAATTGTGTACATATATCAAAGACTTTATGAGATTGGCCACATACAGAGAAGCTTTGGTGTGGAGACAAAACCACATTTAAAGAAATATTAAGTCCAGTATACATATTAAGGGAAAGTGAGAGTATAATGTGGCAGACATTTTCCTCTTTTTAAGTTGTGCACACATGATGTAACAATCAGTCTTCTTGCAGTGAGACTCCTTTGTCAATAGGACATAGAAGGTATGGCATATTATTCTTGGTAACTGATTGAACTATCTCTTAAGCACATCATTAGGGCTCCCCATATTTCTAATAATGTCACTAATGTTGTTTCAGCAGCTCTGTTGAGTCAAACTAAATTACATTTTTAATACCATTGACCTGCGCCATAACGAACTTACTCCATATGGTGTCATTTGTCAGGTGCTTTGACAGTAACCAAATGGAGGGCTGCTGGGTAAGACTGTGCTATGGCGTACTGTGTATGTAGAACCTTCTGGGTCATGTTAGGCCGATCAAGAGTGAGCAGCGCCCTGGCTCCTCAGGTGTCTGTCCTCATCTCTATTTATGAGGCAGCGTTGCCAGTTACCAGTCTTTAATAATGTATGGAGTAAGACCTTGGGTTCAAACCAGTGTCTCTAGAAACAGGCTGGTTATGAAAAAAAAAAAATTGGTTGTTGTTATGCAGGAAGCCCTTCACAGTGCCTATCGCTTTTCTCTCACGCATTCTCTCTTCATCCTTCACTGTCTCTCTATCTGCCCTCTCTCCCTGTTGAGAGTGAGTTCTCCCACACGCCAAGGTTAAACTTTCTCGCTGCGCTCGGCGGATGTCAGTCAAGGCCCCAGTTCACCTGCACAGAAGCCCCCACCAACTGGGCCAATGACTCTCACACAAACCCTCTGCCCCCTCATTGCCCTTTTGTCAAGCCAATGATTTCTGAAGGCAACTTGCTTCAGAATTGACTGGCTCTCTGTCTTTCCACTCTCCACAGCAACCTCAGCTCACCCACAGAAAATGGCTTTATCCCTGTAGCCAAGACAGGATTTCTCTATCTGCTATTGGCAAAAGCAAACCCAGTGCACTCAACATAAAGAGTGTTAATTATACCACATTAACAAGGTTGAAGAGTATAATGCAGTGAGGATACTCCTATGGTAGAGATAATGTAGCAAGAATTGGATCACTGAAATACTCTTCTATTAAATTTAGTAAAAATCTCTCCTTTACGAGATCTGTAAGGGAGTAGAAAACATAGTGTTCTACTTTTACACACACTCTCACAGTTTTATTACATTTCCAGAGAATTATACTGAAGGTACAACAACTCCAACTGGACAAATGTGTAAAAATAAGGTGATGACTGACTTTTTCATGAAAATTAACTTTTGGATTGGCTTGAATAGTCTTGTAAGGATCTTTTGGCTTGCAATATTTGTAGTTGTAGACATAAGATTGATTATTATTCTCCCCAGAAATGTACTGCATAAGTCTCACAAGCAAATGAGTGCTGTAGAGGACCATATCCCTAATATCCCACTGTGTAAGCCACAAGAGACAGTGAGTCACAACAGAAGAGGATCGTAAATGAGGGAAATAGAGAGTAGGCCTGTCAGAATGACAACGCTGTCCCAGCATGCATGGCGGCAGCCACAAACAATCCTAATGACATCAGGGGCTCTGAGGAGGGGCTGTATACTGTTGGCTCCTGGGCTCTGGCCGGTCCCCCCCACCCCCACATCCTTCCCTTGAAACCACCACCACACTGCTTGTTATAGGCAGTGTAATTAGGTGGCTGAGCTTGTTGCATGCAGCCCAGGTCACAGAGGCATGTCCAACCCTTGTCCTGATTGCTCCTTGGGGAATTATTGACAAAACACAAGGAGCATTGCATGTTGGGCTCTAATTATGTGTACAAGACATAGACGGCCCCGGGGAAATTAAATGAAATTCCCCAGCTTGATGGGTCCTCCACACTCATGGGATCCATTCTGTTTCTTATTAAGCCCAGCCATTGTCTGGCTTTATGAGGCTGCTGTGTGGAGCTAGGCACCATCTAAATGCTTTTAAGTGTCTCGCTTCACAGTGGCAATACATCAATGACTCATGATGGAAAATTGCCTGTCGATTGTGATCTACACTGAAAAGAGTGTAAGCAATAAAACAGTAAATATATTTAACTAATGCTCGCTAATATTGTAAATATAGGGTGTGAAATGGAACACCTGCATGGTGTTTCATTGTGTAATCAGTTTCTTGTCACAGCAGTGTGGTCTGGACACATCCAAACACCTCTGCTCTAATTCCCCTGGCCCAGATATTGGACAGGAATTGATAGTCTCCTGCTTGTGCAAATGAAGTGATAAGGGGTCTCACCCAGATTACACAAGGCCTAAGTGGTGCTGAGAAAGCTTATGGAGATGAATGAATTCATGAGGCTGCCTGACAGATTCTTAAGAAGCAATGTAATAAGGGATAAATCAAACAGCTACCATTTTGCCTCTGAATGATTTCAAATTAAAGCTGAGGGAGATGGCAGACCTCCCGGGAGAGGGTGAACTTCAGTATAGAACTGCGGCTGACCCTTATGTATATTTCTCTATCATTAGAACACCCTTATGGCTAATGTTAAAAAAAGGCTGCATAAGCAGTAAATACTCCATTCCTTTTGATTCCCCTCAGTGGGATGTAAGCTGGCTTTGAATTGCCAGACTGTGGGGGCAGGCCCAGTCCCAGAGGTCTGCCCACTGATCATTCTTACCACCATTAATAATTGAGCATATTATGTTGTAAGATGGTGGATTTGTCCAGGACTATTTTGGAGAAATCTATTATCTCTAGTTCTAATAGCTGTAGCTTTATCTCACTCGTATATAGAAAATGATTGAGTCATGGCTACTACTGGTTGGTTTGAAAGTAACATTAACAAGAACAAGGAGAATATCGTACAAGCATATGTCAAGGCTACCAATAGCATTCACTGAGCTTCATTATATAGCTCCAGCAAACACCACACAGTTAGGTCAGATCTTCCTCTACAATACGCTGTAGACCACTGTTGCCTTACTGTGATTATCTTCCATTGACTGCTCATATGACAGTTTGTACAAGCGGACACCAAAGCCTCAGATAAACACAGGCCTTTATGAAACCAGAATCATACATGAAAATGTCAGGTCACCTCATTGATATGACCTGCATCACAACAACACAGCTCTCTGGTCAATTAAGCATGGGCAGAGCGCGAGCACTGTATCAGCCCATTCCACCCAGTCCCACATGCCCCGTGGCTATGCAGACAGCCCGCTCACTAGTACAGTGAGCACACACACACTGAAAATGTTACCGAGACTAGCATTCAGGGAATAATTGGCAGAAGATGCAGATGTGCTGGCTGCCGCGCTCTGAGGCCAGAGAGAAGAATGTGATGTGTTTCGAATGGCAAATGGAGGTGAGTCATACTGACACCGCTGGCTGTGATGATATTTCTGCTTGGCAAAGCTACATAACCATGGGAGGGCAATGGAAAGAATGTCAGCGTGCAAACTAATGTAAGGATGGCATTTGGTGTTAGCTGTCATGTGTCGGCTTGAGTTATGTGATTTAGCATCTGCAGTCGCAGCCCAGACACCAATGTCATGATGTTGATCAGGGCTAGGCATCATCTAGTTTGTGCCTATCCTCCCTTTCCTAAATCCCCCTCCTCCTCTTCACACATAGAAACATGTCATGAGAGTGAACACAAGCACACACTCACAAGCGAGCATATGTGTCAGCTCGCAAAGTTGTGGGCATACAGTTCTAAATAACAAAGCAAAAGACATGTGCCCGTTGGGTGGTGAGATAGCTCATTACCTATGAGCGACCTTCCATCTGCACTCATGGCTGCTCTGGGAGCCATTATGATTATGATGGAAATCTCACAAGCCATTACTGGGAGACAGCACAGGGCTCACTGCAGACACACTAATGGACTCATTTGTAATTGGGAGAGAGGGAAATGACTCTGCGAGCTAGCAGTGGCTTTGTTTGATGGAGTATGGAGGAGCGCATACTAGATGTGACAAATGAAACAGTGTTAGTTCTCTATGTGAACTAAACTGCTGTGCTTCCTTGATCACTGCACACATGCACACACACATACAGATGGGTGACAAATTAAAGGAAAAACCAACTTAAAGTGTGTTAGTAAGGTGTTGGGTCACCACGTGCCGACAGAACAGCTTCACTGCACCTTGGCATTGATTCTACAAGTCTCTGAAACTCTACTGGAGGGATGAACGCCATTCTTCCAAAAGATATTCTCTCATTTGGTGTTTTGATGATGGTGGTGGAGAGCGCTGTCTAACACGTCGGTCCAAAATCTCCCATAGGTGTTTAAATGGGTTGAGATCTGGTGACTGCGAAGTCCATAACATATGATTCACATCATTTTCATACTCATCAAACCATTCAGTGACCCCTTGTGCCCTGTGGATGGGGGCATTGTCATCCTGTAAGAGACCACTCCCATCAGGATAGAAATGTTTCATCATAGGATAAAGGTGATCACTCAGAACAACTTTGCATTGATTTTCAGAGAGCCTTCCCTCTAAGGGGACAAGTGGACCCAAACCATGCCAGCAAAATGCCCCCCACAGCATAACAGAGCCACCGGATCCCCTCACTGTAGAGGTTAAGCATTCAGACCTGTACCAATTTTTCCTTTCATTTGTCACCCGTCCATACAAGCACCATCCTCCCTTTCTTGTTGTGTCAAGCTGTGACTTAACTTCCAGGAGCCTGTTCATATTATCTTTTGATGGTGGGGTTGGGCTTTAGGGTTTGACGATGAATCTTTGGGGCAGGACACGTAGGGAGAGTTATTAAAGAATACATTTCAGAGAGGTGCTTATAGTGTTGAAATTGACTGGTTGGGGTCAGTTGGGGGGATAATGTCACCTCTTAAATCTTGGGATTAATGGTAAAACCCATGCTGATCCCTCAGCAGGTTATTCAGTCAGGACAAGGGAACAAGAGCACAAGTGGAAGCCTCCGAAAGATTTAAGTGTACAATTTTATTGGTGTTTTGTGTTGGTTTTACTTGTTTCAGTAATTCATCTGGGACCATACATGAAATCCATATTGATCCACTCCCACTGTTTACTGAGACACTGTAGAGCATTTTTCACCCCATAACTTATCTCTTTTCCTCACAGTTTATTTCAGCAACATCTGGGAAGTAAACTGCTGAGGTTTATTTCCTACTTCTCATTATTTTTAATTAGCAGAGATTTCTTGTTTTCTGTTTGCATTGTCCCCACAGTGTTGCTCCACACATCGGTTATGATTTTCTAGTTATGCCCCAATTCCAGGAGGATTAGAATAACCATAAGTGCCATTGTGGTAAAACATTAGCTCAGCATTTGTTTATAACAATAACAAAAGATGCTTTAAAAGTTGAGAAAAAGAGGACTCTTAAAATTGGTGGTGGTCTGGTTAATGCAGTGTATGCCAAAGTCAAATATTTTGAGGGATGTCTGCACAAATCATAAAATATAATCTTGTATCTCATTGCATGAACACCTGTATAGAAGTGTTCAGTGTTTGTTGACAGAAATTTAGGCATAATATTAAACTATTAGGAGCTCAAAAATATCACAAAATATGGCCTGAAGACTTAACAGAGTTGACTCAACACCTCTCAGATACAACAAAAACTGTAATGTGCATCAAGACTCTAGCACTCGGCCTATCATATTGGGCTGTTATATTGTTTCAGAATACAACCTGTTACAGTGTGTTGATGATATTCTACCTACCCTCCGTGTGCGATCTTTTATGATCCAAATTGATTTAATAAAAGACGAGGCAAATGACTGACTCGCCATATTTTGACAGGAGCCAGAATTTATTTTTACAGTGACATCAACTGATTGTTTAACAAGGTTGTATTTTATTGTAAATACCTCAGTATGGAAGGGGAATAGGTAAGCTACTGCATAATGCATCCAATTCTGCATGGCAGCTTCTGTGTTGTTAGTCCACATCCTACCTATTAAACCAACAGGACATTTAACCGCGTGTTTATACAAACGAAGGCTCCCTCAACAGGAGCCTGACAGGGACGAATCAGAGAGAGAGATGGGAAGGAGGTTGTGAGGGGAGGGGGGGGACTAATAAGATTGCTCTGACCTGGGTGATTTATAGATTCATTTGTGTGCTTGTTTAGGAACCTGATCTGCATTATTCATGTCCACAGAGGAGCAGTACTGAGGACATTAGCTGGTTAACCCCTGCACAGGTTAGGCCACATTATTT
The DNA here is from genome assembly GCA_038419695.1 of Scomberomorus guttatus. NCBI lineage: Eukaryota > Metazoa > Chordata > Actinopteri > Scombriformes > Scombridae > Scomberomorus > Scomberomorus guttatus. The sequence goes on along the minus strand of CM076460.1, from coordinate 6,536,014 downwards.
TAATGGTCATTGCGAGGGCAGGCCTCTCAGCCCCATTGTCAGAGCAAGAGAGGGAGAAGAGGGAGAGCACAGCTCATTTATTCCAACCAAACAGCTATCTCCCCTACACAGGGAACAGGTGGGGCCAGGGCATTATTATTCAATTACGTCTGTTAACAGTAAACAATGCACATCGCTTTAAAGCTCACAAGAGAAGGATAATTGGTAACCGAATGCCTGGTGACTTTTGACTGCCACGCGTCCCATTATTTATTTGTCACATGCCACCTGTCATGCATATGATGCGACCGCAGCGTCCCATGTTTTCTGCGCATGTAATTACTATTCATCTCTGTAATGATCATGCCTTGTACCCATAAAATAGACTGCACCAGCTTTGACACGAGGCCACATTTGTCATCATCTCTGTAGATTGATGTGACAGTTATTAGTGACATACCAGTCTCGTCGCATGAAGCTGCCACAGGAAAAACTGCCTCGACTACATCACAGCACCCATTTAATTTTCATGTTGTGTGCCTTTCAGCTTTGTCTTTCTAGGTTAAATGTTTTTTTATTTTCTTCTACTTTCAACAGTCTTTATTTGAAAAAAAATCAGGCACATTATATCAGGCAAATTAGTCACTTTATTGTTCTTAATGATTTATCTGCTATTTCACCACTGTAACATTCAAATAATACTGCCATGAGGGACATATAGATGCCTATGCTGTGATATTTGTGAAATATCCTTCTACTATGTATCATAGAATCACTTAACTGTGACAAATCACACACACACACACACACAGCACACCCCAGTTTAAGGAAGGACGAGATGTGATAGCTTTCCCTCCATCTTCCCGGTGAGGATGATCCACCTCTTTCTGTGCTTTTTTTTCTCTCCTCTCTCTGGGGAGAATGCCATCATGCATAAAGAAAGACACGGAGAGCGGCAGCAGCATATGTCTGCCGCGGTGGGTGCGGCGCTGACAGGCCGGGCTTATCGTCTCTGCAGCTCTTCACTACAAGCGTGATTACCGCTGACAGCTCCGACTGCTGATAAAAGCGGGAACATTAAAGAAAACAGAAGAGCCGCGCAGTCAACGCACCAGTGTTTCTTCTCATCAAGCCCCCACCCAACCCCCACTTCCCAACCACCAGCACCAGCGCTCCAGAAGCTCCTTCTATTCCTCGTCTTCCCAGTACCCCACGCCAGGGTGTCAGAGCTGTCGAGAGTGGGAAGTGACATCACAAGAATTTGCCAGCAGTCTCGAGGCTCATCATGTCAGCGGCAGCCTGTCTTGTGTCAGGCTTCCCCCAGGCAAGCTGTGATCCAGCCCTCGTCTCCACACATCAAGACTCCTCACCGAGGAGGGGAGGGAAGGAGGGAGAGAAAAAATTAACAGAATGTTTTTCCATCTTGTTAACTGACAGCATCGTTTGTTAGATCGCTGTCTCAGCAAGCGGGAGTGTGTGGAAGGGTTTCAGATTGGCAGAGGGAAGAATTGGCAAGTGAAAGCATGGTGAATTATTGAGTTTGGATGAGGTGTCACAGCTACCGCGTTGCTTTTGCGTGGGTTTCCAGAAAGCATCTGAGGTGTGATAGGAGAACAAGTGTGGAGGAGTGTTCGATTAAAAAGTTGCGAGGATAGCGGGGCATCATTTTCTTGGGCTGGCCAGATTATTTGTGTTTATATGTCTGTATATGTGTGCATACTGTATATAATTACTTTGAATATCCAAGTTTAAGAAAATGGTACAAAAGCTGTTTCTTCCAGAACTACTTTTGAGTCTGCCAGAGTTAGACACTGCTTCAGGAGTCATGGAAAATCTGTTCTATCTCCTGGGTAAATCTCCATCTCGCAGATCTGGCCCTCTGTCAGCTCATTTGGACGGAGAGAGGGGCTGCCTCGGCAAAGAATGCTTTTGATTCTCTTTTCATTTATTTGAACTGATCTGCTGTGATTAAGAGCTCCGTGTCTCATTATTCTCTTTTGGAGAGGAGCGGGGCATTGCCTTTTGCCAAAATATTTGAATGATTAGGGCCCAGGCACGGGCCATGCCAAAGCGACGGGAAGCATTCACTCTGCTTATTAGATTCACTTAAATGCTGTTGTAAATCAATGCTGCCAGTGCATGCTGCCAGGCCCAGACTCTAGTTCGAGAAGCTTCCACTGCCAATGCCAGAGCATAGTGTAGAGCCACTAGAGGCAGCTGAGGCTGTTGGTCTGTGCTGATGTTTGTTTTAGCTCGGCCTCTTAATACAGCAAAACAGTTGTTTGACCAGTTTTGGATTCATTTCCCATATGAAAATGCAATTAATCAAGCAGCTGTGAGACATGGGTGAGTTCGAGAAAGCTGATCCTGTTGAATAGAGGTTGAAACCACCAGACAGCAGCTGGAGATGATTTCTGTCTCCGAGCTGTAATTTCTTAAGACATGAGTAACGATGACTTCAACTTAAAGGCATGGAAAAATGTATTAATATTAGGAAGCTGTTGTTTAGCCAATCTAAATCTATCATTTAAGAAACAATTGAAGTGTTCAGCATGAATGTGACAGATCGTTGCCTGCATGATTGTGGAGTTGAACCTGAGTGTTATTCTATTGTTCTGTCAATTTTAAGATTGTAGACTGAGAGAAAAGAGGGGAAAAAAGGCAGCTTGCTGAGCACTCAAGGAAAAATACTGGCTTTGGTCTTTCAAAATACCCCTGGAAGCTCAATCAGGCCTTCAATTTTGGCACATTGTCAAGAAGCAAATGTAACAAATCAGAACATATTGTTCCTCAGGGGGCGTAATAAGAGCCTTTGAACCATGAGCTCCACTGCTCTGCTCATGCCCTCTTGGTGACAAACTGGCTCCATCACTTTCTTATTCGCATTACCCAAGTCAGCGTCTGTCATGAAAAGCCATCTGTGGTGATATGGCCTCCCTGTTTGTCATTTGGTGACTTCCTTCACAAATAACACGAAGGATGTGTCATCTGTCTGTTTGCTGAGGCAAAGGTCAGTGTGTTGGGATGGGCAAAACATGTGAGGGGGATTTCCTCAGTCCTGAATGGCCCATAACACTCACTGCTGGCTTTGGCTCTAGCACAGCTTGCTTTTCAATAAATGCTGCGGTGCAAAGGAGGACAGATGAGGATCATGAGGTGTGACTGGGGCTGGGGAGGTGGGGGAAGAAGAGAAGGAAGAGGAGGGAAGGGGACAGGCAATTTACCAGCGGCTGTGACTCTGGAGGAGGGGGGAGATGTATGGCACCCAGCCAGCAGAGCAGTGGAAAACAGTGGTCCAGACTAATGATCCACAGCCTGATCGTTATGGCCCCCACAGAAAGGATGGGCACAAGGCGCAGTTCCCTGGAAATCAATTCCCAGGAAGCACATGAGTACTAGTTGTAAATCATGGCGGTATGGAAGGATGGATGGAAGGCACTCTGGATGAAAGGGGAAGGTGGTTGTAGAAGAGGAGAATCGGTAAAGGGGGAGCTTTCAGGGGTGGAGAGACCGAGCATGAAGGGGGAACTCTTTCGATCATAAACCCTGAAGGCAAAATTACTCGTGCCCCCTGCCCCCTCAGGAAAAGCAAACCAATGATGTGGCTGTTCCAGCCTTTTGCCCCTCAGCCACCCCTCAGCTTGATGGCTCCATTGCAGGTTGAGGCTGGGTTTTAGAAAAGTGTTCTCAAATTGATTTATATCCCTCAGAAGAGCCCCATCAATCCTAATATGAAACTAATGAAATCATTGGGTGTTGAGGGGAGAAGTGTCGGTGTTCGTGCAGGCATTTGTGTGTGTGGGGGTGTATGTGTTTGTGTGTGTGGTGGTGAGGGGTAAAAGTCACTTTAAAAACATATCATGATAAAGAAGGCATTGATCAAGGGGAGTCCAATGATGACAAATGCCACAGCTCTTGAGATAAACAGCCTAAAGCAACAGTAATGTGATTCAGTGCTATCAGCCAGCATGTCCTCAAGGCTGCCTTGAATAAAAGGGTCTCATGTGGCTTTCACTTGCTCCATAGGTGTCAGTTTAATTGATGTTTTGTAATAAATGTGTCATTTTACACCATATCAATATACTTAATACAATATTATACAATATAGTATACTAATAATAACTATAATAATAAACAATATTTTAAAGGACCATACCAATGCTTTTGGATGTTTTTGTCCATTAACAACAAATTGCTTATGCTATAGACATTTATAATTCGGACACTTGTTTCATTAAGAAATATAGCTCTATATTGATAAGACCTGTGACTCATCTCATCAGTTTATCAATTAGGACCAGCAAATTCCCAAATAACTGGAAAAACACAGTCATTACACCAGTCTTCAAAGCAAGGGGTCATGATCTGATATGCAGCTATTGCCATATTTCTATTCTTTCTGTCCTATCAAAGGTACTTGAGAAGGTTGTGGCAGCAGAGGTAGTTGACCACCTAGAGACCAATGAACTCCCTCATCTGCAACAATTTGATTTTAGACCAAAATATTCCACAGAAACTGCAAATTGTTATTTTATTTAAAAAAGTAAAGCATTTCTTGGACAGGGATAGTGTCATGGGGGCAGTGTTTCTTGACCTGACCTGAAAAGGGCATTTGACACTGTCAACCATGGCATTCTCCTGTCTAAGTTGTCTACATTCAATTTTACTAAACAAACATTTGATTGGTTTGAGTCCTATCTTAAAACTACAGAGCAGTGTGTGAAAGTTGACCAAGGAAAGTCATCCCTTTTAAACAACACAATGGGTATTCCCCAAGGTTCAATCCTGGGTCCGCTGCTTTTCAGTCTGTTTATAAATTACCTGCCTACGAGTTGCACGGAGGCCGGCTGCCAGCTTTATGCAGATGATGAGGTCATATATGCACTAGCTAAGTCATTAGAAAACAGGGCTCACTTGAAAATTTTAAAATCAAGTTCTTAGGAATAATCTTAGATCCACAACTCAAATTTGATAAACATGTAAAGATTTCAAATTTCAAAAAAGGTAAAGACTTAATTGTTTCAAATTAATCAGGCACTACATACACACTCGGGCACTCCAGTTATTTATGCACTCTATGATTTTCTTTCATTTTTCATATTGTATGACACTATGGACTCAAGCATCACCATCTACAATCAGGCACCTTACATCCTTATACAATCAGGCACTGAAAATAATGGACAAAAAGCCTGTCCGGTCGCATCACTGTCCCATACTGAAAAGATACAATCTACTTAGCTTTGAGAGCTTTACTCATTTTTGTTTCCTCAAATTAATTTTCAAATGTATCAACAATCTCGCCCCAGAGTCTCTTTCTAGATATATCCAAAGACAAGACAGTAATAGAGTAACTGGGAGTATGGTGAACGGCAACTGTAAAATACCACATCATAGATCTAAATTTGGACGGTCAAGCTTTCTCCATAAAGGGTTGTCAACTTTGGAAATCATAACCAACTGAAATCAAATTAATTCCAGAGTGCAAGTGCTGGCTAAAAGCAAACCAGAGTTGTACCAATATTTAGCTAATTGTACTCTAAATTACTAAGGTTTTTTAAAAAAAATTATTATCATGTGTATTGTATCATACTTCCGTATCTGTAGTGTATTGTGGTTTTATGATAATGAAAGCTGTATATTTTAATTACACTGTACATGTAAAGCCCAACTAGGGACGAGAGTTGAAAATTAGCAATAGCTGTAAACTCTGTGCAGCACATCAGTTTCATGGTCTGTATTGGCACTATGTTAAATTGTATTGTCCCTATCAAATAAAATTAAAAAATTTAAAAAAGTATAAATCACACAAAATTACTGGTGTAGTCATTAAATTCTAAGAATTTAAAATCCCCCTCCACTCAAAAATGTGTTTTAATTCCTGTACCTGGATGTTTGAGCTTAACTATGAGAATGATGTATGCAGAGTCTGACACTAGAAGGCTGTTTTCACTTTCATCTGCTGAATGAGGAAAGTTTCTCTGTGCTCACCTTAAATCTGAGTTTATGTGTGCTGTGGAAACTTGATTTCTCCAGTGCAAATACACTGAGAATGGAGTTTTCAGTGAAGTAGGAGACATCTTGTGTCCACCACTTTTGAAATGAAAAATTTGCGTATTCTTAGTTTTCTGGATTCAATTAGGTAGAAGGTGTGGATGTAATCTTAAGATTTTTTACGTGGTAAGTGAACTCTTTTGTGATGAAACCATATCATATACAAACTATTATTCCAAGCAGATCATTTATATATATATATATATATATATATATATATATATATATAATATTTTTTTTTTTTTTTTTTTTTTTTCCCTGTCAAATACTTTACTGCATTAATTGCTGAGATCTGAAAACACATCACTAAAAAGAAGACTGGGGCAAGAAACATAGGTATCAGGAGCTTCGCCAGTAAGTGCCACAAATGTGGGTGTTGCAGACATGCTTACACAACTCAGTCAGTGCAGACTGGGTCTAACAGTCTCTATTAAATCGAATAGAGACCATAACCCATATAAACGCATTGCAGGGAGAAAAAAAAAAGTAAAGTACTATACAGTATGTAGCACTGAAAATTAATCAGGCCACAACTTAATGTTTCATCTCCTCCTGCCTATAAGCTGAGGCTCCTGCTGCTTTTCAGACTGTGGTGAGCCATATCAGTTTCAGCAATAACAAATGAAACCATCCCCCTTTTCCTATTTTTTTCTCTCCCACCGTTCTTTTCACTTCATTATGCAGGCAGCCTGACGCTATTTGACAGAATGTGCTATCTGCAACCCCCAGCTGCAGTCCCCCCTCACTATCATCGCATCGCTGGCAGCTTAACCCCACTGCTGCCTGCCACAGTGAAGCAGGGAAGAAATGATGATGCTGCTGTCTGAAGTGAGAGTGAGAGGAAAGAAAGACAGAGCCTAAAGCACCTATGAGGATGTTGGTGTTTTCGCATTAAAAGTGTTTCTTTATGTGGCAGGGTTCTGGCACAGCTGCTTTTCAGGTGCCTTAAAGTCTGCAAAATTAATACTTAACGATTTTACACTATATTGTTCTGTTAACAACTTTGTGACAGGTTTCTCCTCAGTTTTGATCATTTAGTGACTTCAGCGTTAATCAGGAAGCATTTAAGAGTGTGTATCTGAACTTGCATCAGGAACGCACAAATGCAGTAAAGCATTCTGACTGATTATCGTAGAAGACCAGCAGCATAGACTGAATGATCCGGTTTCTGGCATTAAAATTGAACACATTACATACTCGTCCTTCTCCGAGCTTCATGCCCTTAGTTTAAACTTCACACTACTTCTTGCATTGGCACTGAACATTTGGCTTTGGACGTAAATCGTGTGCTACAGATTCCAAGTGAACCTGGGCTGTGGTTTACATACTGGACTTTATACAGTTGGCACAGTTGAGTATAGTGTATGCAGGCTAATTCATTGGCATTTTGTCTCCCTCACAAACAAATACTTGCAACGAGACAGCATCCAGATCAGTCTCCAGAGAGCCGTAAATGAGCTTAATGAAGAAACAAACAAACGGCTTTAAGGGTGAGCCTCAGAGAGCTGCAGGTCTGGAAAGCGTAGCATATCTAATTTGTAGGTTAATGTTGGTGCAGGCTTATTTATCTGGGTTATCCTCCGCTCCATATAATTAGACGTGCACATGTAGCATTAGGGACAATGTCAACAAAGGCTGTGCTTGTGTCTGGCATCTATAGCTTTTATTGTTTCTCTCCTTTTATGTCGTGGAGGCATATTGTAGAGTTGCTGTCAGTATTTTGACATTAGACTTATACTGGATGGAGATTGCCATGGTTGGCTTTCATTCTTATTACATTTGCTGACATTATCGTTGAATTTAATATTCGAAAAGATGAGAATCTAAAAAGGATTTGATGTTGTGCAGCAAATCCTGAACAAATAGCCACTTAGACTGTAAAATGTATTTGCTTATCATCTGCATATTGCTAGCACTAATGATGCATGATGTTGAATCATAGGCATTGTGTTGGCTGATGCATTGTGGGTAGTGATATAATGAGTATGGTGTGAGATTTGCCAGTGACAGGTCCTCATTCCCTGGACTTGACTCTGGTCTGTTTTTCCATATGTGTGTTAACTGTCAGGTGGTGAGAGCCAGACTGCTGTTGAAGTTTTTTCTCCGTGCTGTCTGCTTTTGATTTCTTTTTCCAGAGGTGTTTAAAAAAGCAGCTCGATTGTTGGTGACAATCAGCCACTCTGGCCCTTTTGAGCAGAAGGTTTGATTTAATCGTGAGGCTGTCATTTATTATTCTGGAGCAGCAGCCACCCCTGTGAGGCCTGGGCCTGATCAAGCACCTCTGAGCTGTCCCCAAGATCTCACTCTTTTCCCTTTTCCCCCCCGTTATGTCTAAATCCTCAATACAAATCGCAGTGTTTCGACTCTCCCAGTGGGGCCTATTACTGCCTGTGGGGCATTAAAGATCATTAATAGTGCTGTCAGAAAGAGAGGGAGAAAGCGAGTGAAGGGGGGAGAGCGGGGAGCAGCAGTGAGTTGCTTAGCTGCTCATAAATGGGAAATTAATACATCTGCTTCATTAATGCTGTCTCGTGTTTGATGTTTGTTAGCTGGCAACTTTAATGATGTAGGTTTGAGCCGACGGGGCGCTTGACTAAATTTGATTCCTCCAATTAAGTAGTCAGGCTTCTTTCTTTTGGGAAAATGGTTAGAAAGGAAAAACTGCTGCCTAATTATGGACTCCAAACCATCAGTTTTGCGGCTCCTGCTCTTTTTTTCCCCCTCCCTCCCTCTGTTTTTTCTCTCTTTCTCTCACTCCTCCTCTGTCAGCGACTGATTGCAGCAACACATTCATCAGCATTGGCCCGCACCAAGTTGTTTACCATTCACTAATCAAGGGGAAATATTTTAATCAGTGCCTGCAACTTTCTTAATCATTAACATTAGCAAACGGTGTATGTTAATTGATATATAGTGCAAGGTGATGAAAGTCAGTCTTAAGTGCAAATGATGAAATTACCACTATCAAGGTTCTAGACAAGAGCAATTGCATCTTAATCGCAGCCTTGGAAATCGAACAGGCAGGAAACATAAAAGCCTCTGAAAGCTGTTTCTTATGCATGAGTTCAATCCCACCATACATAAAACAAAAAACACTTATGGCCCATGAAAAGAAGACAGTTAGTTTAAAGCAAAAATATGAGATATTTTAGAAAACCACATTGATTCTGCTGACTGAGGCTCAGGATGAGATCATTCTTTCATGTATTTGTACTTACAATGAGTTCAGAGACTAAAGCAGCCCTATTATATGAGATTATAAGTAAATCTGTGCATTGTTCAAAAGCAGTAATTTACAATGTATATGGAGGAGGCTACCAAACCATTAAACTCCATGAACAAGCCTTGATTCTGATCATGACAAAATTAATTGTTCAGTTGTATTTAGTTAGCTGTGGCGACAATCACAGACAAAACAACACACCACCTTTCATCACATCTGATTAATATACTGTATTTACATGTAATTCATACGTGGGCTGGAGCTGCTGAGTCAAGAGGGGATAATACTGTGTTTTCATTAACAATGTACCATTATTCCCATTAGTCTGTTATATATGTGGTCAATACTGTAGAAGATAATGGTGCAATTAATCTGTTAATCTCCACTTCTGACCCTAAGCATAGGAACCATATACATATAAACATGCACTGTATTCATCAGTGACAGAATTAGAAATCACCTCAGTTTACTAGACTAAACTTTATTTCATGCATGACTGAGCATAAGATTGAAGTTGTGGAGAGGCAAAAGATACTGAGGTCTGTGGTTGGTCTCACTTTCATCTGCCTTAGATACCAGTTTATCCTTATAGATGCTCGTAATAATGAGCAAATATATTGCATGAGGGAATATCAACTTTGCTTATATATATATTTCAATTGACTTCAAAGTAAAATCCTTTTTCATCAACTGCTTTCATAATTTTATCTACTATTACCCTTTTTTACCATTATCTGTTTCAACACTGTGTGAATAGACATATCTCTGTATCTGGTCATCTACCCTATTGGCCACTTTTTTCCCCTTGCTGTGATGTCATCAGAGGTAGATGATGACACCTCCCACCACAGAGTAACGACCCACTCATGTTAAGACTACAGTCAGTCCATTTGACCATCTTTTCCATTCTATAAATTATTCAGTACATCAGTACACACAGCCTGTGCTCTATAGAAGCGTGTTGGCTTGGGGCAAGGTATATGCAGGTTGGCAAGCAGAGGAGAGCATTAGAGGACTGGGCCCCAGGCTCTGCCGACCTGGGACTAATGATAATAGTCCCTCTTGAACAACTGGCCTACTAAGCACTTTATTTTCTCTTCCCCCTTTTCCCTCTGATTATTTCACATACCTGGCCTACCCTCTGCATTGAATAACAAAGGTGAAATGTAGTTGAATCAAAATATATGCAAACGGAGTCATGCTTTGAGCTTATTGTAAAGATATAATGTGTTGTACAGCAGCAGAGTTAATCAAACAACAATTAGTGTATACTGTGCGTCATTTTTATGATACAAAAGGATTTATTGACATGATGTGATGTTGGTCAGTGAATGTTTAGTGAGCCACAGTTGACACCAACGTGCAGTAGATTCTTGGGCCACCAGAACAGCTTCAGTGTTTCTTGGCAGAGAATGCAAAAGCACAGATCTCTAATGAAATATTTCTTTCATGTTCAACATGTTTTAGTGTTTTGTTGGATTGAAGTGGAGAACACTATCCCTGATGCTGTGGTCACTGATGAAGGAGCAGCCTTCATAAATGAGACAACTTTGGTGGCGATGCAGATGTCAGTTGGAGTAGATTTGTGAATGTAACCTTGTGGAAAAATGCCCTGTACCTTTGTTCAATATAAATATAACCTTCATACACCTCATTTAATTTTACCAATTTTCTGCATATTATTTGTAGTTTTGGTAGTTCCCTGTGTGATACATGGGGTACAAAAGGAAAAGGTACAAGACAGTTTAAACTGTGATTTCTTGCTGATGCATAACCAACATCTATTATCAATGTAAATGAGCCGCCAACTTTCCTATTTAAATGGGAACAAAGTGGGAAGTGTGCTCGCAGGCATGCTGAGGGAAGACGAAGGGAGCAGAGAGGAAAATGAGAGCTGCACACAAACAAGCCATTATTAAACACATTTCTTCTTTAAGCTGCTTTCTGAGGAGCATCAGGCCTGGAGCACTTTAATTTGCCAAAAACAAGCTCTTTTTTGTGCTTTGAAATCGGGAGGTAAGATCAACGCGGGATGAAAAGCTTAACACACAGGAAAGCAGAAGGACGCTTTATTTGTTTACCGTGCGGCAGGCCGAGGGCGATAGTCAGGCTTCTCTTCATCCACAGGAGAGCTCCTGCTTGGCGGCAGCACCGATGCAGCACATTGCCTCCCACCAGCATCGCGCACAGCGCCATCTGCTAGGACCTGTTGGCTTGTTTGTTTTCCAGAGCAAACAGCAAATCACTTCTTTCCTGTTCCTGCTTTTTACCATATGCCACTGTCTGTGTATCAGAGCGAGGCATGTATATTAATGAAGTTAATCAAAGACACGCACACAACCACATCTGCCAGGGGAATTTTTGATTGATTCATCACGTCACTATCCTCACCTGTCACCACGGCCACCTTTCAATGTAGGTGAGACAGTTACAAATGGCAATTATATCATCTGTATGAAATGTTTAGACTGAAGAAGAAATTGCCTGTGCTTTTTAAATAATTATATATGTTCAAACAATCTAAAAATGCCAAAATCCTCATTCTAGTACTTAAAATTATGTGCTACCTACTATTATGTCTATGAATCGTCATTGCAATTTAGTAGTATGTATAAACAGACTGTACTTGGAAGCTTCACCAATTAGCATGCTCACAGTGATCTGTATCACAACAGCAGGCACTGCATAACAATTTTACTTTCAGCTAATGTAGATAGCATTTGAAAGATGCAACGAGTCTTCTTCCTGCTGTATAGCAGCACTTGAGGAGACCCTGAGATCCCAGTGTCACTGCAATTAGTGGCTACATTAAACAGCAGGAGCAACACAGCTAAGCAATGCATCCCTGTACAGATGGCAAATTATCCTGCTGATTAGCCGCTGAAACCCTCCCAGCCTGTCAGGTACACATGGTGGGCTGTTGTTTCAAAAGCAATGACCTAAACTTTGTGCATAGTGACAGATTACGTCCACTGTTTCTTTAGGTATGTATTTATTTACATGGAACCAGTCACTGCCATGTTTATCTAGTGATTTTCTGTCATGTTGCTGTTTTTCATATTGGCTGTTGTAGTTGTCATGGATTTGATTCTTGTTCTTCCTTCTGCAAATACAGTATGAAATCATACAGGTTACCTTGGGTCTTTATATTTTGTTCTTTGTGTTATTTCTCATAGCTTAGTCTTGGAAACTCTCACACTGTAACATGTAATGTAATATGCTTGGGTTTGAAACATCTATCTTTTAAGCATCAAACACTCCCTTTCAGGCTTGAAAGGTGGCTGTTGAATGTTTTTAGTTTTGTTCTTCATAGAGTATAGTGCCTGTGGTGAGCTTGCAGTCATGTTGGTTACAATGGATTTTGAGGGTTTTCATTGTGAAAATTTATTCCAGTCCCTCGGTGGATCAGACCAGAAGCAATGAATAATACTGGCTGGAGCTTTCTCAGCTACATACTGTTGGGGCAGTGTCTTCAGTGTTTTTACTTGGCTATTAAATTCAAACATAATTGGTGCAATAGCACATTATCATCTTGATCCATCAAATTGACTTTGCCTTAGTTTGGGGCTGGGCAGTGTGGATGTCATAAAGACCCACTTCCCATGCAAGGTAAAGTTCTCACCCATCACTACAGAGACCCAGGGTTTCCTACAACTTGTTGAAGCACATGAAGCACAATTGGACAGGTTTTTGAGCCTATGGCTACAGCATTTGAAGCACTAATGCAGTGCCTGTTCAAAACATGCCTGTTTGGAACAGGCTGATTGCTGCTTCAACACAGAAAAATTAATACTGTTGATGTGAGGTGTGAATGAGTATATACACCAACAACATGAAAGAAGCTAACATTCTATTATACACGATACTCTAAGTACTGTAATAGTGAATCTCTCATTTCAAGTATAATGACGGCTGCATTTAAAAATAAAATGCATAACAGAGATATTTGAAGAAATGTGCATCGTAAAATAAAATCGATCATATTAGGCTCTTGATCACTTATTTTCTGTGGCTTCAGTTCGGATCATTTGAGCGGGTATATTTGCTCAAAAGATTTGTGCTTATGAGACATACTGGTTTTGATCTGCCTGTGGGAAGTAGCCTAAGAGTCTGTCCATTCTTAATTAAAAGCTCTGTTTTCACTTTTCTCTTTTTAGAGCACGCCATGTGGAAAAACTTTTCTTGAGCTGAGCTGATACTAAAAGGTGACGTGAAAACATTGCAGACCACTGATTGGTCAGTCATTTATCTCATTAATGGGCTTTATGTTTCAGAGAAAGCTTTCCACCGCTCCCTCTCTTCGCTCCACCACGCTCTCGCTCTCTCTCTCTCCTCAGCTGCTGTGCCTGAAACACAGCATTCACACATGAGGAAAAAACAACAGATTTGTCCTGTTGTTCTTTGTATTTACTGCTGCATTTGTTGGATGTAATGAATGAATGAAAAGGAGAAATGCAGAGGAGGAAAATAAAACAGAAACTAAGAGCATCTGTCTCCACAGTAAATCATCTGTTTAGTGTTTGATGGTTGTTTATTTGTGCTTTACAACGTAACCGCCGTGAAACAATCAGAAAATAACGTTGTATTTCTGTCATTCACGGGCTTTCTCTCTCTCTCTCTCGGACAAAGCTTTTCACTGCTGTCTCTCCTCACCAGAGCTGTCTCTCTGTCGCTTGCTCCTGCTCTTAGCTTGCGCAGTCTCTCTCTCTTTCTCTTTTTTAAAATGAGTTGGGAAACTGACAACAAAGCCTAATCTTCAGCGTGATGTCCTCCCCTCCTCTCTCTCATGGCAGGGTTGTACAGCTCTGATCTTGTCGCAGAGCCCAGAAGCCCCGTCCCACTGCTGCAGAGCAGAGCGGCTCGCTGATTGCTTGTTTATTCAAAATTTATTAATATTAAACATGTTGCGTGTCCAAATTGCACATTGTCCAACTGCACATCCTTGGGTCCCCAGCAGTACACCCAACGAGTGTGAAGTCAATTGTGTGAACTGTTGTCGAGATATGCGAAGGACACACATACATACAGACAGAAAGACAGACAGACAGAGATTCCTTATTTTATAGTTAAACTAGTGCAGTGCACATTTTAAAACACGGGCCGATTTCTCAATACCTAGAGAGAACAGTGCCCGTCCCCTAAACGCCTCTCATGCAGACTATTGGTGCTCCCCAAATACCTTAAATGCAGGCTATCAGTAGATGCTACAATTTACTGATGTTCCCTAAATGCCTCACATGCAGACTACTGTCATTCTCTATGATAGATTACGGATGTAATCCCACCTCCGACCACAACATGGGTTGCAATGGCAGAGTGGCACTGTCCATTTTTCCGCTTGTTGACTCCATGGGCAGAAGAAGAAGCAGAATCAATGCTGATTATGAGGTATTTTTTATATATTTCTCAAGAACCCCTCATCCAAACAACTTCACACTCTACACTGCACTTCCTTGGGTCCTCAGCAGTACACCTGCCAAGTGTAAAGTTGATTGGATGAATGGTTGTCGAGATACGCAAAGGACACACATACATACAGACAGACAGATTTCTTCCTTTTATAGTTAGATTAATGTCATAAGAATCTGAGCTGCTGCCATTGCCTCTATGTTCTATGCACAATATGCTTTTTGTTCTGATCATAATCCTAATCTCTCAAATTAGAACGTTTTTGCCATTTTTCATATTAGTCTTTAGTGCTACACAACACAAGAAATACAAACCTGGAACATAAGGCTTCAAATGTGATATGACAAAATTAGAAACAAAGCAGCCTTAAAAGGGAAATGTCACTCTGAAATCACAATAGGAACCAAAGCTGTGTTCTTTTCATATTATAGAACTTTTCTGAGCAGTTTTTAATTATCTTTCTTATCCATGAATTTAGGCTTTTTCTTTAAATTACTAATTGAAACTGACAGTGAAAAAGGCAACTGCGCTTTTCAAAGAGTCTATTAAGTCCTATTCACACTCACTTTGGTAAGTACTGTGTGTCAATATTACTATATGACAGCACTGCATGTGTTGATTTGTTCCTACTTAGTGCATAATTACACTTGTGGGTTTGCTGAGTGAAACTTAATTTGATTGTTCTGCCTGTCACTCACTATGAAAAAAGACAAATATGAAATGACGTGTTTGAGGTTGTTTGATTATTGGCTTTGGTTGGACATAATTGAGGACATATTTTCTGAAACTCAGTGTTGTGGCTTTCAGTCCTTACCTTGCCAACTTTTCAGCCACAATGTTGCTGTAATGAATCTTTAATACATCTCTGCACAAGTGGTTAGCTTTGTTTTGGACTGTGTTTTGTTTTCATGCGGCATCTGTTTTTTTCTGAGGTATTTGACAAGGCTTTCCTGTCCTGTCTGGTCCAATAAAGTCTGCTGAAATACAGACATGGTTTCTAAGGGCTTATGGGCCAATGCTGGACCCACATGTCTGTGACTCAAGCTATGTCATGCATGATTGCCTACATGATGCCTACAGGAGTTTTGGAAAGAGGTTGCATCAAAACACTGTACACCAATCTGGCATGGCTTAGCCCCACACCTTAGTAGATCTGAGGCATGAGAGGAAGAACGCTCTGTCTATCTCAAGGTCTCCTCCTGGGTCCTTGCTGATGAGTCAGCCGAAGAGTTGGCAGGTTTCCAGGAGCCAATTCTACCACCCCTCAAGCCCCCAAAAAACACAAACTGATCTCCTCCCACCACCAAGGTTGGCTCTGGGCAGCAGTCTAGCTGAAGGCAATGCCCTGATCAAGCATGGTAGTGGGCTGACATCCCCCGCTCAGACAGAGATAATACTGTGGGCTGTACACTGCAGTCTGGGAGCCACTGACCTTTTGTTAAATTGACTGATGGGTTTATATTTTCTCGACACAAGATGCGTGCTGACAACTCCATTGGATTTACTCAGAAACATGGTAGACGAGGGTTTTTCCTGGCTCAAAGTTACTTTGACACTGTTTGACAAGTGTAGTAACATGTACTCTAGGTGTGCAGACTTTGATCAGTCACTCAAGATTTTTTTTTTCCGAGTGGGTTAAACTGGGGATTTTTCAAAAACCTGTCTTTTTGTCTGACCTCTCATGTTGTTTGCCTTACTAGACTCTGTTATAAACCCGTGTCTATCAGTGTGTGTCTCAGGAATCTTTTAGAATAGCCCCTTTCAGCAGCCCTGAAGTCTGAGACATTTTAAGGACAAGCTGATTCACAGCATTCAGTTATACACACAGTGTGCGGTGCAGCTTTGGTTAAATCATTCTCCTACAATCTGACCCATATGAGCCAACCCACTTGATAGGAAGCCTGTAGGCTGTCTGAGGGAGATAGATAACATCACCCCCTCACCCTTGCCCTCACACCATCACCCCAGTTCTGACCTCCGCCTCCATGGCCAGCATCTCAGCCTGGTTGTCTGCTGCAGCTCCACAGTGCCGCAGGTGGGTCCACATGGTGAATCAGCCTTCATGGTGAAACCCAAGGCCAAGGGTCACTATGAGCCAGTCCAGTAGACATTTACGACACCCCCACTGTCAAGACCCTGTAGCATTTAGTTTGCACCACATTAACAACTCTGGCTGCTGGCTAAGGAGTCATGCCGCAACAAAAGAAGGGCATGTATTGCTTGTGTTGGGAGTATTCAAGTTGACATAGCTGGCTGCAAGTAATGTTTGACTATGTAATTTGTATTTTATAACTTCTCATCATGCCACTCATTGCTGCTGTGGCATGATAGGAAAACAAGTCTTAGAGCATGCATATCTTATAATGTTCAAGTCACTATGCAGCAGTTTTAAAATTAAAATACAAAACCGTTTATTTAACACACATTTTCTTTTTCATATAAATGGTAGCTGAATGCTTCATATTTTTTCTCTTTACATTCAGCAAGTCTTACCATCATACATGACACGATTTGTCAGATTTGCTTTCAGCACTTACACGTCTTACAACCAAAACAATATGTTTTAACAGGTTGTGCTAATTGATTGCAGGGGTTGCTGTCTTTTTAAAAAAAGTGAAAAACAAATGTCAAACCCCATTCAGATGGGATTAACACTGTGCTTCTCAGTAGTTTAACTCATTGTTTGACAGGCAGAGTTTTAACCATCGCGAAATTACAGAATGTTATCTGTAATAGACATGGACATTCAGCAGGACTAGTCAAAAGAGAACAGTACCTACCTACCTGTAGTTGATATCACAACAGTTTATTTTATCATCTTACAGGGTCTTCCTCTCCTGATGGCTTCAATTTTTAAAGTATTAAAGTTCTTGATAGTTAAAACCAAAATTGCACAGCAGAGCTGCTTCATTATAGTTAGCTGTGTTCACAATGTGAGTTTTTAGAAACTGTCTTCGTGCTTTATTAATGCTTAATGCTTTTGGTTTACAACCTGCTCTAGTCTTTTATAAGCATATTGTTTCAGGAAATTAACTTGAGGCTCTTTTTAACACTGTGGTAAAGGCTCATTAAACAACCCAGATGGTGCTTTCTAGTGTCATTCTAATAATAGCATGGTGTTTTAGTTATGATCACTCCGGAGGCCTCTGGGCCTCTTCTCCACATCTTCCCTCTGTCACACACACTCATGCTCACACCCTCTGCCCCTGCTTTGACAGAATGAGCGGAACAATAACCACGCGCCAGCTGATGCATGATCCATGGGTTTGACCTGCTGACCCCAAGACACATTGTTACAGCCTGTTTACATTGTGCAAATTGACAAATGTTTTCATGAGGCCTTTTAACTGGCTCCCGACACGTTTCTGACATGTTCGCTGCATCCTCCTCCTCTCCCTTTTCCACTTCCTCTGTAAATAGTTATCCTTGCTTAAGTCAAGTTGTTAGCTGAAGATTGCATGGAAAGACCGCGGATGAAGACAAGGAGGAAATGTAGGCAGTAGAAAGAGCACATTTGTATTCTGCCCATGTTCTTAGACATTAGGAGGGCATCAAGGTGCAAATATGAGTCAGACAGCTCTCATAATGAAAGAATCGAGACGCATTATGAAATAAGTGGAAGTGACCAATGAAGAGAGACGCGGCACTAGCTGCTTTGAATTCCAATTACAGAGACGGATAGAGAGCGAGGTGCCTTTTAATGTCTCTGAGGTGTTATGGGGCTCAGATACGGAGACCAAGCCTCACATAAAGGTCAGTGTAGCAGAGGTTGGCAGGTCACAGAAAATAGACTCAAGCCTCTCAACTACATCAAAATGGGGAGACGAAATTGCTACCCTTCAAATAGATGAATACACGCCAGCTATTCGTCTTTTCTTCTCAGTCCTGAGATATCTGCAGGATCTCCACAGAGGGGTGGCAGGGGTGAAAGGGAGTGGCGAAGACCACTATTGAGGAGAGTGGATTATCTCATGAAGGGAAATCAATTAGAATGTTACGGTGGACTGTGAACATTTATCCATTTAGCTTGACCACTATTGAATTTCCATGATGGGCTTTGACTGTTCAGAGGTAGAGATCAGAGTTAATGGCGATTGTTCTGCACTCCTCCAAATGTATTATCTGCCTTATTCAATGAGAGACACTTCATCAAACCAGAGAGAGTCCTGCGGCCTATTGATAGATGGGCTTTGTGTGGGGTTTGAAGAAAAAAGATGAGGCATGGGGGTTGAAGGCTGAGGGGAGAAATGGTGGGGAGTTTAGGGTTTGAGGGAAGGGGGGGCAGGGGGGTGTCACAGATGTCCAGGCCTTTGAAAGAAAATTAAACAAGTACCTCATTAGCCAACGCTCCACTGCTCCCTGGAGGTGGCCACTGAGCCAGGCTTTTTAATGAGCTGGGAACTTAAACGCTGCCAAAGTTTACCCCGGCCTTGCCTTTCTCTGTTAGGCCACTGGGAAGAGCCGTGCCCTCCCCCTTCGCGCCTAGTCCCCTCCACCCCCCACCTCCTCACCCTGGCCCTCCTCTTCCATTGAGGGCCGCTCATGCAGAGGAGAGAAAGGCACCACGCTGATTCCCTGCCTTTCAGCTCCGGAGAGGGGGATAATGCTGTTTTTGTACAACGCATCCAGAGGAATTATGTGCGCTAATTTGATTAGGGGAAGATTTGATTAACTGGAAAATGAGGGCTTTGCTTAGACTTTCACACGCTTAATTTATCCCTTGCAAAGCAGACGCAACATTGTGTCATGAAACTCAGAAGGCATATGAGAAGCCCATTCACCAGCTAGATGGCCCTTTCAGACTCAACAATATCTAGGACTGCCACGGTTCAAATTGGGATAATCAGTTTAGAGCTCTTTGCCTGGCCTCAGAATACAAATTGCATTTGGCATTAACAGTGAAAAGGTTCAAAGGATAATGAGATTAATGTAGCAGGGAATTGAGCTAAGGCAGAAAAAAATTCAGAAGAAAATGCAAAACTAGTGGCATTGTTGCACGAGGTGGAGGATTTTTTATCTTCCGTGATTTATGTTTGTGTGATTCCTACTGTGGTTGCTAAGAGATTATGATAATGTTTTGGCAGCGAATGTCAATCAAAGATATGTATGTCAGACAAAGTGTTAAAATACTAGAAATTGCTGCAGCGTTTAACACGTATGCACTGTTTGTGCATTTACATTTCTGTGCAAAGTGAAAGGGCCATTATTCTACGATGCTTTGAATTCATTTAGTGGTTTTCGCTTGTCTCTATGATCCCTTTGTATACTCTGGAATGGCCACAGGGACTGAAGGAGCTGAATGCTTTGCTTTTGCTCCTTTTAACATGCAGCCATGAAGGTCATATTACTGCGCGGTGATGATTACATTTGAATGAAAAGCAACTTCTTCTGGGAGAGAGAAGAAAAAAGAGCCACAGGCAGGCTTGATCTTTTTTCTGATCTAAAACCCTACACTGAGTGACCTTCCCCTCTGTCTGGCTAGATCTGCGGTTGGCGGTTCTCTATTTTAAACAAATAGCTCTTTTATTTTACACAGGGATTGCCTGGATTACCTTTTAATAAGGGCTTAGCCACTCTCCAGCACAACCTCCCAGGCCCAGTGCTGGGCTGGCCGGCACTAGCCCAGCCCATAATTATCCACAGCAAACTAAAGGCCCACGTTCCTTCAAGAGCCCATGTGAGCTGTGTGTCTGATTTGTTTTTTCCCTTGTTTTTGTCATCTGTCACACCGCCAGTGTGGAAGCTTTGAATTGGGACACTTTGGAAGCCAAGAATTTATCTAAAAAAAGAGCAGAGATGAGAGAGGGAGGGAGGAGGATGGGGAGAGATGGAGGGATGGAGAGAGAGAAATGTGGAAACCCTGACAGATGAGCTGTCTCCTATTGGACTTCACTCCATCTTCCCCATCTGTTCACCCCAGTTTTAATTAAATCTACTGAGATGAGGATTTTTCCCTTTCGTGCCACCTATCTCAGGCTCTTTCCCTCATCGTTCCCCTCTCCCTGCCTCGCTCCCATGCTGTACTTGAGTGCAGGTGGGTTGATGCCAACGTCCACTCATCTCCCCACCTCGCTGCCAGCTGCTAATGAGAGTGAGCCAGGGTAGCGCAAGGACGTTGCCAGCCATTATGAGCTGTTAATGAGGAGCATTCGAGAAAGGCCCTGGCCTATAGGCCTGCTGCCATCAGCTACTGCAGCCTTTATCTCCTGCAAGCAGACGCAGATTCTGTACATATATAAACATGCAGTTACATATACATACATACCATCTACTAACAGAAAAACTGCATTTGTCGCAAATTGAATCTCCCTTTTTTTCTACCTCCAGAGACAGTATATTTACATACCTCACAGTATAACACAAGTCAGCATATTTGATGAGCCAGGATATGTGCTCATGTTTGGTTGGCTAACCTCACAACCTCATGCAGGAGTCCTCTGTTCTTTGCTATTGACATGTCCTGGGCAGACTACTCCCCTATTACCATAATGGCCTTCACATCTAGTTCATTGCTATGGGCCAACCCCATAATCACTGTGCGCTTCACCTGCTCTTGGCCAGAAAAGAGGTGTCTGCTGAACCTGTTGGCCGTGTGATGGAAAGGGCAGGTTGCAGCAATGCTGTGAGCACATTCTCTCTTTCCAGGCTTGGCACAGATGCCTGATGCCGTAGCCTGCCCTGGTGGCTAACTGTAATGCAAAGCCATAACCCACAGTGGCTTCTTCTAATCGAAACACAAAGCCATAAAGAGGCTGGGGGATTCAATGATGGTGCCCTTCTCCTCCTCTGGTGTAGCACATTTGGCTCACTGTAATCTCACCAATGCAAATCTCACTTCAGTTTATCCAGTTTATACCTAATCTTAGTTTAAAGGACCAGTGTTCAGGATTTAGTGGCATCAAGCGGTGAGGTTGAATGCCCCCCCCCCCCCCCCCCTTTCCAAGTGTGTAGGACAAACTATGGTGGTTGCAAAACTCATGAAAAATGCAAAAGGCCCTCTCTACAGCCAGTGTTTGGTTTGTCCGTCCGGGCTACTGTAGAAACATGGTGGCCTCTGTGGAAGAGAACCCGCTCCGTATGTACACATAAAGGGGCTCAATCTAAGGTAACGATAACACAAAAAACGTTTCTTATAAATAATTCTTATTTTCTGTTGATTATACACTAAGTAAAACATACTTTTGAATATTATATTCCATTTCTGACAAGCCCGTTCTGCAAGATGCCACTAAATTATACACACTGCACATTTAAGGATGCTTTCTTTTGTATCAATTTTGTTTCTGTTTCTTTCATTCAATAGTGCCCCCCCCCCCATCCACCCACTCACAAGAGCAAACATCACTCGGCCTTGTATGTCCTGATTCACTGTGCTGCCTCTTTCTCCTATTGATATTATTTTCTCTCATTTTCTGTTGCCTCACCTTTTACTGTGCACTTCTCATCTGCCTTCTCCTTTGTCTCGCCAGCCTACGCCAAACAGAGGCTGACGCTCACTTAGTGCTGGATTTCCTATCACTTCATTTGCATGGTGGCAAGTGTGGCAGCACTTAAAGCTGTGTAAATGCTTTAACAGCTTCTCGTTTGCAGTGCAGATTAAGAAGGGCCAGAGTTTTAGGAGTACCTTGGGTTAAAAAAAATCATGTCACATCCAAGCGGGTAGCTCCTGCTCTAAAAAAGTGAAATCCATGCAGAAGTGCCTTAAACCTGCATTCTTTCTAATGGCCAGTAGGGGGCGACCCCACTAATTGCGAAAACGATTTATTATTTATTAGAAAACTATTGACTAAATAGTTTCCTAATGAATAATAAATAGTTTACGGTCTCAATTGCTAGTTTCAAGTTCTCTTCAATACAGCATGATGTTCATTTTGTAAATTGTGGTCCCATTTAAAGTAAAATAGATGATAAAGCAGGGTATGCTTTAAGGTGTGGCTACCTTGTGATTGACAAGTTGCTACCACGGCGACAACATTGATTACATAACGTAACCATGGCGTAGATTAACAGAGTTTAGGCGTAGCTGCCAGTATTTCACAGTCTGTTTTCAGTTCATGAAAGTTAATTGTAACATTTTGGTCGCCTAAAAAAGTCTTGTTCAGTGTTTGGTTGTGATAAAAGACCCTCTAAGGAGTCGGTTGTTCAGTTTTGTACTTTTTGTTTTAATGGTTTTAAGCCTGTTTATCGCTAGGGAAAATTAGCATTAGCATTAGCACGGTTAACCATAGACTGTAAATGCACAGTGCTAACGAAGCTGCCAACTAGCATTAGGGTCAGCTCCACCCTCTCGGCCAAATATGGTCACTTCTGGCTCCAAAAATCCAAGATGGTGATGGTCAAACTGCTAAACTCAAGGCTTAAAACAGTAGTCCACAAACCAATGGGTGACGTCACAGTGACTATGTCCATTTTTTTTATATGGTCACATCTTTCAAGCTGAGGCCACTCTTTTTACACCGGGTGAGAAAGTAAACACTATGCCATTTACATAGTGATGCACTGAACCTTAAATGTGACAAAAACTTGTAAAGATATTTAACAGTAATGATCTGTGTTTCTATATAGTTACAAAAGGTCTTTAACATTTGTTTTCTAAGTACAAGTTACACAATTGGCCAGACAGTTAGACAATTTTAGAGGTTATGTATATATATGTATATGTACTTTTATGTATATATCCTTATAATTCAGCATGCCATACCAAAGTTGCTATCTTGATAATGTCCTATGGGTTTGGGCAGTGCTTCGCTGCACTATTTGAGTTTATATGGATTGACTTGTCAAAGAGTCTCAAGGTTATTTAAGTACATGTAATGGTTTTCTTTCTTTTCTTTTTCCAACAACAGTCAAAAACCCAAATGTGCTTGTACATTTGAGAATGTTTCCCCTCTTGGCAAGCAAACAATACATCTATACTTTGGAACAGACGATAAAGTAATTAAATCCTCCGTGTGCGTATCTTGTACAGGCTGCATACAGCATTCTTGTCACAACTGTTATGTCAGTTGGTGGCAAAGCTGATTTTTCCATGGTGGTGATTAATATCAAGTCTGACACCACAGAGGGAGAGATACTTCACTCCAGTGACAATAAAACAAGTGTTTTCATCATTCCACAGACAGGCGCCCAGGGCCAAACAGCTTGCACGTCACATGATCACAACAGCCAGATTATTGGTTGTGGGTGCCATAGTTCTCGCAGTAAACTACACACTTGAGCAAAGTGTTGGGCTTGTAGCATATAATTAAGATTTTGACAAAAATAAGTGCTCGTCTTGTTAGTTGCAGACATGAACTGACAAGCAGAGCTGCCAAGTCTCACGCTTTGACCGTGAGATTCACGCAAAGGACACAGATCTCACAATCTCACGCCACACATGCCTTTGCTCACGCTAACTTTTCATCTTCGCTTCCTCCGATGTAAAATTTGTGATTTTAAGCAAAGGAACAGCAGTTGTTGTTTTTTTTTTCCAAGACAGACTGAGGCGCAGAGTTTAAGGCTGCACTGATCATCATCTGTTTGAACCGAAATCATGCAACAACAAATAATTGCGATGTGCATTCCGGTGGAGCTGATCATTTATTCAGATATTTCTTCTATTTGGATAGACCTGAGAGACTAAAATGGGGAGTGTTGGATGATGGAGCGACTTGGAGCATAGATCTTTATTATCCTATGTTCGGAAGAAAAATACGCGTAATATGTGAAGTGTAATTGTTCAGTTTACCACAAATAATGTTCATTTTATTATGAGCAAAATTAAGTACTACTAAAATACCTTAAACCATTTTATGCGAACCAACTGAACTGGCATTTCTCATTATGAGACTTCTAAGCATCGCTCACAGAGGCTCCGACAATGACAGGGCCAGCTGCTGCTGTCCACCCCGCTGGACGCCAAAGACGAGCTGGAGGAGGGTAGGCTGACCTGGGCTAACGGCGCAGATCTCACAGATAACCAGGATAAACCCAGCTGGGCTGCACACAGCTTCCAGCAGTCTGAGAGCAGCTTGTGTTTTGAAAACAGTCTGCAGATTGCTGCCAGCCTACACGGCAGCTAGCAGCTAGTCAGCATTGCTAGCATCGTTAGCATAGCATAGCCGCAGCGTTTCCGACTGTCAAACTGGAAACACCGATGCTACACACAGCACCTTAGCACAAGTGCAACACCTAGTGGTAAAATTCTGTATTACTGGTCCGGTCCGATATTTGACTTAATATCAAACCGGTTTGAAAATGTTTACATTGGCCCAACCCTACCTTCCACTGGCTCTTTGATCTATCTGGAGGGCAGGAAGTGCTGTGGTTATACTGAGGATATGATCAAACTCGGAGCTGCACAGGCACTGTGCTTTGGATAAATAGAAAGGTATGGCCAACACTTTTTCATACCAAGAGAAATGTTCCATGTTTACAGGCGCTGAGCTGTCAAGGCCTTTGTACTTATCTTTCTCAGTGTCTGTGAGAATTTCTTTTTCTTAAGGATGATTTCTTATTTATGTCTGGGGTATGTGTCTATGTGTTACAGAAAGTGAAAGAGAGGAAGCAGTGTGCAAATATTACCGCTGTAAGTTGTAATTATTCTGCGGGGTGGGAATTAAAATAATGTAAACAGTGTCTGTGAGTGTGAAAAAATTGGACTGTTCCAATATTGTCAGATAGTTTACTTTTTTTTTTTGCCTAAGGGCTGGCATTTTCTAAAAAATGTAGCACACATGTTTGATGTGTTTGGTCTCAGAGCTGCAAAAGCTTAAGTCCATTTAAATTCTGACACACCACATAACTCTGCTGTTCATGCCCCACAAGTCTTCTTTCACTCACTGCCTTTTGCTTTGCGGTAGTTTCTATTTTTTCTTTGGTGTCGTTTTCAAAGCGGATAATTGACAACAACAGCGGCATGAAGTCCAAAACCAAGGCCCATTCCAGCTTCAAAGCTTCCTCATGTCCAGAGGAGCTCAGACTTAAAGCCCTCACGCTGCGTCTGGGCAGCTTCAATTCCTTTCACACACGTTGGGAGTCATTGATTTGATTCTTTAGTCGATTGTTCTAGTCTAGTCATCGGGAAAAACCCTGCGTGTTCTGTCAGTGGTGTGTGCAGCTGTATGTGCGTGTGTGTGTATGTGTTCTCCTCTGTGTAAATGAGTTCCAGCTAGATTTAGTGGAGGGTTTTACTCCTAGGCAAGGCTGAGCCCATGGCACAGCCAGAACAGGTTGAGTTTCAAAGGGGCTTATCAGGGGAATTAGGCAAGCCTTTGGAGTTTGAGCATAGCCTAATTCCTGGTGACCTTTCCCTGGCTCTGGTTTGACTTTTTGTGGTGATCAGCAAGTGCTCTAACAAGCTTTTCCGTCTGTGTGGCTGGGGATTACTGTGGAGCAGCCGTGCCCTCCCCTGCACTCACAAGAAGCCATCTGTGGTGGAGAGAGAGTAGGTGAGAGAGAGAGCGAGAGTGAGCAGAAATAGGCAATAGCCTGAAGGGGCATTGTCATGCCTGTCTGTGTGTTGGTGAGGATTCTGCGCTTGTCAGAGTCTCCTTTTGTGACAAATTGGTATGTTTTGTTCTGCCATTTTAAACTGCCAGGCACTGGCAACCTTTTCAACCCATTATACAAGCATTCATGGACATTTGAATTATTTTTCTTTTTTTCAAAGGGAAGTCTCTTACTTTGTTGTTTTTTTCTGGAATATTGCCTTGATATTCATTTCACTTTCTCTTCGGCACAGAAGCTAGGATTATCATTACTTACAGAAAGGGCTTAGTGGTGTCTGAGGTAAGTGTACACTTTCTTTCATCATTGTTTTGAATAATCTTTTGCTAGACCAGATGGAAATACTTTGGCGTGTATGAGGCAAGCATCAGGTGCAGAAACTTTTCCCTGATGGCTTTGTGAATCCAGCAATTATTAACACACAGCTCCTGATACAACGTCATCATATGGTAACATTGTATTGTCTGTTTTTCTGAAGGAGATGACTAGACATACAGAGGAAGCTTATGGTTTAATCAGGCTTTATATTTCCTTTTTGTGTTTCAATACAGCAATATGCAAATGACATGTTATGTCATCTGATTGCATTCATTATACTTCCACAGATGATCTTTGTTCAGAACCCCCTGCTGTGTTAACAATTGAATTGATTGCATTTAATCAGAGCACTTCTGAATTAATTATAGAAACAGAGAATGCCACATCAGTTGTAATTAAACAATAGATAGCTTGTTGACAAAATGAAAAAGATACCAATTCTTATTTTACTCATTATACTACTATGTGAAATACTCAAGTACGTCAGTGCTTGTCTGTAAGCCATGTGATATTTTTAGTATGGAGAAAGTCAATTGTCAGTGTCTTTTTTTTCTAGTGTTTATTGAACCCACATAGAGATATAAGCTGTTCATCATCTTTTTTAAAGAACAGAAGTCTACCCATTCAGGGCCCTATTTTCATGTGCAACAACCAGCGCAAGCAGCGCTCCCAACAGTTTGGTATTTTCTTGACCTTGGAACTTGCTTTGCCTGTCTGTTTGGTATTTTGGTGCCTAGTGCAGAGCGCACGGTGCACAGGTGGGAGGTCCTAGCAAATGAGGCAGTGCAAAGCAAATTTTTGGCATCCACTGACACTTTAGTGATATTATCAACAAGGGCAACTAAATTTGCTGCAAATGCACAGCAATAACAGATTAATGCTCAAAATATAAAGAAATTATTTTAATTAACCTTAAAACAGTAGATGCATTTAAATCAGCATAAAAAATACATTTAATGTGGTTAAAGCAGGAACATCAGTAGTCTCTGCTGTGTCCACCTCATGCCACCCTGCACCTCCAGACAACAATATGATTTCCTGAAGAAGAGAAACTTTCTACTTTCAGTAGATAAATGTGAAAACACCCTTGTAGTGTCAAACTCTGTACATACAACATTCTGCACAGTGAAGCTCAAACGTCCAACTGAAAGAAAAAGAAGAAAAACATATTTTTGAGTGGAGAGGGACTTTAATAATTCTGCTGAAAATACTTCATTGAGTTTTTTCATTGTAAGTGAACCTGTTTTTAAGTTTATGGTTTGCACCATGTTGCACAACACAATTTGATTTAGTTAACATAACGTTAGACAAAAAGGTTACAGCAGTGCAGAATGTAATGAAGAAGACAATCTAGAGAACGCAGATGTTTTCAAAATCATACAAATTCACTCATTTTTAAAATTTGCAACTTAGTACAAAACGTGTTGCTATTAAAACACTTATTGCTTTTTCCTTAACGCCACTATGTATAGAAAATGTCTGACTTCACCCCACAGTGGTAGTATCAAAACAAATAAATGAAACATTTTTTTTAGGAAGACGAAACTAACTACAGACCCTATGAAATGTTCACCAAAATATGATCTTAAAATTAGCCCCAGTCACTCTTTTGAGTAACATTTGCACTTTAGACATGAGTTTTTGCTGTAAGTGCACAGCACCTATATTATGACATTTGAGATATGCAATATTTCAATTTTCATATATATTAATTTTCGGGGCAAAAAAAGTCAAGCATACAATGTTACTTTTGCCCTTAGCACCACCTGGCAGAGTTTTAAAATCAAAAGCAGCCATTAATAAGTTCACCTATCTGTATTTATCACTGCTTAGTAGTACTGTCTTGGTAAATTAGTGTAGTGAGCAATTTGGCTTATCTAGCCTGTAGAGCTTGAAGAGACTCTAACTTAACTAACCTGAGTTGAACCTCTCAGGCTGTTTTCTTGCCTACATTAAGGTCAGCCTGACTATAAGGGCTGCCTTGGAAGTCCAATTCATGGTCCAATAAGACCCTGAACCATGTTAAGTTCACATATTCTCCCTTTTTAAAACCAGTACAATGGTGTAATGTATCTTTTTAAATAGTCTAAACATAAATCATCATGTCTTTCATTGGTCCTTGGCTTCATGGTGGAGCAGTATCTGGGGAGGGTGGTGCAAGTACTGTGTGCTCAGTGCTCTAAGTATGGGTTTCCTGATAGCCATGCCAGGGCGCACTGTGGGGGCAGTCTAGACCTGCTGGTGTATCCCTTTAAGAAACCTCCATGGGTACAAGGGTGGGGAGAGAAGAGCCTCATCATCATCATGCAGGAGTCATCTGGGTTGCCTCTCCTCCCTCTCTACTGCATTATCATAAAAAGTGATTTAGGACTGATTGATGCAAATGGCCCTCTGTTCTTTTCTATCATTAACGGGCCCTTCGCCGTGGCCACAGGCGGTGATTAAAGCTGTCATTTCCAGCTACTCATTAAAGGAGAGCACCGGGCCATGGGAGGGATTCACAGAGGGCTGGAGAGGAAAGGAGAGAGAGAGGGAGGGAGACAGACTAGGAAAAGGAGGAGGAATGGGGCCATTTTCCTCCTGAAGAAGTGCTGTCGAATGAAACTACCTTTCTTAAAAAAAAAAAAAAATAGAGGCCTGTGCAATGTTTTCATAATTGTTGTATTCCTCCCAGTCTGGCTCAGACAGAGGAAAAAAATCTGTGGTCAAAATCCATTATAGTGGCATCTTTTATGATTCCCCAAATGCTTTTTTAGTTTACGCTGCCAGTGGGGTTGCTTATGAAAAAAACAAGCAATAACAAGCGACAGTAGGGTTCAAATCGAAGTCACTTTACAGTTTGTATTAATTTTCACATTTTCTGTGGAACTAGGAAAAAGTTATGACGCACACAGACAGTAAAAAAAATCAATATGACTTTGTTTTTTATTTCTGTTTTGCTGCTGGCTATAAATCACAAACAATGCTCTCAAAGAAAGTGAAACTGTTGACAAAACAACCACAACAACCCCAGATACTGAAGTGTGTCTGCAGCCACCCCATGACTACTGGCAAAGACATTACTCTGTGTGGCTCGCACACACACTTGAGCGCAAAAGTGTGTGTGTTTTGTGTGCTACTTGCCGATAGGAACCTTATCAACTCTAATGGGGGGGTTCTTGGCTGTGAGGCAGTGAGATGTGAAGCTCCAGCTGAGCTCTCCTCTGCAGGGGCCTACAATACCATCGTGTCCTGGGGACCTGCGCTAATGGCCTGGGGAGCCTTTACTGCTATTGTGCCCAGCAGGCCAACCCCCCCTATACACATACACAACCCCAAGCCTCCATCCACGCCCCCCCCACCTACATCTCCTTAATCTTTCAGTACGATTCAGTCTCCCTCAGATCACATGCTGGGATTCTGGTCAGGGGGTGCACACGGCTTATAGCAATGGGGGTCCGAGGATTGGGGAAGACAATGGGAGGAAGACGATATGTTTTCTTTCCTAGGTGACCAGGGCACTAAGCTCCAATCAGAGAGGTCCATTGATTGACATAATTCTGTAGCAAAGCCCAAGATTTCCTGGCCCAAGATACCTTCTCCGCGGCCCACCCTGTTAACACAGGGAAATGCTACTAAACGTTAGCCCCTCCTCCTAGCTACGGGCTCTGATCTCAGAGTAATCACCCTGCTCCCCCACTGCATCCTCCACATATGCTGCCAGTGTTCTCACTGCATTACATCCAACATTATCCTATGCACATAAGATAAGAAGAAAAAATTAATCGCTGCTATGTCCTCTTCAATCCTCTATCAGGACAGAGTGGATGAGTGAGTCAGTATTGTGCAGGAGGCCTTGCAGACTAACCGTGCAGCTCTCATGTGTAGATCTCTTGTGAGATACATTAGTAGCAATTAGTCGTCAGATGAAAGCCCGTTAATTACTTGCCAAAGGCAAACAAGTATAATTATTTAAGGGGGAATTACAAGCAATGTAAAGGCTTTTGCAAGCCAATCTGCTGACTTACTTGTTGTACACATGTTGGCTTCTTTTTAATCTCTATAAACAGATCTGCATATGAATACAGAATCTGTAGGCAACGAGACAAGATTTTGCGACCGAAAGCCTTCTGGTTTCCATTTGTAGTCCGTTTGTAGTCCAAGTAGTATTGATCAATCACGTTTGAGCGGGCTTTAGTTGCATGCAGGTAAACAGTCTGTGTGGAGAGCAAAAGAGGCGGAACGCATCGGCCGAAATGCAATCCAATCATCTGACGACAATTTAGCTTTTTATTAGCTTTTTTAATTTATCTGCATTCATATGCATATATCTTTTTACACAGCTTAGCCAATATGTCATCTGGACCGTCTCAAGCTGCTAATCGGTCTGTAAACAATGACCAGCGCACGGAAAAGGAAGTCTTGGCTCAGATATCTGTTATCCAGATAGTCAATGCCTTCCGAGTTTGGCTTCTTTTTAGCTCTTTATCTTGCTCACTGACAATTGGTTACAAAACACACTACACAACTCTGTTCACATTCATCCCTTGCAGAGTGTTGTTGAATCATTTTTCATATCAAGGCTACTGTATATGGATGTACTGTACCTGTAATGAGCCTAGTTCTACCTTCAGAGAAAATTAGCTGTGTGGAAAAAAGCCCACGCAATGTTCAATTGTGAAAAAAATTCCAGTCCTTTGGAGTAATGCACTATCCTACCTGTGTTTATTGCCCATTAAATCAAACTTTATTTTTATGGAAAATGTGCCATAATTGCCTTTTTTAAGAGCAATGTGTATGCACACATACATCTGTGAACGGAAACCACACCAGCATTGTCTATCGGGGGCCTAATGGTGCAATTAATTTTGTTCCGTCTGTTCTGGAGACTTTCAGGGAAAATGGATTTTTTTTCCTGCCCACTTGCTCTCTAAACTGGTTTTAATGAAGAAGATAAAGTGGTTCCTTGGGTGTCTCATAGGCTCACAGCAGTCAGTTCATTTGACATTATTCTAGTGCAGTTGAATGGAGCTAGCAGCCGGCCTTCTCCTTGGCTCCATGTTGACAAGCCAGCAGTTCCCTCCTAGGGCTGCTTTAATGAGGAAATATCTCCCTCCCAGGATTGAGGCCTAGGACCATGTGGGGGCCATTACACTGTCAGCATTGGTAAAGTAGGAAATGGAAGGACAGAGCCAGGAATCCATCCTCCATTTGCAGCATGAACCCCACCTTAACATGGATTATGTCATATGTCAAGTCATGCCACACTGCTCTTCCAGCCTTATCTGCAGTGGGCTTAAGCCCTCAAGGTGCACAGACAGCTGACAGTGGCATTATTGCTCTCTAGAATATGCCTGCAGGGCCCACCTCTCTAGGGAGGCTGTGCCTGCAGACTGCGGTGCCCACTGAGGGGAGGGGCTGACAGGGTCTTTATGACTAGACACTCTCCCTAAGGACTACTCAGGAATAAATTAGCATGGCCACAACCCTTCTGGCATAATGTGATTGGACATGAGGGAGGCAGCCCCACCCCTCATCCCTCCCAGAGGACAAGTATACTCAGTGCTCAACCCTATCTTTGTTGAGCATTAAAATACATTATTGCACCTTCGGGGCATGCACAAAATCTGTCCTTTGTGTGCATTCATCTCACCATCTACCCAGTAATCATAGATCATAAACTCTGCAGCTGGACCATTCCAAAGCAAGATATTGTTTGTAAGTTAATAAACATACTAGTTGATCTTGCATTAGTTTTTTTTATTGTCTCCAGAGCCATTTTCCTCCTGTTTGTTTGGCTGACTGTGATCCAAGGTAGAAAGGGAGGGATGGAGCATGAGAGCAAGAAGGAGAGTGGCTTAGTATAAGACGTTAAATCCCTAGCTAAAATACATAGCCCTCAGGTGGTGCAGCTTCTTAACCTCAGCCTGCTTGGTCTGATAAGAATGTTTCTTTGTTGTTGGCTGGAGAGTAATGCAGACTAGCTAAAGGCTATTAAAGCGAGCTCCGTCTGAGTGTTGTTAATCAGGAGATTTCATCACCCTGTTGTGTATTAAGAACAGACACAAAGTCTCTTATGGCTGTGCAAGCTGAATAGTGTTCACCAATCGAATAAACCAATAAACAGACATTTTTGTTTACGTATTCTCACGGTAACATCCGATAGTAGCTACCTAAAGGTATGTCATACTCCGCTGATACAAATCCCTTCTCAGGATGACACTGTCTGTGACCTCCACCCAATATTAAAGAAACTGTTTCACAGGAATTTGCCATGGCCTGTTCCAGCTGTTTTTATGTAAGTCAAGCTCCCAGCTGCCAATGATTACTGCTGTGGACCGTGCCCGGAGCTTCGCCGATGGTCCCCTTTTGATTAGCAATTATCCAGAAAAAAAGCAAGGGGAAACTCAGGCGCTCAGGAAAACATGGTTCCAACCTGTTTTTCCATTGAGTAAGGTTCTGTCAGGGCAGGCAAAGGTTGCTCTGGTTCACTGGGGTCTGCAGTACCACTTGGCTTTGATTCTCCCATGCTGCCCAGATGTTGGGATCTGGCTCCGCACTGCCCCATATGGTTCCACTTACTCTCCGGGGGAGGAAAATAAATGGTTTGTTTTTCTATTGTGGTCTCACTCATTACGCACTTATAAAACCAGCTTTTGAAGATTAGAAACTTGTGCCTGCGTTGAGCCAGATATAAGCTGGCATGTTAGCATGGAATGTGTGGCTTTTCCTTTTAAGATCATAGTATTTTCCTGAGTTCAGTTTTATACTAACACGAACACAGATTGGTACTGGTGTACTACATCATCCGTTCGTTTTGGTTGTAGTTTTAGCTGTGTCTGGGTTGCTTTGTGTATACTCAACCTTGGGACATCAATTCACTAAACCTAGGAATATTTCAAAGCTTATATCATTTGCCACAGGGAAAACAATATAGGTTTAATAGCTACAGTAGGTCAACAAACTATCACTTAATGAGAAATTCATGTTTTAGATGGTCCCCTGATATGAATTCCTAGATTTAGATAACAGCTTTCAAAAATATATCTGCTTCCTCCTTTAACCTTTCCATTATAAACATTCATAAGATTAGATGTTGAACCACTGGAAGCACGCCATGCCTTGGTATGTCAAATTGACCCCCATGACCCCACTCAGTCGTTCTCCTGCTGGCCCAGTGAAGGAATTCCAATCTCCATGTTTTTCTTCCAAACTGCTGCTTTTAACTTCTTTTGACTGACAACGGCTTTGTTTTGCTCTCCGGTGTTCCTGCCCATCCTCAATAACTCGATCCATGCTTCTTCTGAGCACTTAGGGAAGTGTTAGTTCTTTTGGGTAGCAGGTGTTCCCAACCTCGCCTGCCCTGACCTTTCAAGGGTTAGTCGTCTGTCAGTGGGTGTCAGGCCTATAAGTAAGACTCGGGTCACCCTTCTTAACAAGAGGTCACACACCATATATACTATGAAAGAAAGACGGGGGCTAGAGAAGAGAGAGAGGAAAATTGACTAGAGGAGTCCTCCCCCCAGACTCAGACCTTCTTCAGATTCCTTACCTCAGACTTTTTTCAGTTCTTGAACAATAAGAGCACATCTGGCAGCTTCTCTGGTTTTGTCACAGTTGTCCTTCACTCTTGAAAGACATTGCCGGGGAGAAAAACAGCAGAAAGACAGCCAGTGTTGTTCTTCTTTTATTTCGGCTGCACTCAAAAAAGGAGTCTTTGGAATGTGGATATTTCCTGGAATACAGCTGGAGGCAATGTTGTGTAGATCAATATACCATTACATTGGCACAAGCATTGGGGTGTTTAAAGTGACATGTAATGAAATCTGGACAATGTTATTGATAAGTGACTGATGACTGACATTAGATACAAATGACAAGGAAACAGCAAGGTGTCAAGAATGTATTAACATCTGTTTTTACTCCATATAATCTATTTTTTTACACCAGTTCTTTGATAGACTCCACTCAGCCAAATTGACATCTCCTCTTTCAAATTAGAGCACTTTGTCAAAAGCAGAGAGAGGCAGATAGATGTAGCCTATCTTCATTAAACGTTCTTTAATTGGCTTTGTAAGGAATAATCTCCCCATCTCTCTGAGCTCCTTGGTTGGCAGACAGGCTGCATAACAGCTCTGCTCATCTGTCAAAACGTCAGCCGGATCTCAAAAATGAAAGCGTCACATGCCAGCAAGTTGTTCAACACTGTGTACAAACACTCCAGATCACATTCCAGTAGAAAGGCCTGTCATAATCCTGTTTCAAGGAAATTAGAGTTTAGGTAAACACAAATGTCATGTGCAGTGTTCCTTGGAAAACTTTTTTTTTCTTGGCTCACAATCTTTAAAGGACCCAGAGCTCTGAATATAGGTACATTTCCATTCATCACATGGCTTATCTGCTATTGTTGGTGAAACACTGACAGTATCTGCAACTTTTGAAGGCCCTGGAGCGCTTGTGTTGTCAAATTGAAACGTAGGAAAGCAGAATTGCTGCCCACCTGCGTAGCTCAAACACCGCTCCAGGGTCTTGCCTTGATGTGTGATAGAAGTGAGGTACCACAGAACCAAACAAAACATACAGTGTGCCCCCCTCTGATTAGCAGACAGCAGCGTGATCTTCCATGTCCTTCACTGAGACTTTATGCAGTGACAAGCGCACACTGAGGCCCCTGTAAAATAACAATGAGTGACTTGCCAGCTTGTCAGTCTATTTGCTCCATTTCCTGTCTCATGGCATTCTCAGTCTCTCCAGGCCGCACTGTATCCTGGAGCTTAATAGACTGTAGAGGTCTCAATTGAAAATGTGAATGTGCCCATCAGAATGTGTAACCTTGTTTGCCCTAGGTATTTAACACAGGACATCTGAAGGCGATGGCTTGACCGAGGCATGTCAGGGACAAATGAAAAGCTATTACTGGAGACATGCGTGTGTGGGTGTATATATGTGTGTTTGTGCATATGTGTGTGTTTGTTCCTCCCAGCCATCCCTTCAACTCCCTCAATTTCTAGTCAGTGCATCAGTCCAAGCAGGAGTGACATGCGATGGCATTCTTTGTTTATCTACTCCAGGGCCACGCTCTTCATGTCTCTTTGTGTCGCTGTCACCAGAGCAGTAAGCACTGGAGGAGGGATGGAAACACGGTAATAACAGTGGAGACGTGTTTGTTTGTCAAGACAGCTCTGGCTCTCCAGGCGAGGGCATTGCTGGATTCATGAAACATGACAGCTGTTTAGATACGGAAGAAAATAGAGAATCAGCCTTCAACAAGAACTTGGCACTTAATAGTCTATACACTTTGTAATGCCATTTTAATGTAAAACGTGTTTGTTATTATACTGCAGATGCACTCAGTAAACTCTTGACGGTGGTAAGACATTGCTAGTTTTACAGATGAAGTTAAGCTACACAATTAGGGGCCACGTTTTTTTTCTTCAGCTGCAAATGTGTAAAAGTCTTCTAGGGGTGCTGTCTGTGATTACACAAGATTTATCAATGGCTACTTCTGACCCATAGCATCACTTCTGACCAATTTAAGTGCAGCACAAAAATAAAAATTAGTAGAAATATGGATAGCAAATAATAAAAATGAAGTTCTCTTCAACCAAACAAGTCCTGATATAGCCATGAGTTCAGGTTGGATTTTGGGGTGTTTCGTTGTATAAAGCTTCTGACTTGGGTCAAATTCAGGTGTGGTTATTTTTAATTTGAGTTTATTATGTATTTATTTCTTTCTCTCTCTAACTTTGCCAATTGTCTGCATCCATGCATGCCATATATTTCAAGTAGATACACAAAGCTCAGTGGAAAAAGGGAAAGAAACATTAGTCTTGCAAACTAACAGCCAGCTTCTGTTATGGGCCAGGTTTAGGTTTCATGCAGAACTATAGATCCAGACTTTAAACATGCATTTTAATCTAAAAAAAGTATTAGATATTGTATGTCTCAGTATTGTTTACCTTTATGATCTTACAGCATATCATGCTCCACTTAATGACCCTAAAGACCTATAAAGTTAGTGGGTCAGTGGGCAGTTTTTTTGGCCCTATTAGCATTAGTTAGCATTAGCATTTTGTAATTTTTCTTAGGACTATAATTTCCACTCACTTTTGCCAACATTATTTGTGTATTTTAACTGAAAAAGCCAAACAGTTAGGATGAATTACACATTTTAATGTTAAATAATAGAGGCCAATAACTAAGTTGTGTCTGACTCTGGATGCATGTTGTAGTAAACCAGACCACCTCGCTGGCACAATATTCATCCACATGTCGTCTGTTGCAGACATCATTACCCATTTATGGGAATGTCAACTAATGGATTTGTGTTAATGCATAAACATAAGAATGATCCATCAAGCACTCAGGCTGATGAGGCCCCTGTATGATTTATCATTAATCACCATAAATATGGCCTGGCTTTCAAAATGACATTACACGGGGCCACGCATGTCAATGCTGTTTCCGGTGGAGGAAGGCTCTAAAGCTCTCTACATGCACTGTCACACGGGGGGAGAGGCCACACCAAGCACTTTGCTTTTAATGAGGATAGCACTGAGCACATGCATTCCCCTGTCATTGCACTAGAGCTTGATTGCAGATGCCGACGCTTCCGATGACAAAAAAAAAAAAAACGGCATCTGTGAACATCTGCTTTGGAAATTGAAGCTGGCCTTGGAACGGAACATTGACTTTGTTTTCCGTCTTCGTGGACCAATTAGGGCTAACAGATTTACACAGACGGATCAATCTGAAAACAATAACGGCATCACTGTTATTTCTCTCGTTTGATAGCAGTGTGGCTCCATTGTGCCCATTAGCGTTACAGAACAGCAAGCACCCTGACCTCCGCAACATCTTCGCTCCATCTCATATACATCCCTGGAGACACTATTTCCTTTAATCTAGAGAACACACAAGGCCATGCATGTGTGTGTGTGTTTTCCCTCCCTTGCTTCCTCCTCTCCGGCATCCTTGCTACAGTTAATTAACAGTTATTAGTGTTAGCGCAGAGCACCGGATAAGATGTCACAAATCATCAAGTCTCTAGGTGCAGTTCCAGCAATTAAGAGCTCTGTCGAACCTTCCCTCTCTACAGTCATTTGGTACGCATCCAGGTTCCTTTTTAGACCTGAAAGCACTAATCAAATCATTTCTGCTCAGAGATTTTGTCGTCATTATTTCAAGCCCTAACGATGTGAGACTCCCAACTCAGCACCTCCCCCAATCTGCAAAACAATGCAAAAGCTACACTTTCCTCAGGATTAATAACTTGAAATTCTGTGCTTGTACCTTTCTGAAAGCAAAGGTTGTATTCACATCAGCAGACTTTTCTATACCCAGATATAAAAATGTACTGCTAGAATGTAGTGCCCAGCCACGTGTGTACGTGTGTGTGTGTGTGTGTGTGTGTGTGTGTGCACGCTCGTAAGTGTTAGGAAAGGATGTGTGAAAGTTGGCAAGAGATGGAGCATCAGATTAGCAGTGTTTAGTTGCTGATTTTAATGCAGGCTGTGACTTCTCTGCTCCGATCAATTTGTCATACCTCTAAATGGAAACTTAATTGCATCCGTCTGAAGTAAAAGGACCTTGAGCTGTGCTTCTTGTTGTTTTTTAGCACCGAGTCCTTGCCTGGGCTTTTATTTGTTCCCATTTCTTTTGTGGCTGATGTAAGCTCTGGCCTCTTAAAGCTCTTGACCCAGAAGTGTAGTGCAGTGAAGTGGTGCTCAATGGTGGCAAAAGGGAACCCTGTTGAATGAACAGTAGTCACTTGATAACGTAGATGTATTAGAATTAACACCGCCACTCTTCAGGACTTATGTGGAGATTGCAGCTATTGAAACAATTTTGCCATAAAGAAACTCTGCTTTTCTATGTAGCTGCACACATTGACAGCCTTGATCAAACCTACTAAGCATTACTAGTATTTATAGTCTTAATTAAGAGGATTTTGGCGCAGACTGTTGAAGGTCTGCATTGTGTGTTTTGTTGAATGTAATTAACTCTGCACCTGAGACAAGATGAGCATGTACTATGCTCATGTACTTTTTGACATAGCTGGACAAAGCAAATATTTTAAAAGGCTGCATTGAAGTATACAGTGACTTTGTATGAAGCGCTGATTGCATGCAGCAGCTATATGTGTGAAACCTTCTCTGCTTGTAGAAGAATAAAATGATTTTCTATATACCTAAAGTTTCCACACCTTGAGTAGGGATGACACTACACAACACAGTGCTTCAGTCTTGAAACACTGTGACAAAGGATTATTATTTCAGAACCATTTTCATATAGTCACACTGTCTGTCCACAGTGTCTAGTTGCAGCAGAACTTTTACTTTTGTTTAATTGCGGAGTGATAAAACAGAATCAAAGTCATAAAGAAAAGGTGTGATTTTAAAAAAATATGAGGAAAAAACCCACAGAAGCAATGCAAGTCGTTAATTTGCGCAGCTGAGTTAAACCCCCAGGGAAAATAAAAACATTGCATCACAAAACAAAACAAAGCGAAAAACAAACAAACAATAAAATCAAGATGACGAGTGAAGAAAACTGATTTACATAATTGAATTAAAAGCCAACAGAAATATTGTGGAAAATTGTACGACAGTATGAGTCTATAGAATGACAACAGCACTGACCTGTTACAGAAGGAAAAGCACAGGTGTAACTAAAACCACGAGTTATGGCTGCATTCCGTTTAGGTGTATCACCATGTCAGTAAGCCAGCATGTGCAATAACAACTGGGACAGGTGCAACTAAATGGAACATAGTAATTAATTTTTAATTACACCTGAGTTTGGCAAGTCAACCTGAGAGTCCAGCATGAGAAAGGTCTATTGTGCTCTCTGGTTATTCTCTTTCCTTACCCAGTAAGTATTCATTAATCAGTCATATCATCATATTAGATTGATTAGATAGACTAATCAAAATTAAATTACTTCTTAGGATCTTACTTTAGGATATTAAACATACACATTTTAGTTTTTCTCACCTCCTTTCTTCATGAGTTGCGAGCTCTTTAATAACAGGATATTAGTCCTGCAACTACAATGAGTATAGAGCTGTTTGCTCTGTATGGGCGTTTTAGATCAAACATTTTATTTTGTTTGGGATATACTGCCTGCTTTGTTTGTGGCTTTTAGTGCGGTGGGCGGCAAGCATCCCTCTTGCTCTTCCATGTCCAAATTCCTCCTCCCCAGGGCCGCCTCCTGTCAGGTGTCAGCAAAATAATCACAAGTTAACAGTTGTTAGAAATGACATAGGAGCTGCCATCGATCAGCAGTCATGAATCATCAACTGAACGGAGACAGACAGTGTGTTTAAGGAAGAGAGAAGCAGAGGAACGCGGGTCAGTCCAGACAGGCTGCTGATGTGACCGGACTGTTGTATCTACTTTACTCATTAAAGCAGAAGATGAGATCAGGGAAGTACAGGGTGCATCGGTCTTTAAGATGTGTGTGTGGGTGGGCTACATTAGCAACAAGGATAGCTATCACTGCTGAGAGAGGGGTGGTATCAGGCCTCACAGCTCCTGGGGGGTGTTATTATCCAGGAATGACAGGTCAGACACTCCCTCCCTCTCTCGTACTCACTCACTCATTCACTCACTCACTCACTCACTCACTCACAGAATGAGCTTTTGGCATCCCAGCCATGAAAAAATACTGGCTGTTCCCATACAAAATAAGCCTACACATAATAGATTGTATATCCATTATCTACACTATATTCAGGGGATGTACACAATAATAGCAAGAGCACTTTAGATTATAATGCAATCCAATACTAGGCTGGCTACGTCTGTGATGACTGGGCAAATCTGGTTCTGTGGTGAATGTTCAATGTTTCAAAATTTCCTTGACAGAAAATGGTTGAATTACTGCTTTACTTTCTCCTTTATTTCCATCTGCATAATGTCCCATTTATGAGTTTGACACCTGAAGTAAAAGTCCCCCTCCACTACAAAGTGTTTTGCTGTCTTTCACTTGGATACTTGGCCTTCGCTGTGCACAATGATGTATGTGCAGAGTTTGACACTAGAAGGCTGTTTTCGCATTGTCTGCTGAAGGGGGAAAGTTTTTCTGCGCTCATATTAAATCTGAGTTTCTCCTCCAGTGCACATACAGTGAGAATGGACTTTTCAGTGAACTAGGAGACATCTTGTGTCCAGCAGTTAAACTTTTGAAAGAACAATATTTGCATTCATAGATTCTGGATTTTTCAGATCACAAATTATTAATCCAAGCTGAATATTTTTATGTCTTAAAACATGTCTGGTGAGGGTCTTTAAATATATCTACTAAAGGTTTGCATGCTCGCAAGCCACTCAATAAACATACTGACATTCATAATAGCATATTAATACTTTTTATATATTAATATTATTATATATGATGTTCCATATGCAATGATTGTCTACTACAGTATATGGTTATACAGTGTGTTGTATTATGGAGTCTTAAACCGTATCTGTACATTACAACAACATAATTTGTTTTAATGCTAAGCACACACACACACACACACTGTAACACATCATGAAGTCTACTTAAAAATTCCACCATGAATATTCCAATTGCTTGATTTGAGTGTGGTGTTGATGGACACTATTGCTTACTGGCTTTGCTCCATTAGTATATTGTATTGTAAGCACATAGACTATAGGATGTGCTGCGCTTTCTCATTGACTGTGCCCATCTCTGTACATAATGCGTACAGTGCATCTTTATTTCCAGGGCGGCTCAAATAAAAGACAAGGTCAAGACAATAGTAAAAGTTATGTTCCACTTTGGTTCATCTTATAAAGTGAGTATTCTCTTAGAAGGACAGAGCATTGTAGCCACTGAGTATGTTGCATTAAGGAGATGAGAGAGAGGGAGAACTGCAGTGATGTAGGAAATAGAGGACTGGATGGTGGATGCACAGATCTGTCTCATGATCAGTGGTTAAGACTGTAGCCGGTAATTGAAGCTGCAGACAGAAGGCATCAGTCACAACCATCTCTCTTTGAATAACATCAGCACACAAAGACACAGTGGGAGTGTTATATGTGGCTCAGTAGCTTTCAAATGGGCACATACTGCATGTTACAAATTTACTACGATCCCCCAGTGCAATATCAACTTAATTATATGGTTTCTATGATCAATTTGTACAGTCTTTTTTATGTAGAATACACTAACAGTGGGTTACTTGGCTGGTTAGTTACTAATAGCAACTCACAGCATATTACTACATATTCAGGACATATAGCAGAAGCACTGCTTTTAAATATGATGTTAAATATGAAAGCCAGGTGAAGCATCGTCTTATGAGTACGGACCTAGTAACATTTCAGGGAAAAAGCCAGTACGGCTGTGTTGTGAATGAAAGCAGTAACATTGCAGGGACAAACACGTAAAGGGTTACGTCCGTCTGACGAAAGATGCTTTTACGTGGAGCGAGCGAACCAATCACAAGACCCCATTGATGACGTATTTGAATCCGCAACGTGTTTACAGTTGCCTTGCCAATGCTTTCGCGGGTGATTTGATACCTGCGATTTGGACAGATTCAGAAATAAGGGTGCTCTTCTCAGTTCGCCGCGTACATGTACATTCGGCCTTGCCCCATTTTCTTCTTCTGTTGAGTTTTATGGCAATTGGCATCCATAAGTGTTGCATTAACACCATCTGCTGGACTGTCCCTTGCCCCATCTATTCCGGCATTGCCATGGCATGTGTGAAAAGGCGCAAGATGGAAATGTTCCTGAATGTAGCTGCATGTGTAAATAGTGAAAATCGCTAGCGGTGGCTGAAAGGTTATCCAAGTAATTTAGCAGGAACTATGTGTGTTTCTCTGTCTGCCTGTCTGTCTGTCTGTCTCTCTCTCTCTGATGAAGGTCTCATCAGAGGGTTAGTCAGACACTGAGGGAACAGTTTCATTTTCCCCTCATTACAGCAGGCACTGGAGAATCACCGAGCTTCAAAGCTGCTTGATTGCATTATCAGGCATTTGCTGTAACAGAGGCGTAATCTATGCCATGTGACAGGGGAGCCAGGCCAGCATTACAGCACTGGGCTGGATGGAGGATGGAGAGTGGACTTGGATATCAGGCCTGGGGTTTATTCTCTTTTTGTACAGATTCTATAGTAATTTATTATATATACTACATTTGAGATAGTTCTAACTGAATTTTAGCACGAATTGACACTTTCCAGAACTAAATGATGAATACTTATTGACCCAAACCATGTTGCACTATTTAACTTCTTGCACCTGAGGGATGCAATTTGCACCAAAATTCATACCCCTTAATATCAACATCATAACTCTGTTAAACCAAGTCCAACTGAAATTAAATTGCATTTTTTTTGTCTACTACAGCATACACATCTGCTCTGTAAATAACTTGTTTTCCTTGGAGAAAAAAAATCAATCAACCAAAAGGGAGAAATTTTGACTGAAATTATTGGATTTCATGATGATTCCCTCTAGTTTTGCATTAATTCAATGAAATACCGTTCCATTATGTGCCTATGTAGACCTTGTTTCAATACAGGCAAATCAAATTTTGCATAAAGCAATGACGTAGTGTTCCATCATAGGCAGAGCAGACGGCCACACTTTGCATTTACATTTTTAGTTTTTTTTCCATGTAAAGTCTCCTAGAGCAGGTATAGTACTACTCACATGCAAAATGATGGCATTTCTAGTAGTAGCCTAACTTGTCCTGAAAAAAACAATATATGGCATGCCTGAGTGACACTTATAGTGACAATGCCATGCCAATGCCTATAAATGAATTAAAAATGAGCAAAAACATCTCAGGGTTCAAAGGGTTATAGTTGTGAAATACCTCAGTATTTCTAATGTAGATGTTCTGTAATTCATATTGCATTATATAATAAGGTTATGGACAAACATCAGTAAATAACTTTTCTCACCATTTAGAATAATGGTAATCTAAAGTAAGGCACTTGTCTCATTGTGGAGTGCTTTATTTGTTATGGTGGTGCTTTCAAAGGTCAAACACTGACAATCACTGTTCATCACTCCGACAATCATTATCAAGATTGGCCGCAGATAAAGAGCTATAAAAGAATTGTAATTATCACCATTTTAGAAACTGTAATTATGGGCATCATTAGCATCCATCATTATGTATAAGTGGGGCCATGGTCCACTAAAGAAGTGTTCATCCTGCTCTTTTTGTCTGCTCTCTTCCATCGCTTTCTCAGTGTAGTGAGAGGAAACATTAGAGGACGTCTTGGAATCAGAGCCAACTTCAACAGAAGTGTCTAGTCTGCCTTTTCCCACAGGCCAACAGCTCCCTCATTCATCTTTAACCAGGTCTCACAAAAGGCTTCACACTACTGTAGTTCAAATCAGTTTGGAAAGAGATCACTGATGCTCATGTTGGAATATGAGTCGTTTTCTACTGTCTGTCAGCTTAGCATAACGGTATGGACAGTGCAATACGTGAATTTGTAGAATAAGGGTTGAAGGACAGTTCACAGCTCGTCTAAGGGAACAGAAGAAGCAGAGCTTAACTTAAATGAAAGAGAACCGATGAAAGTAGGTTACATTTAACAATCCCTGCTGATAGACATC
This sequence comes from Scomberomorus guttatus, assembly GCA_038419695.1. Taxonomy (NCBI): domain Eukaryota; kingdom Metazoa; phylum Chordata; class Actinopteri; order Scombriformes; family Scombridae; genus Scomberomorus; species Scomberomorus guttatus. Next base: position 6,491,969 of record CM076460.1, on the reverse strand, counting down.
CACCTCGTATTCACACATTTCACAAGCACAGCTCCAGCTGCAAGCCGGCTAATGTTTGTATTCAGCAGTGTAGCGGTGGAGTCGTGCACAACGTCTCAACCACGGCTTTCCCGTGGATGAATTAGTAATGCTAAAAGATTCCATTTCGTCTATCTAAATGCTGTGTGCAGCGCTCAACCTGGTTAATATAAGGAGCCACTCAATTTTTCATGCCCACACCAAGTGTAGCCTTCAATTTAACATGCGCTTTTAATCCTGGGAGTGCTAAATTGCTTTTTAATGTCAAGGAACATGGTGTTTTCGGAGTAACTCGTGAAAAATGCATCAGCAATATGCAGAGCAAATCAGATCCAATGTTGTTTTTTTTTCTTAGGGTAAAGGAACAAAGCAACACCGCAGCAAAGAGGAGCGAAACCAATATGTTGTTTTGACACATCTGTCACCTCAGGGGTCTCAGGAGGACACCTCCTGCAGGCAATGACATTGTATGTGTGTTTGTGCGCATGCAGTAGTGCAATGGTGTGATTAATTGCGTGTCTGTTTTCACACGTGTATATTTTCAGTGCTACATATATGTATATCATTAACATATGGCTCTACATAGGAAAAAACATGCGGGTTGGTATGTCATATACGTGTGCATGCCCCTCCGTGTGTGAATTCATGAGCAGTGTCAGGTGTTATTGTGCCTGGAGCGATAGTGGATGACAGGTGTTTGCAGGCTTCTCCGGCCCTGTTAGATTCCCCTGCAGACCACAGGCTTTAGTGGAGTCAGAGCCTGGACTCCATCGAGCATGACTAAAAGACGCTCCTCTAATATCCCTGGTCAGAGAGTCAGTGAACTCACTCTGAATGACTTCCTGGGGGCCAGCCAACCAACTGCCCTCTGCTATCACATAACAATGTGGCCATCAGAGCAGACTAATCAGTAGACAGAAGAGGAAAACACAGCCAGTGCCGCTTCCACTAACAGCTCCATTCAGAACCTTAGTGTTTCATTTTGCAAAACACACTTTAAAATGAAGACACAATAAAACCACATTGTAAAGAATTTAATGAAAAGACATTTCATATCTTGGCCTCATATGCCATCCAGACAGTCATGAATTTAAAATACCAGACATTGAGTTAGTAGCTTGATATGGTGCAATTAAGTCTTTCATTGGTGCAAAATGTTCAGTTTGTATGCATACATAACATGCTGCATTATTTTACATGCAATCTGAGTAGAGTAATTACAGTGGGAATAAAGGTCCCTTGTTTTACTGTTGAGTTTAGTGTGTAAATTCTGTGTTAAACCCTTTAGCCCAGAGCCTAAAGCGTGTTTGGCTAAACTGTGTGATCATTGTGGACCACAGTATTGTTCATTCAGCCTTTCATCAAACTGGATTAAAAACTTTATTATACAACAAACTGTTTACCCCTGTGTCAGTGGACTCAGAAAAGCCTCGGCCAAACTGCAGTTTCCTTCAGGAATTGTGTGTGTGTTGGAGTGTGTGCGTGTGTGTGTGTGTGTGTGTGCGCGCGCATGTTTACCTGTGCATCCATGCATGTGAGGTGGGGTCAAGCTGTGTGTGGTGCTGCAGCTTTCTCTCTGGATAAGTGATACAGCCTGTCCCTGTTGCCAGTGCAAATCCTCTTACAGGCTCTGAGTGCGTGTGCGTGTTTTTCTGTGTGTGTGTGTGTGTGTGTCAGCACGAGAGAGAGAGACGGACAGCAAGCTGCCCCAGATCATCTTGTTGAAGCTTGGTGTTGGTAAACACAGTACATGGTAAGCCCAGCTGAGACAGGCACTGATGATTGGGCTTAGCGCTGGCTGTTTCCTGGGTGGCCCTTGGCACTGATGGTCCCCTGCGGCCCCTTCTGACACCAGGCTACAAACACACACACAAACACACACATGCTGAAAGAAAGCTGCAGATCTAAGTCCACGTCACTCTTCCGTCACACACACACTGGCACATACTTTATGCCTCTCCCAGTATCGCTTTAATAGCAAAAGCAAACTCAAAGGTGGATGATTCAACACAATTACATAAATACAAACAACACACCCGTTTACAAAGTCACACACACTCTCAGAGAGAGAACACACTCTATCTGTGCCCTGGGAGACTGGGTCCACTCAAATAACCCCATGGTGAATGTGCTGCTGTCAGGCAGCCAGCGGGGCAGCCTCACAATGTGCACATTTAGTACCCAGAGCCTGACGGCGGTGCAGAGTTTGTGGAGGAAAGCGTGGAATGTGTCCCGCGGGCAGATACAGGCCGCTCTCAAAGGCATCTCTATTACAAGCAGACAAGCAAGGCCTTATGTCATGGTCACCAGTCTCGGAGACACATTTCCAGACCAGTGCCCTGCACCATGCCAGCATGCGCCCTCGTGGAAATCTACTGGCCCACGCTGCGCTCCACCTGAGAGCTGGAAACACACATCATTCACATGTGCTGATCTGATAACCAGGATTGTTTACTGCAAGAGCAGAGTCATGAGTGCTTTAGTGAGATACTACAAGTCTTTCTTTGTGATGCCTTTGAAGATAATGAAGAGAAATAAGGGTGTAGCAAGTTTTGATGTCCTTTTATTTGATAAGCCTCCCGTCAAACCTGGTTTACTTCAACTGAAGCAAGGTACAAGCAGCATGAGCTAGCGCCAAACATGACAGTTACGCTCAGGTCTGTCTTCAGCTGGCCTTTTATCGATAGTGACAGATAAAGAGCCCTGTGATCTTGTGAAGCGCCAGGCACGAGCGTTGATTACCATCCCCGCTGATAACGCTGCATGCTAATCATTGTAAACATCATGTTGTGGCTTTGACACACTTAGGCTTATCTGTAATTGTTGTAATTGTTACTAGCGTTTAACGAGATCGTCTTCCAGATATGCTGAGTGCCAAAAGGGCCCGGGTACGGGGAGAGGCTCCCTCAGATCTGCCTCGCTGATGGGGGCATTAGATCGACACTAACTCCTCTCACTGTGCTATTAATGAAAGGCAGCCACGAGCCAGAGCGCAAATCTGATAAAAGGGGCTGGAGATGAGGGGGTCATGAAATATTTAAATATACAGGGCTTCAAAGCGGAAGAGGCCTCCCGCTCTTGTCAACAGACAGACCCCCTGCTATGGGCAGAAATATGTGTCACTAGAAACTGAATTTGAATCATTTATATTTGAATTTGAATTGCTCAACTTGAATAATTGCATTAAAAAGCTGAATTGGAATCACAATTTGAATTTGTATTGTTAAACTTGAATAATTGCATTGGAAGACTGAAAAATTTAGTTCACCGAGAAACACATCCGGCCATTGAGGAAGACCAATCGAGTGCAGATTCACAGATTCATATATATTATACGTTTATACGTATACATTCAGCTCGAGTATCATGTCCAGAGAACTGACGGGAATTTTCACGCAATTTCAAAAATGAATTCGATCCTATCGATACTATCGTATCTACGATACGATAGTATTAACAGAAACCCTCTCAGTGCAAAATGTTACCATGGCAACAGATCGGCGCAAAACTCAAAGTAATTTTTCTCTGAAACGGCAAGACATAAAACTACAGTTTTTACATAGAATAGAGAAAACACTTTAGGCTTTTGAAATATTTAAAAATAGTGGTTACAGTACGTGAAAAGGAGTTCTGTGAATCTGCACTCGATTGCATGTGTGTGTGTCTCAGTAAACTGAAATTGAATTGCAAGAGCTGGATTTGAATTACGAGAACCGAATGTGGAAGTATATGGAGAATTGAATATTCAGTGAGGATCAAATACAGTTTCAGAGCAACTGAATTCAATGTTATAATATTATATTCAGTTTCAAGTTTATTGGAATTCAGTTCCAAACTAATACATTCAATTTCAAATTATGCTATTCAGATTCAGTTCTTCAATGCAATTATTCAAGTTAAACAGTACAAATTCAAATTATTTGATTCAAATTCAGTTTCTATTGACACATATTTCTGCCCAGTCATAGCCCCAGTCTCTGGCCTGCAACCAGCTCCACATGTAGGTCACAAACCACCGGCTCACTTTCCTGCTGTAGGGACGCCACCAAGGGAAAGGAGGGGATTCAGAGATGAAATTGCTCCTGTCTCCAAACTACACACTCACATGGACACACACACACACAGTCTTCCTCTTGTTCAACCGGTCTCCCATGTTCTAGTGTTACACACAGAGGGAGATGAGCAGCAGAGGGGGCGGCGAGGTCAGTGAGGATATCCAAGCGCTGTCCCAGTGGACTGTGACATGTTAAAACACTCATGTCACATGATAGAGGCTCAGATCCACCGCAGCACACATGCTTACACACACATGCTTACACACACAACTGTCACCAAACACACCCAACCACACACCAATCCACGCCTTTCACATCAGATGCATTTTTAGGTAGGATTTCAATGAAAGGATACGTCTCCTGGCATTCAAGTTTTTGCAAATTGTAAGGGGAAAGAAGCACTTCTTTTGAGAAACTCTTGAGGGGCCGCAGCACGGATCACCTGTCAACCACTGAGTCACAAGGAGTCTGAAATAACAATCAGCATTCCCGGCTACATTTTCATTGACAGGGGTCGCAGCATGTCCCTCTCTTGTGACACGCCAAGCCTCTTGTGTTTGCCTTGCCTTTTGGGGGGATTTTTTTTGTCTCAAAGGGGCCTAAACTTTCCATTTGTCTTTCTCCCATCGTTCAGCCCCCCTAGCAGGGAGGCTACTGTAGGCAGAACAACGACCTTATTTAGCTCAAGCCCTGCACAATGCAATTAGAAACCCCTCAATGGCCAGCAAGGGCCTGGGATGAGATGGAGGGAGAGAGGAGGACAGCAACAGAAAGAGAAAAGAGGGAAGGTTGGGGGAGGGCGGGCAGAGACCTCCCTGCTGTCTGTCACCCTGCTGGCTTTTGATGTCCGTGGCCCATCTTGTGTCCCCCTTGAGAGCCTATCATCAGGCCCCCACTCCGGAGCTGTTGAGCATAGAGAGAGCCTTGGAGAGGCTTGTTTGAGTGGAGTATGGGGGGTGCAGGGGGATGACTGGGGCTGTCTCCCATGGTGCCTGACAGAATGGTCTTCACGGAGCGTTTCAGAGGCCTAATCCCTCCAACCATACTCCTCCAGCCGGGTGAATCGCTCAGGGGGTCTACAGAGGGTCAGACAGGTTTTAATACAACGCCTTAGTGGTGATTTCCTCGGTGCTTTCCTGTAGTCATTTCTTTTTAAAAGACACAGCAGGCTGTTTCTCTCCCCTCCTTTTCTTCCCCACTACCTCCCTGTTTGGCTCCCTCTCCGTCTTGTCTGTCTCTCCCCGTCTTCTCCTGTTTTGTTTTCTTCTCCACTCTTCCTCTCTAGTTCCTCCTCCTTTATCTCCCTGCCTCCCCTTGTCTCCTCGCTCCCATCGCGCCGCTGTGAAGAAAGAAACAAAAAGGGAAAATATTATCCCTGCCAGCGCAGTTGCTCTTGGTTAGTATTAAGTCGAGGCCTCATGGGGGGTTCCAGCGCCACGGTTCTTTGGTTGTAGATGTCTGCTGGGTCCCCGCAAATATAAAGACATGCAGATTAGGGAGAAAAATTAAAGCTGGGGGTTCGTCATGCAGTGGGTTATCTGTTAGGAATGTTTTTGTCTGGGATATGGCTCCACAGTAGAGCTTCACAGTGAAAATTGAGGTCAAATTTAAAGAGGTTTATAACCCTCCTTTTTTGTCATTGAGATCAAATGACACTACAACTTCATGAGGTTATGCTGAAGAAGCTTATCAATGAATTTGTATGACAAGCCGCACTGAATCTTGTTTACAGCGTTGTTACAAGTCAGCCGGTGCCACGAGCAGAGAGTGGTACTGCAGAAATACATTCAAGGACAATGACGTGATGTAGAGATGAAAGTAAAAATCACAAACAAATGATCTCTTAAAATACAGCACATTAACATTCAGACTCCCCTGTCACATGCCTAGTCTTTGTTTCAAAAGCTGAGACAATTCATTTTCTTGGTCCATTAAAGCACTATGTAAACACTGAGTGACAGTGCCGTGAATAAGGACACAGATGTGCCATTTAAAATAATTTGGCTTGGATTTGGGAATTAGTAATTATACTGACATTAAATGAAAATGTTAAAGGTAAATCATTCCTAATATGCATGATGGTATGAATGTGTGCGTGTGTGTGCGTGTGTGTGCGTGTGTGTGTTTTGAGGCGGGCAGCACATATGCTGCTTTCTGTTGGAAGGGGAGGCAGTGATTGACTGGTCTGGAATTATCCATGGCATCGCAGCCCACAGCCCACATTCCACGGCAATGTCTGTAATTTAGGCAAAAGGGTCTCCCATTTCTCTTGTGACTGGGCAGAGTAGTGGTGAGGGTGTGGGGCGGGGGGGGGTTGCATTACAGATGTAACCGAAGCATTTGAGGCAGGGAAGGTTAAACCAATTTTCTTGTCTGCATTGTTTTCCAAAGCGAGTCCCACGGCAGCGACATCAGACTGATGGCCAGTGAAGTAGGTTTGTTCCCGCTGACAGGCCAGTTCTTTCTGCACCCGCAATGTCAACTGGATCTGATTATTGCCTACCAGATCCAGATAATGTCTGCCATTGATCAGGCCATTTATCTTGAACTCCTACGGCCCCGGCCTGCTTTCAGAGACCACAGGGAGATAAGCAGATACAGATAAGCAGATAACATAGTCTCTACAGGCTTTTAACAACCGGAAGAAATACTTTTCTGCTGCTTCCCTGGCTGACATATGATGTGAGTTTCATATCGCATGGCTCAGGAAGCTTTATTATAACGCAAAGGATTTGCTTTTAGAGGTATCATCATCAGATCAGATAGACACTTTCATCCCTTACGTCTGTCAATCTTCCTAACTATTCCCAGAATGTCAATCACATCCTGTGTGATAAGCGCTGGTTGAAATAAGTGGGGGAAGTCATGCAAAGTAGAAATTCATTTTTGGCATTGTTATTTACAGGTTTAATATTGAAAAGCGCACCTGTGTGGCAGTGCAGATGGAAATTCTCAAGTCCTTAAATCTCTCTTTCTCTCCGTTAGGATATTTGATTGATGCAGTTTAACAGACAAGACTGTCAGCTTTTCCAAAGGCTTTTTGCACTTTTGGCATGCTATGGTGTCCCAGTTTGTCTAGTGGTTTTTAATGCTGGGTGCATTTGTCTTTGTCTGTGTGTGTGTGTGTGTGTGTGTGTTTGCATGTACAGCCGTGTGTCATCCCCACATTAATAATAGCAGTGACTGACAGATTAATTTATGTCTGGCTACGTGTCTGAGGAATTGGGAAGAAAGGGCCTGTCAGTGCTGCTTGTCGGGAGGGGGAAGAGATTAGAGCCAGTTGTCATTGACAACCCAGTGCAGGCTCTGGGAGATAAGGTCGGATGTAATGACTGTAAAACTAATAAAAATAATAATAATAAAATTAATTTAAGAAAACATCCTCATTCCGCCCTCAAAAGGCTGGGAGAGGAGATGTTGGCAGTTGCAAGTGTGTGGGTTTATGTGTACAATTAGAAATATTTCATAGTTTTTCGATACGCATGGCAACATTTGGACATTTCAGATCTTAAGCAACAAGGAGGATGTGAGATAATCTCGCCCCCTCTCCTAAGAAGACTAGGATTTTTTTCAAAAATCCATGTAAAACAGGTTTTATTTACTTTGAGCTGTGTACAGTACAAGCATTATTTTGTTAATTCCAATAGTCAGCTTACTGTGTGTAAACATACTGTACATGTAGCCACTGAAACATAATGAAACATGATCTTTTACTGTTTGCCTGACACTTGTTATGTTCACAGTGTGTCCTCACATGAAATTTAAATATTGATTAAATGGGCAAGTCTTTGAGGTGTTAATTGGAATGATGTGTTTGGTGGTTTACTTTTAGTTTGCCTGTTTGTTTTAAGTATATCTTGACTCTCTGGATGGATAATCAGGTGAAAATATAACATGAGTGTAAAGACATTTTAAGATGCTTTGGATGTATCAGTAAGTACCTAATATTTTTACCAAGCCAAATATATAACTTTTATTATTTTGAAATTTTGTAGCCAGTCATGGTGCCCAGAGGATGAATCCTGCAGACTTTGGTGATCCCCCGAGTTTCCCTTTAGCACCACCAGCAGGTCAAAGTTATCCTGTGAAATATCTACATCTACTTGATGGATTGGCAGAAAATTTTGTACAGATATTCATGGTTCCCAGGCGATGTATCTTAATGACTTTGGTGATCCCCTGACTTTTCCTCTAGCGCCACCATGAGGTTGACATTTATTGGTTTCAGTGAAATGTCTCAACAACTATTTAATGGATTGCCAAAAAATTTGATATAAACATTCAAGCTCCTCAGAGGATGAATTGAGTAACTTTCATCTAGTGCCATCATCAGGTCAAAATTTTCTACTTGTCCAATGCTAAGATTTTATACCATCTTAACATCAGCATGTTAACATTGTTATATTAGCATGCTGTTAGCATTTAGTCCAAAGCACCGCAATGCCCCAGTACAGCCTCACATAGCCTGGCTGTCGACATTTAGTCTTACAACTTACAAACGGGTGACAAATTAAAGGAAAATTGGTACAGGTCTGAATGCTTGACCCCTACAGTGAGGAGATCCAGTGGCTCTGTTATGCTGTGGGGGGGGCATTTTGCTGGCATGGTTTGGGTCCACTTGTCCCCTTAGAGGGAAGGCTCTCTGGAAATCAATGCAAAGTTGTTCTGAGTGATCACCTTTATTGATCCCAATTGAACACCTATGGGAGATTTTGGACTGACGTGTTAGACAGCGCTCTCCACCACCATCATCAAAACACCAGATGAGGGAATATGTTTTGGAAGAACGGTGTTCATCCCTCCAGTAGAGTTTCAGAGACTTGTAGAATCAATTTTCTTTGTCTATCTCAGGAGTTACTCTGTCTCATTCTGATGTCTCTGTGAGGTGAAACTGTTTCTGAAGCACACACCCACCTGATATAATTGCTGTTCACTGCTGATGATGACTCTGTTCAATGTCATTAAGAAAATTCTTGTTTCATTTCCTGGCCTCTGCATCCAATCCTGGTTTAAATAGATGAGGAAAAAAATTTAGCCCCCGTAAAGCAAAAACAGAACTCAGAGTCAACAGGCAAATGTAATAAGAGCTTTTAACATATTACATTGCCAGCACTCATGTTACACTTATCAGTAATATTTTAAACGAGGGTAGATTTGGCAAATGGCAGGAAGGCTCATAAAGCTGAGCCAGTCCCCTGTGATTGTAATCTAGGAGAGAGTTCCTGTAAAATTAAACCATGGTTGTGGGGGGAAGAGACAAACATGCCTCTGGTTTCTTTGAAGTGGAGAATCAGCGTCCAAAAAAAGGAATAAAAGATGACAAAATGTCAGTGTGAAGCTGATGGTCTATAGACAGAACTTACGTGCCCAGACAGCAATTACTGAGATACATAGCATACATCCAGACATTGTGTTTGATCTCAGTCTCATTCTCCTGCACAGATTGTTTTTCCATGTGAAACTGTGCAGGGTTCTTGTTATAATGTGCGTGTTCATCTCTGTCAGCGTTGCATTTGAATTAAAAATAATGTGCACTGAGAGATCCGGACGCCGATTGTTTGGCAGTGTGGCTGTAATCACAGACTTGTGGTCGCTCTCAAATCTGATAATGACCATTTAAAATGGAGAACAGCGGCTCGTTCATAGCTGCTGTTGCTGCTGCTGCACAGGCCCCTGACAAAGGACTGGTAGCCATTTTCCGTCGGTGGCAGTCGTGTAAATACATATCTTGAAGCCAGCCATGTCATGCGTTTGAAGCCTAACCACGATAAGCTCTTGATGTTTCATCACAATCACCACTTCACACATAAGACTCCCTGTGATCTAATGACATGTAACCATAGTTAGCATATTTGCAACTAATTTTAGACATGATTTACTGCATTTCTGTTATACTCATGCATGAACTGTTGCACTGTACAGCTAAATCATTTTACAGTTATCAAAGAATTTTTCCCACAGCCAAAGAGCAACAGTGAGCCAGAGGTTAATTATTTCATTAGTAAATTGTTTGATGCATAATGCATACATCTGTGACACACACAAGGATGCATAGCAGGAGCCTCTAACTCGATGAACACATGGTCATGCAGGCTGCTCTTTCTCCCAGGCTCTTTGTGACCGAGCCTTTATCCTCTGTAGCTGAACCAAGTGGCTGGACTTTAACCGGCCACCTGAGGCCAATACCTCCCACCCCCTAATGGTACTTCACATTCTTTGTTCTGTATGTCATCAGTGTGTCCACCAACAGCCATGTGAAGCCCATTGTAAGCTGATATGGATAAATAATCTTCTACTAAATGTAAACTTTTCAGTTTAGCCAGAGTGAGCAGCCGACTGCAGTTTTGGGAAACAGGCTGTTGTGTTGACTCTGATGTATGAGGATTTGTTTTGCTGGTGTGAATCTCAGGCAACTGTTTATCCCATTTCCCATGACTTCATGTTTGTATGGCCGGTCCCAGCCAACGGACCCTCGGCCTCTCTGTTACCGGGGGACGGATTAGCATCTCAGCTATGAGCTAAGTCTGTTTTCTGCTCTGTGGTTGCTCAGGCTGAGCTGGCAGGGAAAGACTTAGCAATGTGACTCTATTGTACATCCATTGACCTCCCAGCCAGTGGGTTAATTCTCATTAGACAAGCTATAGGATGCAGTGGTTTGCACTATTAAGAGGATTTTCCAGGAATGTCCAGCATTAGATTGGGATTCACTCAATATCAGTAATGGAGGCAATGAAGTGAGAGTTGTTGCCTCTCAGGTAAACATTACTTTCAGGCCTGCAGTGTGAATATTAACAGGATAGTGTCCCACCTTAAATCTGTGTGATCCCTTCTAAATACACACACTGTTGCATCAACATTTTGGAAGCAACTATGTGGTGGCCCATTCCGGCAAGATCCCTCTAGGGCTCGGTAAAGTTATCACATAATTATAAACTTGGTAGTCATGATTTATGTCTGCAGTGTAAGGGGTGGACTGTGGCTAGGTTATAGGTCTGTCAGGGTAGGCTAACAGAGCTCAAAGCTCAAATTGAAGGCTGAATGACCCAAAGTGCTTTTTCTATTACCAGCTGACCTCCCTTCAGGCCAGTGGAGTGGGAGTTGATCCAACTGGAAGACAGCGCCTGTGGGCTGCGTGGAGATGCATGCTGCTCATAAAGGAGCGTTTTGTTTTTCTTCCCCTCACGGTAGCAGCACCCTACTGGGGAATTCATTAGCGGCTGACATCATCTCACTCAGTACAGAGTGAAAGAAAGAATATCTTTCTGCCTCAGCTGTCCCCTCCCTCCCTCCTTTCTCCTCTTCCCTCTTGTTCTCTCTCTCTCTGCCTCCTTATCTAGCTATGGTGCGCTGCTGTCTCTCCTTTTGCGCGCCATTTATGCAAAAGGTAAAGCGCTGACGTGCGCCTCTGCAATCGAGCTCCAAGCTTTTCGGAAGCTCAAAGACACGAGTGTGTTTGTCTTCTGAGGGAGCACGACTGAGGTTGAATCCAAGTCCGCCTGGAAATCAGGAAGTGGGAGGACCTGACCGTGAAGGCAGCAGCAGCAGCACTCAGGCAGTCCGTCGCTGGATGAATGGGAGTTTGTCTGGTGCTTGGGAGCGGATGGGGAGAGGCTCTTGTGTGCCCACGATCGGGATCCGTCAGAGAGAGCACGGCAGACAGGCTTTGCAGCTGAACACACAGCGAAAGCGGGCTTATACCTTGTGAATTTTTGCTCACTGCTTTTGTGATTTGCCTCCTTCCCCGTCTCCACATAGGAAACTGGCCGTGCGCTTTGTTGGATTGGTTTGCTCCGTCGGACGCAGCCCCTCTCGGCGCACCAACACACAAACCCTCCCGGATCCTGTTTGTTACCTCTCAAGGATATTTCTGACAGGAGAATATACATGAAAAAAAATCACATTGTGTCTTGAGCAAGGAAAGAAAGGTGTATCAAGGGATTTTTTTTCTCTCGTCGTCTCAGTGCTGTTGAAGCTCTCTGTGGCGAGACACATGGTTCCCTTTGTCCAAAAGGCGCAGTAGCTTTGTGAGAGGCTTTGGATTTTTTTTTCTTGGAAAGGCTTCTTCTCTCCGCATGGCTGTCCCCAATTTAAACGGAGTAGACTTCGCCGCCTCTTGTGTGGATTATATTATTTGAAAAGCAGAATGTGAAACGAGGCCATATTTACCAGACCGCGAAAGTAATATTCTGACTTATTTGCCTTCTCGCTAACCTTGCCACATCAAAGGTATGCGCGCCGGCTCCGAGCCGATTATAATCTAAGTTTTTTTTATTTATAATTGTGTTTGATCGTGTGCATAATGGTCTGAGTGGAATTTTTATAATAGTTACCTTTGTCATGCCACCTATTATGCTGTCATTTATTGTGCAGCTTTCATTGTTTACATTCTGTCAGCGAATGAATACCTGATTTATTGCAAGGTTTTAAGTCTAACAATAAACCAACTATTTAGTTTATTCATTCGCACAGTTTCCTGTTTTTATTTTGATGATGTTATTACAATAATAAGCTTCTCCTGCAGTATTAATAACAGATGTGTCGGGATAAAAGACATGAGTACGCATACAACTAAGCTGTCACTGGACGCAGATATTGAGTATTCCTGTCATTAAGGTTATTATATGACAAGAAAATATAAGTGTAAAGAGCATGCCTCGTATGTGCCGCCGTCCAGAATCTATCATTAAATAAATCAGAGGCGAGTGAATCCACAGAGCCAGTTATTAGAGATTTATTTTATTCAGAGAAACCTGTCAGTCTTCTTCCCATGTGTAGTTCAGCAGATGTTGTCCTGTTTCTTTCCTGTCCTTGTAACCTGTACTCACTTTGTAATATAATAATTTTTCACCTAAATGTCTGTTGAAATACAATTTATCTGTGACTTAGTTTTTTTCACCTATATAAGCCTTTTATTATCTAGTTCAGGTTTAAATCCATCTCTGCACATTTTATCCTGCCGGGGAGGCTGGGAGAAGGGATGGGGCTGTTTTGTCACGGAGCAACAGTGCCATCAAGTGGCCTGAATATGAAGAGCCACTTGTTTTGTCTCAGTCTCATATCAAGTGTTGATCATGATGCTCAGGTTAACTGAATAATTGTGGGCATAATTTAGGCATGACAGGGTGTGGACACTGGGTGTGTCTTGGCTTAAATGTTGTGAAATTTGATCTTGAAGTTTGTGTCAGTAAAATTGAGAGCATAGACCAAGAACAAATTGTCAGATATATATATTAAAACCACATCTAATGAATCTTATCAGGATGAATTCAGGAGCAAGGTTTTCTTTAAGATGACTTAAGTGTAATAATTATTTACTAAGCCTATGGTTGTTGCTCTCAATTGACCCCAGAAATGTTGTCTAGGAGCAGGTTTGGACATTTTGGTGGGAAATATTACATTCATGTTTTGCACTTTATGTGATATTTTGCTCATTCCATTTTCCTCTTTTCTAGGTCTCCGATGCCGGCTCAGAGAAATTTTTCAACACAGCTGCGATTAAAGGTACAGACATTTTTTCTTATTTTTGTACTGTGCTGAAATGATGTCAATATTAGAACGGCGCAGGTGTATTGCCATCCTCCTGATGTCATTACAATGTAGAAATGGGTATGCATTGTCTCTGCGCTGTGATTGTCATATTTGTGTGGTCATTTAACATAATGCAGCAGTAATAATGCATCACACAAACAGATAAGTGATCCAAGTTACTCAGGTGCACAGATAGGAAATTATCGCTCAGCGTTTTCTCCGCACATAGGCATGAAATGAAATGTCTCTCTGTCAGTATTTCATTAGAGGGAATCATTTAAATGTGAAAATGTTATGTCATGCATCATGTAGGCTTTTGTCTTTTCATGTCATGTGACATGAAAAAGTGTTGAACGTTGTGCTGTTCTGCTGACCCTTTGTTGCAAATGTGCTGAAATGTGGCAGGAGTTGTACTGCAGCCAGAGGAGGAGGAGGATGTACTAATGCGGCAGGGAATGAAGTGAGGGCAGGAAAGGCATCTGTTTATGGCCTCAGTGTGCCAACACCACATGTGACCTCATTATCAAGTCACTAATTTGCTGTTAAAAGCAGACCCATTTTCTCCGGCTCAGGGATAATGGAGGTGCCCCGCGTGAATGGACATTCCTCTGTAATGGGGGGGAGTTACCAGGCAGGGCAGGAGGGAGGCTTGGATACGAGGGTTATGACCCCTTGAGGGCTGTGGCAGAAACTGGGCCGATTCCTGCACTTTCCTCTGCGCAGACCTCCAAACACATTTCCCACATTCTGGCCTTTGATTCCCTTCAGGGCTTGATTTGTGGCATCCATTGGGGGGGCTCAATGGCCATGCTTGACAGGGAGGTTTCCTTTTGAACGTGCTTCTCTGTGGACTGATTTGGTTCCCTTGAAAGGATTAAGGCCCCCTTTGTGCGGCCTAAATCAACAGAGTGCCGCCCTCTCTCCCCCTCCATGAAAGGACCTGACCGGGGAAACAGTACACAAAATACGCTTTCTCCCTGCTGCATGATAGTCCACTTTCTTGGCCCCTATTTCCATTTAAATATCTCCTCTTTTCTTCCCTTTTACCATCTCCGTCCCCCCCTCCTCTCCTGCCATATGCCTAATGCCTATTGCAAAAAGCAAGTAAAAGAATCCAGGTGCAGGGAGAGCAGGGACCTCTGGTATTTTTATGGAGGGTGGTGTTGAGATTAAAAGAGTTGGGAGGGTTTTTGTTGGAGGGGATTACCAGCACTCTAATGCAACCATACCCCAGCACAAGCAACGGCTCCAACAAAACTCCAACAAAAAATAGCAAGAGAGGCTCTCTTGTGGGACGATGAGTGTCAATGTTTGCCCAAAGGCAGGTGCATTTGTTTGACGGTGTGTGCGTTTTCTTGCTGGCACACACAAAATGCTTATTGTGCATTAGGGCTCAGCATAGAGCTGAGAAAGCCATGACAGGCCATGACAGCAAAAACAGCTCACACAAACAAAACAACGCCTGGTTGCAATGAAGGAATAGTTATGGCTACTATTCACAAGCAATGAATCTATAACTGTGATGCTGCAGTGTTGAAATCTATAGACAGCGGTCTAAAAATACAGCTTTACTTACAATTCAGACAAATGTCAGGTAGAGATATAAACATGCCAAATGCTGGAAAAAAACTGCCCTTGGTGTATAAATCAGGCTTTAATTGACATATTATAACAGACTGGAGTACATCAAATAGATTGACATTTCTTTGACAGGATATATATGATTCTTTGTAGATGAGCCAAAAGCTTATTTCGGACACACGACTGTTATTCTAATAACATTGTAACTGTTTGGAACAAAGGTAAGACACACTGAATATACCTTAAAACTGAGAAGGCCATTGTAATTCAGCTGCTGATGTGCCGCTTTGGTAATGACTGACTGTTGGCTTTTTTCTCTGCGGTAAGACTGGAAATCAGCCCAGGGCAACCTCGGGTTTCTTTGAAGACTTAGTGCTGGTCCCTCATCTTTTAATCTCACAGCCTTCTCACCTACTCAATAATTACAGTGTATTTTTCATGCTCCCTCAAAAGCCATAGTGTTTTTTTTTCCTCTCTCGCCTCAGGCTTACCTACACTGCATTTTAAAAAGAAAATCCAACTGATGAGAATGCAGCTTTTGTGTTTTCAGACGCCCCCCCCCCCCCCCCCCCCCCCCCATGTCAGCTTCACCTTGGGGCCGTTGGTGTCAACTGTGCATAGTTTTCTAATATGGAGCTCAAAGTCGCCATCACTCTCTGCTTGCCTCTCTGTTTTTCTCCCTCCTTCCTGCTCACTCTGGGTTCAGTTTGTCCACGAATGGATTTCATTAACTAAGAGTCATTAAATGTTAGCTCTAATTACCGCGGCTGTCAATGCGCCTGCAGGTGTCAGCTAGCTAACCTGATTCATTTGCTCTGCAGGAGAGTAAGCACCAGTCAAAAGCTGCAGTGTAGTCTATTGGCCACCAGTGACATAAACAACTTTCCCAAAGTCTAAGCTGCCTTCAAGGTGCCGTGGGTGGAAATCGGTAACCAAGCCTTATTAAGGCTGTGACTGCTGTCCAGGGAGTGGATTGAAGTGCTGAGTTGCACAGATACTGATGATGACAAACCTGTCACCACAAAAGTCTGCAGACAGATCTATCAAGTGATTAAAGCTGTGTCCCAGGGCAGTAATATCTTGTCACCCGGTCACATTCCCATTCTTTATGATATTGTCAATCCACAAGCTATCCCGGAGACTCAGCAAAGTCATTAGAGAGCACAGACTAAGCTCACTGTGCATTGTTTGTTGAGCATAGCCCAAGCAGCAAGATTAAGATGATGCTATATGACATTTAAAAAGCTCTGCTGTGCCATTTATAAGAGAAGGCTTGAAAAATGTTCTCATCAGTGAACTGTTGAGTCTGGTGTGTGCGTCTGCAGATGGAATCTATTAAGAATAGAACGGATGTTTTGGATTAAAACTGAAAAACTAGAAAATGGAAAATAATAAGTAAATAATACAATCTTGAAGCATTTATAATTCTATCTACGTACACATTATCAAAGTCACATGGTCACAATTAGAAATGACTTCAATTTTTCAGTTTAAGGGTGCAGTGAAAGAGCACTAGAGATTTATTTCTTAAAAAATTAATATGGTTGATATATTGGAGAAGCAAGTCCCTTGTGAGACATCTCCTGCAGCTGTGTCTACGATGTGAGACCGAGTTCAGCGCGGGGGTGAATTGAAGTGCACAGTGTAGTGATTCTCAGTTTCCCCCCCCCCCTCAGCACAGCGCTGAGTTCACCATGCTTTACTGGAGTTAATGTGAAAATGAAGCGGTGCTACAGCGAGACCCAGGGCTGACGCCAGCGTGAAGAGCGCCGCTGGTGAAGTGTGTCGGGCTTGAGTGCATCTGTCACCAGGGGAGAGAATAATGTGCGATGTGGAAGGTGTAATTTGCAGCGCTGATGGCATTGTTTAAAAAAATAGTGGAAAGAGAAAAGTGGAGGTGAACTTTTGTGGCAGATATCAGAGCTGAAGAGCTCCCTGGATTGTCATAGAGAGCTCTGCTGGCAGCAAAATTGCCTGTGAGCGTATTACTGCTGTGTGGGAGGGAGCTGAGGGCTTCTTTTTCTCTCTCCGCCTCATTTTCTCTCTGCTTCCTGAGAGGGAGGACTGGTGATAGAGCTGTGTGTACTTCCAGGCTGTGGGCCGCCACCTGCTGTAATCTCAAGTGATATAGAGAGCAACAATCACGCCACAAATCACCCAGGCAGCTCCCTAACTCATTCAGTGGACTGGAAAGAGAAGGTTGGCCTTTCACAGCACCAGTGTTGGTTTACTGCCCCAGGCTCCCTGCACTGCCCTCATGCTGACCTCTGCCGTCTGTGTGGGTTTGTGTGTCAAGAAATCAGGGCTGCCTGTGGAACTTGACCTGATGCACAGTGGAAAGATGACCTGACTACCATTGGCCTTTTGTGCGTTCTGAGGAACGGCTGCAGTCAAGGACAGTCTCTTTTTCCCTGCCAGGGGCTGGGAGGTCACTGAGGGGTCACTGCCCCTCCCTGCAGACTTAACTGCTGGAATGAAGCATTGTTGTTGTTGTGGCTCAAACACAAGCTCAACTCAAATCAAAACGCCCTTTTTGATATTTAATAAGCGTGTATGTTTTGAGAAATAAGACGGGGATCTTAAGGATTTAAGTCTGAATGATACATCACTGAAGCAGATTCCAGGCGTTTCCCCAGTGGTCTTTGCTTCTGTTTGTTCCCCCGTCCCCCGCTAAGAGCATTTAATGTATCTCTAAGGGGTAAAGGAAGCTCAATATCCTGTACTGCACAGAGGGAAGCCCCCCACCCCACCCCCCCTTCTCCATGGCTGCAACTACAGAGAGAAAGGCTGTATTTCATGACCATGAAAGGGGCCGTTCCAGCCATGCCTCATCTGCTGACACAGCCAAACAAAGGTTAACAAATCAAGGGTAGCACTGGCTGATTTACTGCCTCTCTGTTGCAAACAATGGCTCAGCCCCCATGTCTACAGCTCACACAGGCTGTGTCTGTCTGTAGGCAAAGAAATATGGCAACATTTCCAGATGTACATATTTCAAAATCACTCACTCGTCATTTTTGAATTGATCATAGTTTATTGGTCCTGATCTCAGTCTTCCAGACTTCTTACTTTGCTTTTAAATGAGTCTTTCTTCAGCCTTATGAGTAGGATTTGCACTTTTAATGTGTGTACAGAATGCTTTCTATCATGCTTTCTGTTAAGACTGAGAACACAACTTTCATGTGGAAAATGTTTAGTTTGCTGAATGCAATGAATCAAAGACTAATATAAGCTTATTATGAATTACCATAATTCATGTCTTTTTTTTTCTTCTCATCACACCAGAGTCACCTGTTGCAATCATAACATATGTGATCAGATGTAATTATGTAATTTTTTCGGCACACAAATCAGTCAGTTAAATACTGTATGTGAAACTACGGGTGTATTTGGTGCCCACTCAGTAGAAGTTTGTTGATTGAGGATCAGTTTTGAGGAGATGCTGTGAATGGGTCTGTTGGTGCTGAAGAAACACACACATAGAGCAGTGTGGGCCAGTCTTCGTCCTTTCCCTCCAGCAACACAAAGAGGTCATTCAGAGTTTCTTCCCCAAGTCCTGAGGTTAGAGACTAAGTAAATCCATCCATCTTAATGCACTTATTTCAGCACCAGGAGAGCTGGCAGGAGACTGTGTACACAATCCTATATCCGACATGCCACGCTAAACCCAAAGAGCCTGGAACCCATCAGGCCAAAATTAAAGGTCTACATCTCAAACACAAACATTTAAATGGGCTGCACTCCAGAGATCAAAGTGAAAGGCCTTAGTTTTCCCGCTGGCCCCCCTGCATCTGTCACACTGAGATATGTGGCGGTTTAGCAGCCAGTCAGGACTAAATGGTGAGCAACTGTATACTGTACATATCTGTTTCTCTCAGGTCTCAGAGGTAATGCTCTGTGGCATAATTGTTGTTGGTCTAGATGAGGTTTTGTTTATAAAGACAATATTGAGCATCATAATGAGACATAAAACAAGATTTCTTTGTCTTTGCTGATGAGGAAAAACCCAGTTTTAAGAGTGGTGGTTATGGTTTTTCACGTTTTAGCTCCTATTAAATACATTTTTATCTTCATATGGTTATGTGAAAGCTGCAGTTCCTGTAGATGAACAGTCACGATACATACAAATCCCAAACTCTTTTTTTATTGTCACTGTGTCATTGACATATGTTGGAGATGCCTGGTGACTGTTGGAACAAAGACTGGTGGAAATGGATGTGCGGGTGGAGGTGTTGAAAGCACCAGTCTCCTCATCCCAGGAGAGGTTCTCCCACCATCACCATCACCAGCATCCACTGATCCAATGTGACATCAGCCACTCTCCTGCCAACTGTGCAGCATTAACAGGGTCAAAGTACCACACACATACACACATACACACACCACTTATCAAGACCCAGGCATCCCCAGTGCACTGTTGGTGTGTTCAGGCCAATTATGCCTGTGTCAGTCTTTGGTCCCTGCGGCAGAGGTGACATTGCCAAAGAGGGAGAGAGAGCAGGCCTCCTTAATGAGGCCTCATGGTGGTTTAGAGGTGTATGTGCACGAGTGTGTGAATGCATGTGTGCATGCATAACAGCAGGACTGCTGGTGTGGAATGATTCACCCTTCCATCATGATTTACCATGTGTCTGTGTGACAGTCTTTTTCCCTTCTCAAGGTCTTCCCCCTCCAGCCATTTCCAACTCGCCGGCTCTCCAAATCTCAGTGTTTTTAAGTGCTGCTACTTCATGATGTCATTCTAGCGAACAGATTTTGGTTCTGGTGAATGACTTGAGGGCTCTGTCCCAGAAATGCAGCATAGCAGATTTGCAGACACATGTACTAAAAAGGAGATGGGATTAACACAGCGGATAAGATTCCCTGCTTATGATGTTACTGTTCACTGTGAAACGATTCACCCCAGCGGTGTTGGTGTTGCTTTGAGCAGCATGAAGTAGGATTTGGTCTCTTTTAAAATGCATAGCTCTGATCAGCAGGGTGAATGACAGCTCAAAGTTTACAGAACCATCCATCTTGGATTATATGGTCATGAAGAGTTTATCAGATAGAACAATGCCAAAAGGCCACCCGTGTTAACAGTGTATGAGCTGTTTAAAGCATTTGTTGGATTCTTCTGACAGTGCAGGGCATTGCCATTATGTTCATTTTTTTTTCTCTACATCAAATAAATGATAAATGTAATCTCTGTAATGCTCAACTGTCACCAAGAGAATTGTGTATATAGAAGCTTAGAATCAGACTTCACTGGTGTCTTACGGCTTGTGGTGTTTTTTTAAAAAAGAGAAGAGGTCGGGTGTGACGGAGTCTTTCTGTTTTCCTATCCGCGCCTGTGGACCCAGAGGAGGGTCAGTGCTGTGGAAGTGAAAGTGTAAACACAGCCTTTAAAGACACAAAAAGCTGAGAGAGAAAAGAGCATGAGGACTCTGATCAGGATTGATGAAAGCAAGGCTTTAATTGCTCCCACAAGAGAGGAGGTTATCTTTTTTTTCCCCCCTCTCGCACTCTGTGATTCTCATAAATATGCAGTGCAGAAATAAAGCCCTGACGAGCCGCAGGGCAGATTAGAGAGGACTATAGAGCAGGATCCTGGTTTGTTAGCAGCAGTCCACAGATCCCTTGCATGTGTTTCTGCTCTGCACACACATTGCCTGGCTTTCATTTGTCTCAACCAACATTTCATTATATTTCCACAGGCTACTGACTGCATAGGGTCAGGTACTAGTTGTGATGGGGCTGTCAGACCTACAGTGCAACATCGCCCCCTGGTGTCGGGTATGATCTCAAGATAGATTGTGACTTCTGGGCAGAGTGGGTGGAGAGGACATGGTTCATTTGTGTTGGACGATGTGCGTGCGTAAAGTTATATATGTATCCTGGAAAAGAAATGTGCATTTGATATAAACAAAGGCTAACAAACTGCACAATGTTCCATTTTATCACCATCTTTTGGTTCATCATCTCTGGCTGTTGGCCACAGTTCTTAGAAGCCTGCCCAAACCCATCAGCGTCCGTCGGACTGTCACCATCTGTTACAGATTAAGCTGCTCCAGGCGGGAGCTATTTGATTTCGGGGTTCCAGCATTCCCTCTTTATTCCACGTGTCAGGTTTTACTGTAAACACTGTCGTACAAAAACCAAAATCCCAGAAGGGATTGCTTTTTCAGGCCTTTCAAGCCAAGAGCAAACAGGCCGTTGCGCCGGTACCGGCTGCACGTCTGGTTTAGCTCTTAGTGTGCTGAGACTGGGGGCTCTGCTGGGCCATTTAGAGGCAAAGCTGGGAAGCTGTGTTTGGAAGCTTTTTCCCTAAACCCTGCGCTCAGTCAGTGTGCAGTGTGGTGTTGTGATGTATGAATCCCCTGGCCATGCCTGACACTAGCGAGCCTGTCTGAGCCCATGTCTACTCTGAGTAGGAGGCCGTGGACAGAGGCCGCATTGTTCCCCTAAAGTAACCCAAGCCTAGGGCAGCCGCTGCCCAAAGGGGGATATCAAGTTGTTCTCTCCCCACCACCACCACAATCCTAGCTTAAGCTCTGAGGCTTGACGAGGGAGCAGAGAGGCAGCTGACTGTTTGGACGACGGTGCAGTTCAAATAAACAGCTCAAATCCCAACCAGCCTCCCCTACACTAACCCTCCCTCGCCAAGTATCGCAGTCCCACAGCCATAGCTCGTCACCATGAAGCTTGCCAACAGCCCTTAGCTAATTTGTGGTGTTATTTTGAAAAGCATGTTGATGTGGCTTCACTGAGGTTTCTGTAGAAAGAGGGCTGCAAGCAGAGAGGAGAGGGTGAGAACTTAGGCCTGTTACATCTCCCTGATTCCCTTTTTGTGAGTGATGGGTAGGTTTACCACCACATCAGCAGACCACACAGCATTTCCAGGCCAGTGGGGAGGAGGGATGAAAGTATGAGTGGAGAAGAGAGGAGAGACAGCCATTAACAGCTCTGTTTCTGCTCTGGGTGTCCTGCTAATCCGACTGCAGTGAAACCTGAGCAAGGGGGTAATGAGACGGCACTTGACACGCTCGCACACACACGCACGTAGACACATTGGCTGCTTCTGTAATGCCGGTGAAGATTTAAGAAGAGAAAAGGCTACATGCAAATTGATACTTCACCAGATTCTCAGACATTTGATCCATGCATTCAAACTATTACCCCCCCTGGAATGAGTTTTTCTTGTATCGTTCTAACACTCAGCACAGGCTGTATTGAATCTGATCCTTGCAAGCGGCCTGAATGTGTGGTGTGGATGTGTGTAAAACCAGTTGGCCCCATTTGAAAGAGAGTGAAAGAGGCACAGACTGATGACTCTCTGGGGACAGATTTCTCTTTCCAACGCTCCATGCCTCTCTCCCTGGTGAAATCATGGTGGTGTCAGCGTGTCAGCTCAAGCTGTCACTCTCCTTATTGCTGCAAGCCAGTTACACTCATACTCTGCCCGGTGGCTGAAGGGAGGGAGGGGAACAGTAAAGAGAAGGAGCAAGAGAGAAAGAAAGAAAGAGGTTTTTCTACACTCGACACAACAGATGAGCAGAGCGTCGACACCCCTTACTGCATTTGGTGAGTCTCAAAAGAAAAAAGGAGAGAGCCAAGGCCATCTATCAACTCAGAGGAGCCAGCTATACAATTAGCAGCCCCCCCCCATGGGCTAGTGTGGTACAATCCGCTGGGCTTAGCTGACAGGCTGACAGGGCCTCATGGAGGACAGGCCAACACTGAACAGATCCAGGCAGCTGACATAGAGCTGCAGTGCATGCACGTCAACCAGGGTGGTATTGGACCTGTTGATTGGTAGTTTTCTGTGTGTAAGTCTGAGAATAAGGGAGAGAGAAAAAGAGGGCAAAAGAAGAAGGTGTTTATGAGCGGGGGTGGGCTTTTTATGATCATGTGACTGTAACTGAGATTTAAGCATGTCTCTGTTTGAAGTTTATCAGCTCAACGGGTGATTGTCTATTGTTCCCCCAAAACTGCCGCAGGGACTGACAAGAAGCACATGTTGCAATGACAGTCACGTGTTGCAATGACAGTCACTGTGTTGTGAAATGTGTTGTTCTGACACGCAGCCTGAATTTTCAGTGTTCTAAGGTTCTAGTTGTTTTTATTTTTGTTCAGACTTAAATAAGTTAACTTGCATGGATTCAGGATTCAATAACATTAGTCATTAGATACTGTTATGGATAGATGACTGTACTTTGTGTACATTTTCAGAAGACATACTTTGTCACAGATCCTCTGTGGTGGGACATTGTAGTGCATATGCTACTGTGGGACATTGAGCTGTGTTTTGAGGCAAACCGCAAGTCAAAGTGTTCAACATGTCACCTACTTTTGCTTGAATTTCAAAAACATCCCACATTGTTAATGGATAAGCCGTAATTGGCTAGCCACAATGGTGCAAGACAAAACAGTTCTTTTTTTTTCCAGCCTCAAGCAACAACAGAAGTCAAAGTAGCTGAGCTGAGCTATGTTGAAGCTGCATGCTAAGCATTTTTTGTTTTAGTTTTTTTCTCGAATGGGAATCAATGACGGTTTACGCTCTGACTGCGATGCCTTCCAGCCACAAATGTCAAATGTTCATATAGGGTGACAAGGGGTTGCAGTTAATAAAAACAGTTATAGTACAGCAATGATGTGCCTTGCCCCTTGACATGTTTGCCAGCTTGCTACTTTTAGTGGTCATCAAACTACTGGCATTTTGTCGACCATTTTCTGCCCTTTAAAGGTAAAAGAGTTTTTGACCACTAGTAGTACTACTAAGCAATGTTTTTATGTGTGGGCTCCTGTTTTGTTCATATCGTGCATGGACAAGCACACGAGTGACACACTACGCATTCCTGCTGCCAGTGTCACACTATACCACTGATAGACATTTAGTGGCTGTAACAAGCCAAGAAATATATTAATGCGCCCACAAATGCAGTGAAGAATAAGACTGAAATCTAGCAAATGTGTATGTAAACAATGATTTAAAATAGAATTTCAAAAATTCTGCTTTGTAAATGTTTTATGTGAAAGGAGCTACATTCAACACTATTTGCTAGACCTTAAGGATACAAACAATGCATTTTGGTGAGAGACACTGGATTCAGACAAAACCTTTATTTACAAGAAAACTCAGGAGGGCACCTTTAAGTTTTACATGTGTGTAACAAGATCTGTAGTGCTGACATTTCATTGGCCAAGTGTCAAATTACCTCGCACCACAGTGAAAAAATTCAGACAGTTTGCTTAAATGTCAAAAATGTTTAAAAATGATTTGGTCACTTCAGTCACAGAATGATTTAGAAGAATGGGACAACAATCACAGAGGGTGCACATAACCCGTCAAACTATACAAGTAATAACACACCTAATGATACTGGAAATGTGGTGTTTTCCCTCCAATCTTCAACATATTGTCTAGACTGTGGTATCAATAAAATATGCACACTGCTGTGAGGAACTGGTAAAGGACTGACAGGTTTCATGGCTCACTGAGGAAGTGAGATGCTAGCTGACATGTAAGGCGCTGTGGGCTTCTCAGCAGCTCCTTCACTCTGTGTGTCTCTCTAGGGAACAACATGCACACAAAGAATGGCCACCTACCATTTCTCACTCCTCACTAGTAGAGATATCAGGTCCTGTGAGAAGTCCCATCAGCCAGCTCACGTACATGTGACATGTTTGAGGTCAAATGGTCTGGCTCGCTCCACAGCTGCCTTGTCTCTCGGTGTAGTTTTACACCATTGTGACAATGTGCACTGACCAATTGCTGTGGACTGGATGGATCCTCATTACACGGTGCTGTTATTTCAAAGCCTCAGTGAGCCTTGGCATGACAGCTAAACCTGCAGAGGATCTGTCAGCCGCGGGCAATGAGTGTCCCCCTGAGGGTTGCCCTGCACAGGCCCCTGGCAGCAGAGGTCTGGCCCCTTGGCCGGCTATCCACCCACCCCTTCTGGTGGTCACCTGTGCTTGCATGCCCGTCATCGAGTCCCTGACCCAGCTCTTCTCCCATTACGTTCCTCCAGCCTGACCTCACACTCTCAGGGATATATAAAGATTTGTTCTCTAAAGGGGCAATAGCTGGGGAGCTGGAAATGGGACACTCTGCTGCCACTGATCCCACCGCCACATCCTCATGTGCACGTAAAGATAGTGATGGTGTTTTTGGGGGGGTGGCTTTGGGGGAAGGTGTCCAAACGTTTAGGCCCCAGAGGCTGTCTAAGCAGAAAAGCAGCAGATTTTCCACATGCTGCTGGGGTGAGAAGTGAGCAGTGAGAGCGAGACACAGAAGCAGTTAAGAGCCATTACAGGCACAGCTGTAATCAGAGCTACTGTGGGTGGAAGAGTGTTGTCACTGCAGCTCTCTGTTAGTAAATGGCTTCATTATGACTAGAGAGAGAGAAGACAGAGCACATTGCCCCTACCAGACAGAGTATGAATGGCGCACGGATGGATACTAGCAAAGGTAGGAGACAGGACAGAGCAAGTTTCTTTCCCTTTCTGCTGTGAAATGTTTTGTTTATATATCTGTCACTCTTCTATTTGCCGCCTCCTTTTCTCTCTTGCACTCTGTCATTCCGTAAACATGTGTAAGTGCTTGATCTCTGTGGTCTGGCAGCCAATCTTCTATGGCCTTGCATCTGTAAGAAGAGCTCAGAACATTCAGTGGCTTACTAAGCCCAATTACCTCAGATTGCTACCATTTCACAGAGGATCACAGTCACACGGACTATCTTGGAAGAGAAGTCAGGGGTTTATGTCTTGGCTAACCGCGCACACCATGCACCATGACATCACTGCATATATACACTCTATTTATATTTACATGCACACTTGCTTTGACTTCACAACTTGTAATACAAAATTCATAAACCAAATGAGACAGGCATGAAATATAGATGTTAAGAGAGGCAGCTTAACAACGTTCCCCCGCCTCCCGCCTGCTTTTGGCCTTTTGCTCAATCACCGCTTGTTAAAGCAGCGGTTTGTGTTACTGTGAGGTGATATCAGCACGCTGTGGTATTCTCACTGAAAGACTACACATGTCATGCTCTCACAGCCAGAATAGTTGGCCTGCTCACTTGCCCCCAACCCCCTCTTCCCGCAACCTTTATTTCTGTTTAGCTTCCCACTCCTCTTCCACAGCCACCCCTGGGAGTCTAGCACTAATAAAACAGCTCCAGTCCAAGACCCTCCACACGGCGGGATGTCCAGGCTGTGTAACCCAACACCCCTCCTGGCTCTAGTTTTAGAGAGCTGCTGACATGACGGAGAGTCTGGGGGGGCCAGCAGGGGAGAGTCCATCATTTTCAGGGCCCAGTGCCCTGGACTCCCATCTGGGGCATGTCCAACACGCATGCCTGTTGCTGTGAATTCATTGCTGTGAGGTGCTTCGACACTGGAGACACATGGGGGTATCACACAGTGTGGTGTTACTGCTCCTGGAGAAGCTAATGCTGTTAAAGTCTTCAGAGCTGAGGAAGGGAGGGATAAGGAGCTAATAGACTGGAGATTCTCTGGAGGCTTTGGCTATGAGATCAGGGAAAAAGCTTCCCCAGCTAAGGTTACTGACACAGGGTTTCAGCTTCTCTGTGAACTGATATCACAAGAACAAAGTGCAAGTCTTAGCTCTTCTCCTCAACAGCATTACATTGGTAAACATTAGTAGCTTTAGCGTGGCAGGCAAAATAGAAATTAACACTTCCTCAACAAAACTCTAAACTGACAGTCATGTTGTGGGGCTCTGTCTCTGCAGATGAGGAAATGAATCACAGTGTAATGTGCAGACATGGGCAACATGGACTGTCTCCACTTCAGGCACCAGAGAGGAGTATTAGAACATCAGGGATCTCAAAACAACTTCCAATCCCACAGACATGGGACTTGAGCTCAGATGTCATCCACTAATATGAACTCCAGGGTATTCCACTAAGCTCCCAGAGAAGGAGGAGAGAGACAGACTCTCCTGAGTGTGTGAACATTGTTAGGTACACACAAGTAGTATTCATAGAAGGGCTTTTGTACTGGGCTGCATTATAATGTGTGGCTGTACCTAAAAAAATTGGCAACTAGATAAAGACGCTGATAAAGGAGAAGACGCTGTGTTGTGCATTGGCTGTGGCTTTTATGAGCGCAAGGACTCGAGTGAGAGAGAGCTCTGACAGAAACTAGCAGCATGCTGTTTATTGTTCTCTTCTGTGTGGGAGAGAGATCTGTTAAAGATGTCTGCCATTAATGTGACTGCAGGCTTCATTTAGAACAAATAAACAGAGCCTGGTCCCTCATCAAGGAGCTCTTTGTGGAACATATGCTGTCTAAACCACTCCTGAGGTCAGACCACTGTCAACACTTGCTGCTCAATTACAACTCTAATTTTGTTGTCAAACAAAATATGGAGATAGAAGCAGAGAGATTTTTTTTTCTTTTTTTTGTAGGGCCTAAATGGTTTCCAGACAAAAGCCTGAGGCAAAATTGTCTTTGAAAACATTCTGAATAACTGGGGACAGTGAATATTTTTGAGGGAGATTTTATTCCGCCAGCATCTGAAAGCCAGCACAGAGCAAGATCCTGATTGTAATTAATGTTTACTGAGACATACCAATGCAAGATGGAATTTTCAATGAGGGCCACAAATCCTTGTTCAGCACAGTGTGCACTTTAATGGATTCAACTTGAGCAAACAGTCTGGCTCACTCTGTTTATTCTTGTTTTCTGAGGAGAAGGAGGATGATGATGTGTACGGAGGAAAGAAGACAAAGTGAAGGGCTGAAAAATGGAGCCTCTTCCCAACAATGCAACCATTGTTTATCTGCTGCGAGTCCAGCCTCACCGGCCCACGCGGTTTTGAAAAATGTCTCTAGACCAAATTAATCTGTTTCTTATGATTCACAGGCATCGTGGTACAGTTTTCTTTGAATGCATTGTGTCGGCTGGTGTGTGGTAAAACTGTTGCCTCTGGAAGAGCGATGTGATCTGTGTGCGGTTTGGGCATGATTCTGCTTAGCATTGCACAACAGGGAGCGAGAGGGAGAATACCAGACAGAGATAGAGGAAAAGAGTTGCAGGGCCAACAGTAAATCAGTGGAACATCGAAGGTCTCTGTCAGCTGTGATAGACAGCTTTGGGTTTTGGCATTGTCAGCGCTTCTCCTTAGGAAGGCTTTTTTTACATTCCAGGCCACAGATACAGTGCTATGTGCCTGCAGACTACATTTTCTATCCCTATTCACACCAAGCTAAATGCTGTCAAGGTACTGCTTTTGTGGGTTGTCAGTCACAATAGCTAATTACTTTGTAAAATCCACAGTCCATTAATATAGTCATTTCTCATAAGAGAATTTATCACATTATATTCCTGTGTTGTTTATTTTTCTCATCTCTGCTGTTTCTTTAGCTGCACTATAGCTGCATGGCTATTGGATGGATTGTCTTGAAATTTGGTACATGACCCCCTCAGGGTGAATTGTTATAACTTTGTTGATCCCTTAACTTTTCATCTAGCGCCATCATCATCAGGTCAAAATTTTAATTTGTCCAATACTTTCATGACCAAATACCTGCAGAACTAATGACACAACCTCAGCTGTACTTTGTGCTAAATAACAAAATAGATGGTAAACAATACACCTGCTAAAGATCAGCATGTTAGTATGCTGACATTAGCATTTAGCATTACAGCCTCACAACCTGCTAGAGTGGCTGTAGTCTTGTTGCTGAATGTTTACAACCCCAAGTTCTGGAGAATTCACTGACAGTATCTTGGTTGTCCATGTGACTGTCTCCCTCCCCACTAGATGATAGTAGTAACAGCTAGAGTTGCAGCATGACACTGGTACATGACAGACCTGCTGTCAGCACCCAGAGGTTACCTGCCATTGCATCATCTGGTGCCCCTGAGTCCATAATGCAGAGCAGGCCACCGTCCCTCCAGACCTGTTCCCCCCTCCCTCCCTGTTTACACCTGTTTCCTTAATGCTCTCAACAGTTGCACAGCTGTTACAGCCTCACAGCCTCCAGCACAGTAACTCTGACCCTCTCTTTACAGCTGTCAGTTTGCTGTAAATAAAGATGTTGGCAAATGAAAATGGGTATTGTTCTGGGCATTATCTGTTACTATATTTGGAACTGTTGCATCTTCAGTTTAATAAAGGTAAGGTGATGGTCACTGATGTAGTAGTACATAAATAGTTAGGCTATGACCTTAAATTGGCGATCACAGACAAACAACAACATTGACAAAAATTTTTCTGAAAAGTATTTATGTATTGTTGTTATTTGAAAATCCTTTCATCTTCATATAATTTAGTTAGTTTTAGTTTAGTTTGATTACACTTCATGTATATAAGTACTGTACTGATGTACAGTTGACGTGAAATGTTTACTTCACTACATTATCTGACAATTGTGGTTATTAGTTTCTTTTCAGATAAAGATCTTACAAAACCATCATCATTCACTTTATATAGTTAGATAGCTAGTTAGTATATAAAGTAGTGAAATTTAGATTCACCTGCAGCAGGTACAACAAAATGCTGTTTATACATTATGCATAAATAATATAGCACTGAAAAAATCCCATTTTGATACTTGAAGTCCATTTTGCAGATGATATTTCCATACTGCATAATACTTTTTGATTGCTGGACTTTTACTTGTAATGGAGTATTTCTACAGTATGGATATGTAAGTAGAGCATCTGAAAACTTCTCCCCCGCTGCACTGTTCCTCATTATAAGGTGACTAAACTGAGTCGGTTCACAAGAAAACAGAGAGGCTACTACTCCCATATCCTGCTGGTTAGCATATGTGTCATTCATTAATGGGCAGTGCTGTATGCTGGTAGCTAGACTGTGGCCTATAGAATGTGAACTGGCCAGAAATTAGCCTCACCTCTGAAGCACTAGTATCAGCAGCCCTCTCTGTATTTTGCCTCTGCTCGGTGCACAACCCTGAAGTACACGCAGCGGCTGTGGCTCAGCTGTCAGTTTCGTGGCTCCTGCTATGTATTAGGTTGTTGTTTTTGTGTGATTGGAGCTATGCGACCCCTGCCTGGATGCAACCCCAAAAATGTGTGAGGGCTTAGAATATGTCAGGGCGCTATTTTGAGGTGGATTGGACTGGAGGGTGACAGCAAGGGACGGAGGCTTGGGATGTCGCAGAGGTCTCTACAGCCATAAATTTGTCAGGATATCTCCAGGCCCGGGTGTAGGCTGCCATATCCACCCACACTCACACGAAAGAGAGAGAGAGAGATTAGCAACGTAGCTTTGGCTCACAAGGACAGGTGCTAGCCTGCCAGTGGCGCTTTTAAAAGATGATGATGTTGGCGCTTGTTTGTTAATCATGTATATGGGCCAGGCTGTATCAAGTGATGACACTGAAATATAATATGCTAAATTAATCCCCTTATGCACTCCAGTAATGACCTAACACCATATTAAACTACCTAATGTTCTGCATCTCACTTTGCCAGGCCTCCCCATCACTCCCTCTGTGGATCATACTGTAGTGTAAAGATTGGTTCAAAGATTTGGGCCTTTTGTCTGTGGCTACACCAATACAAATACCTTGCTGATGAAGGATCCTTATCCAACCAATACTCAGCTATATTAACCCTGCAGACTCTATGAGAAATTAGTAACACATTAAATAAAAACAGTAAATGCAGCTGCATGGTGCTAATGAGATGTGGTCCACTCCAGGACAGCAACAACAAAGGTGAGATGAGTAACAGAGCATGAAAGTGGCCTGCATACCAATTAACTTTGTCTGTTATATCATGTCTTATCGCAGTTTTTAATTAAATTTTTCAATGAATAAAAAAAAAGTTCACATTCGTCATACTGTGTTTCATGT
Source organism: Scomberomorus guttatus (assembly GCA_038419695.1). Taxonomy (NCBI): domain Eukaryota; kingdom Metazoa; phylum Chordata; class Actinopteri; order Scombriformes; family Scombridae; genus Scomberomorus; species Scomberomorus guttatus. Next base: position 6,460,945 of record CM076460.1, on the reverse strand, counting down.
TATCAAATATTTGGTTCAGCCAGTTTAGAGTTGTAGCCTGTCTAATGATTACATGCTGCAGTGTAGCTTTTAACCATGTAGGGAGATACAAATCAGGGGTGGTGGTGTGTGCAGCTAATGCACTGTGAACAGTAGGAGATGGCTCACCCTGGGATAATGAGCTATCCTCCAAAGCCCCTCGCTGGGTCCCCTGACATCCAGCCTTAATGAAGGGCTTTCCTGCACACACACACACACACACACACACACACACACAGCTGACCCTCACAAAGCCCTCCTGTACCCCCTTCACCTCTTAAATCCGGCCTCTAGCTTTTGCCTCCCCAACTAACCCACACACCGGCACGCCTCATTCTCCACTCTAACGCTCCACCAAGCAGCGTGTACTAGTTAAAAACGCAATACTACTGAAACGTTGAGAAACAGCAGGGCTCCACATTTTGAGAGACCCAAGCGGGAATTGCGCTTATTTGTTTCCAGGGATGAAGAAGACTGACAAATGAACCCTCGCGGGAGGAAAGCTGGCATACACTCCTCTTTTCTTGTTCCTCGCTCTGCCTGGCCCTGGAGTCTTCATTATGACCAGAATAGACACCTTCGTTTTAGCGTGTTAGCTCATCCTCAAAGCAAGCCAGGGACCTCAGGGACTGAGGTGCGGCGGGACACTTGAGAATTGGGAATTTCTCCTCTCCTCGTCTGCTGCGGTGAAGTTGTTTGCTAGCAGCAGTCTCTCTTGACCGGTAATAGCATTTGTAAGTGGAGAAGATTGACATGGCTGTGGGAGATGGATTTAAGGGCTGCACAGCTTTCTTGTTCATTGATGCACACGAGGGTTGAACAGGGATGTGCTTTGTGTGCAGACTGCCAAAGAAGAGATATAGTTTCTATGTAAGGGTTAGTTATCTCTAAAGACTGACGCCTCTCTGCATTATGAGGGGACTTTTCTTCTTTGTGCTTGCCCAAACTACTAACTAACTGACAACTAACAGAAACAATGACAAAAACACTTCAACCTGGCAAAGTGTGTCTTTTGTCTCTTGATAAGCTGGCAGATGTCCCAGTAAGCTCTCCCACACAAAGCAGGAGTCAATAGCTGTTATTGTAGATATTGATTGAGCTCTTGCACCAGGAATTACCTCCCCAGACCCTTAACTACAATATCACATGCACCTGGGGCTGCTAATACCTCGCTTAGCATTTTAATGCTAATGGATGGAGGTTCTGGTAGAGTCCTGTTGGCTCAGCCTGCTCCCAGTGGAGTTGGCAGTGGTCTGGTGGGAGTAGTGTGTCAGGGAGATTGAAGTGACAGGCTGCAGCTCTGCAGTGCAGGCTGCCATCTCAGCCCAGGGGAACTGGGTTCCATCTTCACCTCTTTGGCAGGTAAAGGATTTAGCTGGTTGCACTGAGGGGGAGGAGGAGCACTCGCTCCTGCCCCTAACCCCCCTGAGGCCCAGAGAGAGTTAATTACAGTTTATGTATGCACTGTCATCCCCCATGAGCCTCTCTGCCTCTGGAACAGCAAAGCTGACTGCTGATGTGTGAGCACTTTGTTCTGTAGGAGGAGGTCCCTGCAGAGAAATACCCTGGACAGAGCTTATTATCTATTGTTCTGTGTGACTTCCAACATTGTACAGCGGTTATTATTCATTCTTTGGATTAATTCACATGCTTTGGACATAATAGCAGAGTCCAGCCAGAGCTTCTAATGGCAGGTAATTGCTGGTTTTTGGCAATTACTGAAAGTCTGTAAAATTAATCCTCACCTTGTCAGACAGCAAGCTAAATGTGCACCCGTCCTTCATGGTACATGCAATCATGAATTAATGAATGCACTGTTGTTATTCTGCAGTGTCCTTTAAAAGGTCCTAACCGTTATTACTCTCAAGCTAGTTTGCATGTGGTAAAGAAAAGAAACAGATGAATATTATTTAGCATAACTGTGCAGTTCTTATTTGACTTTGGGAAAGGAAAGTCATTGGAAACCTGATACTTGTGAAGTGTCAGCAACTATGTGAATGTACATGCAAACCTCTATGCTTGTTGACCAAATCGGCTACAGTAGGTTTCTATACACAATAGATCTCAGTTACACCAAAGTGTACTCTCAGTGGTAGGTACATGATAAAATGCCACAATAACAAATTTGACCAGAATTTAATTTGTCCTGCAGATGGAAGTTCTATCATCAAAGTAAACAAAACCTTGAAATGAAGGTGATGTGTTGTACATGAAACAAACTGATTTAGCCTGAACAAGAAAAACACATTTCGGCTGTGTAGAATCTCCCCAGGGACAGTGTTAAAGGCTGCATGAAAGGGCTCAGGAATTGGTGCTTGTGCCGGCACAGCTGCAAACCCCAGCAGGGCGTGTCAGTATGAAGAGGAGGAAAACGTGTGTGTCAGTTTGTGGGGCTATCTGTCAGCTCAAATATGCACACTCTAAGCATGGCAGAGGAGATGGCAGTTGGAAAAGGAAAGAGTCTACAAAAGGCCTGTAGCTCACACACATACATCATCTTTGTTAGAGCTGGAGATGGTCATATGCAGTGTTCATTTACCCAAGAGCTGAGCTTCTGTGCTTGGTGTATTTATGTCTGAAAGCCATGATCATGTTGGGTGTTTTGACGTTCAGCAGGTTCTAATCCATAAAAGTTGTATGTTCATTGCATTCACCAACATGTCATTGAAAACGAACGCGTATTTGTTGTTTGTCCGTTTAGCATTTTCACACTGTTTTTCTCTTTCTGTATTGCACAGCTCCAGATTTTGGCATCGATGTGCTCTCCACCAATGGCAGCCAGGAGCCTCACGGCCCAGGCCTCCTCAAGGTGTCAGGCCTAGAGCGCAGTCAGGAGAGGAGCCAGGAGAGCTGCAGGGACCCCCAGACCCCTGCATCCAGCACCCCTAATCAGCCTCTGCCCCCACAAGCCCTCCCCCTGCCCCATCCACAGACCCAGCCACCCGTCCCCCAGCTCCCGTCCCCTTGTCAGATCCAGACCAACGGCCCTACCCAGGCTTCAGCCTCGACCCACCCACCCCCACGTTCAGAGGCTCTCCCCAGGCCTCAGACGCCCGCAGCCCTGCCTCTCGCCCAGGGCCAAGAGCCCTCACCGCCCCCCCCTCCCCGGCCCCAGCACCAGCCTGAACTGCTGTGCCACCCCCGGCCTCCCCCGACACCCAGCCTTCACCCACACCCGCCATCACCGGCCCTCCCTACCCACCACCCTCACCAACAGCACCCCAGTCAGGCAGGGCCACACCGGCCCCCTTCACGCTGCCACCCCCGGCCCCTTTCTGCCTACAACGGCCTCAGCGTCAACGGTCACAGGTAAGGCTAATGTCAGACAACCTCACACATCAACAGATCAGTTTATTTTAAAAAGCATTCACGTCTCTCATGTCCTCATGCGCTCTGATGCAGATAATTGTGTGCAGCGCAGTACAGACAAAACCTATTCACACACACTTGAAAATACTAGAATATCTCTTCAGCTGAAAGTACGCATGATGCCCGATCAGTATGTAAATTGCTATCAGGCAGAGCTTGAAGTCCCCAAGCCAAACAGTAGCGCTGATTATTAACAGTTGAATAAAAGGGCAGCACTGTGCCCTGAGTGCCTGTGATTTATTAGCCACCCACACTGTCATCTGGGTCCTGTATAGGTTCCAGCCCCCATCAGTTATACACTGTATGTGAACCACATTGTTTTTATTTATTGGTGAGAGATTATTTGTGCATGAGAACAGGAGAAAAAATAAATACTTCAGAGGGCTGTTAATTCATGATGAAAGCAGAATTCCACTTTGTATGTTCAAATACACAATGGTAATAATAATGGTAATTTTTCATATTATGAATATAGAGTCAGTGCCGTCTGTTGTGTCCTGCTGTATATCTGTAGAGGAGCACTGAGGCCAATGAGGCTCTCTCCATTAATTTAAGACTCCAGGATAGCTCCTTCAGAACCCACTCAGTCCCAACAACAGCTCTGCCTCACGGGTTCTCAGGACTTGGCTTTGCCTGCCTCTCCCTGTGCCAGCACTGCCAGTCTGCCAGTGCGCCAACAGGACCTGGCACCCGCTGTGAATAATCACAGCCGGGGCCCACAACGAAGAGCGAGCGCTGCAAATGAGCTTTTAGGCTTAGTGCGTGGAGCTGTGGAGACGCAGGCTCTGTGACTGCCCTCGGGGAAAACCCACACACACTACAAAAGACTGTTTGCTTACACAAGCATACACACCCTCTCTCCTGCTCATCCCATTTCCGATGCACATGTTCACTACCTGGCTCTGGAGGAAGTGCCTTAACAGAAGCTGTTCAAAGACAGATGCTCATTCTGTTATGCTTGCCAGCGGTCGTTTATTTGCATCCGAGGGTGTCGCGAATGTGGTGTTTTTCGCGGATCATGTTTGCCCTGGATTCTGTGAAGCACAAGAGAGAGGCAGGGAGGCGTTTGTAAATGGAGGACAGTTGAGGTGTGAAAACACTGTGCTGGGAATTGAACGTTGGAGCAGATGGAGATGAGGGGATGTGGAGGAACAAGTGTTAATTTTGAGTGATCACGCCTGGCTTAACCTGGCTCCTTTTTCCATCTTTCTCTCTTTTTTTCCCTCTTTACAGCAGCAGCAGGAGCAGCACCCCAGGCACCAAGCCCCACGGGCCCCCTGCTCCCTCCTTGCACCTCCCCCAGCACCCGCCTCCTCCTGCCGCGGCCGCAGCAGCCTCCACTTTCCCCCTGCCCTTGGTGGCTAACCAGAACACCCCCCACAGCTACCCGCCTGCCTTGCAGTCCTCACCGCATCCACATCACCCCAATATGTTCGCTCCTCCAGCGGCCTTGCCACCACCACCACCACTGACGTCTAGCACCCTGCCAGTACCTGGACATCCTGCTGCTGGGAGTGCCTACTCAGGTAAACATTACAGGCTGCCAGCAAACGTCCCCACATCTCCCCCAAGCGGTGTGGCAGAGGACTACACATTAGACTAAAAAGCAGTCTTATTTTAGCCAGTTGTTGCATCAGGTTGCCGGGACAGTCGAGACTACGCAAGGAATAATTTCAGATCAGCTTCAATAGATTTTTAAAGCATTTGAGATGAGGAGACATATAGACAGACAATGTTACACTGGTAATTATTTAAAGAAACAAGTACCTGATTCCAAGATTATCCACATATACTCCATGCCTGGGGTTTTGTGTTTATAGTTGTGTGGACAGTTCAAGTTCACACCCTGTCTGTCATTCTCTGATTGATCGACTCTCTGCACACCAGTAATATCTACCAGCAAGTCAGGCCACATTACAAAAGTGATTACAGACCACGTGCACATTTCCATTCAATGCTGTCGAGCTAAATGTCAGGGTCAGTGTGGAGAGAGGAGGGGAGCTGGCTTTAGCGAGGTTCCAAGAACTTCCATTTTCACCTGGAATGGTGTTCATGTGCGAGAAATCAATTTGGTCAATACGGAACGAAGCAAGCTGGATTTTGTTCAAAAGATACTAATGAAATTTTTATGGGGAGAAAATTCCACCTCCACTCCCAGCCCAATAAAGCCTGAAATGAATGCAGGAATATTGTAGAGAGTCACTGTGGAATAGGACGGATAAGGTTACTCTGGAGGAGATATAATCTCTCAAGGCAGGTTTGTTGAATTAGAAGAAAAACCAGTGATTAATAATAGAAATACATTCTCCACAGGCTGCGCAGAGGTTATTAGAACAACAGATGTTGTTGTCTCATAGGGGCTGTAGTGTGTCAAATCACAGTATTTGACAGTTCCAGCAGTCAGACAGTTCTAATCATCTTGAGCCTTGTCTAAATTTAAAATGACATGCTGATAATCAGTCATTTCCTGGTTGTTCCTTTTTTTTAAGATAACTTTGACATGGCTTCCTATGTGATGACATACGAAGCTCTCACATTGGAGTCCATGGTCCTCCAGGGTTCTTTGAGGGGCTTCCAGTAGCACCCAGCAAAATGATGAATACTTTAATTCCACTAGAATATGTCTCATTTAGACACGCATAAATAACAAGTCTAACTGTAGGTCATAGGTCTTTCAGAATATATCTTTTCATGTACAGCCTAGACAAGTTTAATTTGAAAAAAAAATGGAGGATCCTGAGAGAAACTTAAGGCTTGTGTTTGTTACTGTGCATGTTCAGTCTGTTGCGTAAAAAACGCTTGAGGACTCCCGACCTTCACCCTTCCCCTCATTAACAAACTCAGTCCTAATCCTTCCTTCTCTCTTTCTCTTTCTCTTCCTCAGAGCAAGACCTTCTGCGTCAGGAGCTCAACACCCGTTTCCTGGCCTCCCAGAGCGCCGACCGCGGCGCCTCACTGGGCCCTCCGCCCTACCTGCGCACCGAGTTCCACCAGCACCAGCATCAGCACCAGCATCAGCACCAACACACTCACCAGCACACCCACCAGCACACCTTCACGCCCTTCCCCCACGCCATCATGCCCACCCCAGCACCACCCATGGTGCGTACCCCTGCCAGAAATGTGAGGATAAGTAGAACGCAACCGTGTTGGGTTGGAGTGGGTGGGAGGGGATCAATGGGGAAAATAAATCACCATAACCAAAGAGTTGTCTTCTAATAATGAGTTTTACATGTGTAGAAGTGTGGGCGGGCATGGCACTGAAAGTGTTTTCACTTTGTGGCTATGAGTGAAGATTTTACACAGTTCGACATGTGTGTAAGCACGCTGTAGGGACCTGTGGGTTTTGTGGCAGCCTTTCAATGATGACCATGTGTGTCCGTCCACACCACAATGATGCCTTTATTCTTTCAGAAAGCCGTTCTAGTGTTTTTTCTGGCATACTCTTGGACTCCAGACATGAACGCCGTTATTTTCTAAATTGCCAATAACTTGCCTAAAGCATGTTAACTTCAGAGCCAGCTTTTAGAACATAATACATTTAATTCATTCTGAATTTAATGACATCATTTGGTCCCGTTTGGGGGTTTTCATTACTGGCAAATGTCTAACGTTAAGAGCCCCGCTGTTTGTTGGGGGAGACCACAGGCAATGGGTGGCTGGACCTAAAACTCACAAACACACATACACACACATTCGTAACTGCCTGGCCCATAGAGGGTTTGCTTGGCTCTGATGATACCTCAAAGGCAGTATGGCTAGGCCTCTGACAGCTAATGAGGCCATAAAAAGCCTCTTAATGGCTGCAGTGTTTAGTCTTGACTGGGGAAATGTTCGCCCTGAGCCTGCGCTGCACCACTAAAAACAGACCAAATGAGACTCAGAGCCTGCGCTGGTTTACAAGGTCTTCAGATGCCCACAAAAGGGGAGGATGAAAAACAGTCTGGTTTGGGAAGTGGTTGAACTTTGAATCTATGTTGACGTTTTCAGATCTTGCATCAAAATCTCAATCTGTAAGCATGTTTTTGCTTGTATTGTATTTTGTGTTGGCCTAAAATGACCCTGAAAGAGGCCAATCTCAACCCTGTTATACATACATGTATGTATAGGTTATATTGTCTTATTTACATCTTTGTACTTAGCTCTGTTTCATTTCTCCTACAGTTTGACAAATACCCAACAAAAGTTGACCCCTTCTACAGACACAGTGTGAGTTTCCCTACTCTGTACTATCTGCCTGCAGAGCAGTTTGTTGCTTGCCCATTATGCCATTTCAGCCCATGCAAGTTGTTGTTATAGCTGTGAGTATATGTGTGTGTGTGGTAGATTTCATGCAATCGCTCATCCGCTTCTTAATGGATACTATAAGCATCCTACAGTAGCTGTACCATTTCACCCTTCAGCCCCAGCAAATGTTGTGATTAATGAAACGGTGCTGGATTCTTAGATCTCGTAGCACAAGATTTATTGTGCGTGCATGTAACAGTGAAATTGTTGTGCATAGAAATTAATACAGAAAGAAACAGTGGCGGCATTACAGAAAAGACTGCGCTATTGCCAGAGGAATACTGTATCTTTGTCTTGCTTACTGCTCTTTATTTGTGCTTGTTATTATCACTCAGTAAAGGGGACTTATTTTAAACATTGGACCCCACTCTCCTACCAACATTTCCTGAAGCTTCCAGACACCTGCTGTCTGTCCCTGCATAAGTGTGCTTTTTTTTCCAAAGCCTAACCTTCAGTATTGTTAGACTACAATCCCTCAGAGCTGATAGAAATCTGAGCAGCAGCAAAAATCCTGGATTTGTATTCAGACCAACTCTGGGTCACATAGTTGTTGCAGAATGTTGCTGGTTTGTTTTTAAGAATTTCGTCTCTGATTCTCGGTATTTCCTTGCTGTTATTATGGCAGCAGCAAATACCCTGAAGCTATTTCCTCTGTATAAATCATAGTAGCAGCTTAAAACATGATGCACAGGGAAACACAAGTTGCATTTAAAGCCTTACATCATGTCATCAAGTGCCTCTAATAACTTGTCCTGGCAACCCACGTTTAAATAATTCTGTTGCACCATCCATGATTAAAGCAATGCAGGCATGCAAGTTCAGAACATGCAAAACCTTTCAAGCTGATATGATTGACAAGAACAATTATACTGCGTAGTTGATTGCGTGTCTGTTTCTCTACAGGATAATTTTATGAAAGCCTTGAGCACTTGTTTGGTTTACATGTGTTTTGCTTGTATTACAACATTCAAGTTTTTAGATCAAAGGAGTGTTTTCCCTTATTTAATCTACTGGGAAGAGCAGAGAATATTTTATAAATTTGCAGTTTGTGAAACATGTAGGCAATCATCTGTGCAATTTCCCATCCAAGCAGTTTTTTTTAAAGTTCAGTCTGACTGTCGAGGCTCATCTGTCACTATAACCTGTTTGCTCCGTCTGCACTGCCTCATGAACCTCCTCTCCCTCTTTTGTTCTTCAGCTCTTCCACTCCTACCCACCGGCCATGTCTGGCCTTCCCCCCGTCATCCCCCCAACCGGGCCCTTCAGCTCGTTGCAGGGCGCTTTTCAGCCCAAGGTAAGACACGCAGAGACGAAACTCACCCACAAACACAGATTACACACTGAAAATAAGATATAGTGAGTCTAATTTAATCTGTGTCTCATGTGCTCTAGACCTCTAATCCACTCGATGTGTCCACAAGACCCGGAGCCGTCCCGCACACATTCTTACAGAAAGACCCCAGGGTAAGAGCACGCACGCACACACACACTAACACACATCACTCACAATGTAGATGTACCCTTTAGACGTCTGTATATGTTGCATAAGCCTTCAAGTCATCAGATAAAGGTTTTCAACACCAAAGTCATTTTAGAGAATACGTGTGCAGTTTGTATAAAACATCACGTGTGTTGCTGCCTTTATATCAATGTTATTTGTATGCAGAGAGTCACGAAGAGAAACCCTGTTTTAACACCCATGTGCTAATTACTGCCAAAATGCTTAATTTTAAAGGGAAATTTTAACATTTCAATTTGGTTCATAATGAATGCCACACAAGGAGACTAATTAGTGATTTGACTGACAAAATGACTCAACCTCTCCCCCCCCCCCCCCCCTCTACCTCCTGTAGCTAACGGATCCGTTTCGGCCCATTCTCAGGGTGAGTGTTCATTCCCTGCAGTGTCTCAGTCTCCTGCACCCACACACACACACACATACATACAATAATACCCATGAAGCCTTAAAGGGTTTTGCAAATGGAGTAGATAGTGTCTTTAATTAAATGAGTGTTGCACTTAGAGGCAGAGTGTGCAACAAAAAGACTAATTTTGCAGAATAATGCAGCTTCTGCATGTGGAAATTCTGTTTTCAGATGTTGCTCGATTGTTTAAACATAGATGTACACAGCATTGGTTGACAGTCATTCTAGTTACAAACAAGACCATTCAATTACTGTTGTAATTATCACTAATCACTATTGTAGACTATCTTTAATATGTGGTTAAAGGTGCCACATGTACTATATTTAAGTATCAGTATGTCACCATCAGATGTCACACCATGCTAAGATGTCTGTAAATAAAAGAGACCATTGTGGAAATAGTGAAATAGCTGCCTTTACATCATCTGATGACTCAAGACAGTCGACCACATGAGACCACATGCTCTAATCACTATTTTTAAATCAACAATTCAACAAGCAGCTGTTGCAGTGACGCACTCACTGAGAATCATCTCCTGACTCTGCAGTTCCTCTCAGCTGTACAAAGCTTTATAGAATCTTTCATCTCATTGTTTTGGTTTTACTGTTATGATTCATTCTTACCATCAGCATCATTTCCAGATGCAGGCAGCTGTTTTCACTAAAAAAGTTCTTATAAACCATATGTACATTACCTGCCCAGCACTAAACAGCAGACAGACAAAGTTAGCAACTAGCAGCTAAAGAGTCTCATATTTTCCACAGGAATTGGTGGAGCTTAAAGTGTGAATATTGGACTTATACTAACCATAAATATGACTCCAAATGAAAGTTAATGTTGCTCTGTGCCTCCTGGCTATTTGCATTCACCAAATCAACTTTGTAAAGGTGACAGTATGTCAGTGTTGTCTTTACAGCTTGTTGTGCTGCCCCCAAGTGGCCAAAAATCAACATTGCAAGTGCATTGATAATACAGCACTATATCCTTTAAATAAAAATGAGTAACCTTGAACAACAGACTTTGGCTAATATATTTCTTTGCTCACTCAGGCACTTTATTATTAAGCAACAAGTAAGATAAATCTTCCAATTCACATTAAAGAATAAGTTTGTGACAATATGCTTTTGTCTTGTGTTTACAGAAACCAGGGAAGTGGTGCGCCATGCATGTCCATATCGCCTGGCAGATATACCACCACCAACAAAAAGTAAAGGTGAGGACTCATCTGACTCCTCTCTCTGTGAATTGTGCCAAATCTTGCACAAACACAGTGTTGCCTATCCCAGTTCCATACTACATACTAACTGTATACAGAATACCACCTCTGCAGTTAGTATACAAGAAATCAACATAACAGGAAATTATGCAATATGAGTGCTGTTCACTTACTTTGCCTGATAAGACCTATTCTCAGGTCTGTGTGACTGTGTATACTCAGTGGTTGATTGACAAGTCCTTCACCTTCTTATTGTCCTTCTTAAGGTTGGACAACTTCAAAAGAGCCTTATTTTCCTACATTCTGTTTCTTGTATTGGCACTTCTCTTCCTAAATTCTGTGATTATAAGAATATTGTATTGACAGAATCTGACCTTTGTACTCATATAGTAATTTCCATGATTTGTGAAATTAATTCTACTGTTGCACTGAGTACAAGTCACTGCACAAATCTATTTAAATAATTAAAATGGAACAAGTCATTTTAATTGTGCGCTTTCAGCAGTCATAACCATAATCGCTTCTTGAGGTTATGATGATGGGCCCATTAAGAAAAGGAGACTGCTTTGCTCAGAGTGTAATTCAGTGTAGTCTTGCAGTCAGAGGGTCCCTGGAGGGTCTCAGTTTTAATTCCTGCAATACCTCATGTGTCCTGGAGCAAGACAACAAACACCTAGTCGCTCACGTACTGTAATAAATCTAATATAAAATACACAGTGATACATGCATATAATGTGTAAAGGGGTTTTACATGTGTTTCTCTGTCGGTCTGGCGTCTTCCAGCAGCAGATGCAGGTCGACCCTCACAAGCTAGACTTTGGCCTCAAGCCCGAGTTCCTGAGTCGGCCTCCAGGCCCCAGCCTCTTCGGTCCCCTCCATCACCCCAGCGACCTGGCACGGCCCGCCACGCTCTTCTCCGCTGCAGGTGAGTGTGTGTGTCACAGCTCTGGACAAAAAAAAAAAAAAAGATTGATGGTTAACAACAGTAGCTTTTGACATACACCAGCAGTCGATCAATTCCTGTTGTTCAGCTGTGAACATGGCAAGACAGCAAAACCAAAAGAAATGGTCAACAACATGGAAATAATAACGAGTGTAGTGCATCTCTCTTACATCAACCAATTACTTAATACTAATTGGACATTTACTTTGCTAAAGCACCACTGTGTCTATACTGTAAGTACAGTATCACAGAGCCGCTAGGATGGCTGCAGACTCACAACATAAACAATAGGATCCCTTAAAGTTGTTTTTTAAGAATCTGTTTCAAACATCTTTGGCATTTCAATACTGCAATTTTTTGTCATACTACATTTTGCAAGGCCAAGAATGAACCTTCATGCCCAATGAACTCTTACTTTTGGTAATATCACAGTGAGCAGTTGATCGATGTTTTCCTGAAGCCTTCTGTCTTTCCCTCCTCAGGTCCTACACACCCATCAGCAGGTCCCTTTGGCCATCCACCACACCATCCTGGAAACTTCCTCACCCCAGCATCTCACTTAGGTAAGAAGACCCTTCAGTTCAGTCCTGATCTGAGAGAGGAAAATTAGGATGATTATATGCATGGTAACATGTTGTGTCTCCTTCCAGAACCTTTCAGTAGGCCTTCATCATTTGGAGGACTGGGATCCCTCAGTTCATCAGCCTTCGGAGGACTGGGAAATCCAGCACTAAGTGAGTTTCAGCCTCATGAATGATACTGTCTGTTACCATACTATCACTTACTGTTACTACACAATAATAATTATGGCTGGAATTATACTTTCATGCTTGGAGTTAGTAATATTCCCAAGTTAGTCATTTAGGCTGTATAAGGACATCAGCAGAATGGAATTTAAATACAGACATTAAGCTGGGCAAGTTGTCGAGATACGCATTTAACTTGCGTCCTGCTGTGCTTTTCCACGTATTGAATCCCTAACAGCGGCCAACTCAATGTTCGGCCATAAAGATGGCCCCAACGCACAGCAGCACTTCAACAGCAACAGTAACAACAGCCACCAGGAGCCATGGAACCGCCTGCACCGTACACCGCCCTCCTTCCCCACACCACCACCCTGGCTGAAGCCCGGAGACTCTGAGAGGAGCACCTCGGTCAGCTCACATGAGAGGGACAGAGACTCTGAGAAACGGGACTCGTTGGTCAGTAAAGACGACAAGGACAGGTGGGTGGTGCTCAGCAGAAGGTTGTTGTTTGAGTGACTATGCTAGCATGACTTTTTACCTTGCTTAAGTACACTGGGAGGAGATACATGTAATGAAATACTTCTTTGTATGCTGCATGTTTTAGTTTATTTTTCCAAATTGGAAGTTTTTTGATTTGGAATAAACATTGAAAGATTGTCACAATTAATCTATTGGACAAAAGCCAAGTTACTAGTACTGATTGGGTGAATTTTTTTTTTTTTTTTTTGTATTTCTAGGGACTCTGTAGAAAAGCGTCACCCGAGCCATCCATCACCAGTCCCCGTCAACCCCATCAATCTCCTTGGCCACAGCCGGCCTCCTGAGCACCACAGAAACCACCTGCCCCCTGCCTCTGCAGAGCCTCAGAGGGACAAAGAGAATAAGGCCAAAGACAGGGAGAGGGAGCACTCAGAATCTTGGAAGGACAGTGGAACAGATGACCACAAGCTCAAAGACAACCAGCACAGTGACAAGGACACACCTGTCATCCACGACGGCCGAGTGTCCGAGGACAAAGTGTCCAACAGGGGGACAGCATCACCCTACATCCGGCAGACCAGCCTGGAACGTCCCAACGGCGGCCTGAGCAGGGAGGTCCTGGAGAAGAAGGCAGAGCTGCCGTATGAGCACCAGAAGAAGAGCAGTGAGGTCAAAGTGAAGGAGGAGAGGAAGGAGGAGCAAGATGGAGCCACGGAGAGGGCAAGTGAGCACCCAACACAGGCGCCCTCCACGCCAAACCTCCACCCTCCCTCCTCGATGCCTGTGCCCATGGGCATGGCTGGAGTCCACCCAATCAACAGCATCAGCAGTCTGGAGAGAACTCGAGTGGTGGCGCCCTTCATGGGTATCAGCCCCATCCCAGGAGCTGACAGGTTCCCCTACCCCACCTTCCACTGGGACCCAATGAGGGACCCCTACAGGGGCCTGGACATTCACAGACGAGACCCTCTTGCCAGGGACCTGTTGCTAAGGAATGACCCTCTGCACCGGCTGGCAGCACCACGTCTGTACGAGGCCGAGCGCTCCTACAGGGACCGTGAGCCTCATGACTTTAACCGTGACCACGCCCACCCTCTGGCCCTGGAGCAGAGGAGGGAGCAGGAGCGTGCCCAGCTGGAGGAGCGTGACCGCCTCAACATGCTCAGAGAGGACTATGAGCATGGGCGCCTCCACCCAACAATGCACCATCCAGCCCTTGACGGACACCTGCCCCACCCTGCCCCAGGCCTTATGGCCCCTGGACTTCCGGGCATGCACTACTCCAGGGTCAGTCCCTCAGCTGCAGCAGCGGCTGCAGCAGCTGCCGCCGCAGCCCATCAGAACGGTATTCTGAATAAAACGCCACCCACCGCCTCTCTGAGTGCACCGCCACCACTCATCCCCACACTGGGCGCCCGGCCGGGCTCACCCAGACGGACTACTCCCATGGCCACAGATATCAGAGACAGACCGGCTCACAAAGACATTGAGGCACGGTGAGCTGAGCCTCAGCAGACTCAGTGCCCCTGCAGCCCTGTGCCTCACTTACACTGAACTCACACCAAGCACTTAGCTTTGGGCAAAGCAAGACTGTAACATAGCTGTGAATAACTTATGTGGGCAGAGACATGCCCACACAATGAATTGTTTTTGTATAAAACTACAAAGACACAATAATCACAGAACAAAAAAATACATTTTTCAAAGATTTTTTTCCAGTTTGCTCCAGCTTTTTGTGTGCATTCTTTCTCTTGTATAGCGAAGTGATGTGGAGTAAGAATGAAACCATTTTGGAATGTACAGGTACTTTAGCACTGACAGACAGCAAAGTGTGTAGATAATGTGTACAGTCACTGTGCTCGCTCTGTATGGATAAAAATCATGGTACAAATATGCAAAAGAGTGTTTTGAAAGCTTTACTTTGAACAAATGTAAATAGAGGAGTATTTAGGCGGTGATTCAGAATGTGCTTTTTGCAATTTCCTTTTTGTTGACGCAGCTGATTAGCATTGTACCAGAGACCCCATATTCAACTATGCAACAAATGTCTGGGCTCCTTTTCTGAAAGCTGGCCTTCTCACCACTACTGACTGTGTACCAGTAAAGGACAAAACGCTGTATTCTCTCCACAACTCAGACTTGACAAACATTGGCTCAATGCAGACAGATACAAGCTTTAACCCGGGGTTTGCAGGTAGCAATTTAGATTAAATGAAAGGTAATGTTTTAAGAATTATTTTCTCAAATATGATAAATTGCGGGGACAATATCAGAAACAGTATTGCATTTCAAAAGGATTTTCAATGTAAAAAGCCAGCAGCACAAATGTTAGGACACTTTTTTATCTCAATTTTTCCTTCACTCAGTTGCTACTAGTCTTGTTCTGGGGAGAATGCAGCACATTAAACACCATGACAGCACATTGCCCTATAGAAGGAGTGTAAAGTACATGTTTTGGAAATAGGTTCTGTTGGTCAAACAGTGTATTAAAGTGCTTTCCTAAGTTGTTGTACCTACAAAATCAAAAGACAAAAAAAGCAAGTCTAAACTATGGACAGTTTGTTTCTAACGAGCAGAGATCTATTTTAGTAGTCCACTGAAGGTTTAGTTGTGCGCTTCAAACTCTGTGATATCATGTCGTGCAGTGTTTTTTAATCCAACATAAAAATGTCCACCAGAGCCATAGTGGTTAGTCAATGCGTATTGCAAAAAGATTGTTAAATGAGAAACTTTTTTTGCTGTTTACCATGTACAGGGAAAAAAATGAAGTCTTTCTAGATCATGTACAAAAATGAGAAAAAAATGAAGCGACTGAATCTTCAGCATGCTCCTCATTTAAACTTGTGTTATGTAAATTGTGCCATGTTATTAAAAAATGTGTACTAACCTTGTCTTTGGGCTTTTATTCCTCCACCTTCATGCACTAAACTGAGTAAACAGCCTATATTTCTTTTTGACACACTACGCTCGCACGCTTAATGACTTTGCATATTAGACTCCCATAGAGGATAAACTACTGTGGGTACAAAGCACAACTCTCACCTACATTCAAATTATTTTAAGTGCCATTGATTGTGTAGTTCACCAAATTTACAAGCTATGAAGATTTTATCACTTGTTACACAGTTGTACTGACACTTCAATCACTTCTGATTATCTACAGAGCCACAAAATGAATAATTTCTCACATAGCTGCTGTACCAGTAGCTGATTACTCACTAGAAAATTGCTTGGTAACAGTTAAAACCGCGGAAACATGCATCACATATCATCATCAGCTACTTGTGCGAGTGAAGGCTTGTACTCGGTTCAGAAACAGTGCTTTGAACATCAGCAGCCTTCACTGGTGAATCATGGCGTGGTACTTGTGTATTCATCAGAGGATGCAAGAGTTATTGACGTTCCCATTACACTGAATAACCACAGCATTCATGCACCCTTCTCTGATTGATGTTTAGCACTGAAGCACCCAGGTCATGCATCAATCAAATGCTGGCCTAGTCCATTACTGGGGGGAAACGTGGGTTGCCTTTATTTCCTCTTGCCGAGTAAATGCTTCCTGCGCCTGGGACCGACACTGATTTTCCTTTCAGACTTGCATGCATGAAGTGCTGTTGGTACAGTAGGGGGTAGTTCAGACTTTTGACCAGGAGAGGGCGCCAAACTGCTAGATACACAGTTATAACACAAAGACCCTCATAACTACTGTAAGTCAAGAGGCGATGATAAGACAATATCACTAAAGCTGCAACAATTTTAATTGATTAATTTGAAGATTATGTACTTGATTAATGGTTTAGTCAATAAAATAACAGAAAAAATACTGATTCATCTATACTGATTTCCCAGAATGCAAGATGACATATTCAAATAGCTTGTTTTGTCCAACCAACATTTCCAAAACCAAAAATGCTCGGTTTACCATCATGCAAATTTTCACATTTGAGAAGATGGAATCAGCAAATGTTTGGCATTTTTGCTTGACAAGTGACTTTTGATAATTGTCAAGTCCATTTTATCTGTATAGCCCAATATCACCAATCACAAATTTGCCTCAGGGAGCTTTACAATCTGCACAGCAATACAACATCCTCTGGCCTTAGACCTGTGATTCGAATAAAGAAAAACTCCCTAAAAAAACCCTTTAACAGGGAAAAAAAATGGAAGAAACCTCAGGAAGAGCAACAGAGGAATGATCCCTCTCCCAGGACAGACAGACATGCAATAGAAGTGTGTACAGAATAGAACAAGAAACACAAATACAGAAATACAGCATGGACAAACAGGATGACAATTTTATAATGGATTTATAAAATCAAAATTGTGCAATTAATTGACTATTCATCTCAGCTCTAATCTCACCGTCTCTCTGTAATAACTGACTCCTTTCAGCCAGGTCAGCAGCTCAGAGACCATCTAGAAGAATACATGCAGGTACGTTGTCTACCTTAGTCATGAGATTCACCTCCAAATTCTACATCCCGGCAATTGTGTTCTCCCCTCAGCCAGAGCCGCTGGCTGCTTATATCAGCTATTTCTGGAACAACCTCATCTAAGCACTGACCAACAAAATCCTAAACTGCCTGAGTAAACTGCTTGTGGATGTTGCTACAAATCCTTCTTCCCCTGGACAGAACCAGGCTTTTCAGCCTCCACTGCAGGTTTAATGTATCTAAGCTTCTTCCCTCGATATGCCTCGTCTGCCACATCCTGCCAGGGCACAGAGACAGTCTGGAGCTGGGGCTCAGATGGACAAACGAGGAAATGGCTTTGTGTTAGAAACCACACAAGAAGAGCACTGTGGGTATTGTTAGACTTGCAGAAGCCAGCTACTAACTGATCCTACAGTTCTCATTATTATAGGGGGAAAAGGTGCATAAACTGATGAAGCATCCACTCTGTGTACTCACACCAATTTCATTTTCCTCAAAGCTAGGCAGTCAGCCAGAGTTGTTATAATTAACCTAAACTGCAGCCAGATTTAGTCGTTATCAAGAATCGGATGAAGTTACTGCCTGAACGGAACAGAGAAGCTATTCGTCTGCAAAAAGAGGCATTACCCAGTCTGTGCTGATAGACATTCTGATTAATGAGGTCTGACAGCAGGGTGTCTGATGGGGTTTCAGTGCAAATGAGATCCTCTGAATACAACTTCTTTATCAAACAACACACTGACAACAACAACAACAGAGAGAAATGATGAGACAAAACACCATAAAACCAGTCGGCAGCTCTGTTGTTTTACTGTTCAGCATGTGCACCACAGAGGTTTCATGTACTGAAATCCTGACACTAATCTGCTTAAAAAATCCAAATAAACTTGTAAACAGATCAAATAAACATTTTTAGGGCTGCAACTAATGAATATTTTCATGATCAATTAATCCCTCTCTGGAAATGTCTGCAATTAGATGTACATGGTAAAACTTGGTTTCTCTGTGAATTCAAATCATAGCAGCAGAAAGCTGTGTGCTGTCTCTATCTTGATGTGAAAGCCTCATTAAAGTCATTTTTGTAGATTGCTCCAATTTATTTCTATGGTTATAGACATCTCTCAGGTTGTTTTAAGGTGGTGTTTAGAACAACATCTGTTGTATAATTGTATTATATTATTAATGATTTTTAACCAATTCTGATTTTGATATATATATTTATATTTGTCCAAAAGTATTTAATTTGCCTTCATAGAAGACTAAGAAAACCAGCAAATAGTCACAGTTGAGAAGCTGGAACCAGTTTGGCATTTATGCTTAAAAATGGTTGAGATTAATTTTCTGTTGCCTGACAAATCATTTAATGAAAGAATCATTTCAGTTCTGCTGTTTCTTGGTTGGCTGCAGTTATTCAGGTTTAATTGCCAGCAACTTGTGTTTTGTGAGCAAGATGTGTGGTGCTAAAAACAACAATCAAGTTCAGTGTTTTAAAAAACACTTCTTCAGTGGCTTGAGGAGGACCCCTGAGGCAGCGGGTTAATATAATATAATATAATAATATTAACCATTATCCTATAAAACATGAACTGATCAAAAGCTGCAAACCTCCACTGAGAAAGCTCATTTTCACCTTATTTTAAATGTGGCACCTGTTCACTCACTTAGACCCTCCAGGCCTGTAATTGGCTTTTTGAACACAAGGTGGCATCAGTGTACACTCCATCACTGTGAGGGGAGACAAAAGAAGCAACAAAGAGTTTGAGTGGATGGATGCCATACAGCAGGTCAAACAGTGGCCCTGTCATCTCTTGTGACCTGAGAGAGGAGAACCGGTTTGGCATGTTGACTTCCTCTGGCCAGCAGTGTGTGCTTGGTATTTGCCTGGATTGACATGCACACCGTCATAACACATGCTGTCAAACTGGAAGAGCAGCATGGCGTGCTAAAGACACTCCTTGCGTGTCTTGCTCTCGTGTTTGAGCTTAGCAAAAAAGCAAATAAAACCAGGATGCTCACTGCTCGTCAGCTGTCTGATCCCTGAAACCTGGAATTTATCCCAATACTGAGTCATCTGTCCCATAACTGGTGGCCACCTCGGTCTGCCTCACAGCTCACATGATATCAGCAAACAAGAACAGCTGATGCCTCAGTGCTTTTGTAAATAAAACCTGTCTCAGAGAAATGTCTTGTCTCTGGGTTGTGCAGAAGACAAAGGATCATATCCAATAAGAAGAAAAAAGCTACCTTGGAAACCTGTGTTCACTAACCCTTCATAGTTAGTACTGCACGTCCTCCATCATTTAATCTTACATAGTACAATGTGCTGGCTCTGCCTGATACACTGGCCTTTTCCCTTAGAAAAAGGCAATTATGAGGGAATGCTCATAGTCTATTCTCCCTGCTGACAACACTTCTAATAACATCCAAACAAACGTGCTCAAGCGCTCCTAAAAATACTTTCCTGTTTATAAACGGGAAGGCATCCCATTCTCAGTGGTAACATTCCCCTGGTGTTTCCACTCTCCTGAGAAAAAGCCTATAAACCTAACCGGCATGCTGTCGGTTCCTCTACCGGGATTAAGTTGATGCTCAGACCTTTCAAACAGAGTTCATTCGTTCATCATTAGTTGAATCGTTTTAAACGGGGTAACACTAGTGTTAAATTCTGGAAAAGGATGAGATCAAAAGAGCAAGAGCTGGCCTCAAATATGAAATGCTGTATTAGTGCACAGTGGATCCAGCCTCCTCCACTGAACCTGAGCAAATTAGCATAATGCTTTAGACGCACTGTATGTATCCCATAATCTTTAACACTGACTGCTCACAGTGATCTAGGGCTGCAAGTAACAATTATTTTCATTATTAACTATTTCATCGATTAGTCGTTTGGTCTATAAAACATCAGAAAACAGTGAAAAATGTCCATCACAATTTCCTAAAGCCCAATGTAACATGTTGAAATGTCTTGTTTTTCCAAGCAACAGTCAAAAACTATAAATACTGTTAAAAATATTCAATGTACTATAATGGAAAACCAAGAAATGCACAAAGAATCTTACATTTTAGAATCTGAACTTTAAAATTTTTGGCATTTTTGCTTCAAAATGACTTAATTATCACAAAATTTGTCAATTAATTTCCTGTCAATTGACTAATCACTTAATCGACTAATCATTGCGGCTCTACAGGTGTCAGAATATGACAAGCTGGTCTATTAGAGCTGCATGTCTCACAGTTCCTTTCTGAGGGAAGATGAGGCATTAGATAACTTATTTGCTTTAACCACAGTGTAAACTGACAGCAGGTTCAAGCCTACCATAGCTGAACACCCTCTTCAAAATAGAGAATTGTTTTCTTGACTTAAATAGATTCGTTTGATCCTCCCACATCACTGTTCATACTGTACATGTGTTGTTTGATGTTTGAGGTAATTGAGAGGGTGACTGAAGCCTTAGGCCCCCTGAATCATAACCTGCTCCACTGATGGAAACTGGAGAATCTGAAGATGTCACAACACGCGCTACCGTAGGAGGCTGGAGATACAATACAGAAGCTGTGTCAACATGCTATCAGTCGACAGAGAAAAACACTTCAGCTGACTTTCTGTAAGCAGGAACGAAAACAGAAATGTTCTCACGGTTGTGACCTTCAAAGACAAACACGCAGCTACAATGTGACAGAAGAAAGCAGAAGATAACTGGATTCTGAGTGATGTTTTTTAAATCAACATCACTCTGAAGTCCTTCAGACATTGTTGCATTTTACAACTCCTCCTGTTATTTTTCCCTTTCTGCTCATAAAAGTACTCAAGGTTCATCATGCTGACCCACATATCATCTGACTGTGAAAACAATGCAGCTTAATCCTACAGGTCTTTTTAAATTTTATTTCCACCAGGACGGTTTAGAGCAACCTTCACAGACCTGATGCAGCAGGGTCTCATTATCTGAGATATTCAGCTCCACAAGTGCTGACAGATGAACTTTAACTATTGCAAGAGCTGTTTTTCCTGCACCAGATTATTTCAGTCAGACAGCTCATGTGGAACGCATTATTATGTGAATGTAGAGTATGTACAGGCTTCGACCTTCTCATACACCAATTAGCCAAACACAGCAGAGATTTGAGGAGTGACAACAATATTTTCCTCCTACAACTGCCAGAGCACGACACCAGCCAGTGTGTGGAATCTACAATGTGTGGGACAGATGAACAAGCCAACAAGTGGACAATCCCCTGCTACTGTACAGCAGGTGCTGAAAACAACAAGAGGAACACCAAACTAATATAGATCAATCTAAACCCTGCAATTCACCTGCTTTAATTGTGATCTGCCAAGAGACTGCAAATGAAAATGAGCTTTAAGCTAACTCTGCTATGATACAACACAGTGCATCAAATAGTAACATTTTTGTTTAATATTGAACATGGTTCCTATATGATATGTAGGGTTATTTTCATTATCAATTAATCTGTCAATTATCAAAATAGTTGGCAACTAATCGATTAATCGCTGCAGCTCTGATGACATGAATAAAATAATATTCAGCAGAAGGCTCGTCACATGTCAGCTATGCAGCACATTATTTCATACATATCAAAATAAAAATTAGGGCAGCAACTAACAGTTATTTTCATTATCGAGTAATCTGCAGATTATCTTCTCAAATAAACCTGTGGGGAAAAAAACACCCATCACAGTTTCCCAGAATTCAAGCTGACACCGTTTTGTTTTGCCTCAGCACAAGTTCAAAACAGAGATAAGCAGCAAATCCTCACGTTTGAGAGGCTGAAACCAGAGAAAGTTTGACATTTTTGCTTTAAAAATAACTTCAAAGATTAATTGATTACCAAAAGATTGCAGATTGTTTGTGTTGATCATTTAATAGACTAATCATTTCAACTCTAATGAAATAATTCAAGGTTCAGCCCCAACCTGTCAAATATGTGAGCAGATGACCATCAGTACATGGATATTAGTTTAGTCAATGAGCACAGCAGCATAAACCATACAGCAGTTTAGATATAATCAATATATCTTGTTATTTTCAGTAATTACATATGAATGGTAAAACAACAGCTGACACAAACCCAGACTTTGAGTTAGAATATTTCCCTAATAACACAGCTGAGCTGAATATGGGGACTGTACCGGCTAGTATAGCAACACAATAGACCATTTTCACAGCAGACATGTTAACTTGTCAGCTAATAACATTCATGATTGCTCAGTTCCGTTAAGTGTCCAAAATAACTCCCAGTGAGCCAGCATGCCCAGTACTGGAGTCCAGCTCACCTAAATGGGACGCGACCATTATAACACCTGTGCTTTTCCTGCCATGGCATGTCAACATGTCTGCTGTGAAAATGTAAACAAGCTGTAAGGCAGCAGTCATGTTTATATCCACAAAGCAAATAGACAATATTACCCTCCAGCAGAGAGCAGAGTTTATACTAAGTGACTGAAAAACAACAGCGGAGGAAAGCCACAAAAACATTTCAGGCTGTAGCACTCATATTTAACATGAGTACACATATTTAACCACATTAGTCAACAGAATGAGAGCATCATGACACCAGTACAAAACACTGATAAAAACTGACATATCAGCAGTAACAGCAGTAAAGACTTACCGTGGTGCAGTGAAGTCACAGCGGAGAGCCGCAGTCTGAGCGGAGGATGATACCAACAGCGTCACAGGTGCGTCTGTGCGGCCTGCTGCTGAAATGCGCACACCTGCTGTTCTCCTAAAAGTCTTTCTCAAGTCACATAAGCCCACTGTCAGTAAGCGAACTGGCTTTTGATACGTTTCATTAACAGTGCTAATAATTAAAGCGCCTTTTTAAGTAAGCCATGCGGCACCTAGCATTCACCTAGCAGCCCTGTTTGAAGGACATCATGGTTCACGTGACGCTGGGCTTTGGACAGGTTTTTATATCAAGGACTTTTGTCCAATGAAATCCCTCTGAGAAGACTTGAGTTGTAAAACAGCACATGTAGAATTTTTAGGATGACCAACAACAGCATAAATCTCTTCTGGATATCCACTGGAGGCCTCTTATAAACCCAGTGGCTGTCAGACCCAACTTTATTATCATTAACACCTGGACAAATAAACAGGAACATTTTAAGTCTTAATGCAGCACAGTAGCCCAGCAATCCATAAACAGTGAAGCTTATAATATTTTTATATTTTGTCAGACGTCATTATAGTTATTTTCATGATTTGTGGTGCAGTTATATTGGATTACAACTTCCTGTTTTTTGTCTACTCCTCAATACCTACATGGTAAACCTTCCCAATATCCCTCCCTATATAACCTTCTATATAAGAAAGGAAATGTGAATCTGAGACTGTAAAATGTCATGATTAAATCTATTCTACAAATTCTATTACACTGTTGTTCGCTTCACTAAGAATTCTGCTCCCCAAAGACTTTACCTGTTCAAATCCAGACTGATGATTTCTATGGGAATTGCACAGCAATTCATAATTCTGCCCCATCCGGAGCCTCAGTCTCATTTAGCACCTGTGATGGCTGGAGTGCTGCATGGAGGGGAGGTTTCAGTCTGTGAAGGTGGCCTGAGGTACGTGTCCAGCATGGAGAAAAGACATTGTCTAATTGCTTAGCTGGAAATAGCCTGAGGTGGGAGCGGTGGGGAGGGGTGGTTGCTCTGCCTGTGCAGAGGGAAAAGGGATTGCCCCATCCTGTTAAATCATCACCCTGACCCTTGCCCTCACTGTGGCCGCTCAGGGTGGTGTGACAGCACATAGATACACACGACCAGCACTAATACGTATGAACACACACATGGACAGATACTGAGAGACACACATACAATATATCACTGACACTGCTGTGGCAATAATAGAGATGACCCCAATCATCAGAGGGGGGAAAAAGGGAAACTGAGCCCCATTCCCTTGCCAAGGCTACATTTTATTGCTGGCTTCCATTGTACCCTCCCATGACATGGCATTGGAGGTTGATCACCTATAATAGAGTCCAGCCGAGGTGCAGATTAAAAGTACAAATCACATTGTAAACGACTGAGTTGGGCTGCACTGTGTAACCTTCATCTTGGTCTGCGGGGTTTAAACCACAGTCCTCCCCTGGTTTCAATTTCCCAGCTTGTCTCAAGGAAGATAAAGAGACAACAGAGCACAAAAAAATCTAAGTTACCAGTGGGCCTGTGTGGGTGTGAAGATACAGCACAGCACTGAGAGAGGATATTAAACCAGATGTCCTGCCTCTGAGCACATGTGGCTGGATCTGAACCTTTCTTTTCTCCTCCAGCGCCATATGGAAGCAGGTCGAGGAGCAACTCTGATGACGTTAATTTCCCCACACGCAGGGTCTCTCCTGTGGTAAGCAGCTAAGTGCTGCTCTTTCTTTTGCTCATGCCACATGCAATGTTCCCGCCAGTGAATAAAATGTCACATCCGCTGATGAGCGTCACCTCACTGATCCATGAAGCTCACCAGACAAGCCCCCCCCGCCCCCAGAGAGAGGGGGGGATCTTGAAATAACATGATGTTCTTGGACTGAGTCTAATCTCAGCATGCAACCACCGCTGCTCCCCAGTTCTCCCTAGAGCACAGAGGGGAAGGTCATTCATCAAAAGTCACATATTAGTCATCAGAATGTGAGCGGTATGGGGTCTAAATAGTGACCCAAGTCGATGCCGAGATGCAACAGGCGTAAAGGGTCGGCCCTTAACAGATGACTCCATATCGACCAAATGGGAAGACAGGAGAGGAGAGGCTGTTAGGTTGGTGTACCAACACTCTCCTCCTCCCAGACTGGGAGATGAAGACAACTGACAAATGAGTGTGCAGCAGCTGGGCAAAGCCTCATGAGAAATCTGGGCTGTCTGCAGGCATAGCAGACAGAGTGGGATGATTGGCTCCAGTTTGGACTCAACTCCCTCTCTGCAGAATATCCTCCGCCGTCTCCAGCCACAACGTACAGGTTGTTCAAGGCGACATACGGTTGAGTGCCGTGAGTGTTTGCATGGTGACACACTGATGCTGTGCCTCCTTTTCTGAATCCTTTTCATTTGACATGGCACAATGACTGCGCGTTTAAAGTTCAGACTGTCAGTTTTCATTTGAGGATATTCTCAGACAGACTGGTTGCTTTGTTAGAAGAACTACAGGCATCTTTTTACTTAATTACCCCTGACATCCCTCATATGTCATATTAATATAATAATCATAAAAGTTAAAATTAAAGCTGGAGTGCGGAACTTTTGTCTCCCCCTTCTGGCAGTGGGATTAATTACAAAAACACTGTCAACACATGCTTATGTCATAGGCTCCGCCGTAGCCTACGGCGTCACTAGCGTTGTGGCTGTAAAACGGTCGATAAATAGTTTTGAGCATCACACAACCTCCGCAAAATGACTCATTTCGCTATCAGAATTTGATCCATTCAGTCCGATAACATTTGGAAAGTCTAGAAAAGCCACTCGATTAAATCATTTTATCCGCGTTCAAGTTAGCTGAGAGCTAACCGGAAGTTCGTCGGCTTGGCCGGTGGAAGTCTCTGGTGTGCATGCTCGCTCCATAGAGCATGCGCAGTATGCATCCATCCGGCCAGCGTGGGAATGTCAAACCCAATACCAGATTAAAATCTTCAGTATACTGTGAAATACAGAGAGATTTACCTGCCAGTGATAGGTTTAATCAGCATTCTGTGAACTCGTTTGGCAAGGGCTTGAATGTAACAGATGTTCATTTATATGTCAAAATTCTGCACTGCAGGTTTCCCTTTTTTAGACTTCTGGTAGTTACTCTGCAAAATACAATCCTTCTAAAATTAAATGTAATCTGTATCCATCTGGAGATACTACTGAGACCAAAGAACAAGCATGTCCAAAAATGGCTGTAACTCCTCAGTCATTCACCCGATGTGGCTGTAAAAGCTTACATTCACATCATTATCTGTCATTTTTACATTTTACATCCAAAGTGCTAAGAGCACAGAGCCAAAATGTTAATGTACTGCTGTGCCAGTGGAGCTGATGGAGCTCACTCTTCATGCATATGCATATTCCTCTATCCTACCCAGAATTCCCCCTGCAACCCTCTCCGAACCTGACTGAGGTTTCTAAAAATGGCAGAAAGCTTAACGTCTGTGACAGCAGACGTCACACTGGAGGAAAGACTTTGATGAGACCCGTGCTTTTAGAGGCCTCTTTTGTTAGCAGAGAGCGAATCACGCTTTACAAGATAAATCATCCCACTAGCAGCTGGCTTAGACTGTGTACAACCAGATAAGGTTGCCAAGGAAACCCTCCTGGAGAACCAATGAGATTTTTTTGTCATACCAGCCTCCTTGATCTGTGCAAACAATTAATACCTTACCCAGGCACAAGGGAGGGAGCTGGGGAAGTGGGAGGCAGGCACAAATCCCCAGGTGCTTAGCACACCACTCTCTCCCTTCATCTATGTGAATGAGGACATGAGGTATAAAAAAATATGTCACAAATGGATATTGGGCTGGAGGACACTGAGGGATGATGTATGACTCATTGTACATTAATTCAATGAGAGAACAGCGTTTAGTCCATAAATCTAATCTGCACACGTGCAGTAGCACACATCACTAATGTCCTTTTAATGAATGTTTTGAATGCACAGCCATAAAAGTGCCATTATATCCTGCCACATCCATTTATAGGATGGCTGAGATTGTGCTGGTATCACTGCAGCTGAACCAGCCC
Source organism: Scomberomorus guttatus (assembly GCA_038419695.1). Classification (NCBI taxonomy): domain Eukaryota; kingdom Metazoa; phylum Chordata; class Actinopteri; order Scombriformes; family Scombridae; genus Scomberomorus; species Scomberomorus guttatus. The sequence goes on along the minus strand of CM076460.1, from coordinate 6,433,797 downwards.
GGTGCAGAGGAGAACCCCTGATGTGCAGAGCTGCTACAGAGCCATTAGGATCCATGAGTGACTTCGACTAGCCACAGATCAATGCTCTGGGGCCCTATCTATTACTGACATCCAATTATAGCAATGGACGTCCGCTTAGCACTGCTACTAAGTGCTTTAGTCTTTTTATTGACTTCCTGCCAACAGCCTGCACACAGTGGAACTATTGGCTAATAATCAGCTATCGATCTATCCACATGTCAAGATCACCAGCATGTTGTTAAGTGTATAAAAGAGTGTGATGAGGCTGACAGCGCAGTGGTCAGAATAGAAAGCTATAACACTAACACTAGCATGGTTTGTCCCCGAGTCATTAACTAGGCTTTTCCCATCATTCAGCATCCTTAATTAGAAAGCTAATTTTGTACAACTTTGATTAGTGCTGGCTTGCAATTAAAGTAATTACCCACCACATTAACTAAGGGAGGAAATTGGCTGTAATTGAAAAAGTTAAGCAAATGTTGAAACAAATGGCTACGATGCCAGAGACAATACAGTGCAGCAGGGGAATGACAATGAGTCAATAAGAGGCCTTCAGGATGAGTGGATGGCTTAACCGTGCTGGTAGGCGAGCCAGGTCACAAACCTATGCATGTTTATTGCTGGAGCTGAATGGCAGGCATTGGATTGCGCCTGTCCGCTTCATTGATTAATTATAGTCATTAAGTGGTTAGAAAGTCACCTCACCTGGTGCAAGGGGTGGAATTCACTGGCTGATTAAAATTAATCACAGTCAAAAATCGGCAGGAGGCCGAGTCCCCGGAGAGTATGCGCCACAGAGGAGGAGAGAAATGAGGGTTTTTTCATGCTCAAGTCAAAAGCTTCTACTGCTTCTGTATACAAACAAATAAACAAACATGGCAGGCTGTTTTTTCTTTTTCATGGACTTTTATTATTCAAAAATACAGCACAAAAAATACACACAAAAAGAAAATTGGTTTTCACACGGTGTGCAAACCTCAAAGGAGATCTTCATATAATATTAGTATGCTGATTTCAAAGCTACAGTTAATATTGTTAGTAGTAGTTGTCATTTATGTTCTGAGCATATAGAGGGACAGTGACAGGACTATCTCCCTACAGGCTCTGTACAGTTTGTCAGCAGGTGAACGTCTAACTAGAATTCTACAGGGGCCCAACTACCCTCACATACAATACACTCACTCGCTCACTCATACACACACACACACACACACACTTTTTTTAAGAGGAACTGACAGATGTAATTTGTCTGGTCTTGCTTTCCTTGGTAATAGGAAAATAGGTACGACATCAAATTTGCCAAGTACAAGGGCCAAGATGTTTCTACAACGGTCACCTCCTCTTAGATCGTACAGCACACACACACGCACTTACATTCTCTCACTCTCTCTCTCTCACACTCTCACACACACACACAGCCAGATATTCCCAACTGTACCAGGAGACCCCCATCGCCCCTCCTCTTCTGTTTGAGTTATAGATTTGCCAAGCACAGCACAGCAGAGCATCACATATACATACAAACATCATCTTTATATCATTCGACTGTGTTGTGATTAGATAGGGTTACTTCAACAGGATATTTATACATACAGCCAGAACCATTTATGTTATTTCCTTTAAAAGAAAAGAAAAAAAAAGCACATCAATTACTGAAGTTTAAATACAGTTTAAAAAAAACATGAGCTCATGTTTTGGAATACAAAATTAAAAGCTTTAAGACAGTGATAAAGGTTTAGTGAAGCTATGGGGGGGGGGGGGGTTTGTATGAGGTGAGTGGGTGTGGGAAATACACTTGACCTGATTGAGGCAACAGAAAACAATCAATAGGCTCACTGTGTACTGATATTGTTCTAGTGGCTGTGGGCTACGGCTGCCAGTCAGAATGATGCTACTGCACATAGCACAGCGCACATTGGCGGGCGTGCTACAACACAACTCATCTGGGACAACAAGGCACAATAGAAGTCATAAGAATCCAGCTGTGAGGGCTGTGCAGAGGTGAAGTTATTGGAGGTGCGTAAGGCTAAAATAAGGAACAGAATAAGGCGTTGGAGCAAAAAGAACACAATTTGCCCACTCCAAGTATTCATACTGTTTTTCTTGTAAAGTAGCAGACAAGATGAGATGTCGGGATTCCAAACATTTTTCCATACAATAAAAAAAAGGGCATGGTTTACAAGTCAAATAACACAGAAAATGCTCTTCTGGACTTTCTGAAAGTATGAATTCCTGGCTAAACTGCAAGGACAGACTTACACTGACTGACTCAACCAACATTTATATTATCCAGCACTGACAAACTGCAAAATGAACTCAAACTGAAGCAGGCGGGTGTAAAGTGGCCGCAGAGCAACAGCATTCTGAAAGGCTAATCACATTTGTCTCTCTTAGTGTGCGCTTTCTTCATGTACGCACGCATTACATCCTTCATTAAAAAGTCCAATTAATGCTACAGAAGCCATGACAGCTTTCATATTGACCACAGAGAGAAGGTTAATCAAGATATTGGCTCCCTTGTAATGCAACTGCAAATAAGGAGGATTACATATGCTGGACCACTGAGGGGGGTGACCGCTACTATAGATGATAAATTAAGACTAGGGGCTCTTGTCCTGCTAATAAGATGTATGTGTGTGTGCATGTGTGTGTGTGTGTGTTTGGGGAGGCACTAGATGTTCTGCTGGTCACAGGGGTTAGGGGCCTGTTGACAGTCAAACACAATCAAAGCGGATTGCTCAGTGAACCTCGATGTCCAGCTGCCCCCGTTATTTCCCTCTATGCTACCTCCTCTAAAGTTCTCTGGAGGAGGGATGGGGGGATGGAGACTGGTTCTTTTATTGTTTTTTAAGCTTGGTCAAGAAGCAATAATCCACCCAATCACAAGATGTGGTGGCCTGAACCGCCCCCTCACCCTGAGCCAATCCTGTCCCCTTTAGCCCCCCAGCCAAACACGGACTGGACAATTCAAACAGCAAACAGTTCAGCAGCAAACGGCTGACCTAAATAAGTATTTTTCAATTCTAATAGTCGGAGGATTGTGCTCAGATTAATTCGAATCTGGGAATTTTTGTCAAGTCGGTCTTAATTTTTCCAAAAAACAGAGCATTTACTTTTACAATAGATTTATGGAGTTAAAAACTTGTCAGAAACTAGAAAAGACTGGATTACCTGACCAATGATCATACTGTTATGTAGGCATTTAGAAGACGATAAATGAACTATACATTTCCCAAACTCCTGTTCACATACACTTACATTCACACACACATACAGCTGCGATTTTATACATACATGCACGCATACAGCTGGCCAATTAGGGGCCTGGATCTGTTTTGAACATACAGTATCTCTACAGCAAGGGCCATTTTTATTTTAAAAAAACATGCATTCAAATATGTACAATATAATTTGTATATTGACCATTCTGCTTTATATCCACACTAATTCATTTTTCAGTGAGAAAGTCCAGGAAGTAAAATTCATAAAAGTTTGTTTTTTTTTATTTGTATTTGATAAAAAGTTAATGTGCTCTGTTGTGATTCCAGTACAACTCAATTTCTCTTCTCAGCACCACACCAGAGCCAGGTCTTCATAAGAGAAGTATACTCCCATTTGTAAATAATGAAGAGCTAACAGTCGGGCGACTCAGCCCATCCCAGCTCTTGCTCCATCTTCATTGGCTTGTGTCCTACTCCTTTCCTCCATCCTCTCCCCTTGTTGCACGGTCCCTTCATAAGAAGAGGACAGGTTAAACAATCGAGCCGTCCCTGTTCTGGGCAGGGATCATGACGGGGATGCCCCCCATGCGGCTGAGGTTGGGGCCGGCCATCCTGGAGGCGGTGGGTGGGGGCAGAGGGGCGTGGCTTGGAGGCCTCTCGAATTCCTCTGATGAGGGAATCTTGTCGTACTGGGGCTTCAGGGCATACTCATGCAGGTTGGAAGGAGACATAGAGCCCAGGGAGGAGCGCTGGCTGCCCACAGTGAAGCTGCGTGCCGTCGAAACGCGACTCTTAGGAGGAGGCACATCCTCTCTGAGAGGAAACAGAGACAGCAGCACATTTAGACATTGAGAAAAGACTGTAAACTCATTTTCATGAGCTTACATGAGTGTCCCGTCGGAGAAATTGAATATGAAAAATGATCTTTTCAGGTGCTATTAACCATAATGAAGTTTGATGGTACACAAGTATAAAAGTCTGGGACTTGCACAGTGAGGAAAACAAATACTGGAGGAGTGTGCAGAAGTCATTTCAAGAGTGAAACATGATTTGACTCAATAAAGAGGGACAAATAATTGGAGTTGGCCCGTTTGATTGGTTGGGGCAGCGTCTGCACTGCAGCCACACTGACTGTGTAATAGCCTTTAGAGACTGAGCTGAGCAACCAATAGAGCTATGCCCTCTACCCCCTCTGCCACCACATTAACAACTAATAAGCAGCAATAATCCAGTTAAATGCTCGATCAAACTGAGCCTGAGGGGACAGAGCTTGTGTAGTCCATAGCTTCATGCTGTGGGGTTTCAGCCAATGTGTGTGTGTCTGTGTATACGAGACAGGACCAGTGGTCTAATCCTCTTTGTCCTACAGCGTGAGCAGTGTCACATTGTGGTCTTAGACAGATTCAGTCCGCAGCAGAGTGATAGTAAGCCCAGGGGTTGTACAGAGCCTGTGGGCCGGATGGAGAGTTGGATGGCGGGAGGCGGGGTAGGTGGCTCTGGAGGGGAGTGGGGCGGCAGCCAGCAACAGACATGACACAGGATCCACAGAGCAAACAAAGCTTTCAAACTGATTACCACAGCTGTTTATTTGAGGAGGGGTAAAAAAAGGAAAAACGCTGATGGAGAAAAAAACAAAACATTTTCATGGTTGTTGGAGCTGTTGGAGGCATGTTTGTGTGCGTGTGTGAGATGACTGGAGGTCATATTAAATGGGGACCTGAGAGTACCCTATGGCATTTTTTATGCTCACCTTTTTATCCAATATTATACAAGCTGAGACATATTCCTCATATAGTGGTGACTACACAATGTTACAAAATATCCTTCCATCAAAACAGAGCTTTGGGTATCTGTGAGCCAAAACCCATTTATGATTTAGTGAGTGTACCTTATCTCATTGCAGATTTCCTTCTCGTACTTCTTCCTGTGGCGGGCACGGCAACAGCAGAAGAGGATGATGGCAATAATGATGAGGATCAGTAGTACAGCAATTATGGCTCCTGCGATGATGCCTGCAGTGTTGGGGGCTGGAAAACACAAGGAAGAAAAGGGTTGGAAGGTTTGGTAAATGTAATTTGGATAGCAATTAGTTGAATATAACTAAGGCAAATACCTCAAAATGGAAGTTCAACAATCACCAATGTCATTCAAGACATCCTCCAGTCAGTAAAGTCCAAGTTATACTTTCTGCATAAATTTCATCATCTGCACATCAATATACAGGCACCCAATGTAACATGAACAGAACCGTGGTCTGTTTTGGAGTATACCTGGCCCTTAAGGATGATGTTGAAACAGAGGCAGGATCGAAGAAGAGTGTCAAAGAGTCAGGGCAAGAACCTCTGTAGCCTAACAAAATAGTGGTCCCAAGCTGGTAAAAATGGTCAATAACAAGACTAAACAATGACAAGTGTGAGAAAGTTTACTAAAAGGCAGGCTGACAGCGCTGTCACAGTGTGTGGTACCAGAGCCCCTACTACTTAAAGAGGCTGAACAGTAGACGCACTGCCCTGTTCAGGTTTCTCTTGCTGTAATTATTCCTCTTGTTCATACTGGTCATTAAAAGATGACAGGAGCCAGAATTTCCTAATGTGCTTACAGTGTAAGTGTTGGGGGACAAATTCCACAGTTTATTTGAAGCTAATTTGAGGCTTCAGCTGTCCAAAAACAAAGAGGAATTTTATACTAAAAAAGGTGTAACTTTGGAAGCTATCCACTTGATGTGATTAACTCAGACTGCTGAAGCCTCACATTAGCTTTAGATAAACCTTTAAATACATTTTCACACATAAGAAGGGCTGTGGATTTTGTTTCTCATCACTTGCATAAGCAAAGAAAGCTAACAAAGCAAATTATGAAGGGATCTTTTAATGATCAGTATGAACTAATGAATTATTACCGCAAGTAAAACCTCTTTCACTGTTCATATGGGCACCTGACTGTTTTAAGACAGACTTGTAAACTTATCATTTAACCCTGCCATCATCTGAAACACTCAGCTACAGTCCATTAATTTTCTCTGTTTATTTGTGATTAACTGGCATGATCTTTACTGCTGTCACCTTCATCTTTGATTTTTTTTGGTGAGGAAATACTGAACACAGCTGAGCTTTAGCTGCACTGAAATGTTATTTTTTCCCCCAATTTACTGGCTCATCATAATAGATCCCAGATGCTAAAACAATACCAAGTAGTTTATGACAATATAAGGCAAAACATATGTTTCAATTTAGCCTGACATTAAGGTACAGTGTGCTAAGGTAGCACACTGATTTGTCTCAGGGTTTACCACACTGACTTGAAAGAAAGGGGACCATATTGTATCTATACAGATACAATATGATCCCCTTTCTTTCAAGTCAGTGTGGCCCAGCAACAAGCTTTTGTACTCCAAAAGTACAATTGTGCTCTACCTTGATATTGACCATTTGACAGTAGTTTTAGAAGGCGGTCAGACAGCAGAGCAGCAGGTCTAAACGTGAAACAGGCTGAATGCCGGTTAGTGCATCAACATGAAGTTGGCTGGATACTCACGAGGTGTCACTTTGAGATACAGTACACATTCCTCAGTGCCAACACGGTTGCTGGCAGTGCAGCGGTAGGTGCCAGATGCGCTGGCAGATGCGTTCCTCACGTTAATGGTGCCTCCCACAGGATCTATAGTGAGGGCGAAGAACACATCATTGAAGAGATGACAGTGTGAAACTGAAACAGGACCTGTGTGTGGGACTTGAAATCAGTTTTCTATTTGTTTGCTTGTGAAAGAGTTCATTACCCATCACAGCGGAGGCGGGCAGCAGCTTGCTGTCACTGGTCTTCTCCCAGCTGTATTGCAGGGGGTTGGTGCCCTCGCTAGATAAGCACCTCAGGACAATGTCTTTGCCCTCCTGTGTGGGGCCTTCGGCATAGCACCTGGGCTTGGATGGTTTCACTGTGGAGAGAAAAGGAGTGGAGGCAAGTGATTGAGGTGAAAAATAGCAAAAACAGCCAAAAAACAGTCTTATCTACCACCTTGCTATTTTTCAATCTTGCATGTTGTGGGCAAGTTTTGTGTCTTTGTGTTGTGCACAGAGTTGATTTCCTCCCATTCTCAAAGCAGCAGTCATCAGCGTAATGAGAACAGTAATCAGAGTAATTGATACAGCTGCTGTCATTACAGGAGCTGTCACTCAGGATAATGGCGACAAAGAAGGGATTGTGTTTGTGTGCCATTGGACACACAAACACACATGTGCATGTAGAGTTCAGGGTTAAGAATGGAACGTGTGCAAACACTCCTCGGTCAGTTAGAGCATTGGCAGGAGATGAGGGATTCAAAAACAAAACCAAATTAAAAGCAGACCAACTCTAGTGAAACCCAGACACATACTCAGCCAGGCAAAGAGAGGAGGGGAGGGGAGGGGAGGGGAGGGGGAGAGAAAAAGAGAAAAGGAGTATGAGGGATAATGTTTGGATAGAGAAAATCTGAGGCTACAATCCAAGTCTGTACTCTGTGTTCACTGACAGAGAGCCGACATCATGGTGTGGTAATGGGTTCTGTAACAACAAAACCCTGGAGTAGGGCTCTCCAGATCTACCAGGTGTCAGGCGGGAGGGGGGGGGGGGCTTAGCAGGCAAAACCGTAAGGATTAACAGTAGACTGACAGTACTGAGTGTGCCTAGTAATCTAATAAACACACATGGGGTAAGGATGGAGGGGGGGGGGGCAAACCAGAGAGCGAGAGAGCAAAAATTAAGCGAGTGCTGATGGACAGATGTTAGAGTGATGGTGTCCAAGGCTGCGTAGCTCCTAATTCACTGGCCTGCACTTTGCTGCTGTTGTGTTGCACCTACACACACATCCACACAACACACAGTAAATGTCAGAGGGCTATGACATTTTGAATGCATCTTTTAAAAGGTGAAAGTCAACTCGACACGTCTATGGCCGTAACGCACAGCTTCTCATATTAGGACTGCTGTCTGAGGAGCAGATTTATTTGTTTGAAAGATGAGGTCAAAGAAGAAGGTGACAGAGGCTGGAGGAGTACAGAGAGATAAAGGGCAGAGCGATACAGCCAACCTGGCTCTGTTAAACGAACAATGAACTGAGATTTATGAGTTGCACAAGGCTATCTTGTGGAAGAGATAAGTAGAAAAGGATAGCTCGATTGTGGTATGCATTGCGGTCAGGAGGCAACGATTGATTGTTGAATTGTAAAGTGAAATATAACCGACTAGTGGGCACTCGCAGGCAGACAGAATTAAAGAGATTGGCTGTTGAGCTTTGTGATGAGATCCTGGATGCGATGAGGACCGTCATATCTCAGGCAAGCAGAGCTGAAAGATTGGATGTTGAGCTCATAGGTGGGGTCTAGTCGGAAACAGTGAACAGTTGTGAGAGTTGCTGACATGCAGCACTGAGCTGCAGGTGGGTACTCTCCTCCTGTTAACTTCAACGTCCAGCTGTGACCAGAGGAGAATACACAACAAGGGATGCTGCCTGCTCCCGTACAGTACCTGAACACAGGACACCATGTGCACTTTGGGTGTCAGCATGTGTGTATACCAGCATGTGGCAGTGTCTGTGACAAGGCACAGTGACACCCAGTGTATATATTGAGGTGTGTTTACGTTTGTGCACTTCTCCCCTGTTCCTGGGACCATCCACCTTGTGACAAGATCAACCTGAAGGTAAAATGCAGAGCAGGCAAGATGTCCTCGCCTCTCCTTGTCAGTGTTTCTTTGCTAAGAACACCCCTGCCCCTGGGGTCAATAGCTTGCAGCCTGTCAGCTTTAGTAGCCTCCAGCTATCTCTCTCTCTTATGCACACAAACACACGCTATAGCTATAAATGTCTGCAATTTAGTCAGTTAACTAATGCTCTTATCCACATCAGCTTACAAAAGAAAGCTAAAATAAAATAATCACAAGCAACAAGCAACCAATATAAGCACAAGAACCACTAGAAATAATATCTAACAGTAGATACTACAAAGTAGTAACAATAATTCTAGTACATGTTTTAAGAAATATTTGAGGAGAGGCACAAAGTGTTTTAGTTACTTTAACACAGGCACATGAATGCAATACAAATTGATCAACAATTAATCAACAATAAAGTAACTGACAATAATGATTTACTACATTAACATCCAACCTCAGCTTGTACTGTTTCTACTCTATAAAAGATTGGCTTATCTCAACATTATGCCTCAAACTAGGAAGTTTTAACAAAATGATGAGCTGCAACAATAACACTGACAAAAATTTAAAAATAGAAATACAAACAGTAGATTAGCCGGCTTGCTAACCTCCCTTACTGGTAAGGAATGTGGAACTGCTGCAGGGAGGAGAGGCTGTCACAGCGAATACACGCGCATTCTGTATCTATCAGCCATAACGTAAGCAGTGATTAATTTTTTAATGCCGTTTCTGGCCAGATCAGTTTTTGTGTTAATAACTTCCCCAAGGGCTTTGTCAAGGGTTCTTGGGTCAACTGTAGCTCTTTTATTAGAACAGAGAGAAGTGCTTAGTGGTGCCACATCATGACTACTAAGAAACCTGTTTGTTTTCCAATAGCTCATGTCTTTCTGGTTGAGCTAGTTGGTGCAGTGCAGTCACTTTTGTACACATGATATCATGTCAACAAGAACGGCAGCCATTTTCTGAAACTCGCTCCGTCTATAGAAAGGGTGAAACTATTCTGATAACAGGGTTGCGATAAGAGCACAATACGAAGCTTATCCCACAACACACGCTAGTGCAGTTGAGGCAGTGAGTTGTTTTTCCCATATGCAAATACCAGGCAGGTTTCAGGAGGCAATTCACTTTCGACATCATTTAGTCAGTTGACCGACCAGCAAGGCCACTGTGTGTGTTTGCCTAGGGAGGGAATCATATGACTTATATAACTCTGATGTGTCACCCATCTCACCCTGTACAATAAAAAGCCAACTGAGTGCATAGACTGCCTTTCTACTGTTTGTCCATTACATTTTTCAAAAGACAGGATAACATTGTGCACTTTGAAATATTCCAGATTATTTGTTTGATTACCTTTGCCTGCACTATCTAAGGTGTTGATTAAGGTTTCAAAGTCAATAAGTGTAATCATTAGAGCTGCAACGATTAGTTGATTAATCAATTAGTCGATTGACAGATAATTAATCACCAACTATTTTGCTAATTGATTAATCGTCATTTTTTAAGGAGAAAAAAAAAAAAAAGCCAAAATTCTCTGGTTCCAGCCCCTCAAATGAACATAATATATACAAATGAATATTTTCTGGTTTCTTTAGTCCTCTGTGAGATAGTAAACTAAATATCTTTGGGTTGTGGGCTGTTGGGACAAAACAATACATCTGAGGACATTGTTTTGGGCTTTGGATCGACATTTTACAGACCAAACATTCAATCGATTAATTGAGAAAATAATCAACAGATTAATTGATAATGCAAATAATCATTGGTTGCAGCCCCAGTAATCATATTATTATATTAGAGAAATCAATTAATTTAAAATGAAGGCAAGTGCAAGGCACAATAAAATAATTTGTTCATCAAAACTAATACTTGTGATAAATAATAAATCATGGCCGCAATATTTAGTGTAAAAAACAAAACAAATGAGGATTATCATTTTAGACAACCACAGAGCATCTCGGGTGAATACAGCATTGTATCACAAAGGGGGTAATGCTCCACAGCCTCTGGGAAGGTTATGCACTCGATTTTAGAAGGGATTACATCAAAACAGCCAAGGAGGGCAAAGGGCGTGTGATTTGGTGCATTTCCACTGTGTAGTGAGAGTGAATTTACCCTGTGAGAGAGAGAGAGAGAGAGAGAAAAAAAGACTGCTAGCCTAACACCAGAGTGTGTTCAGGGGTTTGTCTTTCTGTAGCGACCGTTCCACTCACCCATGACGATCAGCAGCATCTTCCTGCTACGAATACCGGGAGCCTTCTTCACCTTACACTGGTAGGTGCCTGAGTCTGACGATTTCAGCCCCGTCAGGTTGATGGAGGCGTCGCCGTTCTTGGGGTCGGCTGAGTTGAAATGGACCCGACCCTTCATGGGGGCATAGTAGTCTTCATAGGCCCTGTCACCTGAGTACAGGATCACCTGGTCATGGAAAGGAGAGCTTGAGTTAGTAAATAAATTAAACTTAAAATGATGAGCTCTATCTGACTTATCTGTTTATAAAAACAGAAGTCCTTCGAGAAAACAAATAAAACCTTGAAATGACAGTTGTGTGCTTTCTGAAAGCTAATGTCTTGCTCACTGAACCAACCAAAATATGTGGAAGAGAGAAAGTACCCTCTCTTTTATCTCTGCAATGCCCTTCAGTCTGGCAGCTTGTGCTGCTTTGCCCTTTCTGTGGTTAAGAAGAATGAAGGTGGAACAAACAAAGCGACCACTGTGGAGCCAAATCAACACCTGCTGTGTCAACAAAGACCAGTAGCCCCCAATTCTGTCCAAACCACCTCCCCACCCTACACACATACACACACACACACTGTCTAGGTCCTGAAAGCAGAAGGAAATGCCTAGAAATGAAGGCCAGGTGGAGCCAACAAGAAGCCTTGTAGCTTGTAGTGGGGGTTATGGAGGAGGGGGAAAAAAAAACACGAGTAAAAGAACAAGGAGGGTAAAAGAGAAGCAAACAACAATGAAAAGAGTTCTCATTCTCTTTCACAGACACTGGTATATTCTTCCACATTTCCTTGGAGACACTCATCAACAAGCTTTTCTGTGCCACGATCAACACCAGCCATATGCACAGCAATACCCCTGGGTGGAGACAAGGAAAAACTAAACATGGAGGAGAGAAAGAATAATGAACCCATCAGAGGAGGCAGAGCACTCAAAGGAAGCACGAGAGGAGCAAAACAAAGGGATACAGAGTGAGTGAGGTTTTAGTTTGTCGACAGCAAGTTTGCCTCACTACTCTTGTTTCTGACTGGAAAACTAGTTTCTGGAACAGCAATGAAGCTATGCTCGCAATGGGGCTGTGTTCATCTTGTACATATTAGCCATATAAACAAGTAATTCTGTTAAAATTCCACCTGGTTCTCAGGGGAGGGAAACCTATCCTACCAACTTCACTGGGGATCAGAACATCAGCAGTAATAACAGTGATATGCGAGATGAGACCACGGAGGAGAGGAAATTAAATTGCCCCGAGCTCAGCCAGACAAGAACTCTCACTTGGGCTCAAACACTTCACAGGCGCACAGATGGAAGTGCTTACACACATGCACACCTCTAGCAAAAAAATCTGTACCGCACAATAACCTTGAGAATCATGATCCAATGAAAAAAAAAAATCCCATAAAGAGCCTGGGGAATGAAAATGAAAAGGGCAAATGACTAGACAAGCTGGCGGGGCTGGAAAGGACAGAGGAGCACCACTGTCTGTGTGCTGCGTTTTATAACAGGTAGGACACTCAATGATACAATCGCCACCTGGTCTGGAGATTCTCAGTGGACGGATCATGCTGCAGAGGTAAAGACCTTTATTGGCCAGGCTTATTTTCATCAGACACATGTAAAGATGAGGTCATTGTCATGTGATGCTGTTGCTCAGGGAGGGAAGAGGAAGAGGCGCAGATCATTTGAGAGGCAAAGCAGAGAGCCGCCGTACCTGTGTACCCTAAACAACCTGCAGATCAGAGAGAAGCTTTTAACTTGAACGACTCCAAGTGCCATTGCCACATGCTTTCACAGAACAGCTCTGCGGCAAACTGCTGTGCAAGGTTAAAGCAGTATTACTACCTGAAAAGGGATCAAGTGTCCTTCACCACTAAGGACAGAAAGAATGTAACAAAACATGGCGGTGAGTGTGTGATCATCACTGACATACAAACAAACAATTTTCACCAAACAGCATCATGACTTTACTTTCAAATCCTCCAATACTTTGTCAACATACACAAACTCCTGTCGCAATAACTTCAGTTAACAAAAGGAGAACAAAAGAGGCGGTTTGTATGACATGGGATAAAACAATGTATTTTGAATTAATTTTTCTGAGCAAACTCCTCTGGTATTCATGCCATTCACATTTGGATTCATAATTGTTTTCCTGGTTGTGCTCACAGTGGTGGTAAATACTCAGGGCACACCCTCCCTTCAGCTAATCTGTAGGCTGAAAATGAGAGCCAAAATGCAAATGATTGTTACTGTAGGCACGCCTGGCATCTCTCATTCAAGCCCAACAAAGCAACATGCATTAGCTATGCTTCACCACCCTCAAAAAGACCCTGGTGATATGTGGGATATGTCAGATGAATGGGGCCATCATTCCCCACTAGATACTGGACTGAATAGATAATGTTGTGGCATTACTTCTGACTGCATCAATGCAAAGATGATACAGTTGGAATATGTGGTTCATAAAATATGAACACAATTCTTAAAGTAAGGCTTAGTTACACATTCCAGGCACACCACACAACAAACATCTCCCACAGTGCAAAAACAGGGTTTTGAGTTGTGAGGTATATGACCTTGTGGGCTGATCCTGTGGTCAGTTCTCCACTTAAGCTGCATCTGATAGTAGCTGCTTCTTTAAGAGCAGGTCAGACTGGATTTGCTCATCTGAAGCCATGTGAGCAAAGGTTCACCATCATCTTCAATTCACAATCATCTGGGACCCTCTGGCTATAAAGTTTAGCCTTCATTGACCTGGTAGTCTTGGTCCGAGCAGATCGGCCTAATCCTATTGAACACTGTCACATATATTAAGTAAGCCTTTGGAATTAAAATGCTGCTAATTACAAAGAATTTAGTCTGTGCATGACTTCATATTGGTTAAAGGCTATACCAGTGTGAGCGTGTGTATATAGCGAGTAAAATCTGATAGGTCAAGGAGAACAAATGCGTTCAGAGAGAGATGTCTGGCCTGTGTAAATTCCAGGAAAAGTTTGCCAACATTAAAGGGTGTGCAGACAGGCTTTAGTTTATTATATGGAAAATAATCAGAGGAACCAGATGCAATTTGGGAACATTTTATACATTTCCACAGATGCATTCAGAATATGAGTGGAAAAGGCCCTACTAGGGAACTATCATAAGAACCACTGATATGTACTCCACCAATTTAGTGTTGCACTCCTATAACATTGTCAGACTCACAATGGACAGTGTTTCCCTTATTTTTATTCTGAGCACCGCTGCTGAAATTTCACACGATCATTAATGTCAATGGGCTACTACTGAATTTCAGTCACACACTGTGCAAGCACGATAACACCCTATGTTATCGTGAAATTGTTTTGAGTCATCAACTAGTGCATCAAATCTCAGAATCTTCCCTCTCCTCATTCTTCAAAGGACATCTTCGTTAAAGGTACTGTTATAAGAGTAGCTCTGTTAAAGAATAGGACAGTGAGTAATATGTGTGTGGAGCGAGTGTGTAGTTGAGTGAGCGGTAGAAAAGTGACAGAGGTGAATGCGAGCGGAGCAGAGGAAAAGGTAAGCAGTAAGTTGTCAATCTGGCAGTAAATGTACAGTACAGGCTACAGTGTGTCAGTTTATAAATGCTGCAGCTTCTCAAAACAAAGAAAAGTCTCATCTATTGTTTCCCAACTGCTGGACAAGTGAAGGCGGTTAGCCTAACCTGACCAGGCTCACCTAAACTGGACCAGCAATTCTCATTTTAGTGTCAATCTCAGCCGCACATAAACAGAGAACGGAGAAATGTTTTTGATGTAGTGTTGTCACGATACCAAAATTATAACTTTGATACAATACCTGCCTAAATATCTCGATACTGAAATGATACCACAGCAAAAACCTAAAACATCAGGAAAGGTAATGTAATAGATGACACAACATGGAACTTAAAATTCTCTCTTTTTTCCCCATTAATTAAAAAAAACAGCAAATATTTTGACAATGTCAATGCAAGGCAGTGGAGGATGTTAAAAAAAGCCATACATTTCAGTTTGATAGCCAATGTAGATTGTAAACTACTTTTGAGAGCCTGTTCTCATTAATGTTCAGTCCACTTTAGTGCACTACTGTAGTGGCAGGGTAATAATCCTGGGTTTGAGCTTCAACACCATGAAGTGCCAGACTTACAGTTAATGCCATTTATGTTTATTATTTTCATGCTCCATAAAATTGTAGTTTATGTGTTGTTAAGTGTTTTCTTGTTTGTTTTTTCATACATGTAGGTGTGTTTGTGACAATGAATTAGTACATTTATAACATTAATAATTGGATTATTGTAAATAATTGGATCAAGGTCATAGTGTTATTAAAGCTTTGACATGGTACGCAGTAATCTGATGTCACCTATACTTGTGTTTATGTGATTTCTTTGATAGTTAATTTTATATTTGCAACCAGATATCACTTATTAAAAAGCGTCATGACTCAATACACCTCCTTGGTGGAGGTCTGCGCTCTACTGAGTGCATTTTCTAGTAATAGGAATAATTATTGACAAAAATGTACATGCCATGATTACCATTACCAGTACGGATTGAGTATAAATTTATTTATAGCTGGTGTTGTTGATTTGCATACTTGTGAACACCTGATTTTTAGCAGCTTGCAAGTTATGGTAAAGTTAATGTTACCAGTGTGAACGTTGTGTTTGCATATAGAAAAGTTTGCCACATTGGTAAGTTAGCTAAAAAGTCAAATTAAACAGTTATCATTGCCCTTAACTGCCTCGTCAAAAAAAAAAAAGTTCACTTGTCACAAAATAAATCACACTCATTTGACTTATATTTGAGGGCATGTAATTATGTTATCTATCACATTCTCTAATCTGTCGCTCTTTGAATTCTTTGAACAGGTCGGCGTGTCTGTTGGCGAGATGCTTTGCCAATTTGGAGGTGTTAGCTCCCTTGGTCTGTGTAGGTTTGAAACATCTTTTACAGACGGGCTTTGTGGTGTCCGTGGGCTTGCCCTGACTGTCATCTATGTAAGCAAAATAGTGCCATATTTTGCTCCATGTCTGTCTGCTTTGTCAACAAGCCGGTCGGCAAGATCACTTGTGCTTGCAGCTATGCCTCTCCTTCTGTCACCATGAAAGCTGCAGCTTGCATATGAGAGAGAGAGAGAGAGAGAAAAAAAACAAAAACGGTTGGCACGCCCACTATCCCTGCAGGGAGTGGAAGCAGAGAGCTGCACACACACACCTGCCCCGCTGTTGCGCCGGCTCTTATTAAAACACTGTCATTCTTAAAGTACCGGTACTAATAAAATGGGGTATAGTAACAGCAGGGTATTGTTATACCTTTCTAGTATCAGTATACTGTGCAACATTACTTTGATATGTAAAAATTGGTTCCCCTTAAAGAATAAACAATAATGAGACTAAACAATGAGACTTTTTAACTCCACCTCCTTTTTCTCCATGACTCCATTTAACAATTGAGAGTAAGACCAAGTAGGTCAAAAACAACTAGATGGGGGCAACTGGTGCTTCCACAATGGCATAGTCCAGACAATAGAGAAAGCAGTGAACAGAGGAAGGAGTATAGACCTCGCCCTGGGTGAAAGCCGGGCTGATTGGGTCAGTGGAGAGAGAGGGCGTTGGGTGGAGGACGGAACCTAATGATGAGATCGTGACCTATTTCTAACATTAGACCAAAAAACAAAAAGGTAAAGCCACAGGACACAGGGGGAAAAAAGAGTGTAGGATGAGAAGGTTCTGTGACAGGTTCGAGGTGGGGGAGTAGTGAGCCACGGGAGAGGATCACACCACTGGAACGATCTGTAGCAAGGATTTGTCTCTGTGGCTGTGATTTGTCTCATGTGGGGTTCCTGTAGAGTTGTGTAGTCTTCCTTTTCCATGGCTGAGGGCCATGCTGGAGAGGAAAGACACTGCCCGGGATAAAAAGAGCGCCCAACGCCCCCACTGTGTGTCTGTGTGTGTGTGTGTGTGAGGCAAATGCAGAGAACTAGTGCTCAAAATAAGTAAATGTGGCTCAAATTACAATTGTCTTATATACTGTATGCTTCCCATGTTACACTGAAACACCTCGGGAAAATACACACCAACCATAAAACCTGTATTACATTTCACCTCTTGCATAACGCACCTCACCACAGAGACATCACCACAACATAACAGGTCAGTGCTGAACCACACACACTGTGGCCAAATGAGGGACTTTTATAGTCTTTAAACCTATAAAAAAGTTAAACACTGATTTGTGTTTTTGATGTATTGTTGAGGCTTGTGTAAAGCCACATACAGAAGATCAGGCTGGAAAAGTTCCTATTACCTACCCACCAAAATGCAAGAACAAAGCTCTTCTCTGAACACAGATCAAATGCCTGTGCTAAACAAAACTTTCAAAAGCACTTTCATATGCTATCTTTGAAATAAAACTCATTTAGTCATTTTCAAGGTTTGTGGGGAACATCTACACATACCACTTTGTCCTCTTTCTGGTTGTCGGAGGCCATGAGGCTCCATTCAATATCCAGCGGCCCAGAATCTTCAGGGCCCAGACTGAACTGGCAATCCAGCTTCACACTCTGACCGCTGGCCTTCTCTATGGATGTCGGCGCTGTAGATGTAATCTCCAGACCAGAGGCCAAACCTGGACAGGGAGAAACAAAGAGGACAGGAAATTAAAGTCAACACTGCAACATCCATCATACTAAAAATAAATAAAAGTTCCATCTGAAATAACCTTTGTGATTAATAATTGAGTTTTTTTGCTTTAGGTGAATCATGAATGATTTTGAGCACTGTGCAAAATGACTGAGCACACATTCATGAAGGTTTTGGTGATTGAAAACTTTGTTGCTTGCATGTAATTGTATCATTGGATGCATTACTTTTTAATGCAGATAAAGTTGATGAAAAGAGTTTGTAGTGCCTTAATTTACACAGAAAAATTCAGTCAGCTGTCAAATGTTATTTGTTCAGGGCATGTTTCACTCATAAAATAAACACGGCTACATCGTATCTGAGAGGCAAAGTACCTCTTAAAATATGCATAATGTAAATCACACAGTGAAAAACAAAAAAAGAGACTAATGGAGCATAGCTTAGCTGAAGGAATGGTGATAATAATAAATGGAAACTGTAGCCCATCACCGAACTGGAGCAGACTCTTAGGCATTTATTCTTAGAACGAATAAACATAATTTCCTGGTGACATCAACTGGGCTAAGATTCTCCATTCAATAAGAGATTTAAATCCCGGCAAGGAACACAGTCCATAGAGAATGGAGTTGTCACATGCTGCCTCAACACATTAAAATCCTTCTGACAGCCTGCCACCTTCCAGTCAGCGGGTGGGGGGTGGGGGGGGAGAACAGCTTTAAAAAATATATAAATAAATAAAAAAAGATGTGAAATCACCACAATATGTCTCTGCTAAAGAGTGCTGTAAATATTTAACAAACACTTATCAAGTCACACAAATGACACCAAACATATGTAACTTAAACCTTAAACTTAAACCAGATTTAAAAAAAAAAAAAAAAAAATTGCTCCATCCTCGTGTATGCATTAAACATAAAAAACAAGCATCTTTACTAAGCCACATCTGAATTTTATTTACCCGCTTTTACACTGACAGATGGAGCTGACTCAAATGTGCAAAGATAATTGCAACCTTGCTACTGTAAACACTTTGTTAACAGGAAAAAAAACTCTTTTTTGATTACAAGGTTGCCATAAAACACAAATGAGTGTGCAAGGATCCACACAAACAGAAAGGGATGTAAACTGGTGTTCAAACTGCATTATGTATATTATAATGTAGTGCAGAGGGTTTGTACTGTGGCTATACACTTCAAACTCTGTATGAGCCACACAAACTAGCACCCCCTTCTGTCTGCCAACCCACCTGACTACTACCTCTGTTTTATTAATTTGACAGCATGGCAGGTGGAATACATGAAGAGTGCACTCAGCAAAGCAGCACTCAATGCTATGTCGCTTGTACTGCTTCTCATTCAAAATCTATGTAGAGTATGAGCAAGGTTAAGGTGACTGCCAGGATATCAAGTATGCAAATTGCATGGTGAAAATGAAAATACTCCTCTGAGAAGATAATATTTCCTTTTGTAGTGATTGTAATATTGAGACAAAGATCGTGTGACCTAAGTTTCCATCCTGGCCCTCAGGGTGTGGAGGGTGTGAGCTACAGGTTGAGGTCCCTGCTTCATCTCATGTCCATCAGCTCCGTTTCAGCCTCAGAACCTCACTTCCCTTCTGGGCCATGCTAGACAACTGAATGAAAATACACCACACAGGCTTTATACACATATAGAGAGTGACAGTCTCAGTCACACCCTCTATTGTTGAAGCATAGAGCCTGTAAGCATTTGATATGGTTGCAAAGCACAAGCATAGTTTTATTCCCCCAGACGCTTGTGCTCCAGCTGGTCGTTTCAACCCACAGATTTTGACAGACGCCCTTGATGGGAATGATCCATCGCCTTCAGATGAAGCAAGAGAAACAGGGGGGCAATATAGAGAAAAACTGGGATACGTGTCTATCACTGTCAAAACGGATACACAGCTTGGCATCTGCATGACGGAAAGCTGTGTCAATTCATCAAGCACTTTAAGAGGCCGGGGCATTCTTCAAAGTTGCTTAGGAAGGGGAGAGATTTGCATTGAGCAAGAAAAAAGGAAGTATTCAGCTGGAGCAGTTTATCAGAGTGACTGGTTTCACTGAAGGGTAATAAAGGACACCATCTGATGTACCTGTTAAATCAATGACGGACCACTGAGGCCTTAGGCAGCATTTGTTTAAATTAAGTTCAGCCAGGGACCTCTTCCATTCACCAGCACACAAATGGGAAAATCTGCTATTTCAGGATATCATGTCAGATTTGTTTGCTAAGAACCTGCCTGGCTGGTGGATCAAGTGGCAGAGGTGCCAGGGAAGAGGGAACACCGACACTGTGAGTGTAATGTAAGGTTGATTCCGCATTCAGTCAACACACAGGAATGTATAAACCTGTTAAATCCAGCTACAGCAAGCATAAAGTCCAGTAGAAGAACTGTGGTAAAATGCAAATGAGTACAATTTGAGTAGTTTCTTATAAATCACAGTAAATCTGCAACTACAGCAAGGCATTTGAGAAAAAAAACGCGTCATACTTTCACGCTTCATGTACAAGCACCCAGATGGCCACCCTTTCCATTAAATGCAGATCACTATAATGGAGATACAAGTTCAGTAAAACAAATCCCTTTACTCATTCCAATAAAAAGTCAATTGAATGGGGGCTGTAGGAAGGAAGAAGGGAAACGAGTCCTCATAAAGATTATGTGGTCAGGTAAGCCCAGTCAATTCAATAGCTGGCATTGACATTCTGAACAAAAAAATAATAATGAAGAGTTGGAAGTGAAAACTGACATGGACTAATCCACATGGAACCATCAAGCAATTTTAATGTAATTAAAAAACAACAGACCCTGTCAAGACTAACCAGGAAATGGTAATTTAGGGCCCTTTCTTTTTTTGGTCCGGATCAAACTGAACCACGGTTCGATTTGTTTCTAGTGTGAAAACAATTTTTGGATGATTCGGACTTTCGGACCAATTACAGGAAGTTCTAGCAGGCTATCATCAGAACTGGAATTAGGGAAAATGAGCCATGGTAGCACATGGGGAGAGGTGGAGACCAAGTTTTTAATTGAAATATGGTCTGATGAGGTCACCTGGAAAAAACTCCAACACCAAAACCAAAAATGCCAACACTCCAGGTATTTTCGGAGAAGATGAGAGAGGATATGAGAGGACGGGAGAGTAATGCCACCTTAAGATAAAGAAACTAAATAAATAAATAAATAAATATACACAAACCAATCAATGTCAAGTATTGAGAGACGCAGCTTACGTAGGTGATGACGACAGGGCGTAGGTATGTCATGTAAAGTTCTTTAGTGCGCTCACATAATGCAATGTGAAACCAAAAATAACTGGTTCAAATGTACACAATGTAACAAAAACATGAACCTTGGTTTAGACTTTCAGGTGTGAAAAGGCCTTTAGAAGACAATGATTGATGGAGGATTTCAACATAACTGGCTGGGAAAATCATCCTTTACCACAAGCTGCACATGGTGGCATAACACAAACAATCCTGTTTGTGTGCTGCAAAAAGGAAGCTCATGGTGTTAATCAGTTAACTATCAACATACATACAGTGTGTGAACCCTGGAGCACGTGACTCGGAGAAGAAATGATCCTACTGAGCTCAAAGTCTGCCACGGTGAGGGAGTGCTCCATATAATCACTGGCTTATATAGGGTGACCGTCAGTCTTTATTTAGAGTAATGGCACCGGAGCAAAAGTAAACTGGCCTTCTTCCTCAAAGGTAATATAATCGGCTCATAAGAGAAACCATTATTACAGTCCAAGGAAAACTGAACAACTATGATAAATAGGCTGCTGGTAAATTCAGCCATGCATGTACACACACACACACACACGCACACGCACACACACGCGCGCACACAATTAAACTATTTCCTTGAGCTTGGTGTCTGCTGTTGTAGTAAAAATATGTTTCCTACTGTGTGTGTATGTGTGTCCACGTAGTAGGGGAGCTGCGCAGTGGGGGAGGCCACGCTGGCTAATTAAAAAAGTCTGTCTTAATAACTATTCATGGCTGCCTGTGTGTCTATGAGCGGCTCAGTCCCTCCAGTCTCCACCACACTGTCTGACACAGCACATCCCAGCATGGTTACTGGGTGACCGGGAATGAGCAGGAGGAATTTAGGGTGTCAGCGCGCTCCACCCCATACCCCCACCACCACCACCTCTCTGTCCCTCCCTGCCTGTCCTCCTCCTCTCTAACACACCCATGATTGTGGAGTGCCAGTCCCCTAGGCCTCCAATTCTCTCCGGTCGTGCTGATTGTAACCCCACCACCCGCCCCCTCCACCTTTGTCGGCATACAATGGGGAGCGAATCCTGTCTCCTGGCAACCAATCCCTCGGAGAAGGTTGCCATGGCGCTTAAGAGACGGTATGAGAGTGAGAGAAAGAAAGAGGTAGATAGGCAGAGAGGGAGGTAAAGAGAAAGAGGTTCAGTAGGTGAAGACAGAAGGGAGATTTATGGGAAGTTAAGTGTTACTTCACCATTTAAAAAGCAGAAGTCATCAGTCTCTAGCTTAAACTTGTTATGATGAGGCATCTTTATAACATCCCTGTGGTTTCATTAAAAAAGGAACATCATAGTTATTATTTTGCTGATTGAAATGATTAATTAATTCATCATTTAGCCAATTGAAAGAAGATTAATCACTTGTTTAATTACTTATTTTTCATATCATTGTAAAGTAAACTGAATAGTACCTTTTTGATGGCACCTGAAGACCTCATTCCAGGCATTGATAACTTGTGATGGGCAATTCTCATAATCTACCTTTTAAAGGACAATTAATACAAATAAAGAAACTGAAAAATTCTGTCTGCAGCCAAGAAAGATTAGTTTCTTAGTGACATGTACATACAGTAGATTTCTGAGCATGGACACAGTGCATGCAGGGTGACTGGGTCAGGTCTTCTAGACAGACATGAGGTTAAGCTGTGTGGTGTAAGGAGTAGTTTCAAGCAGACAGCAATAAACCCTGAAACCAGGAGCCAGTTTGACAAGCTAACTTCTCCTGACCCTTTTGCTAGCCAAGCTAAAGACCCTCAGAGCCTTAGCAGAGGTCACGGAGGATCATAAGCTTCTTTCTCCACCCTTTGACCTTAAACAGCATCATTGGGAGTAAAGTCTGAGAAGCCAAGTCTCCCCATGGGGAGATAAAGGCGGCAGCTATTTCAGGCTCACAAGACAACAACAGACTAGGTGAAAGACATGAATGACGAGCTGGGATTTACTTCTGTTTACCTTCTTTATGGTTTTTACGTATCCTTAATGCAGTTACACATTTGGGCTCAGTGGCAGTGACAGTTGCTGGTATTTACGTCTAAGTTTAACTATTTCAAATAGCTACGAACAAACAGAAATGTATGACAACTGTGTATGAGTGTGTATGCGGCAGGAAAAAATGGATCTAAGAATGTGGATGAATGTATGTGTTCACATCTTTTTGTCATAATCAACACTGCAAGTGGAAATATTTTCAGTTTAGGGCTCCTTGGGAACACACACACACACACACACACACACAGACACACACAGACACACACAGACACACACACACACACACACACACACAGAGTAAACAACCTTAGAAATCAGGTATTCATTTCAATCAAGTGAGAAGAAAGCATCTCAGTCATGAGGACAAAACAAACAAAAAAATAACAGCCTTTGAAGAGTGTGGAATATTTTCCCGAATAGGCTATGATGGTGGGATGAACATTAGTGATTCATTATGGTAAAATTGCAGTCTGGGGGCTCTGGAATGAGCAAATTAAACAGCACAGACACTCTCCCCATCACAAACAGTCAAGCCAATCCCCTGTGACCATGCCGAAGAACATCAATTATCTCTGCCGCAACGGAGGATAACTTCATAACTTGGTTGCTGCTCAGAAAGACGACTCTGAATGCTCGCCCCAGTGCCCCCGCTGGAACTATTGAATTTGAAGCGATGTGGGTGCCCTGAGAGTGAGCTTGGCTGTGGTTTATTTAGTGTTGCAGGGGGCTGGGGCTGTTGAACCATACTGATTGTGCTGTAATGCAGCCTGAAAGCTCCACTTGCCACATAGAGCTGCCATCAATTCTCAGTGAGTATGACCTAAAGGCTGTTTTGACATAATTGAACATTAAATGATGAAGGGGTGATGAATGACAGGCACTTTACTTGGCCGCCTGAGCATTTGACAGCTTTTAGATGGGCCTATGGGGGATGTGGTTAATGCCATTGCTGTGAATGTCCACAGCAGCCAATTGCTGCTCGTGTACATCGACAATGACAATAATTCTGATTTAATTACTTCTTTCATGAAAGCCTGGGCTTACCAATAATACTGGTATTTTTTATATAAAACAATTAATGGCTTCCCTGCAGATGTTACAATGGACAATCATATCAAATTTCATATACATTTATATTAGATTTGGAAATTGAACCTTCATGTTGGTAAAAACTGATGCCTCTTAACAACTGAGGGAATAAAGTAACTACAGGAAGGAAGGAGACAGAGAGAGAGGAAACAGGGTAGGAAGGGCACATTCACACTGGCTTGTTCCTTAATGGTCGGTTAATCCAAAAAGGTAGTCTTCATCACAGGGACTCTCAAGACATGGCCTTGGGATTTGTACTTTTTATTTATAGAATGCATTACCATTTTACAAGATGTAGGACAGTGGATTTAAGCAGCTGCTGCTGCTTGTCTAACCTCTCTGCCACCATGAACTGTCCTAAATCTAGACTCAATCCACTAAAAGAAACCCTACATCCATACATTCCTCCCTCTATCCCCCCATCCCTGTGAGAGGAGAGCAAATTTATCTAAAGCACCCTGAAGAGTCAGATAAGAACATCCAGTGCCTCTGAGACCTGTGGAAACACACACACATCAACATATATATAAAAGCCCTGTGTACTTCTGGATTCGTTGAAACCCAGGGACATAGTGAACTGGTGACAATAGGGGGGCTGGCTGTGCCGTAAAGCTGATAGGCAAGTTGCCAGTCTGTGGAGCAGCACAGATAGCCTGCTGATAACATCCTGATGAGAAACAGCAACAAATGTGCCAATACAGTCACGTGAGGAGGAAAGAGAACGTGAAGGTGTTGGATATGGGCTGTCTCAGAGATGCACTGGTGTGCCTTGTTTGTAAAAATGCCCGTCTTTGGAGATGTAGTTGGAACACAGAGCAGATACAAACATGTAACAGCTGGAGTGCTTTCTTCAGTCAGAGTTGACAGAGGAATAATTACAAAATAGATATTCTCACAAAAAAGTTGCCACTTAATCCAAGCCATTATAGGGGGACGTGGGCTAGTGGACTAGGTAGAGGTTTTAAATCAACCATCAGCCAGGCTTTAATGGGGAAAGTGTATGTCAAACTGAAAACAGAGGGCTGAGACTGCAGTCAGGTATTTGTTGGCCAAACACGGACATTAACACCTTTGTTACATTTGCTATCAACACATACCTCACATCCAGAGAGCCTCTAAGGCGCAATTTACACTCGTCATTTCAAGTATCTCTTATACCGTCAAAATCCAGATGAGATTTTAGACACCTTCGTTTACACTTAGCCACATATCTGTGTTTCGGTTGGTTAAGCTTAGTATTAGTGTTCCCAGGCTACATGCAAATAAGGGCTGGTCCTAATCCAGTTCAGAGGGTGGTGGTAATGCACATGAATTTGTTTAACTGCCAAAAAAGCCAGAATAAGAATAACTTGTACACTTAAGTTTAGTTACAACAATAACTATCCATAAACTAACATCAACACATGGATGAATCACAGTAA
Organism: Scomberomorus guttatus; assembly: GCA_038419695.1. Classification (NCBI taxonomy): domain Eukaryota; kingdom Metazoa; phylum Chordata; class Actinopteri; order Scombriformes; family Scombridae; genus Scomberomorus; species Scomberomorus guttatus. The sequence continues at coordinate 6,408,189 of CM076460.1, read as the reverse complement.
TGTACTAAGAGCAAAAACCAAAGTTATATCATCTTCATGGGCTCTCACCGCTTCCTCACCCATACAAATCAATGCTCTCACCCACACACGTTATTCAGCGGCGGAACTGATCTGGGATCTGATAAACGTTTCAACAGCTCGGAGCGACTTCTGTATGATTGTTATGTGAATCACTGGAGCCGCTTTTCTCCCTGTCTCATGTAACAGAGAGAACAGATGATTTCAGTGTGACTTCAGCTGCCATTATCACAGGGGACAGACCCTGTAGAGGCTACTCCCATAAAGTGCTTACTGACGCAGGTACATTTGGAAGGAGTAAAGATTAGGTATGCGTCTTGGACAGACGGATGCATTTACACCTTTTTAACATCTGGCTAGAATGCGTCTCAAACCAGTTCCAAATCAGATTCCAGTCTTAAATGATTCTTGGATGCATTTACAATTAGCTTTTTAGAGACAGGATAGCTATCTAATCCGCCCAAGACGCATTAAGTGTAAATGGCGCATATATATACACATTTATACACACACATTAGACCTGCTTTCAGTCTAGCTGACCTGCTAGAATATCCTAGTTGACACTGCCCACATAAACTTTCATTTGCATAATCTGCATAGAGGATTGGAGACACGTGTTGCTGATGTGGCGAAATGCATCCCTGAAAGTCTAAATAGTTTTTATGTGATCCAATCACAACATAAGCACCAGGACACAGAAAGTGAAGCTTCGTGATGATCCTTTACATTTTCACAAGTTTCACAAGAAAATATTTTTTTTAATATCTTTGATGAAATAGAAAATGAAAGAAAGAGGATTGGGTAAGGGTGTTGAAAGAAACCATGTTTATTAGAGGTAGGTATCTGTGTACTAAGCTTCAAGCAGGTTACTATGAGCCAAAACAATGAAAGCCATATGTCTCAGTGGGGTGTAGTCATGGGGCATCTCTCTCCTGACACAGGAGTTTCTATGCACAGAGGGGGGAGGCAGCCATGCCGTTGCCTATCCAATCCCCCATCCCCCAAAACAAATAAAGTGTCTGATACAGACCAGGCCCCTGCCGGGGCCCCAGACCCAGCTTTTGTCCGGGCCCCAGGGCACAATGCCAACTGTGATCAGGAGGCAGCATTGCTGATCAAACACTCAGACACAAGTGCACGAGTGCAGCTACTTCATTCAGACTGTTGATGGACTTTCACAGAGTGGCTTTAACTGTGGGATAGGATGAGTTGGAGAGTTGATGCAGATAAAATGGGTTTTAGTGAACATACAAACTCACATTCAAAATGCAGAAGACAAGCAAAATGTGGGAATATACAGAAGCAAACCAAGGTTTCTCACGATTGTGCTCAATTATGACACAGAGGTGAACACACAAGTAGTCAGCTTAAAGCAACAGAGCGTAAATATCATACAGGAACATTCCCCTTGAAACACAGGGTTCAATTAGGGATTAAAGGTCCTTTCTTGAGATCCTAACAAGCCTAAAAAGATTTTTAATGTCATTAGTGATGGAATTTTAGGAAAGAGTAAGACTCTACAGATGAGGAAACAATTTCATATTTCTGGAATTTCCAGAGCTCAGCAATTTCATCTGCTCGGTCTAAGGTGGAGTAGACGAGGTGGGCTCACTACCAACACCTCAATAAATGGGGGCCGTGAGAATGAACAGAGCCAGTTTAGTCAGATTTGCCTTTCTCAGCGATAAGAAACTTCTTCCTCATACCATCTGAACCAAATCACCGACACTAACAACCCTGACATGTTGGCTTAGTCATCTGAGGACTTGTTTTCACTTAACTTTTAAAAGAGGTGCTGAGGAAAATCCAGTCACATATACACACAATATGTGTTAAGTAAACATCTATGGAGAGGTAAAGACTTATGGCTCATTGCCAAAGCACTAAAAGGATTAAGATGTGGGGCCAGACTGCAGACAGTTCAGACACAAGTAAAAAATATCAAGAATTCAAACAGAAATGCCTACCAGCAAATTCCTGGGTTCCTCCCTTATTCCTTCAGATGAAGTACAGCATATTTTAAAATGTAAAAGTCTGACCACTATGGTAAGTTTAAATCAAACTGGTTAAAATCTACATTAACTCAGAAAAATGAAAAATAAACAATGAGTAAGTATTTTATTTCAGCTAAGATGTATTCCCTCTAAATCTGACTTTACTTGTTGGTTAAAAATTACAATGAAGTGATTCAGTTGCCTTGGTTACAGCTGATTTTCTCATGTTTTGTGTAGGATGCCAACTCCTGCAGATTAAGAGATTACCTATGTCTATGCTGGATTCATATTTACACAGTAACCTATTTTCCATGTGGTGCAGGAGCATGTATGCCTGTCAGCTGGATTGGCTGGGAGGCAGTCAATGAGTCTGTCTTGCTCATGCCGTTTCCTCTGGGTTCTGGTCTAAAATTAGGTCCTCTGCCTGTAGGTCATTGCATGATGGTGATATTCTGGACATGGGTAGAAAATACACAGTCCTATACAGTATGTGTTTTATGCCCTGAATGTCCTGTCAAAGGCTACAGCACCAACACAGTGCATTTCATTGAAAATATATCTGACTGCTGCTGAAAGCTCCCTGAGGACTCAGGCAGAAACGGTAGTACTTTGTAATAACTGCTAAAACATCAATTCCTTTTCAAATGCATTTATGGCATCCCTTCTCTCTAAACCCTCTCATCCTATCCAAAGCACTCCCAACCAGCCAGAATGAGGTCTTTGTGAAAGTGTAACAACACAGACAGTCCCTTCCTGTCCTCTGTGTGGGGGAGACACCACAGCAGGACATCAAGATAAGACTGCTGCTAAAAGATAACAAGATAGATAATCCTTTTTCTTTCCTGTCTTTTTTGTCTCTCTGCACAGGCAGTGAAACAGCCCTGATGTTTCAAGGCTGGAGTCTCTTCTTCATTGAGAGGTTCTTGAAGGCAGGTGTAGCCAACGCACCTGAGTGTTGAGCCCTGTAGGAAGCCACAGGCAAAGACTGTCAGTTGTTGTTACGGCTTAACTGAGACCGCTAGGTTTATTTGTGCCTCCAGCTCGCACTCTCAGCCCAGACATGAGGAGGAAGCTCAAAACGAACCACTCTAGTCTACATACAACGTTAAGTGACAAGACGTGATTGGGAATGTTAAAAATAACTCCGCTGCACTAGTTTAACCATCCCACACAAAGAGGCAATCCTATCATTTTGACCATGACATAGTATGACGGTATTTATTCTCCATGTTGTGTTCTTTAACTGTGCATGAGATGAGGCTTGTCAGACACATAAAGAAGAGCGGAGAGTCTGGACAGTGGAGATAAATGCAGTAAGCCCATTAAAGATGCGCTCTGATTCTAGGGGTTGCGTTGTGTGCCGCAGAGAGTGAACAGTTTGTTATTTTGACCCTGATAGTCTTTCGTAGGCTAATTAGATACATCAACTACCCAAGCATCTGTAAAAAGAATCTTGGAGAGCAAGCAGGACACAAACTCCTTTAGAAAGCATTAAGCACAGCGTACATTGTCATATATATGTTACTCCCACATTAAATCGGACTCCAGAGCATGAAATTGCTTCTGAATCAAAGAGCAGCAGCTGTGCTATTTTGTAATACACATCAGAGTAAAGCTGATACTAGGGAGGCAATAAAGGAGCCCAACCACTCGAGTTAAAAGCAAAAACAACATCTTTCATCATCAATTTCAGTTTCTAATGAAGACAGCTACAAGAAACAAATAAACATAAGCATCTTGCTAACAGAGGTTGTATTACAATGTTAATAATAATACACTGTAATGCTCACCACTTAGTGAGTCTTAAATACAAGAGCACAAGTCAATAAGTTCTTTAATACTGCTGTACTTTGTGAATGTTCACAGTTACCATGTTCCTTGGAAAGGAAATAGAAATGCTATATTTCAGGACAACCAAGAAAATCCAGTTTGTTGTTAGTAGAAACATTACATGAGTCAAGGTAAAAATATTCCTTTAATTAATGGCTGAGAGGTGAAATGCCTATGACTAATACTGCACGACTGCAGCACCTTCACACACCATGTTTCAAACCGACTATACCATCCTAACAATATCTTGTTAATTTAACATATCTGGCAAGAAGTGGGGAAAAAAAAGAAGATGGCACGTACTAACAACTTGACACCAACAGAAGATTCTGCAAGGTCATCTGGCTGGTGAGTGTTTATGGATGTAGTAAAGTGCTTTTGCCTGAAACCTGCCATACAAGCCAACTCCCCAATGGCTCTAATGACATCTAAAAAGGTCTGACCCCCGGAGTAGTCTAGACAGACAGCCAAACGCTGCTTATATGGCATCCTGGATCAGACTGACAAGCACATAATCTCGGTGAAAGTGACTTAAGCACAGCACAATGGTTGCATGAAAATTTAAACAGATTTTATGTTCATGAAGGTTAAAAAATGCTAAATGCTGATAGAGAAAACATTGCAAAACACTGGGCTGGCACCTGACAGTCAATGTGTTGTGGTGATGTTTAGGTGTTGTCGTCACTACAGCTCAAGATTTCCTGTCCATCTTGATTAATGCATCTTTACTGGGTCTTGCATTAATATCTGTCCACTTAGGTCCGTCTCAGGGACTTTTCATGTCCAAACAAAATTTACATATCTTTTTGACAAGGTCTTTAAAGCTCTTGGGATGTTATAATACTACCCAACACGTGTTAATGGCTGATTAATAAAGGTTAGAGATACAGAGACTCATTAGTAGATAAAACGCTGGGTGACAATGTAGGCAGTCATGGCCTCTTTTTATGTGTCTACAGGTCATTAAGCTAAAACTGTAGCTGTACAGTGTTATAGCGCTCACTGTTGCTGATAAATCATCTCCTTACTCTGATGTCCTGTCTCAGAGGGATGGATTAAATGCAGAGTTGATGCTCCCCTACACCTCGTGAAAGGAGTTGGGTGCTATGAGTGTCTTTAGATGGGGTGGGGGTTTACTCTTCCAATTATCAGCCACTCAGAGAAAGCCAGCCAGCCAGCCAGAGCTCTGTGTGTTCCCATGAATTATACATGGGCTCCATTAAGACACTAACAACTGGTTCCTCGGGAACTTACCAGGAACAACTGCAGCCTGGTGGACCCTTTGTATCTGCTTATTAAAACGGCAGCACTTGTGATTAAGCTTGTGCAGTAATGTGCATTCTGACCATCATAAACCAGCCAGTCACACAGAGCTATTTTCAGTTCAATCTCATCTCTCTGGAGGGCGACTGGGCCAGATGCCGATTTCCTCACATGGCAGCTAGATGCACTACAGTAATTAAATGTCTGTTGTGGCTTGCTGACCTTGCTGTGGTTCATGTGCTAAGCCTTTTCCATACCCAACTCTAGCAGATGTCCTGGTCATCATACCTATAGATCCAACAGCGACTCAGGAGTATTAACTCCACGGGCAGGAGGACGAGGAAAAGACCATTTTAATGAATGTTAATGGACAAGAGGGGAGGTGGCAGACAGCCACACTCATTTTAGACACCTGGTTGTAAAGCCATAGTCGGGAAATGGAAGTCATCTCAATGTAGTGAAGACCTGTTCAAATTAATACTACAATGTACCATCCCTGGACTTCGCCCAACTTGCCTTAAAATAGCTGCCTTTTGGTTTGTCTGACTGACTAGTCTGAAAATGAGAACACTGCATTACCCCTTCTTATGAATTCAATATCAATTAAGTATGTGAATTAAAAGAAATATTCTCATTCAAATGTTCATTTTTACCATTTTTACATATTCAAGATACCCCAAGATTAGTGGGGCACATTTTCCTAAGAAACTAATATATAGGATTTATTTATATATATATATATTCTCTATTACTGCAATGACCACGTTCCCCCATGGGGAAAGGTTTCATGTAATCTAATCTCATGTAATGCTCTTTCATGAAAAGCGTTTCCTTGCACTCACATTTCCAAAAGCAGATTAGGGACACTTTACAAAAATGCTCCAGCCTGCACATACAATAGCTCTCCTTTCTTCAAATCTTCCTACACCTGCAAACACATCAACAGCATCTTATATCATCCAACACTGAAATCAATGTTTGATAACCTACAAAAAAAAAAAAAAATACACAGATGTTGTAACATATATACAGTTGCGCAGCCTGTCTAGGTTTTACATTAAAACCTACATTTAATATTTGACCTCTTTCCAGACTCCACATTGTGAGGATTTGCAATGCAGTCTTTTGGCTTCATTTATCATGAGCTTGATTATGAGGCAACAAATGTTACAGGAAATGGGATTTTCTGGGTCTAATTCTGTGTCGCTTTGTATCAATACTCCTTTAACGCTCCTAACAAGATTCACTACACAACTGCTTTAATGTAATTCTAAAATCTACAATACAAGCAATCATACCCCTGTAAAAAGTGTTCTGACTAGGATCTTGGGCATGGCTTTTAACAGGCTTTTTAAAAACATTTTTTTATAACAAATCCCTTTTTTCCTATGGACAGCAGTTATTAGCCTAACTATATAATTTGACATGATGATTAAACAACAGACTAAGACATAAAAAGACTGACTTGAATATCAGCACCACAGGGAGCAAAATGCAGTGGGACTGAGTCAAGAAAGAGGCTTTCTACAGACAATACTTATTTGCCTTTTTCACCATATCCGCAGGTGACAATGTGTAATGTTTTACAATGAGATAGTGGTGCTAAAAATGGCTCCTTCAACAGCTGCTTTACCCCCTCCCTCCTCCTCCTAAAATTCACCCCACCTTCTGCTTATGTCGTTTATTTTCTGAGCCATAATATTTTTCAAGATTAGACACACAATTAACTCTAATGTTCTTAGCTGAGAGAGTGGGGGCTTACTGTTGGAGGAGGCAAAATACAAATCATCTTCCCACAATTCAGCTCTGTGTAAGACAATGCCTGGACATTATCTGATAATGTGACATGCACAATACAACATGTAATGCTTATCTCCAAAATGATGCGTCCATTGGAAGTCGGAACTGGCAACAAAAGATTTGTTGTCAGGACAAATTGTCAAGTCTGTTTTACATGATAAGGTGATTTTTTTGTCTCTATCTTGCCTGCTACTGAGTCAAATTCTTTAATATTGCACAACAGATCATCTAACAGAGGTTCAAGCATGTGTAGAACTGAGCTGACACCTACCTAGCAGGTAAGCAGGAGCAGACTGCACACCAGTACCTGCAGATGCAGCACCCTGGGGACCTGCCTGCCACTTTGTATCCTTACACTGAGATGGCTAGCTCAGATGCCATGAGAATATTATGCAAAAACAAGCAGAATACATAATCATAAAGGGTGAAAAAAACATTCTATTTTAAAGAAAGGGGAATAACGAGACAAATAATAATGCTTTAGCAACCTGAATGCAGAATATTTTGTAATTCCATATCAGTTTTAATAGGCCATTCCCTCCTTTATAAACAAAACACATATAGTGTGCTATAACCTATACTGCCTGAGATAAATAAAGAATGAAGACGATAAATCCAGTGTGAGACATCCACCATTTGTAAACAGTGTCAATTATATAAAAATGAATGCAGAATGAAGAACATTCACGTTTCTTTTATCATAGTTCTGAGCCATCTTTAAAGCCTTGCTTACAAAATAGTTGTGTTTTAAGTATAGTACACACCTCACCTTTAAAGTTTAATGAATTCTGATTATAATTATATAGCGTTCTGTAAAGAAATCCTACAAATCTCCTTCACTGCCTGGTGTGCAGCATCCTCTCTGCATCTGTGCCGTTTATCTACAGAAAAACGATATTCTGGTGATATTAATTTGAGATATGAGGTACGTGAAAACCGCTTATTATCATCACAGTGAACAGCTTATTTGTCAAAGAGCCTATTATTCCTCATTAGAGCAGAGGGCGTTGTGGTGGCTGCAGAGCTGGGCATCAAGTGGCTAAGTGATGAATGTGCTTTGGGGGTGTTTATCGCCCTAACTGTGATGATGACTGATGGACTCAAGAGAGCGGAGAAAATCAGCGCTGCAGTGACCTTGTTTTAACTGATGGGTTACATGGATAACAGAGGATATGTCTCTCCTTCAGTACAATCCCTGAGTTTCAGCAGTCATGCTAAAGCTATCAGAGGCGTACCATGTACTCTCTACTTTAGTCTACCCATTATCAATCCACTAATGAATCTGTCAGTGGTAAAACTGAAGCAGGGCATGTAAAAATTTAGGGCTGCAACTAATGATTATTTTCATTATCGATTAACTTGTCAATAATTTTCTTGATTAATCAATAAGTGGTTTGGTTTATAAAATGTCGGAAAATGGTGAAAAATGTCGACAACTGTTTCCCAAAGCCCAAGATGCAACTTTAAATGTCTTGTTTTGTTCTGAGCAACAGTCCATAACCCAAAGATATTCATAATCATAATCATAAAAGACTAAAGAAAACAAAAAATATTCACATTTGAGAGGCTGGAATCAGAGAATTTTGACTTATTTTCTAAGAAAAAAAAAAGACACAGGCTTCCAAAATGCTGATCTTTAAAATTAAACAAATGTTGCATCTGAATTAATGGGAGTTTTTCTTCCATCAGAATGTACAGTATGTTCATTCAGGTTAATCATGCTTGCTTACCTTGTGTCAAGTCTTGTTAACCTTGCAACACAATGGCTTTCCTTTGTAATATAAGTATATATAGTTTCGCTAATACTAATAATAATTATAGTTACAACTAGGGATTGCAATACAATATTACAGTCTATCAACAGACCATATAATCATATGTTGTCATTTGCAAAATTCTGTTTCCAATTGTAATTAAAAATACAAAATCATAATCGTTGAAGTCATCAACAAAACTGTTTTGCAAAAGTTTTGCTGGTTGATTTTTGGCAGATTTTCACATCATCGTTAATTAAAACCCTTTGACAAAAAAAAAAAAAAAAAAAAAGCACTTTGACCAAGCAAGCAAGCTGATCAATATACTGTGGTCTCCTCGGTCCAACATTCATAATAAAGCATAACCTTTATGAATTGATCAGCCACTAATTTGTGTTATTTAGGCAAAGCCATTCCACTGCATAGTATAGCACATAATTCGATTTACATGCTGCAGAAGAGCCTGGTGCTGTCAGTGGGTCAATACTGAGGCCAAAGTGTTATAGAGGTCAGACAACATACAAACTTGAGATATCTGTCAATATAACATTGACTTTATGACCACAGAGTTCAAGTAAAATCTTGCCAATATAACTTCCCACAAGAATGCTTTGGCAGCAGCCCAGAAGGCAGTTTTACTCCCTACCTGTGAAAAACGAATGAGCTCTGAATACAGAGTGGCTCCACAGCCATTAACAAGACTGAGAAACAACCACCACTATTAATCATTTCCACTGATTCTCTAGCAGGCAGCAATTTGTTCATTCAGTAATTCAGACATGAAACGGAGGGAAATGAGGGGAGAGGTAGGGTAATGTGGCGAGGTAAGGGCAGGATCAGCGTTTCACACTCCCATATAGGTGAACAGGAGTTGGCACAGGGCTTGTACAGCGCTGGCATGCTAAAATATTAATGTCCAGGGCTGTGAATATTCATGCGAGGTTGTCCCCATCATCAGATTGTGGAGGACAAAGCAATGTCCCTGGAGTGTAATCCGATTCTACATGTTCTTGCTTCATTTCCAAGGACAGGGGGCTCCAGGCAGAGCGAGTGGCTGCTTGGTTGGAGGTGAAGTTGCGGCTGCAACATGTTTCCACCAACAGGAGGCAAGTAGTGGCAATGGACTGCTGGGTCCTGACAAGAGAGTGTGACCTCAAGTCATTACTGTCTGTGTGGGGCCAATGACAATGGCTCAGGTTGTGCTGTTCATGCTTCTATCCATCTGTCTGGTTGTAACTATTTCCTCATGGCCCCATCACCCAATAAATACACACTCAGCTGTTGTGACAATATTTGCTCCCCTAATAAGAGTTCCTGATCAAACCACTATTGTATCAATATATTTAATACATCTGCAACAGCTATTGTACAAAATAACAGGGTTTTTTTTCTGCCATAGAAGAGGCCATACCTAATACATACATGCAAAAGCCAGGGGGAGGGTAGCTTTCTGAGGCAACCAGAGCACACACACACACACACACACACACACAAGTACACTCACAGGATCTGCGTGTCTGTTTTCAAAAGGTAACCAAGCAACCAGTCCTGTCCAGGGCCTTTGGTTCTACGCTTATCAGGTAACAGCATTCTGCGCCTGCTCAGTTTCGCCAGGTTTCTGTTTATCCTAGGTCAGTGGCTTCACTTTTGACCCAAGTAGTCAGGAGTGGAGGGGGGTGGACAGAGCACCAGTACTGTTGCATGGAAATCAAGAGGTGTGTCACAGTGTGTATGTCTAATATGCATAGTGTTTCTTGGGCAAGCTCTTTGATAATAGACTTAATAAACTAATTAGTTGGAATCAAGCTTGCTGCAACAGTGAGAAAATCCCCTTATGTTTAACTGTGGTCAACTTTTTTCATTCAAACAAACTTGAAAATAATGTAAGCAGAACTACAGTCATGTGTCAGCCTAGTGTGTGTGTAACAGTGCCTGATGTCATTGTTAACAGTTACAGCCAACCCCACAGCAGTTGGTCTCTGATGACAATGCCATATCAAAAAAACTTCACCGCATGCAATAGAAAAGAGGGACCTGTTAAAGAGGCATTTTCCCACAGGTACAAGTATGCTTTGTACAATAAGAAATTTATCAGGAACATTTTTAGTAAAGTGCTTATTTTAAGCATTAAACACTGCCTGTAACTGGGTGCCCACAATCAGTTCACCTACAGTCTTGAGGAACATTGCCACAAACCGAATAATTGATTAATTTACAGTACCTACTGATTACATCTCACATGATTTCATGCCAACTTCAAAACACAATCTGAAATCTGATGCCAGCTTAACACAAACAAAATGATGATGATAATTGCCTTCTATAATGTGAAGGCTAGATGAAATTTGTCTGCGGTTTTACAGATTCTAAATCCTCAACATTGAGGATTTTAAATCTCTGTACTACATTTTTATTTGTTTTGTCAAAATGATATGTTTTGAGCAGTGCCTCGTTGACAAATAGCACAAAGAAAATAGAGCAGAAAGACCCTACTTGTTATTTTGCCATTAAAGAGACGTTAGCACATTATTGTGCATTTCTAAGCCATGTCAAAAGAATGTTACGAGTCTGGCAGATACTGTTTTTGTCTGCTGAAGTGGAACAGCGCCCAAATGACGAGGCCATGTTGCCATTAACATGGTAATGAGCCCAAACTAGTGTACACAACAATGTGGACCATGAAACAAAAGAAGGCTGAAAAACATGCTATCTAAACCTTACATTAGAGTCAGTGCCCCAGCTTTTACACAGAGAGATGTGCTGGAAGATCCTAAACAAAGCACTTCTTTATTACACAAGGTTTCTCGCTAATAAGCAGAGTGGAATGTCATTGCTCTGACCATGGCTCTGTGGCGTCACATCAAAATCTCAGAAAAATATTTCAATAACTGCCACGTCATGTGAGAGATGTCACTGATTGAAACCAGCAGACAATCCTGTAGCACATTATTGTTTGGAGTGGGAGGAGACTACTAGTTTCAGAGTAAATTCCAGGGCACTAAACAGGCACACCCATACACATGAAATTAAACAATAAATTTGCTGTAATTAACAAAACAACACGGGTTAGTTAGTACTAATAAACATGACTTATCACCAAGATTATTATATATTTTTGATCAACAAATGACTAATGCTAAGCAGTGTTTCTGCATTTACTGCCCTGATGACACACAAAGTTATAAAAATCAAAATAATAACTTGACTCCCTTGGCTTTATGTCCTTTAAGGAGGTTCCCAGCCAAAATGTTCAATTTCACCTTTAAATCATTGACTGTAAGTTAGCACAAGCAGGTTTTAAAATAACTATTGTGATCAAAGGTTTCACAGCCCACACTGCTATCTACCCATCTGCAGTATCAACAAACAGAAAACCCTCTTAGCTGAGGGGCACTGGGACTAAACTTTCATTAAATGAGGGTCAACACAAGCAAATATATGGTTTGATTGATTTGATAGCCTGGGATTTCAGACTTTGGGGGGGTGGGGGACACTGCTGGCAGATGGCAGACAGAAAAGGCAGCACTTTGAAGTCCTGTAGTTACAGGTTTAAAAGCGGATCAAGCTACTGTGTTAGCCACCAGACGATAAACAAAAAGACATCACACGGAAATACCCAGATGTATAGCATCGCATTTCTGTAGGTACTTGAAACACAATGCTGTACATTATAACTACCATTCATTCTACGTACAGAAATTAACCTCAAGGCAGCCACTTGATGAGAAACGTAAACCAAACCAGTCACTTTACTGGGGTTATTGAGAGAAATTGTGTATTATGATGCATGAAACAGCGTTAGCAAACTTTGATTTATTAACGGCTGACCTTTCTTTTTCTTTCTTCTTTGCTTTTCTCCTTTTTTTCTGACGTTTGTGGTAATACAGAGACCAAGTCTGAGACATGCCACACTGGCAAATGGTAATTTTATTTTACAAATAACTTCGCTGTTTAGACGTAACTATTAGTTTAATCTAAATGATGTTATCTAATTTTCCATTCGGTTTCGCCGGACGTTTGTTTCTGATATGCTAGCTAACTAAACTGACCTTGGGCCGGAGTTACTCCCTGTTGGGCAATGTCTTAAAAGTGTATTCTGGTTAACCACTCAGCAAGTTTAATGTTAACCACACTAACTTGGGGCAATGAAAACGTAACCTAAAGTTATAAGCATTTTTAACTTATCGAAAAAGCCAACTTTCCTTGTTAACGCCACCGGTTAACGTTATTGTATATGGCTGACCTCGCTCGCTGCCGTTTTAGTAACAAATAATTAAAAATCAAAGTAGCTCCGCGGCTGCTCATGTTAGAAAACTTACCTGCAAAGAGGCTCAACAGTACACAGCAGAACCGGCCTGTCGAAAGCTCCATTCCTGTTCCAGCTAGTCCACGACTTCTTCTGTGAAACTTGGTCGGAGAACTTGTGCTGAATTGGAGTGAAAAAGCAGCAGCAGCCCAGCTCGACCGAAGCATCCAGGCTCCACTCCTCCTCCTTCCTCTCCTCCTCCTCCTCCCTCCTCCCTGCAGGTGCACAGCCAAGCGCGCCGCAGGGCGTCACGTGACAGACGCTTTTCCCTTAAAAGGGATCCAGTGACGCCCTCTGCCGGTGTTACACCATATTTTCTGACCCATCTTATTCTGTGACCTGCAGAACGGAGCAGATACAGAATTTCCCCATTTAAGTCGCATTGTCTGATTAGCATACCAGAAAACCAGGATTCTAACTAGAAATCTAGGAACCCCTCTTTGATATAATTTGTTAAATATTTTTTCATGGTTTATACGGTCAAAGGCTTTAGAGGCATTAATAAAACACATAAAAATTGTGGAATTTTGCCTATTGTATTTATCTAAAATCTCCTTTAAAGCAACAAGTGCCATGGTTACGTTTAAAACCAAACTGGTTATCAGAAGTCAGGATGTACTGTTCTAACCTATTTAGTAGAGTTCTCTCCAGCACTTTAGATAAAATGCTGGCTAAGGCTGTAGGCCTGTAATTCTCCAAACTTTTTGTTTTACCAGCATAATATACTTTTCTGTATGTATTTTGATTTTAATTAATATGTTGGAAATTAAAATCAATGTCAAACCCATATAAATATCAAGCTACTTTTCCAAAGATGTGTACACACAGCTCATATATCCAGTTGGTGGACTGACATGATACTTCAGTTCATCCTGAAAGAGAACAGTGAAAACACTTTGGAGGGGTATAGCCCAGGTCAGGGATTGGTGGTTAATTTGGCAGCATTGTCAGTCAAACATATCCCAGGCAGACAGGAGTAAAGATGTTAGCTCCCCCTTCAATTTGTTAAAATAAAGAATATTACAACACTGTCTGATAAAGAGCCTTCATGATATAGTAGTTAAATAATCCTTTAGGGAAGCCTCATAGCCATTACACATCAGGTCTACTGATGTGTCCTTGAGCTCATCACTGAATCTCTCAAGAGGGCCTGTCCATAGATGATGATGACGATACTATCACAGCTCTGATTTGCCTGGAGGAGTGCCAACCACAGACAGTAAAGGGTCAGTTAACCAAAATTAGAAAAATAATCACTTTTCCACTTACCCCTGGTGGTATCTTACCATCTTCTGCCATCAACACAACGGATATGACTGGAATTTAATTTATGTTGCTAAATGAATGCACATTGTTTGAAAAATGTTGTGTGAAGTCACTATTCGAGTTAAGCCCAACCACAAAATGCATGTTTAAACATTTAAAGTAGTGCTACAGACTTTTCTTTAAAGGACAGGGTCACAATTTTTCAAGTCTGTCTTAAAACAGTCAGGTGTCCAAATTAACATTAAAACATGTTTTTCTTGCTGTAATCATTCCTGCTGTTCATACTGACCATTAAAAGATCCCTTCATAATGCACTTTCAATGCAAGTGATGGGGGATTAATCAATCAAGTAGATATCTTTCAAAGTCTTTTCTAGTGCCCAAGTCCCTCTTCTTGTTACTATACTTCCACCACAGCTCAACAGGGAAACAGAGGAAACACAAAGAGGGAATTTGATGCTCAAAAGACTATAAATATGGCAGATATCTACTTGATATGACTCAGACTGCTAAAGCCTCATATAAGCTTCAGATCAACTTCTAAATGCATTTTTGCACTAAATGACTGTGGACACACTGTGGATTTTGGCCTCCATCACTTACATTGAAAACACATTTGAAGGGGATCTTTTAAAAGCCAGTATGAACAGGAGGAATGATTACAGTGAGGAAAACCTCTTTCAGTCTTCATATGGACATATGACTGTTGTTTTAAGACAGACTAACAATATTACACTTTGGTACATCCAGGTGGCCAAGTGCATTATCCACAGAAAATCCCTGGTTTGGGTGTCAGTCAGATACTGAAAATGAAAAACAAATATTCCACAGGAATCACTGAGCCTTTAAATAACAAGAAACAGTACTACTCAAATTATCCTTTGCAGAACACAAGAATAAACAAAGCACAATGATGCTTGGAAATTGTTTAATAAAACTTCATAAATTTAAGCCTATACATCTGACAATTCTACATTATGAATAAATAAAAGGTTTTATCACAAAGGACAGTAAGTGGTATACATGAATATCTCCCATTGTAAAAATACAGTACTTATTTCAAAACTACATGTGTAGTATTCCAATTTAAATATCTAAATTTAATACAAGTGATTTAGTCAAACTATAACAAATGGTCTAAAGTGCAAAAAAGTGTTTGTCAAAAACAATCAATATTTAAGCTATAAAAATGTTTAAAAAAAAACATTGGTCACTCATCTTAAAGTTGTCTCCAGCTTTAATGTCCAGTGTGAACAATAAGCACCATGATTCCTAACTGTTAACAATGTGCCAGATTTTGGTTTGTGTTCCAGTATCCAGGTCCTCCTCTATAGCCAGGAGGGACCCACAGATTATGCCTTAAAGTGTGGGGGGCTCTGCTGCGAGGCCTGAACCCGTAGTGAGGCTGTGGGAGGATGTGAGGATGTTTCCCTGGTACCATCCTCTTGGGATTCCATGTGGGAGCAGCTGGATTCATCGCCTTAAAAAAGAAGGAAAAATTAATAAAAAGCAGCTATCAACTGCAACACAAACAATCCTAACCTCAGGTGCTTGGCTCCCAATTATTGAAAAAGCACCAAATGTTGGTTAAGTTAAAAGAATCTCATCTGGAACATCAAACTATATCACAACCAGTTGGCATAAAACAGAACAAAGTACAGCTGCTTTAAAAGTTTAATCTAAAACTGGTTATTTTCAAGTAATTTTGCCTTTGTTGCCAGACCTGCATGGGATACTTAGTCGTAGGAATTATAAAAATTATTATGCAATACCTTGTAAGCACAGCGGCTGTTGGGAATAGTAAGGGGAGAAGTGCGCATGCTTTCCTCATCGGACGAAGAACCGGAATGGTAATCTGACGTAACCCTCTCCAAAGCACTGGTCACCTTCTTTGCAACATCTTTGTCTTCCTCGTCATCGCTGGAGAAACTGGCCACTGAGAAGCAAGGATTTTGCTCTCCATACCTAATAATGGGAAAACACATCAATAATTAATGTCTTTTTAGGACAAAGTGTTCTGACTTTGATTGCAAAAAAACATAATTGTTATCCTTGTTGAATCACCAACTTCAAATTTTGTTTCAGGCATACACACTAAATTCACTAAAAGTCTCACCTGCAACACACCTCCCCAGGGTCCACCCACAATGTGAGTTCACTGGGCAGTCCCAGGTCACGGTACTGAACCCCACTCTCCTGGCAGGCCCGAAGGAGCTCTGGATCCTGCCTGTGGAACCTGTTCACTCGAATGCACCTGCAAACCACACAGAACTGACGTCAGTTTAAACAGTCCTAACACAGTCTGTAAACATCAATGGAAAGACAGTCATAATTAAAGTTGTGTTGGCTGTAATGTTACAGAAGGATTACACTAAAAGCTTCCCAGAATATTGAGGAGAATCCCTAGAAATAGTTATTTAGCAATAGTAAAAACAAAGAGCAGCACCTGTATGCCTGTCCTTTGCTGGGGTTGTCAGGGTACCAGTGCCCCTTGAACTTCTCCTGCAGTGCAACAGCCAGCCTCTCAACAAACAGCTCGATCTTGTGCGACTCCAACTTCTCCCCCTTTTTCACGAGCCTCTTCAGGAAGAATACCACAGCTGCTATTTCTCTCCTCATATTTCACAAATGTTTCATTACGTTCATGCAGCCTCTGTAAATAAAAAAAAAGTGTTTGTGACATTTGGAAAAAAAAAAAAAAAAACCCATGAACAAATCTATGGTAAGACGCTGGTTAAAAAATAAAATGTCATACTCTTGCATACAAATGTCTTTGAGAGACCAGAATCACGAATGTTCTTCCATTTAACTTATGGAACTTATTCCGTTTCCTATTGTGGCATAAACCTCTTCATATCTCAGCTGAAAGCAGCACTACATTTATACATGTAACGTAAGACTTCTGAAACCTCTTGATACAAAAGGCATGACGGCCCTGAAGGTTTTTTAATTGGTTTCTTATCCGCTACAGCTACACCATTAAAAACACTAATTGTATCTGGCTCTGATAAAAACGCACCGAGACTCTCGTTATCCTGACAACTTACGTCAGCATTTCCATGCGCGCGTGGCAACAACTGCCGATTTAGAGACAATTTTTGTTGAAAATGATGAATGGATAACGCCGAAACACTACCATTAAAGAACATTTTACTCCATGGTTCGCTTTTGACGTTGTCTGTTGACTTCAGTTAACGGTCTGGCGATTAGAAATGTCCCAAAAGGCGGGTAGTGACGCACAAGTTCCGTTAATCCACGCACCACCACACTTCATAACACTGGCCACCGGTTAGGCTAACGATACTAACGATAAATCGCGCCAAAATGCAGTTGAAAGTTACTTAAATAACAATGATAGTTACACCTATAACTTCAGCTTCGTTGTGAATACAAACGAGTATTTGTATCTTTAGAGAATATAAAGCTTTTAGCATTAGCTTTAGTTAACGCCAACAGCCTCATGTTGCTAACTAACACAACAACAGTCCTATGAATATTGTTGTAACAGTCAGAAATAGTCATATTAAATTGTGATAAATTGATGTAACGACTATATATATTTGACATTGTGATGTGTGAGAACATAGATGGCTCACTGACTTACCTTTCCGTGGGGTCTTCTCCGGCGCGTGGGCACGAAATGAAAGGAGGGACGAGAAGTTGTCAAAGAAGAAATCTTGAGGGCTTCTTCCTCTTCTTCTTCGTCTTGTGTATTTCCGGCAGGCTAGATGCTTTGCGGCACATTGCTGCCTCCCGCAGGTCGGGATTAGGTTGCAGTTTGGGGTATGTCTATTTTCAAAGGTGTAATCCTGTAGCGCCGATGAATTCAATTAGTATCACAGTTTTTGACTGGTTCTCGGTGGGATTAAGGAGGTTCCTCATTGTGACTGTCTGTATTTCCATATGTGATAATGTGGTATATAACTGTGCTCTGTGTTTTTCATTTAGGCTGCATGCCTTAGGTAGATGTTTAACAGTTGTTGTCTGCAGGTTCCACACAGTCCCAACTTCACTATAGGTCCTATGTTAAACCACAGTGTCCTAGTCTTAGTCTGGTCATAATGACAGTGTACCTTCTCTTGTTGCCTAGATAGCAATGCTTTGTCTTTACTCTCTTTCAGAAGTAAGAGCCGTAATCAGAAGTAATTACGGCTCTTCTTTTTATTTTCCCACTGTTATATTTTCCTTGATGATAGAGCTACATTCAGATATCCTAATGCATACACCCAGATCAGTGTCTCTTCAGTGCCCTTTTAGCTGCCATGTCTGCTGCCTCATTCCCTTCTAACCCCAACATGGGATGGCACCCAAAGAGAACCCACCGAGCCTCTGGCTAGTTCAGTTTTATACAACAGAACCAACAGCTCCACCACAAGGTCTGGTTGGGCTCCTAACTTGTTTTCTTTCAGTGTCATTAGTCTGAACATATCTCCTCGGCCTGACCTCCTCTACCCACTGTAGTGCCCACATTATAGCTACTAGCTCTGTTGTATATAATGAAACTCCCCCAGCCAGTCGTTTGAGCTTTACAATTTCAAGGTCTGGATGTAAAAGGCAAAGCCTGATTTTCCAGTTTTGGGATCTTTTCTACTTTTGCTGGGTGCTCTCCTTGATGTCCCCTTAGTTTAACTGCTGCATTGCCAGTTTTGCTGACCACACTGCCAGTGGTGTTTCTCCCATCTCTACAAGTAAAACTGGGATTGGAGTTGTACAGAGGGCCCCACAACATATTCTCAGTGCCTTGTATGACATCCCTTTTAGATTTGATTTGGCTGCTGTTACATAACATAAAAAAACCATAATCTAGTCTTAACCTTATCATTGCTCTGTAGATCATTAACTGTGTATCCTGGCCAGCACCCCTTGAACCTCTGAGATGGAAATGCATTACATTAATCACCTTTTCACACTTAGTCACAACATTATCTAGCTGCTTTTTCTATGTTAGTCTCAATTGTTTGCCCTGACATTCAGTTTTCTTATTACCAAATATGACATATTTTGTTTTTTCCACTGAAATCTTGAATCCCCACTTTTCACCCCATTTAACTATTTTGTTTAGGGCTTCCTGCATTCACTCAGTTGTTTGTTTAATATGCCTCTTTTCCAGATTGCTCCGTCATCTGCAAACAGGGAGAGTCCAAAACCAGTCCCAATTGTGAATGAAAGATATCATTTATCATAGCGTTAAATAGCACTGCACTTCCCTGGGGTGTTCCATTATCAATATCTGTGCCATCAGAATAAGCATTTCCAACCCTAACTTGAGTTATCCTGTTCTTCAGGAAGTCCTGACTGATTCCAACTGAGCCTCATACAGCTTTATAATTAGCCCCTCCTTCCATAGCATGTCATATGCTTACTCAATATCAGGAAACATTCCCACTAGTCACCCTTTATTTACAGAACAATGGCTGTCTTTATCTCTGAGTCAAGAGAAAATCTTGAGGTCCGGTTATTGACACCGCCTTTTAGTACACAATTCCCGCCCATTGATCATTCTGATTGGCTCCAAACAGACCAACCCAGAGCATTCATTGGTCGAGTCAATATTCGTCAATGAGTGAGTCATACGCATTACTGTTGTGATTCATAGTCTCAGACACGTGTCTTTTATCTGTTACAAATGTTGTAACGAGAAAATCTTCTGATTAAAACATTTCTCATGATGGCAAATATTATATACACAAAGCCAAATGTATGAAAACCCATTTCAATCCTTTTTATAATAAGTTTCGACTGTGTTGTAAATCCCTGATGGGTATGAATTGAAAATCTACAAAAGAACTGCTGAAATGTGTACAGTTTTACAAATGAATAGACCCTGAATGTACTAACCTTTAATTCCAACTGAAGACCGATCTATGTCAATTTATCTTTATATCTTTATTTATTGTATTATTTACAATTTATATATTTTAAGTTATTTTCTTATTTTTGATAGTCGTATTGTATGGTTTAGTTTTTTGTTGTTGTTGTTGTTGTTTGTTTGTTTGTTTTCTCTTGCCCAGGCATATGTCCAGGGTTTTAATACCATGGTTGACTTGCCTTGCTGTTTGCAAATCTATTGTTCAATAAAGCATAAAAAATACTACTATACTACTATGTTACAAATGTTGCATCCAGCAATGTAATTTCATCATAAAAAAAATAGTAAAATAGAAAATAGAAGATAGTAAACCCACCGAAAAAGTGCTGCAGGAAATGAATAAAACCTGGTATTCTCTTTCCAACTCTGCTGCCCCAAAATGACTTTGTTAACTTAGTCATGTTAACTTAGTGATGTTTTCAGCAGCAGTGGAATGTAAGAACATTTAATCAAGTATTGTACTTTAATACTTGTACTTTATTAATGTGTTTCTATTATATGCTACTTTCTTCTACCCCATTACATTTAAGAGTGGAATATTGTACTTTTTTACTCTGCTACATTTATTTGACAGCTTTACTTATCAGATTAAAACTTTACATAGAACACATGGGATGAGCTCATAAAACCCCCTGTGTATTGTGAACATACAAAAAAATAGTGTCTAGTTGGGGGCCCGGGTCACATTTCAGATGTGTATGAGTTGTTAGCAGTTCCACCAGAGAATTATTTCCCCTTTAAATTTCTCAGATGGTTTTATTTGAATAACTGTTCAATGCCCAAAGACATAATAATCTCCAATAATAGAAATGAGAGAAAAGTCAAAAACTTTTTTCTTCTTTTCTACACCATTAATCATCTCACTGAGCCTACAAATTATGACTCTTTGGAGGGGGTTCCCAACTTCTAAACTGGGACCCACTGGACTGTAGTATTAACAATACAATAATGGAATATATAATACATCAGTCTTGGGTAATTTTTCTGCAGAATGTGCACTTTTATTTTTGATACTTTTGATACTTTAAGTACATTTAGCTGATAATATGTACTTTTATGTAATTTGCAACTGAATAATTGTAAATTGTATTAGTAGGTCTACTTTTACTTCTACTGCTTCTTATCAGTTCATTATATGAGTTTTTTTTTTTTTACTGATGATGGACTGAGAGATTGAGCTATCAAGAAAAAATGTCGTGATAGATAAGTGGATAAAAAATGCCAATAACTTGCTGAAAGCTTGTCATCACAGTGAGACTGGTATGCAGTATCATTTACATGCAGTCACAGTTATCTACAATTCATGTTACACAAGCTATTGCTAATTATGACTTGTTACAGCTGTATACTTTAAATGAAAGGAGGGTTTTATAAAGACACGGATTCAGAATTTATTTTGTGGTCTTGAATAATAATTTGCACTATACTATTACTTGGATTCTTCCATTTTTTAAGTCAAGATGTTATTATTGAAATTTCTCAGAATTTTAGGCCAAAGGCTATTTGATCCTTCTGTGGTTTATCACATGAGTGTGCATATTTATATAATGACGCTTATTACAACCACCAGGAACTGTTGCTGTTCATCCTCTACAAGCTTTTTGTCCACAAGGGGGCACCCAACCTCCACCTACCACACAATGCACACTCATTAATGCCCACTCCAGCAATAAATCCAAGAAGTCAACAAATTGGTCATATTCAGGTAAAATTATGGTGAAAGTTGCATTTACCCAATATCTACTCATTTTCCAATCATATGTTGCCAATAATATCAATTATAGAAATAGTTTCAGACAGATTCTTGAGTTCACATGGCTGTATAAGCCCAACATTACACTTCCTGCAGTTTATGTCAGCAAACACCATGGTGTAAACACACTTGGTGCTAATCAGCCAATTATTGATGGATTGAAGAATGGATGATTATCTACACTATTCAAGCTTTTGACAAAGATGTGTTGAAACACATTAAGGTTGTTTTTTATGATAAAATAGTTTTTGCAGTTGATTCTGAAGAGCTTTTTGTTTTAATTGAATATTTTTGTTTTTCCTTTTTTTAAATTCAAGCATCCATGTGGTCATATTACTTTATAATAATGTTAATATTAGCAATCCTCCACCCATGCACACCACTGATTAGCATGCAGCAGTGGCCATGATCAGGAAAATACCAGAATCAGAGTATGTAGTAAAAATAATTTCATTTTATTGAAATATTTTACAAAAAAATACAAAGCACAAATCACACAGGTTGTGTAAGGTCCATGAACACACACAATAAATAGATTTTAAAACATCACACAACACAAATGCAGCCTTGTTCAACATTTAAAAAAAACAAATGAAGAAGTCAAGTCAAAAAAGGTAGGAGGTGGAAGTGTAAAAGGTATGCTTACGTCTCCAGCAAAAGATAACGAGCATCAGAACAGACAACCAAAAACTGCTGAGCAGAGGCATAGGCCCAGCCATGTTTCCACAGTATACAAAAACACACAGCATTCATATTTAAAACACAAATAAAAAACATACAACTGAAGACTGAATGACTGAAGATTTGCATTAAGGACCAGTAATCTGAATACTCAAGCACACTGAATTCAGTTATCCAAATAAAACCAAGATACACATTTAAAATGGAGCTGAAACTTGTAACTTTAAACCCTAAAAGGGGTCAAATACATTTAAATCTCTTACAAAGAGAGAGCAAAAGAGATACACTGACAATGCTGAGTTTATCTAAACACCAATCTGATTATAACCTTGTCTTTCCCCAGCTTATTATAATCAAGTAGCTCTGTGACCTCTGAGAAAAACTCAGATAACAAATATTTTCCACTTAATAAGGCTTCTGATTTATTAGTCTTTCTTGCATAGGGTTCCTGAATAATAAACTAACCAAAACTGCAGGCTTACAACACTGACTGTTAATACCATCCCTGTCCTTCTTTGTCTCCTTTTGTTCTAAAATCAGGGACCTCCAGAGGCACAGTAGACCACACTATCCTGTTTGTATTGCTGTGACATCAACTTAGCTCTCACACATAAGGGCAACAAAAGTTAACACTGGACATGAAAGAAAATTGAAAAAGATAAACAAAACTGATCATAAAACATACACTGTGTATGTGAGAACAAATAATTTCCACAGCATCACCTTTAGAGTAAAAATCTACCACACACACTGAACCAAACCTAGAATTAAATCACTAAGCCACATTTTAAACCAGTTTGATATTGCATCTTCCTCTGTTAATGGAATCTAAATCAGCCAAATGCTTGCAGTTCACATATAGAACAAATACAGACTTTGGTTTGGCAGCTGGATTTCTTTTCCAGTAGTTTCACCTTTCCTCTTCCAATAACACTCATCCAGCGTATAGCCATACATACAACTTGTGCTTGACTGCTATACAGACAATAAACAGCTTTGTACTCAATATCAAGTAAATCTCACCAGCAATAATAGCTAAAGAAACAAAATAGGTATAACTTTAAGCCGTGGAGAGGGTATATTAACTGATATTTCCACTTGCTACTTGTCAACCAGCTGTTACCAAGTATTAGTTCATGGACACTCAAATAATCATCACCCCCACAAACAAAAAACTGCATGGCTAGTATAGCTTTGGTAACTTTCACACTCTGATTTGTCTTTGTTGCAGTGATGCTTTAGGGTACTTTTGGATGCTGTCTTGCACTTGCTCATGCTCTTTGCCAGATAAGACTTAATCAATATTTAACAATTGTAAAGGTCCAGTGTGTAGGATTTAGTGGCATCTAGTGGTGAGGTTGCAGATTGCAACAAACTGAATACCCCCTACTCTTCCAAACATGTAGGAGAACCTACGGTGGCCGTGAAATTCGCAAAAGGCCCTCTCTAGAGTCAGTGTTTGGTTTGTCCATTCTGGGCTACTGTAGAAACATGACGGTGCAATATGGCGGGCTCCGTGGAAGGGGACCCGCTCCCTATGTAGCTATAAAGGGCTCATTCTAAGGTAACGAAAACACGATCCTTATTTTCAGGTGATTATACACTAATTAAAACATACTTATGAATATTATATTCCATTTCTGCCAAGTCAGTTCTGCTACCCTACTAAATTCCCACTAAATTCTACACACTGGACCTTTAAATGTGTTATTTTAAAGGAATTTGGCAAAGCTTTGTCACTGTCAATATGTATAATTATTGGCATTTTCTTTAGCAGAAGAAGTCTACTGTCAAATCTATCTGATCTACACAGTTATTTCTGAGGACCAGCTTACAAATTATCATGTCAAATTTGGGCAGTTTAAATGCAACTCAAGAGAAAGCTTAAACCTTGTTAGCACTTTACATTAGAACAGTAATCAAACACTACTGCTGGCAGTGCCTGATATTATGAATATGACTGACACCATCCAGCCACTCTGCATCAAGTATTTACCAGAGCCATGTTATAAAATACTGTAACTCTCTTCTCACTGGCTAACCACCTTCTACAGAAAACCATCAGATAGCATATGGAGGAGCATTAAGCAGCGCTAAAACCCATATTTGAATATCTGCGTATGACATAATCAGAAGAAAAAAAAAAGCTTAGAGGATGTATCTACAGAAAATGAAACAACTTTTGACAGCAAAATAAACACAACTAAATAAAACCAACAGCTACCAACAGTGAAATTATATTGAAAAGGCTTTTCTCAGTCTGTATTTCAAAGGATCATGTTCAGTAAGAACATGTTCTCATCGTGTACTGGGGCCAGAAGACTCTGAAATGCTTACTGGGTACTTAGATTGGGTTGGGTAGAATTCAGGTCACATGCCAAACCAGCAATTTTTTTTAAAACTGCAAACCCTTCATTAGTCCTTGCATCATCACCACAACCATAAGACCGGAGGCCATGTCAACCAAACCCTTAATGCTCTTCTAATGCAGAGCTAAAAACTCAATGTCACCATAGTGTTGTAAAGGTCAGTCAGTTTACATCCAGGCATTTTTCAGCCTCGCTGCAGCCAGCACGTGGAGGTGTTTTGTCAGCTTCCTCCCAGCAGCACAGACAGGACAGACCTCCCGCTATCTTCCAGCACCTCACTCCACAGGGCTGCCGCTGCTGCTGCTGCTGGCCTTGACCCCGGCTCTGCTAATGTGCAGCCAGGGCAGCTTGGCACAGTTCTTAAAGAGCTGCTCGATGGCAATGTGACGCACGTGTAACTCTGATGCCAACGAGTCTTTCTCCTGCACGGCTACAGTCAGCTCCTCGAAGACCTCTGTGGAGATAAAGAGAGAGAGGCAGAAAACAGGAATCAGCGGTTTCATTCACACACAAGGTCAACTTATACACAAACAAATGGGAGAAACAGATAAAAGAAAGAGAATCAATAATACTGATTATTGAAGGAGCAGAGAGCAAAGACAACATGACAGAAAATACATAAGCCGAAGATAACCCCCCCCCCCAAAAAAAAAACAAGTCAAACAACTAACAATCAGTCAAGGACAGTGTTACGCAGCTGAGCAACACTCATTTAAACAAGACACTTCTAATATAACAAGAACTGTAGATCATTAACTGTTGGACATGTGTGGCGGTCCTTAAATAATTTAGAATGAGCAACAACCTCCCCATCTGTTCTGAGTAACAATATGAACATATGTAGAATTGACTACTCCTAAAGGGTGAAGAGTGTGTAGACCAGGCCCCAACTAGACATCACTTTGTCAGACGTCATTTCACATTAACTCATGTAATCTTCCTCTTGACACTGGCCAGAGTGACAGTTTGACTCATCTGAACACTCACACTAGCAGACTGAAGATGTAAATATTATGGCCACATCAGCTGTCCCATGCTGTGGGTGATGGTTGCTTGGCCTTACTGATAAAAATCTGATAACATCTGTTTGTATTTGATATACAAACATTTCTGTTGCTTGAGATGAGATGCTTGTAGCTGTAACTGTGTGTAGCAAACAGAAGGCTTAACTGGTGAAAAATGGAGTGAACAGACAGGCAGGCTATGCATGAGCAAGCACTGCACAGTGCCCAATTCAACACAGCTTCTCACATGAAAGGAGATGATGTGTTGTCTAGAGATGCCTTCCAGTCTACAGTATATTAGCCCCTGCTTTACTGAGTCTTTTAAGACTGAAAACAGACCTGTGTTAAAACAAGGTTTAACCCAGGTTAAACTTTTTGCCAAGTGACCCTGTGTTTTTTTGCCGCAGCCATTACATTGGCACCGTGGATTTGCCTCATTTAATGAGGGTGCTGCATCAGAGTTCACAGTTTGAACATGGTATGTTCTGAATCTGTGAACCCAAACTCAGACTGACTATGCTGTAAGTAAAAAAAAAAAAAAAACTTTTAACTAATGCAGCTTTTTCTTGAGGGCACAAATCTCATATGAGGATTTATTAGGGATGAGAATTACATTGAATTGAATTGAATTGGACAAAAATATTGATGATTGAGACCACTTACTTTGAATCTGCAACAGTAGCTGGGCATTCAGCTGATGTAGCTCGTCAACACTCATTTTAGTCACTAAAATAAAAAAACAGCTTTGATTAGAGTGTGTGGTACAGAATGTCAGTTTCTCACAACTAATTACATCTGATTAAAAAGATAAGGTTAGCACTCAACTTGTGTAACTTGTTCATGTTTCAAACTGGGTAATGTGGCAAAGTATAAGTGCTACTTTCTTTAATTTGTTCATTACTTGTATACAGGAATACTCTGAGTAATATCAAAACGAATGTGTTGCAGGAAAGCTCTGAGTTGTTTATGAGCTGAACAAAAACAAATACTGGTACTACTAACCAACTATTAACAAACCAATAGAAAAACTAAAGTGTTTACATATTAATGTAACAGCTAACCTTACCAAGTTTTATTAGTTGCATGTATATTTGCAGGTTCAAGATATTCAGAGCAGTGAGTGAGTAGTTGAGTACAGTAGATGAACTAATTGTAGAGATATGCACACAAATACAGTAATTGCAAATTGTGTACCTGTGAAATTCCTGTCATCTTTCATTTAAAAGTACATAATTTGAATTAGGGACCTTTAGAGGGTTCTCTCACAGTCCTGCAGGAACTGTAGTCATAAGCAGTTTTAGTAGTGACGGCCCATGAGAAAACAAAGGACATATCTCGAGGTTATAGGAAAATTGACTTTTCTCTGAAGAGATCATAGCAAAGAGGAAGACAAAGGACAGACCAAGTGTATCTTGTCTTGTGTTATTATTCTGTCCTCTGATTTTTCATGAATACATGCTCTGAGGTTATAGAAATCTCTGGACAGCAGACATCACACTGAACAGAGAGATGAGAGGCAGAGGAGTGGAGCATTTAATTTCGGTTGTCATTCACTATTGTCTACAATATCCTCTCTTCAAAAGAAGAAAAAAATTAAACCTACTGCTTCAGTTACACACTTTTAAACTAAAGTTGTGGGTAGAGACCACAAATTCCTTTTGGTAGAGAATTCAATTGAATTGTGCTCACATTCATCTCTGCTGTGGCCCTGGTGTCTGTGCTGTGTCTGTCCCCCTGACGGTTGATTCCGGTTGTGTGACCTGCCATCACTGGACCAGACGTCACCTTGTGACTCCTGCAGCAGCCCAAGTTCCTCCGCTGTGTGGCACTCCAGCATCCCCATAGTGTAATCAGGCAGCCCTGTTGCTTTGCCCGTTTCCCAGCGGGGTGCATAGCGGGGCACCTGGGCATCTGACTGGGGCAGCAGCTTGCAGTCACTCTGCTGGCTGTAACAAAGAAGCTTGGCCCCCCGTCTGCTGGGGCCATTGGAGGAGACAGAGTCTTTGTTCTGGGCATACTGGATGATACGGTTCAGTTTCTGGCTGAGGGCCAGCTTCATGCCCTCGTAGGCACTTCGGGAGACCTTGGAACGTGACAGCTTCTGGTTGGCAATGAGGTGGTATTTCTCAAAGCAGTCTCTGTGGCCGCGCAGGGACTTTGAGTGTAACAAGGTAGCAGAGGACACACCTGCATTCACACAGACATAAAGCAATGAGTCAATAAGTCAAATACAACTAAGGATGACAGCAACACAAACAAGTGTCAAAGTTAAGAGTGCTGAAACAGTGAACTCAAAGATCCAGGGCTCCTAAACCCATAAAAAAGTAATGTGATAAAATTGACAAGAAATAAAGCAGTCATCTCTATAGTTAGTGAGAAATGCAGCACTAACTTATTGAATCTGCCAGAGCAAATAAAAGTAAACCAGTATGAAACAAGCTAAAACTGGCAGATTGACCTATCACGATCTCTCTGTGAAAGCTGCTTAGTGTGCAGTGGATTAGCTAGTGCAGCGTTGAGATAGCAGGGATAATAGATCAACCCAGTCTCAACGCAAACACAAGCAAATGCATATTTGGATTTTTTTCTTTTACTGAGCAACAGAAGAGAGATAGGTACACAGCGTGGTCTCTGTCCACATGAAACAGCATTTCATTTACATTAATTCATAATTATTTCAATATACCTGTACCTGTCAAACAACGAGAAAGATGCAAACACAATTTGAAAAAGTGTCCACTTTGTCTTATTTTTCAGCCATTTTATATATATCCACATATTTTTCATGCATAAAAACATACACAGAACTGAAGTCTTTCAATAGAGGGTGACCTTGGGTCCCTGAAACAAAACAATCCGACCTTTCTCATTTTAAAGGGAAAGGGGAAAAAACAACTTTGACTACATGGGCAGATGTTCTTTGATTCAGACTACATTCCTGGAAAGTAAAGCAATGCTTCCTGGATCCAGTCAAAACAGGTCACACTGTAACCAATTTAGCATGCACAGAGGAAATTAACACATAGTAAGTGGACTAAAATTAAAATAAGCTCTGAGTAAAATGGGCCAAAGCCTTATTTTGTGAACTTGGCTTGATAAACAAAGTGAAGCTGAAGGTGAAAGAGAACGAGTGTGAAAACTGTGTGTGGATGAGTCTAAAGTGAGAGGGTGCTGCACAGTCATTTGTGTGAAGACTTTTACAGCCGACATTTCACAACAGACAGACATACAGTACGTGTTGGAGCCTGAGGTGAGGAGATTAGTCACTGTAGTCCATATAGACTTAAGAGCTCACGTAGGTTTACCTCGCATGCCGATCTCAGTGCTTTATCAGCACACAGACAAGCAAAGGAAACCACAGGTCATCACTTAACACTACATGACCACAATATATACAATAGGTACGCACATACACAGAGCGTTCATGTTTGCTGTGGTCCGCGGGACCTTTTTAAAGTTACACACACACAAAACTTTACACAATACAAGAAATACTCAAATACTAAATTTGCTTTATTGTTGCAGTCTCAAAGGTTCCATGTACAGTCAAACCATCCTGAGGAGAACCTGTGCTCAATTTGTTTTTAGACGTTTAGGCCAAAATATAAATTAAGTCAAAACAGAGAAGACTCATAAATGTTGACATGTCAAACTGTCTTTAAAATCTCATTAAAAGCAAATCTTCCTTCCTCACTTCAGCAGACTTGCTAAAGTTGTGTGACGACTGGACGTAATATATGCTGAAATACTACTCTTTTAAAACACAGTAAGTCTTTTTCATGATATAAACTGAGGGTTTGTGTGATTGTAAAGCCCTTTGAAGCAAATTTGTGATTTTGGTTTTAAGCACCATGTTGTGTTGTCAGGACTTTTTGTTTTTAAAAAGGTATTTCTGTTCAGTTTCATTTCCTTGCACATCTATTTAGATGTGCATCCTGCTGTATGGCTGCAGGAAAAAAGTAAATAGTCCATACCTAATCTGGGACAGTCGGCATTAATGGATCTTATATGTCTCAGTAGATAGGAAGGTTTTAGACCATTACACAACTGTGTGCGCAGAAATCTATTCTTAGCTTCTGCATGTTTGTATTCTGACCCAAGTGCCTAGAAAGGCAGACCTTTACAATGAATAGATTAGTCTTGTGAAGGAACCACATATAGGGCATGCGAGTCGTGTGTGTGAACACACTGGCTATCAAACAGCCATGTTATAATCCGATCAGTCCCAGTCTTTGGACTACCACAAAAACACACTGACTACCACTTGCCTAGCAGAAAAAATTATTGGCCCACAACCAGGGCAGTGCACCACCAGCCAAAGACCTCACTCTAGCTAAGCAGCTTAGCACTACTGTCTTTCATGGCTGCACACATAAGCGCAAGCGCACACACACAGACTATTCACTGGAGGTGAATCGACATTGTTCAGCTGTGACAGCTGGAGACATTAAGCACAACACTGATGACCAATAGGCTTGTTTTTTCCTGCTCTTTTGTGATGGAGCCAAGGTTAGTCTGTCATTCAGTTCAACAATTAACAAAGACACAGCACGTGCTTAGGTCTGATAGACAAAAGTAAAATATAAACATCTGGTGTTATTCAGTTTTCAGTTGTTCCTGAGAGCAAATATCAATTATGATACACCACTACAATCAGAAATCAAGAGGTCCAGGTTAGTTGAACAAGAAATAATACTTCTGATATAAAAAAGAAAGCAATGTTAAAACTATGCTTACAAAAGGTCAGAAATCCAATGGGGATCATCTCTGACTATCTTTCCAATACAAAATAAGTGGTTTATATTTCAGGTGAACACCTTTGCGGGGTGTGTAATAGCCAACAAAGTCACAAAGTTTTGGTCACAAGGGAAATCAAAAAATTTTGTTAAAGAAAGGTTTAGAAACGAGTGGAGCCGAGCTGCAGTGAAGCTGGTTCACCACAACCCAGAGGAAGAATGATGTCTGTTAGGCTGGATAGTTCTTGATAGTAAAGTAACCAAAGGAACAGTCTGAACATATAATAATCCTCAGGCTGTAGAGAGATGACATCCCTCTGTTATTTATAGTCCTACTCTATATTTAGTGGCTACATTTTGGCCACATTTTTTGCCCAAAATTCACTCATACTCTCCAACTCTCACACTGCACACTTGGTCTTGTGGTCTCAGTCATGGAAAGAGAACTGTTTCACATTCAAATGCAATAAACAAAGCAGAAGATTTCTGTCTTGCATGGAGCTACTGCCTGTAGACTTCTGGTTTTGCTCTGAACTGCACGTGTGTGTTCTGGGCAAGGATACTCGATCCTTGACACACTTCGGACAGACAGACAGTTGAGGGCTGGTACCAGGGATGTGGGACAGAGGTCATGAGTGGTAAGGTGTCAAACAGAGCTGCTTGGCACAGCGAAAAGGTGCCGTCAGCAGCTGCACAGGCCAACTTAGACACCAACATAGAACTCACATGAACAACAGTGAACTCAATGACACGTAAACTCAAACCACCTGTTTAGCAATGTAAGTACGCAGAACAAAGCAATGTGGTGATTGCTCATCTATAGCATATTATATGGTGTTAATAGTATTGCTAGTTAATTATACCTCCTATCCTACCCATGTCCTCTCCTGGTATGTCCTACAGGTAAGATACCTGAATAGACAGGGGGGTTGTTCAAGAATACGGATCTACAATTTGTAAAACTTGCCGCTACTAAAGGATCCAGCACCTCAAACTTAATGCAAAATCTGCAAGATCACCATCCAGCCATACATGCTCAAGTGAAGGTAATACACTAGTAACACACTAGTAATAACAAAGTTAAAAAACATTACTTTAGTGGAAAGTTACTTGATGAAACATTAAGTTGGTAGGGAATTAAATATAAAAGTGTCACTTACAGTCAATGCAGTAGTGGTGAATTAAGTGGTTGGGCTTTCAGTGCAACGTAAACCAACAGCAACAAAGCAGGAAAAGGAGCATTGCAGTTTATAAATTAACGCTCACCAAAACGGCATGTAATCCCCTCAAGGGCTTCAGTGTGATTGTTTACGTCCTGTTGCTTCCTCCTGTCTGTGTTGAGTAAACACTAACTTAACATTAGGATGTTGTAGATTTCTAGCACTATACCATGGGATCTAATTAATTGCATTTCAGTGATTAATAACACCTGCATAAGAGATGTTCTCAATTTCTGTCTTTCATTTTTACTAAAACTGCAACCCCACCCCCCAAAATAGACAGGATTTTCTTAGGCCATATGTAAAATTAGATTATTAAAAATGAATATTAAACTAATAAGGCATGGATGACAATTGATAATAATAACTGTCATCCATATATCCACATATTACCTACATTAGTAATATTTTTCCCTAGGGGATCAATTCATCTTCATCTTATATTAATAAGCAACTGTTAAAAACAAAAGAAATGTGGGAAAAAATACAATACAACTTCTAATTAAAAAAAGCTCATGTGATTTTATTCACCTGTAATGTTGTGAAATAAATCAATGCATAATAATCATGAAACCATGATTTTTCCTAAGACTATAATCGTACCATCAAAATCTATAATCGTTGCATCCCTAATAGATATACTACTTTCCTTTGCTGTGGCTGTTGTCTTGTCATTAGCATCCTGCATGTACATCACTCCAAAGTGGTAGGAGATAATTGTTTATATAGAAGCAGTTGCTGACATTGGCTAGATATCACATTCTACAGCATGGTTTAGACTATGTAAATAAGTTAGTGAATAATGCAGTTTAGAGGTTCACAGACATGTGGTGAAAAAGCAAATTATTTCAGAGTTGGAAACAAAGAATAAACCTCATGAGACAATTTACCTATATTTGCGGGACTAATGTAGACTATAAACTCTGCCTATTTATTTATACTAATGAGAATAGAAAGCAGCCCATTATACTTGACCTTTAAAGCATTATAGTACTAAATAAGAGGACCATACAAGAGGACTCCTGTATGGTGGACCATACAGTAGGTTCAGCACATTTCTAGACCATAACTGTGTTCAAACATACAGCTTCCACAGGCAGCAACCTAATTATGCCTCTCTATACACCCCAGGGTGAAGAGGTCACCCACAATGAATGGACTGTTTATAGGAGCAGGCTACAATAGCCCCTGTAGAGCAGCAACCAGAATCAGCACCAGCGGCATCATTCCAGCCTCTTGAGCTGTAGGAATTTTCTGTTTTTCACTCTTAGCTGCTTGTGGGCCAAACCCAGCTGGTAATATTACCAGGCCTCAGAAAATATTCTGTCTGCATTATGTAAGCAGATAAAGGAATGGCGTTGGGGTTTAGCTCAACCTGGAAGCTCAGCAGACATCTTGTCTGACAAGGAGCCATGGACACCAAAAGCAATAAAGTAAACTGCTGGTGTGAGAGGTTACAATACACAGGCTATAGCATCAGATCTCTCAGCTGTTTATAAAGTAAAGTTTGATAGATATGAAAAAAAAACATACCAAAGTGAAACAATGTATTGCAAACTTCCTACACACATTATGAAGGTTAGCAACACCACGGCTGCTCTCATAGGTACCACCATAGCCTGATGCTGAGTCAGGGAAAACCCTTACATATTTTACCTTGAAGTCAGTAGCTTTTTGTTCATTTTTGGTGGTTTAAAAACTTGGAAAAAAAGATGACTAAAACACAACTTGCTGTATGTTTTGTAAGAATATAAACTTTATTGGTATGCAGTTTCTAAACTATAACTGTAACTGCAAGCCACAGCTAGATGGGAGGTCTTGAGCTTTTGGTTACTTTACAGAATCATAATCATATAATTTTTGGTATCACAGTCATTATAGGGATTGGGTTGGATGTCAGGTTACTCTGAGCATTTAAGAAGCCTTGATAGTGAAAATTCCTCCGAAATACACTCATTCCCTTAGCTTGAAACAGCGACATCCCTTCTATAGAAGATAAACTGGAGACAGGATGAACTGGCTGTTGGTGTTTTGGTGTGGGACTGCAGTTGCTCCCTTGTTCTCTGCTATACTATGTTGACGCTCAAGGCTGTGTAACCATGTGTAGTTCACACTCCACAGCTCAGATAGTGCAGAAAAAGAAAAAAAGGAAAAAAAGGAAAAAAAAAAGAAAAGAAATGCCTAAAAGTAAGAAATGCTGTTAAGGCAGAGGCTGAATTATATATAAATAGCCACAATTTCTGTGGTACTTTCTGATGGAACCAGCACACACAGGCCAAAGCAGTTTCCTCAGGAAACAACTACTTGGAGCTGCAACAAAAGCTGCACTTCCTGAACGTTCAACTTTCTTTGAACTGTATTCAAACCTTTTGCGACAGACAGCTTTCACTGTGGTGTACCTGGTGGTACTGTGTGAAGCCTTGGTGGTAAACAACTCTGTGCCCTGTTAACAAAGGTCATACATATATAATCTATTGGACTATGGAGATGACAATAAGTTTTTATTACTAGTGTCTCTTGTAGCTTATGTCGATGTAAAGCACTGTCTAACTTCAACTGTGACTACTGTGTGTGTGTGTCAGCATCTGACGTGTAAACAGACAAGTCTGAACATCCCCATTTCATGCAAACCTCAGAGCAGAGCTTGGGGAGGTTGTGGGTGGAAATGAATTCTTAAGTATAAGCAGTTAACCCATAATGGGACTGCTCTCTGCTGCAACATAGCTATACTGTTGCAGTGGCCAATTAGAGCTAATCATCACTACACCAACAATATGTTTATGATTTAAATATTAAATTATTATATTTTAATGAAAAGGAATGCAAAAAGGTTACACATGAACATTCAGTATCTGTGTGATTTTAATACCACAAACAACAACGACCCATCTAACATGCTGGGTGGGCGGGCTTCCCTCATATTCAAACCAAAGATATCCAGTTTACTTCAAGAAGTCACTTTTACTGCATGTTCCTCTTTACAAGAAACCTTACATTACACAGACCTTTATCTACCAATCATGTGGTAGCTCTTTTACACAGAATCACTTGGTGAAGAAAGTGGTAATATATTTATAACATGCAAATATTGTATTTTTGGTATGTACTGTATTTAACACATTTATGTCTGGGACAAATGTTTCTCACCAGTTTGTCAACAAATATTTACTTCACAGTACTTTCAGCAGTCAGTGATTCTAACTGGTGTGGAGCCTCTAGAGGACGCTGCCTTTTACACACCATTTAAAGAAGGAAAAAGGGCATTGTATATCATTTTTGGGGTGATGATATTTTATTTAAAAATTCTAATAAATTTACCTGATAATGGTTTTGTTCAAGCTGAGGTAATGGAGAAAGTAGTAAATACAGAGGCCTTTATGTATGTACATAACCATGGTTTGTGCATAGCAATATGCTGTCCTGGTTTAAAAAAAAAAAAAAACCAAGCAATTCTTCTTTCTATTGCTTCTAATAAATATTCAAAACCAGCAAAGAGCAAGAAGGCAATGAATATTCAGCAGCAGCAGCAATTCACCCTTGAGATAGCATGATATGGTTTAGGACAGAAATGTGCTGGGAGGGTGTATTTGTGTGTGTAATGGGAGATGAAGACCATTCCCTCCCCTTCATATTTTTTGTATACTCTGTCTGCTTGTGTGGTGATTAGACCTTTGTTCTTTT
Source organism: Scomberomorus guttatus (assembly GCA_038419695.1). Classification (NCBI taxonomy): domain Eukaryota; kingdom Metazoa; phylum Chordata; class Actinopteri; order Scombriformes; family Scombridae; genus Scomberomorus; species Scomberomorus guttatus. The sequence goes on along the minus strand of CM076460.1, from coordinate 6,372,646 downwards.
CTCCTTTAAAGAAGGATGGCCTAGGAGTATTTTAGCTATTAAGTCTACATGAGCAGTCAGCGGGCACACGGCTTGGCCTTAGTTTCCAATCAGCCGTGCCTAAAGTAGCCACATGCAGCTTGGCAAGCTCTCCTCCCACCAATGAAATACTCAGCTGCATCAGAAACACGTGCTTGTCTGAAACCCCCCCCCCAGACCCAACAGTTACATAACAGTCACTTCCTTGCCACACAGGCCACATCAAAACCTATACCCTGAGAAGCACACAATGGTGTTGATGCAGTAGAATGAGTCTTATCTGACACAACCAACCCCAGGGGCACCTCAGTTTTGTCTAAACAGTGAAAAGCTTTGGGGACACACTTACATAAATGCCCCACCAGCTACTGCCTACCTGAACACAGCATCCTAGCTGATAAATTAAATTGAGCGAGCAAGGACACCTCCAGTGAGCCAGACAAGCAATCCCTGCCTTTGAGGTTCATCGACAGTTTAATGGACAGATCTGTCAAAAGTTAGGTTACCTGTTTTAAGACAGTTTTCACCCATACATCCAAAGTGGATGCTAGTGAGCAACAAAAGAAAAATACGAGATGACCCTCAAAACTGTATTTAATATTCAAGCATGCAACAGTCTGCACAGCATCCAGCTACTGAGGGAGCCATGTGCAAACTAGTGAAAGAGAGTGGTACCACATGTTACATGCTACATATTACACAGGTCAATCATTTACTAAGGTTGTTTGTTTTTATTAAGTACAAGGTCTTCAAATATCTGGTACATTTAGGTTTCTACACTACTGTGTGTGCATGCCAGTACCCAGGCTGCATCCTCCAGCCATATTTAGATTATCTTCCTGTTGAATGAGGATTAATGAGCTTGTAAACACTTACTAACACAACTTCACAACTTTTACGTAAGTACTATTTTAACAATGTTTGTCTGAGACTGTGGCTGAAGACCCCCTACATTCAGTTCCCTTATACCATGACAGAATAGACCTATAAATGTTTCGTAAATTGCATATGCATTTCAACCCATTATATGATATACGATATTGTCTTACAAGTCGCACACAATTGTACTGTGTGGAGATGAACACACACACTTCTCCATTGCAGAAAAGAGCCTTTGTGGATCTATGAGATGAGTGCCGAAAGAGAGCCATATCTAATCCCTTCCGATTCCCCATTCTTCTTCAAATAGGCCACTCATTAATTAAGAGATAAAAAAACTTCAAACACATGCTCTTGAGTTAGAGTGGCACATCAAACGAGAGAATCACAGTGGCCTGCTTTAGTGAGGGCTTTGGTCCTACAGGCCCATTACCTAGCACGTACACTGTATATTATATGTTGTTCCTGGAGAGGATAAAAGAAGTGTTTGTAGGTGGCAAACAAATGAGACATCAACAAATCTTAAAGGTTCTGAGGTTGTATTACAGCTCCTGGTGAAAGTGCATATTCGCTATGATGAGAACTGATGATCAAAAAGAATCCAGATGCTCCTGCAAAAGTGATTTATTGTGTAATCCAAATGCTGGAGACTCTTGGCAGCTCAGACCAGTGCTGATCTATCCGCATAAGATTGCTTCTATATGACGCCAGCCAGTGAAACTGCTGGAGATGAATTTTAATTCTGAATCCTGTCAGACAGACATCAATGAGTGTGTTTGTGTGTGTGTGTGTTCAGGGGTTAAAAAGCTTTGATGTGGAGAGGTCACACTGTGGTTAAAAAATAATTCTTAAGGAGAAACACTCCACTTTGAAAGATTAGCTAGCACAGACACATTAACTGTATGTGATGAGCTCAAATTCTCCTCAGTTTTTTTCTCACTTTCCATGCTCTTCACTCTAGTGAACAAACAAGAAACACTTGCATTACCTTCAATGCTGAGTTCAAAGCAGACATGGCAGAAAGATAAGGTCCCTGTTTCCGTCTCTAGCTTGCAGACACTGCAGATATTGTCATCATTCAGATCAATGTTCACAAACTGCTCCTCTTCATCCATGGTGCCTCTGGGGGAAAAACTGTGAAATAGAGCACATGGCTAAATACCAGGAGCTTGCTCAACCTCCAAGCTCTTTTTTGCTAATTAGGTCACACTTTCAAATAAACTTATTAAAAATGCATTTTTTGTTAGTGTCAGTTGGGGGAATAGTTTTGGTTCATATTATTTTTGGCACAGAATACAGTATAAGAGGCAGTTTTTAACATGTTTCTAGACGGTGATGTTAAATGATAAATGACCGCACAAGCTGATGAAATGGTACAGATAACTGCAGACACTTGGTCCTTTCAGGGTAAGGACAGTCTCTCTCTAATCACTGTGCCACCTTGCTATTGAGTCCCATGACATTAAACACAATCTGATGTCATCCCAAAACAGCATTAATCTTAGCAGTCATATCTTAAAACAGAAGTTATCTTTATGGGAAAAGAGCTGATTTTTCAAGACTGGACTCACATATACAATTGGTTAAAATGATGACTTTGGTTTATGTAATATGAACAGAGAGTTATTCCAAACACAAACACCAAGACCAAACTATATTCAAAACTAGATGTGGGAAGCTGAGAATTGGCAAAAAGCAAAACAGTTTCAGAAACTAAAGGAAGCTTTTCTCTCAGAACGTTAAGTAATATTGGTGTCAGTGTGGCAATATCATATCACAAGACAACATCTTGAGGTGTCTGTATCATTCATTTGTCCAACCACTTCATGTCGGAATATGCAACACTTAACAGATTGAAATTCAACTTCTTCTACTCTGCCAATCACATTAAAAAGGCTATTCAAAGCTGTTTAATCCGACAGGCAGTCTGGTAGATGGCAGGTACCCATTTTCCACTCGACTCAAAGACAGACTGTATGTCCTTTGGGAGAACTTACTACACTGTGACACCTAAGAAAGGGTAAAGCTTTGGCACAAAATGAAAGTAAAAGACTGAGAAACTCGCTTTAAGAAAAACATAATTTCAGTGCTATTGGTTTTCAAAAAACAAACCACACCTCCTCTTGTGACATGCCACAAGTAATGTAAAGCAGTGGTTCCCAACCTTTTTGGCTTGTGACCCCTTAAAATAAAGCAAAGTCTACCTGGGACCCCTCGTCACATGTTGCATTGTCTACCAGTTAAGTTACCGATTATTGTCTTGATTCATTGTTTTGTCCATAAAATATCAGAAAATATTGAGAAATATCGATTTAAGTTCCCCACAGACCAAGATTACATCTTCAAATGTCTAGTTCTGTCTGACTAACAGTCCAAACCACAAAGACATTCAGTTTATCATCAGGTTCCACAAAGAAAAGCAATAAATCATCAAATTTGAGAAGCAGAGAAAATAAAGCAGAAATTAGAAGAAAGCTTGAAAAAAAAAATCACAATTTTTTGTACAAAAAACAAAAATTGTTTGTTTTTTCCCTGTATCCTACCCTGTCCTAGAATCTCGCGACCCCTTGAGGGAGTACCGACCCCAGGTTGGGAACCATTGATGTAAAGGATGCTACAGGTCATGAGTACGGGTTAACATATTAAGAGCTCTGCTTCCCTGCTGTTTTTTTTTCTGAGAAGATTAAAACCCTTCAAGTCAGAGGCAGCACAGAAAGAAAAAGCAGCATTGAACGAGTTCTTTAACTGCACTGAATGTTAAGTTATGTTATGTCTGCTCAGCCAGCTGTATCAGCAGACACTCAATGGTGGTTCAGAAGAATAGCTGGTGAGAGCAATAACGGTGTTGCATTTGAACTTTTCACTCCATTGGATTCACGTTGCTATATAGAAAAACGTTTACCATAACACATCTTTCTTCTGTTTATGAGCAGCTTAAATGGCCCGCCGCCTGTGGCATGTTAGTTTAGGCAGTTTGCTGTAACCCGAGTGTCTAAATACACACCGTTAAACAAAATGCTCGCTAACAAGAAGTTAAGCTAGCCTCCGAGTGCTCTGATCTGGCTGATTCGTGACCGTTATTTGGCGTTGTTAAACAGCAATATATCCAACCCAACGAGGGTGCCACCAGTATTTAAAGACACTTACCTTTATCTTAAAGAGGACCTTCGGACAGATATCCCTTTTTGTGTGTGTCTTCTTCGCCCCGGTGAGCACACAAACATCAGATAACACTGCGCGTCGCGTCACGTCACGGCAAAACCCACAGAAGCTGCAGGAACCTCTCTCGCCTCTCAGCGGAATGACCCACTAGTTCATGTGAGGGGTGAAAACAATCCTCAGTAGTTTAAACATGAGATACTCTACTCCTTACAAAAACACACAGACAAAATATCAACGCTTTACACAAGAAATACAAATAATTCGGTCAGTAAACCACATTTGTTGCATTACACAAGCCGACTCTGGTAGCAATTGTCGTAAATACACCCCTACAGTTAAAAGAAGGTATGTCCTCTTAGAGTCATCAAAACATTTCCATATCAAAAGGGAAGAAGTCGGGGTTTAACTATCTTTATATACAGTCCATGATAAAAACATATACAGCAGTGTCAGTGAGGCAGTTTCTCCTTGTTAAATGTTAGACGCTGTGAATGGGTACTGGCCTTTAGTTTGGACTTCTCTGTCATCAGCATATTTTCGGTTTTTATTCTGTTTCACTGAAGCCACACGTGGGGAATTCCCGCGAAAGAAATAGAGGAACAGCCATTAATAACAATAACAATGACTGTGCTATTGTTATGTGGGATTAACTGATTTAGCAGACATCCTTAAACTTAATTTACCTTAAAAATCAACGTACCTTTACCATTGGCTGTATATAAAGATATATATTTATATACAGTCAATGACTTTAGCAGTGAAGTGGTATTTGTAGAAGTGGAGACCCATCGAAGCTCCCCACCCCCATAAATTAATATTAATTCATATTTTTTTTAAAAATACTCAGAGACTCAAATACAGTAGCACTAATTTTGACTAAGAACCGTTTTGAAATGCAGGACCACTTTTTATTCCATTACCTACATTGCCACAGAAGCTGGAGTCTGTGGTTGCATTACTCAATCCCTTTCCTTTATTTATTACTAAAGCTAGAACTGGAGCAGCAATATCATTACTTGTGGTGATGTAGGCCTGGCTGTATAGTGGCCCCATGTTTTTCCTTGAAATGAGTAATGTTGGCCATCAAAAGTGTAATCTTATGCTAAAATGATTAAATGCCAGTAACACCAGCTCTTCTGCTCACGAAAGACTTCTTAGTCAGAGCAAAGGCTATACAGCATGTGTGACCTTGTCAGAGGTTGTCATCCATCCACTGAGAATTTATTCTGACTCTGCTGTTGGGCCTACATTACACCACACAAGAAACAAGTCTTTGAATTTTGTATTTCCCAAAAGTTATTTTTGGTTGGCTGAAAATTGGGATTTTTACTGTATCACAAACAACAAAATATACCTTTTCTAATAAGAAGTGAGGAAGCAGTCTAATCACGCCATACGGATCATTTGAAAGGAAAAGCTTCTCTATAAAGTGGACTGCACTCATATCTGTTATCCTCCATTCACTCTCAATGATTACAGACCTGTGGCAATAACCTCACATATCATGAAGATCTTTGAGAGGCTGGTTCTGCAGCACCGGAGGACCCTGGTATCTTACTTCCTGGATTCATTACAAATTGCATACCAGGTGCACATAGTGTGGAGGATGCCATAATCTTCCTCATGCACTTAAAGAAGCACAGAAGCACTGTGAGAGTCATGTTTTTTGACTTCTCCAGTGCTTTTAACACACCTGCTTAGAAAAAAACTGCAGTATGTGGAGGCAATGGCAGAGAGGAGGACAAGGGACTAGATCACCCTGGAAAACCCTTTCTACACTGTCTATGATAAACTGTGGCAGATGGGGAGCTCAGACTCAAACAGACTCATTCAACCAAAGTGCAATATGGAGCGCTTCCGGCGCTCATTTGTGCCCACTGCTATCAGACTGCACTGTGACGCCAGACCAAGCCAGGTGTGGCCTCCTTCCACCCCTCTTTCCAACCATAAATTGGCTTACATAAGCTCCCCATATACATATACTAAACCCAGTAGTGGTTACTGCGCTAACAATTATTGCAATGCATTTTATGACCACTATGTTTACACATTTAATTATATTATCTTACTTCTGTAACTATTAGATCTCTTCCACCATACCACAGAGCTACTGAACCACTCTACTATTCTACTGTAAAATAACATAACATACTGTCATTTTTTATATTATGTCATATCATTCTTATACTACGCTACTGTACTGTTTTATTGCGTTATCTAATAGTTATTATATGTAATACATATTCATATGTGTTGTATAGACATATCACAATGTACAGTATATATGTATGTGTATATATATGTGTGTATGTATATACTGTATATATTTATAGTTTCTTGTTGTACCAGCTACTATTTAACATCAATTATAACATACTGTATCTATGACTGTCTGCTATTTAGCCACTTTGAACTGGATTTAAGATAATTGTACTATTGGTTTTGTGTATGTATTTATGCCCACTGGTTAGGGTAATATACTTTCTGTATATCTATATCTATATCTATCTATATATATATGTAGGTATGTATGTATATATGTATATGTATGTGTGTGTGTGTATATATATATATACAGTATGTATATGTGTGTGTGTATATATATATATATATACACACACACACACATACATATATAGATAATTATATATAAAATTAGATTTTTTTCTCTTTAGCTGTATGCTCCTATCACCTCTCTGATTTCTTCTTTTGCTGCTGTAATGCTAAATTTTCCTCCTGGGATCAATAAAGTTTGATCTTATCTTATGAGTCAGTATTTTACTGAAAGGCCATACAATGTTTTATGCCATTGTGCATAGCTCTAGGGAACGGTCATTTAAATTGTATAGCCGTAACCTCTGTGTGTAGGCTACAACATAACGCATGTGTCAGTGATATTTTATTCAGTTTGCAGTGTGTCTGTTTGGTTTATCTTGTGTGTGTCATGTTGTTGTATTTCAGGACATGATCCAAATGGTAATGAATGAATAAGGCCACTCAGCTATTTATGTATGCTAAACTGACTGCTATTACACAAACAACACACCATACCAATATTTTGGCATACAAGGAGCAAGGACTCTGTTGTTAATTGTTGTTAATTTACAAAAAGGAAAAAACGCAAATGGCCATTGAAAACAGGAAAAAAGGCATTGACTGAAGGTTGTTATCATACTGTTCTGGACTGTGCTGGAATGTGTGACTCAGTAATAATTCTCCAGCTTTCAGAATGAGATGCTTTATAAAGAGTTTGCGCCATCTCCTGGCCAAAGATCAGTAGTACAAGTGCCGCCAAAAACTTTCCTATTCCTTGTGTTTACGATGCATGAAAGTAAAGATCCAAAACAACGATCACAGGCCTCAAATAAACTTGGGTAAGAAGGTAACCTTTTAACCTTTAAAAAAGGTATGCCTGCTTCAATATGTTACCGAAAAAACGACCTTCTATGAAGATACTGCTTACATTGAAAAGTTGCCAACAACTACAGGTTACACACTATGAATGTTGCACACTACACCTGTCCCCTACATTTCCTGGAGCAGAAAGCAGATACCCATACAATACATGTTCATATTGTACTGTATCTGTTTAGTCAAGGCTAAGTTTGTCTGGCCCTCTGGCAGCCTTGACGCAGTCAGCTGTGTGGACACCTTTATTATGTATCTAAATCACACCATTACACAAAGACCTTGTGCATGCAGGCTGCCAGAATTAAGCTGTTATCAAACAAATTTGCAACTATTCTCCAATCAATATGTGCATGAGAGCCTAACGACATTTGAGCACTAAGTCCCACAACCAACAAATCATACTAATGCTCAGGCACACTAAAAAGCCAAATGTTAACATGGCTATGAGCTCTACTGTCATCCAAATAAGAAAATGACATTGTGTAACACAATAGTGCTTCTTTGGATAAGCTTTTAGTAACCATGAACACATCTTTTTATTGCAAGGGTGCCAAGACTGATGTCATCAAGAAACAAATCCTGACATGTCCTTGAGCTGCTCCATCAACAAAGAAGAGGGACACATGTTGACACAGTGGCAATACACTGTGGCACGTTTTACTCTTCACAGATGCCCAACCCCTAACCCCCCCCCCCCCCCCCCCCCCCCCAATCCCTCTCCCCCCCAAGTCAGGTGGACTTTGACTGTAAGACATTCACTGATTATGTTATCTAAGTAAACCTTTCCAGGAAATTACTTCTCCAATGTAATGTAGTCATTTCAGTCAATACGATACAAAAAATGCTTCCCTCAATTTAACAAACGTAAACTTTCTCCCCTTTCATGTCTATCACTGGATTACTTTCTGTGACTTATCAGTGGTGTGTTCACCCTTTGCACAGTGAATCTTGTATTTCATCAATGCTGAGTGCGCCCATATCCATGTTTTCACTGAGGCCACATCCACATGTTGCAGCACGCCTCGCGTCTTAAAAGACAAGGTCTCAGATCTTGTTGAACTAGTTCTGTGAGGTTAAAATAAGGGGATAGGGAAAAAAAGAGTGGGGAGAAAAACAGCCCACAGCACTCAGTATGATCTTTATTCTCTCAGCAACCAGTCACAGAGTGTATAACAGATGTTGTTACTGTTTAGCTTCTGCTTTTGTTTTCAGGTGACCTGCCAATGAAATGTAAAGGGGGTAGTGGGGTTAAGGAAAAAAAATATACTTGATTTTTGTTTCCATTACTTGCCCCTATAAACATTTTAGCCTGGAAGTCATAAACACACCTTTTTCAATACCACTGTATCAAAAGCCTTGCATCAATTCAATGTTTCATGGTTCATGAGGGCTCTGTTGTTGGTTAGTCAGTGAGGTATGACTCAGCCAAACTGAAAAGTCCCTAATATAGTCAAACAAAAGAGCAACCAGACACCACGTCTGGCAAGAAGGAAGTCTTACAATCTAGAACGATGATCAGTGAGACACTCATTGATCATAAATATCAACCATGCCACACAACAGATATTGACTGTGATAGCAAGAATTCTTTTTAGCTGCAGTACAGTCCTGAGTCCAATATCTGGCACTCTGTCAAAACTGTGGAACTTTATTAAGAGTGTCAGCACACACGACACCAAAGGTCATGTAGTTAATTAGGCTGCCACTGGTTAAGTATTTCACATCAAGGTACTCTCACTGATTCCTCTAGGCTATCTCATACTGATATACTGTGTACTCATGAACTACGTGCATATGTAAACGTAAAAGTAATGCAACGAAGTGCATTATTTGTCATTTTCAAACCAACTGCCTTTCTAACAAAATTTATGGTCAGAACATTTATACTGCCTCACAGGTAAGTAAAGCTTTACCTTCTGCCACATCATCCTCTATATTACACATGATATCAGCTGCAAACCTTTGACAGTGCACAGGGAAACTAATGAACTTTTACCCACTAGATTACACATAACTGTGTTACCTGTTTCATGCCCTCTAATACCCTCTCATGAGTTTGTGACACCAAAGCTCTTCATGGACTGGATACTGCTGTCATGCTGGGTCCTTGAATGTGGAATCTAGCCTGAGGAAACCTTCAGGCCTATACTTTGTTTAATTTATTGTTATTTATTTAAATATTATGCTTGCTATGTCATGGGTCTTTACGCAGCTTAACCTAACATACCTGGCAGACATTTTGAATAGCATGTTACATTACATCCTGTCAGGGAAAACTCATAGCCTTATATCTGAGGCAGCATAATGGAGTCTGGGCCCCAGGCTTCCTTCACTTCGCCCAAGGCCCTATGACTAATGTGATGGTAGGGACTGACTTCATCCATCATTCATCAGGGTGAGAGGTGAACAGACTGAACACTAAACTGATGAGAACTGAACAGACCAATGAGAAGGAAATGACTCATGTACTGTATGGATATTCTACAATTGCCAAACTTAAAGATACATTTACCTCAAAAACTACACTGAAATGTCATAAATATGTCTAAATGACGGCTGGTCTAAGTGGAGACACTCTCCTATATCCTCAGAATGGCAGAATGCATATTACCTATATTGAAATGTCTATCACACTACTACTAAACAGTCACCATATTTTAACAAGAAAATGTTTGCTGAACATGTTAGGACAACTCAGGAATAAACCCATCTGTTTGTACAGTCAGGATATGTTACAGACATTTATTTCTTTGTTTTATCAAAGTTACCAATGATTTATTTGAATTTAACTATAACCAGTGGTGGAATGTAACTAAGTACATTTACTCAAGTACTGTACAATTAGCACAGTTTTGAGGTGCTTGTACTTGAAAACTACATGTATTTCCAATTTTTTCCAAAATCCAGCAATACGTTGCTTTTGCCTGAACTGTTTATCCTCAGTTCTCTGTCATGACAAAGTTTTGATTGCTGGTGACTTTAACATCCACGTTGATGATATTTCTGATGGCTTTGCTACTGAATTTTTAAACATTATGGAGTCTTTTAATGTTACTCAACATGTGTCAGGCCCTACTCATAAATGTGGCCATACATTGGACTTAGTTTTTACTTTGGGTCTGGATTTATCATCTTTGGTTTTAAGGGACATTTTTAACTCTGATCATATATGTCATGTTTTTAACTCTGTGTTTTATGTGAACAGGAATCATAAGACAATAAGAGGGAAATTTGCTCACGCATCTGTAATGACACTAGTGCTTCAACATTTTCCTCATTATTTGTGGAGTTTGGTGAATCCTTAGATTTGCTTTCAAACACAAATGACTCAGTTAACTACTTCAATGACATGTGCACAACTGCTTTAGATAATGTTGCTCCTTTATTTAAATCCAATTCATCTACTGTATCACCTTAGATTACTGAAAGAATCTGTTGCATGAAAAGGGAATGTAGGAAGACTGAGAATGTGGAAGAAATCAAAACTCTCAGTACACTGAGCCCATGAAATTTTTATTACAATCTCAACACAATAGTGAAATTAAAAATACAAGAGCAAAATATTTTTCAGAGCTCAGAGTTTCTTATTTAAGACCGTTGATTGATTAATCAACCCTGGCTCTTCTGGTGTCCCTATCACTTCAAATGCAGATTGTGAAAGGTTTTTGACCTTTTTCATAGACCTTTTTCTGTGTCTGACTTAGCTTATCCTCAGCTGGGTACTTCACGTGTTTTTAAGGAAATTACTATCCAAGAATTAACTGAAACTATTTCACATATGGCACCATCATTAAGCACACTGGACATAATACCTACCAAATTCTTATTAGAGGTTCTAGATACTATAGCCCCTTGCCTGCTCTCAATCATCAACAGTTCTTTATTTTCTGGATGTGTTCCCGATTATTTTAAGACTGCTAGTATCAAGCCACTTCTCAAAAAACCTGGTTCTGATCCCTCTCACTATAGCAACTATAGACCGATTTCTAAGCTTCCCTTTATATCAGAAATCCTAGACAAAATTGTCTCAAATCAATTGTTATATTTTTGAGAAATTTCAAGAAGGTTTCCAACAGTAACACAGCACGAAGAGTTGTCAATGATGTCTTGAAGGCTGATGCAGGTGAATGCTTGGTGCTGGTTCTGCTTGATCTTAGTGCTGCATTTGACATGGTGGATCATAGCATTATTTTTGAAAGGTTGAGAACATGGGTTGGTATCTCCCATGTCTCGCCCTCCAGTGGTTCTTCTCATACTTTTCTAATAGAAAATTTGTCTGTTGATGACTTTACCTCCTCTCAAGCATTGTCTGTGCATGGGGTACTGCAGGGCTCCAGTCTAGGACCAATTTTATTTTCTCTTAACTTGGCTGATTGATAATGTGGCCCAAAGGGAGTAAATAATCTTCCCTGGATAATTGCCCAGCTGCGGTTAAGGATTGGATAGAAGTGACTTTTCTTCAGCTTAACTGCTCCAAAACGGAAATCCTTATTATAGGCCCTGAGTACACTTATGGCCAAGTTATCCCTGCTCTTGGCGCTCTAGCTTAGCATGTGGTATCCACTGCTAAGAACCTTAGAGTTATTTTAGACCTCACTCTTAAGTCCCATTTTAAAAGGCTAGCTCAGTCATGCTTTTTCCACTAGAGAAATATCTCTAGAATCTTTTATTTCTTTTAATGATCTTCAAAGAGTGATTCCTGCTTTTATCACTTCTCGTCTGGATTATTGTAATGCAGTGTTTACATGCCTTGGCCAAAACATGATTGCCTGGCTTCAGGGTGTCCAAAACGCAGCCGCCAGATTTTTAACCAAATCAAGAAAGCATGATCATATCTCCCCTCTTTTAGCTTCCCTTCACTGGCTGCCTGTCTGTTTTAGAATTGATTTTAATTTATTTATTTTACTCATGACTTTTAAGGCCCTGCAAGGTATGGCACTGAACTACCCGGCTGAGCTTCTAAATCATTACTCACCAGCCTGTAGCTGGAGATCCTCTGATAAGGCCCTGTTAGCGATTCCGCAGTCAAGGTTGAAGACAAGGGCGACAGGGCGACAACCATTTGGAATAGCTTAGCTGAGGAACTTAGACTAGAAAACTCACTGCCTTCTTTTAAGTCGTACTATACTTCTACAGTATAGCTTTGCTTAATTATTTTAGCTCCGTTATTTTATTTTATTTGTTGACTGTGGTTTTGTATTTGATTGTTTTCCTGCTTTCTTTTATTTGTCCTTGTTTGTGAAGCACTTTGTAACAGATGTTTTGAAAAGTGCTATATAAATAAAAATTATTATTACTAGTTACTTTACAGATTAAGATTTTACATACAAAACATGTGATCATTGTATAAAATTGGATGAATTGTTATAGATTAAACTGATGAATAGTATATAAAATAGTTCAAATTAGCTCCACCTCAACCAGGTACATTAAAAAGCTTCTTACACATTGATGCATCAATATATTTATTAATGATATTATAACACTTACTTATAGTAGAAGTGAAGATACTTCTGTACTTTTACTTATGTAAGATTTTGAATGCAGGACTTTTACTTTTTTGCCATGTCATTTTGGTACTTTAAAGATCAGAATACTTCTTCCACTACTCACTATCACTTTTATGGTGCTTTAATTTACACACTTCTTGGTCTGTTGCCAAAAATATAACAATACTCCTTAAATTACTGTATACCACAAACCTTACCTAACAGTCTCTCAAACACAGCAGCATTCTTGACAGGAGATAGAATCTGAGATTGGGCAACAACAGCACATTATCTTCCCCGTAGCTGGAGCTGGGAGAGATCACCAGGCAACAGGCAGGATAGAGCGCTGTGTACATAGAAGCCTCAGATTACACACATTTCACCAGTCATTTTCCGGGTATTCGCAAACACGAGCTATAAAAACAGGACAATTACAAACACCAGCCACCCGCACTCAGTTTCTCGGGTTACAAAGAGCCATGCCCCTGAAGGCGTCAGGGATGGCATGTTAGTTTTAGTGAGTGATGAAAAGTTAAAGTGGTGGTCTTAGGAATTAGCCAACAGGCTGCAATTGCAGGTAGAACGTCAGTGCCCCTTCCCACTCATCCATCATCTTGCACCCTGTGATCCCCCTCGGGGGCTGTTCCCATGGTCTGTGCCAACCTGAGCATGCTCTGTGGGGTCTGGAGCAGAGACAAAATAATAATAATAATGCTACAGATGAGGCTGCAGATGCAGACATGTCAGCTCTGCCTGACATCGGGGCTGATAATTCCTACATGCAGGTGCAGCATGCTCTCTCTCTCACGCTGACAGATCCAGACAGAAGACACTTTCTCTTATAAGCCTGCAGCAACAAGAGCTGTTGAAAAAAAGTTTAGAAAAAATGGAAAACCAGTATGATTTGTGGTACAACATATACGAAGAAGAAAAAAAAAAATCACATAGGTTCAGTAATCTTATTGTTGTTTTGTGGTAAAGAATGTGAAATCTTTGTTTTTCAGTCTTAAAATTTAAATTCTAAAATGTCTTGATGCTGTCAAAGGGCTTGTTCTCATTTTCAGTGATCAGAATTCAAAGTGAGTATGCTGTCAGTAATGGTGGAATAAAACATTGCAAAACCTTATTTTTCATCTGCACATTATACTTGAATGTGAGAAAATGTACAATAAGTCTCAAGATAAGTCTAAAATCTGAGTGCAGTGAATAAACTTTTGTACAGTGACAGAATTATCATTCTGGGCATTATTTTGTGAACTGTGTACATTATGAGTATGTCTTATAAAAAAATTATGTCAGCTTTAAAAGGTGTAAACATAATGTGGGGGCATTTGTGCTTATGTATCACTGCACATATGTATGCATATTTTGGGCCTTTAATAGCATTTGTTATCATAGTTATAATATTATGAAACTGACACACGCCAACATTTTATTTTTCAGAAGCAAATTTTTGCAATAGCTCAAACTTTCTTGCTTGAATTCCACCCAGTTAACTACCTGTAAGACTTCAACATAGAACATTTTCAGATTCATGTTTAGGTTATAAATGTGAAAAAAGCAACAAGCAAAATAAAAGGTTTAAAAGTGTTTTAATGGATGATGCAGCACTGATATGTAACAGGTACAGAACACTGAAGGTCAACGTTTTTTAATAATGCAATGGCTCTGATGATCTACAGCATTCACCTAATAAGGCCTGTGACCAAGGTTTGTGTTCTATTAAATATAACTTACAGGCATACCAGCTGCAGTGTGGCATATTTAAAAGGCCCCCAAAAGGTCACATGCTTCCTAATCATATTTCAATATACAAAATGTGCTTGTTAAGTAAAAAAAATGTGCTTGTTAAGTAAAAAAGTAAACAAAAGGCTAAATTCTAAGACAACAGAGGGTATCGTACTCTATTTATAATTTCTATTTACAGTGTACATATTTACATCAGAGCTTTTCCAACCATTATAACATACCTACAGTGCTAAAGGGGTTTTGAAGTCCAAAAAAATTCTTATTAATCCCCTCCCAAACTCTGAGGCACCAATGGAGCATAAAAAAATTGAACAGTTCTGTACAGTTTTGAAAGTGTCATTGCTCTTGTTAGCATGGTGTTGAGGCGCACTGTGAGCTGGCAGACTGTGGACTGTCTTTGTGCTCCGTCAGTTTGAGAATGACGACTTTCCTCTGGAGCTGTTTAGCCTCTGGTGGTGCGGGCTGTTCAGCTTCTGGTTGCACCGAGCTCTCAGTTACTAAGACCTGGCAGTCCTGTGGCAGCAGCATAGTGATAATGTTTGAGTATCCACCCTGTACTGCCAGGTGTAACGGGCTGAGCCCCTGTTCATCTGTCAGAGCGCCACTGTCTGGACAGTGAAGGAGCAGCTCTTTCAGGACTTCACAGTGTCCGCTCTCTGCTGCTAGGTGGCAGGGGGTGCGTAGGGCCTGGTTGGATTTGTAGGGGTCTGCCCCCTCTTCTATCAACATCTTGACTGTGGCCAGGTGGCCTCGCTGGGAGGCTAGGTGGAGAGGAGTGAGTCCTTGGGTGTTCTGGGTGTGGATATCCGCATGGTGTTTGATCAAGAGGCGAGAGGTGCTGGTGTGACCCGTCTCTGCCGCCACGTGTAGGGGTGTGTTCAACCCAGCAGACGTCGTGTGAACATCCGCTCCTAGTTCAATCAGGATCCGAGCCACTCTGTATTGCCCCCTCTGGGATGCCAGATGCAGCGGTGTGCGGCCATCTGTTGTCTGGCCGTCCACGTCAGCACCGGCCTGCTTAATCAGCAGCTTCACGATGCCCAGATGCCCCTGCCAGGCAGCCAAGTGGAGCGCCGTCCAGTTGTCCTTGCCTTTGATTCGAACATCAGCACCACGGCTCAGCAACACCCGGATAACGTTTTCCTGGCCGTGCTGGCAGGCGACATGAGCCGGCGTGCGTCCCTGGCCGTCGGTCTCGTTGATGGCTGCCCCCCGGTCCAGCAGCAGACGTGTGATGGCCTCGTCTCCATTCTGTGCAGCCCAGTGTAAGGCTGTGTACTGGTCCTCGTCCTTGGCATTGACGCTGGTGCTGCGCCGACCAAGCAGAAGTTCTGCCAGGGGCTTCAGGTGCTTCTCTGTGGCCAGATGGAGGGGTGTGGAGCCACGGGCATTGGCAAGGTTGGGATTAGCGTTGTTCAGGAGAAGGAACTTAACAGCCTCCTCATTGGACATGTTGATGGCGTGGTGGAGCAGGCTACCTCCTCCATCGAGGAGAAGATCGACATCTTGAGGTTGGAGGATCTTCATCAGCTTAGCAGTGTCCTTGGTCCTGATGGCCTCACATAGCTTCCGCTTTTGGACCTCAGCAGAATCTGGGTAGTGAGGAAGAAAAGGATGAGTTTGAGGCTAAAAATAGCAAGAAACCATCTAAAAAGCTTTAGCTGGGATTCTTTCTTGCATGAAGTCAAGTAATCATGATCATCATCAGTATTTTTAGGTTTATGTGAATAATAGGTCAAGTTCAGTTCTATAATCAACTCTTACCACATGTGTTTTCTTTCTCAAAAGAAAGTGTTATAGAGTCTTGGGAGGAGAAGGCTGAATCAGCAGATGAGATGCCAGACAATCTCTTGCAAGTGTTCTCTTTGCTGTGGCAGCTATCCTCCTTCACTCGATCAAAGCTCCTAGAGATCCCGGAATCCACCTGGCTCAGCAGCTCTGAAAGGCTGTAATCTTTTTCCGGCAACATGGCCGACTTTGGACGCACTGGCTTGTTGTCTTTAACCTGTAGAGCAAAAAGTCAGATAAGCATATTTGGACGAGCTGTTCTTTGACACACTGTACCTTCCATTACATCGAGCCACTAGCTCTTAATCAAAGCCATTTACAGTACAATGAATATTGAATGTTGACTGTGATAATTTGCTGAACTTAAATTTGATCCAGTCAAAAATCACTTCAACACACACGGAAGTTGAAAACTGCTTATCTCCTGTCCTTACAGGCAGATAATTAATAACAGCTGTTACTTCTCATGAGTAGCATGTTTTTTTCTGGTCACGTACTCAACAGTAAACACCACGGAAATGACACAGCACACAGGTTAAACAATCCCATCAGTCAACATTCCTTTTTTGTGATGCAATTGTTGTTCAGGATCAAACATTTACACAACATATGACTTCTAAGTTCATAATCATGTCTGGAGCTCCTTAGAGATAAGCCTTCCCTTGTCTGGGCGCATAGTTATACATTAATGGAAATTAATGGCCTACAGTCAGTTTAAAAGCTATAAAGAAGAGATGAGAATCAAATAAAGCAAAGAAATTTGAGTTTTTAAGTTATTATTAATTAAGATTTTGAAATGGAAGTTCACATGATCCATTATAGTCAAAAATCCAAAACATTTCTTGAAAATCTTGTCATTTCTAAAAGATGAATTATAAAGAAAAAAATCTGAGCTCTCCTCTTGGTTTCCAACTTGCTTACAAAAGTAATGGAAACACAAGGCCTTTTTGGTGTTGTTATGTCGTACCTGGCCAGCGCTGAGTGCATCACAGGGCGAGGGCTCCGGCTCTGATGTAGATGAGGTTGGAGTCTTTGGCTCCTCTTGAGGTTTGGAGCACAGCTCCTCAGCTTCAGATGTGATTTCTGTAAGGACAACAGCTCTGGGTCAGGTTTCAGTAATACAGGGGTGGGATTAGGGAATACAAAAGGGAGGAAAATCAGCACTTTAAGCGGGAGACAAAGACATCAATTTAACAGACCGCTGCACTTAAAGTGTATGCATCTAGTTAAAAGAATAGGGTTTACTTGATGTTTTCATAATAGAAAAGGTGGTGACATCATTTGTTTGTTACTGAATGAAGAGGCACAACTTACCCTGGAAGCTGGGTCTGGCATCAGGGTTTGTGGCCCAGCAGCGCTGCATGAGGCTCAGGAATCCTGTACAGGCTGATGGGCGACAGCGTGGCACTGCCCCCATGTCTGGACGCACCCCTTTCACCACCTTCACCATGATCTGCAGGATATTATTCTCTCCTGGGAAAAAAAGATCATATATTTTAGTTTCATCACCAGTTTTAGTCTTGCTGTAATGATGTAATGCTGCAATATATATATATATTACAACATAATCTAAGGATGGGAGTCAGCAATGCAAATATAGCATGGCGTTATCACCATCTTCCTGTGTGCTCACATAAGGGAGTGTGTGCTGTTGTTTCCCATGGGAGCAAAAAGAGAAAAGCTCTCAGAGTTCCTGATCTGCCCCTTTTTCTATCTGACTGTGGGATCAGACAAGTTAATGATTCAGAACAAACATGTAGAAGCTTTAATCACAGGCACTTCACCTCCTATTGTAGCCATAATACCCTTCGCAGGTGGAGGAGGAAGATGGGAAGGGATGGTAGCGAGGCCATTTCTCACTTGTTCATTATGTCTGGATCAACATGGGCAGTGCCAACCTGGCAACCCTTTATTTAGACACTGGTGTTCAATAAGGAGCTAAATTACTTGAAGTGTACTGCTATCTGATACGCCTGGGAAAAATACACTCTACTTGCCAGTCTGGCCCTGTTTATCTGCCTGCTCTGGAATTCACTGAGTAAACACTTACATTACAGCAGCTATACACACACACACACCTTTAAAGGTGTTACTCGAAGTGTTCACCTGAGGTTATGTCTTCACTGGAAATAATTAAAGCCAATTCCTTCCAGGAGAATCTTAAAAATAGAAGCGTTCGAAAGGAATAAAAATAAAAATACTCACGCTAAATCAGAATTATGAGAATCTAAATTGAAATAATGAGAATCTAAGTTAAACATGTGCCTTACTAAGTAGAAAAATAGAAGATACTATCTCATCATTATGAGTGAGAAAGTCACATTTTTAGGGCTGGGAGATACAGCTGAAATGAATATCACAATATTAATGACAATATTTTTCAAATATCTGTAACAAATACAAATGTGTTGCTTGAAATCATTCTTTTGTTAAACCGGATTTTGTGGAATAATGACATGACATGATCATATATCAACACAATGCTGAAAGTTAATAAATTATGTTAAGTTATAATTTTGACATAGGCTAAGTACTATTAAAGCTTTCAATAAAAAAAAGAAGTTTTCTCAAAAGCATAAAAGATTATTTTCTAAAATCTATTATTTAGATGTCTCACCTTGGTAGGGTTTCTTCTGTGTGAGAATGCCCCAGATGACAATGGAGAAACTGGAACAGAGGCAAAACAAAATTGAAAGGTGTCAGTTCAAGGAAAATATTAAACATAATGCATCAGTTTTTAATTTCAAGCTTAAACCTCTTAACAGTATAAACCAGAAATCAATCTGTCTTTTTAAGGTTAAACATGGAATAACTCATTTGCTTCTTGTTTTCAATACACTATATATCATACTAAATTCATTACATTACATTACTTACATTTTTGTGAATTACAGTGACTGATATGACCTTAACTGAACATACAGAAATAGGGAAAAGACAGACAGACAGCAAACACCTACTCAAAACAAGAACATACATTCACACAAAAAGGTGCTAAAAAGCCAACCTGTATACATCATGCTTGGTGTCCGACACTCTGTCCTTCTCGATGATGCTCTCAGGCGGCAGGTAGGCAATGGTGCCACAGAAACCGTCCCTACTGATGTCATCAGCCCGTGACAGGCCGTTCCACCGGGCCAGGCCAAAATCTGATATCTGAGACAGGGAAAGATCAGATAAGACCCTCAAACAGAGAAACCCTGCTGCCTTTCTCAGAACAGCCATGACATTGATGACTAACTTTGCCCGCTGAGTGTGACAGGCAGCTAAGCTCTTATTATATGCACTCAGTGGTATGATGAGGGCAACGCGGCCATGTCCCAGCCTGTAGCAGAGGAGAGGCCCTTCACGTTTGTGTTGAAGAGCGCACACCCACACACACACACACACAGAGGGAAATTTAATAGGAGCTGAATTAATCTTGTCAGGACATGCCCAGGTGAGGTGTTTACATCTAGGAATTAGAGTCAAGAAATGACGGTTCCCACCCATTGCTCTCATTACAGTTGAGCTGTTTAAAGGTTGGATGGAGGCTGAGAGACACCTGTCTGCCCAGAGCATGTGCAAGGCTGTCATTTTAAGATGAACGGGAATAGCAAACCAGCTCACAGCTGAAATTCCTTTTAAAAACCTAAAACTGTGACTTTTAGTCAGCTTTGAAGGAAAGAAGGCTGTTATTTGACTTTAGCTCAAATCTGTCTTCCAGGAACAAAAACATGACATTATTATGCTTAATTTGAGTTCTATTAATATATGATTCCATTGTAATGATTAATGATGAGTTTTCCTACTCATTTATTATTTTACATATCATTACTGCCATAGAAAAACCTCACATTCCAGTTTCCAATCTATAATTTTTTAGGGCATTTTTGCAAACAAACCAAAGATGTATCTTGGCTTTTTTACATCCAACTACAACAAAATAACCGCATTTAATTGTCTGCATTTGATCATCACCTTTTTATATCACTAATTTTCACTCAATGCAGGCAAAACAAATGCAACAGAGAGGTATTAAGGATGCATTTTTCTAATAAACTATCTACCTTGACATGATAGTGAGCATCCAGCAGGATGTTGGCTGGCTTCAGGTCCAGGTGGAGCAGGGGTGGGTTCATGCAGTGCAGGAAGTTCATGCCCACCGCTGTCTCGTGGATGATGCGGAAGCGCAGCTCCCAGGGCAGCGGCTCGGTGGCCAGCAGGGTCTCCAGGGAGCCAGTCTCCATGTACTCCATGACAAGGCCCTGGGGGTCCTCACAGATCCCATAAACAGGCAGAATGTATCGGAACTTGGCCGCCTCCATCTTCTTAGCCTCCTCGAGCAGCTCTGAACGCTCCCTGTGATTAAGAAATATGTGATTACATTACATTTATGTCACATTACATTGATGTCATAAGTACAAACAAACCGCAGCTGAAATGAGGTTAAAGATTGTTTTCAAGGTCATCATGTTGTTAATCAATCCTTCCACATCTCTTGGCTCCCAAATATTTACAAAGTCTACCTTCTCATAAATGATTAACCTAATGATTCTGCTTTGCTCATTGGGCTGTAATATTTGACAAAACTTCGGTCCTAAACCAAAATTCCAGCACAATACACATCACCCTTACTGATCTCCCAGATATGCAAAATGTATGTGTAGCATTAACCTTTGAAACTGTAAAAGTGTGACCTCTGTAGATGTCTATAATTCATTTACCAATGTTCATCCAAGTATGTGGATTGTGCTCTGAACTGTCCAGTGGCTCTCTTAAGGCCTTGAGGACATTCCAGCCCAGCCTGGAATGCATCAGGAGAGTGCAGAAGGCTTAAACAGAGCTCTTGTTCTCTGTTGCTCAACCTTTGTATGGCTTTATCAGACCGTTGGCCCTGCTGACATACCTCAAACACAACTGTGCAGGTCATTCATGACCTCAGTGCATATCTCAAGCAAAGGTTGCTTTAAAAATCTGACCTCTTAATGAGGACAGATGAGAGTAACATAAATCCACTGGTTGCATTCATAGGAATGTGCTTCAAAGGCAAAATTAGGTGAGCTGCACTGGGAATTTTGTTTTTCCAACATTAATAAAATGAAATGAGATGGAGACTCCTACGACTCCTTAGAGTCTGCAGGGTGTATCAGGTTACTAAGTGAGTAGTGTTCTATAGGAGGGAGCCTGGCTATAATTGTCCTTTATAGTCAGTGCAAGTGAATGAGGCACAAGCCACGAAATCTTACAGGCAGGAATAATCAAACATGATATGTGGGCAAGCACTTGTTTGCTGAATCCTTCATCTAATCCAAAGTGCTTCTCAGCAGCTCCTCAGAACAAAAACAATGTCCCTGCTTTAAGAGAAAGGCCTGGTAAGACCGGTTTTACAGCTTCTTTTATTGTCTGTGCTACACAGTGGCAGCCTGCAACCCAGGCAGACAAAGATGGCTTTGAGTCCCTGCGCTGGGTGTTATGTGTGGGTCAATGAAGGCTTCAGTCAAATGACTGTTTATGTACTTTGCAGATGTTTGGAAATGATAACAACTTTGGTTCAGGTTCAGAGGATGCCTAAAGTTGCACCACAGGTTAGGGGGGAGGATGTCATTCCTCTTTTTTTTTGGCAATGCTGAAATCTCAACTTCCTGTTTGTTAGTTACCTGTTTGAAATGCTTTGGTGACAATGACCGGATGAGAGATCAAAATCTGCTGTGTTTTATCAGTATATTATTTAGAAAGGCCAAGTGCGACTCTGCAATTACTTAATGCCAATGTTGAATTACATAAAAAATCCTGTCAGTTAATGAGCAAGGTCTTGTTTGTCTACCATTTAAAAATGAAAGGATCTCGTGAGTTAAGATTCATAATTTGTCAGAGCTTCTTGGGAGCCCACTGATGAACTCAGTGTGTGTATTATACACGGCTGAGGAGAATGGAAACTTCCACTGACAGGCGGGTTGCTGTGCTGCTGAACGGGTCGACCTTCAATGTTGGCTTAAATACAGTAGAACTTGACACGGATCACCTTCCCACACACACACACACACACACACACACACACACACACACACACACACACACACACACACACACACACACACACACACACACACACACACACACACACACACACACACACACACACACACACACACACACACACACACACACACACACACACACACACACACACAATGCTCCTAAAATACACATTTCCCTTTATTTTGTGAAATCCATGTGGCCCTACAATATGATTCGAGGTTATGCAAAATGTTACAGAATTCACTGGGGTTATGTAATCTCTAGCAGGGCCTGGGGGAAAAGACCACCTTGCTACCCTCATTGAAATGTTTACTCATTTAAATCAGCCCCTCCCTGAGGCCACTGGATGATAACGTCATTGTTGATTAGGGAAATCAGCGTTGAACCTTTCATGTTTGGGTCTGGCCAGAATAAGTAAACAGCTATGGCCCTGAGCAATGTGGACTATCTTTTGCCCTGAGGATAAATCAGCATGTCAGTGCTCGCTGCAACACATCTCAACTGCATCTAAATATCTAAACGTGGCTTCTTGTTTTCTGCTGAGGCACCTTAACAGCTGCACTGTGTGCCCAGACGGGCAGCAAGTGAGTCACGCATTCCCTGGTATTCACCTTTTCAAAGACTGCGAAGCACTGAATGACTTTTTGTCAGCACAGATATAATCTAAGCCTCAATCTGTCTACTATTTGTCCATAAACTGGTCATCAGTTGATAAAACTGGGAGACAAGAGACAGATTTCTACATATAGTGCTTAAAAGGACCAAATAGAGGTAAAGAAATATCTTAACTATGCCAGAACTTCTACAGGAGACTTTTAGGATAACATTCTTGTACACTGTTTTACGACATTTTACATATACATCGGTACAAAGATCCATGTCTGAGCTGCAGATCAACAGCTGTAACTTACTTATCGTCCACATGAAGGCAGGGAGGGCACTTGATAGCCAGCCATGTTTTCCACTGTACGTGCCGGACTTTGTATACTTGTCCAAATCCACCTGAGCCTATTTTCTCCCAGCTACCAAACTCAGAGGAATCAAAGGTCCTTAACAGCCCCATATTCCCATGTGGAGAATCCGGGACATCCATATCCGTGTTGAAACCAGCAGGGTAAACTCCTCTTTTATTTGTCTCCAAGGCACAGTCTGGGGAAGTGATCATACACACCAACCTGGCTGCTTGTGAGCTCTTCCTTGTTTTCCCCCTGGTCTAGCTCAGTGTGGCTCCTCCCTCTCTTCAGGTGAAAAGAGGGGCTGGGCTTGGTGCTGTGACATCACTTCCTGGGTTTTGAAACACAAGGAAGAGATGGAATATTTCACTGAGGAGACATGACAGACCACAAGGCAACGTGCTGCCACACCATGCCTTTTTTACCAGATGCCCTAAAGTCCCGAGCACTATTTCTGCCATGAAAGGAGAGAATAATCTCTGTAATGATCCTGAGTCCATGAACCCAGGAATGTGTCATTTCATACACTTTTGTTCCACTGAAGGCTATTATCTAACTAAAGCCCCTTAAGGTAAGAAGAGGGAATATAACTTAACAATAGGTGGGTTATGTGATATTAGCCAGAAGGTTTGAGGAATGTATGGATTCGTCTTCTCGGCACAGCAGGCTGGAACATCAAGTTCTTTTATAGTTAGATGTTACCTGAAATTTTCCAGTGACAGAACTGTGTGTAATGGCTTAAAGATGAAGATGTTCAACAATAGCATCACACTATTATTACTATATATACTACTAAGATGATGTTGACAATGATTATTTGTAGTAGTGTCAGTTGTTGTATACCTTTTTTGACAAATGTATTATTCCCATAAGTTCAACAATGACTTCAATTTGATATTCAAAAGTGTAGTTAACTCACTGATTGTGAATACAGAGATATAAGTCATACACATGAACCTCATATAGAACAAAAGGCAAATAATTTGTGAAAGTGTAGGACAGCTTCTTTAGAATAATCCACACTTCAAGGTAATTCAAGGTATAGTCTAATTTGATTTTATTTTCTAAATTAAACAAAAGTAACTCAAATCTCTCGCTCTTCTGCTTTAAAGGAAGGCACAGTGTATTTAATCATATCATAAATGCATGGGATTCATTTTCCAGTAGGCCCTGAAATTTGGCTTCTGGATAACTTAAACCTCACTTACAGAAATCCTATTAATTATTGCCACATAAGAAGAAGAATACCAGCTGGAATGCGGATTGTAGAAATAAATTGCTGCATATCACTAGAGAAAATTACATATTGGTTGAGGAATGAGAATAAAACCTTTCACAAGATACATAGGGCAACTTTTTATTGATTACAATAATTCCTTTTGAACCAAATGTGATGTGCAAATCTAATTTAACATGTAATCATGTTACATTATAAAAATATCCTCTTATGCACCTGTCCTACAGGTGGCATTAGATTTTTACACAATTTTAATCCAGAGTCAGAAATGGGAAAGCAGCCCCAGAAATTAATGTTTTGCTCAAGGACACATCTTACTGACAAGAAGTCTTAAACCTGCATCATCTGGTGGGAGATTGTAAATGATTCATTTTTCACTTATCATAAGATAAGGATAAAGTGGAGGTTAAAACAGCCTCATCTCAGGTTACTCAGTTTTAAATTCCTGAAACACATGATACTCACAATTAATAGGATACTGAACCTCAAACTGATGTCAGTTATATGAAAGGATGCATGGTTACATGATTAATATACTGGGAAAAATCCTCATCAGACATCAGATGGGAATGTCGTGCTGTTAGACCAGAAACCTTGGTAGCCTTAGGCACTGTATGAAAATGATAGGGGTGGAAGGGGGGTTGTTTTGTTATTAATATTTTCTTTGGACCCTGTCCGACATGAATTAGATATTGTCTTATATGCAGTGCATTCAGAAAGTATTCAGACCCCTTCACTTTGTTATGTTGCGGCCTTATGCTAAAATTGTTTAAATTCATTTCTTCCCTCATCAATCTACACTCAATACCCCATAATGACAGAGTGAAAACAAAATTTTAGAAAAAAATTTAAAACTGAAATATCACATTGACATAAGTATTCAGACCCTTTGCTATGACACTTGAAATTTAGCTCAAGTGTCTACCAAATCTCTTGATCATCTTTGAGATGTTTCTACACCTTGATTGGAGTCCACCTGTGGTAAATTCAGTGGATTGGACATGATTTGGAAAGGCACACACCTGTCTATATAAGGTCTCACAGCTGACAATGCATATCAGAGCAAAAACCAAGCCATGAGGTTGAAGGAACTGCCTGCAGAGCTCAGAGACAGGATTGTGTTGCGGTACAGATCTGGGGAAGGCTACAAAAAATTTCTGCTGCATTGAAGGTTCCTAAGAGCACAATGGCCTCCATAATTCTTACATGGAAGAAGTTTGGAACAACCAGGACTCTTCCTAGAGTTGGCTGCCTGGCCAAACTGAGCAATCAGGGGAGAAGGGCCTTGGTAAGAGAGGTGACCAAGAACCTGATGGCCACTCTAGCTGAGCTCCAGAGATCCCGTGTCGAGATGGGAGAAACTTCCAGGAGGACAACCGTAGCTGCAACACTCCACCGATCTGGGCCAGAGGCCGAGTGGCCAGACAGAAGCCTCTCCTCAGTGAAAGACACAGGAAAGCCCGCTTGGAGTTTGCAAAAAAGCACTTAAAGACTCTCAGACTGTGAGAAACAAGTTTCTTTGGTCTGATGACCCAAGATTAAACAGTTTGGCCTCAATTCTAAGCGTCATGTCTAGAGGAAACCAGGCACTGCTCATCACCTGCACAATACCATCCCAACCCAAAGGTGCTTCAACTAAGTACTGAGTAAAGGGTCTGAATACTTCAGTTTTTCGTTTTTAATTTCTAAAATCCTGTGTTCGCATTGTCATTATGGAGTATTGAGTGTAGACTGATGAGGGGAAAAATGAATTTAAATGATTTTAGCATAAGGCTGCAACATAACAAAATGTGAAAAAAGTGAAGGGGTCTGAATGCACTGTACATACTGTATGTTATCAGATGTCTGACTCTCCCTCAAATCCACATTCATCCCTTCAATCCAAGTTCCATGATGCCTGACATGGCATGGCTGGGAATGTCGGCAATGTTTCTTCCAGGCAGCTTCCAAAGAGCGCAGCATCAATATCAAAGGCTATATCTGTGATGTAACTACTTGATCTTTTTTAAAAAACATTCTTACAATAAGGAAAGAATAAATCTGGGAAGAGAAAAAGTTAAAAGACCCTCCTTTGTACTCCAAAAACAATCTGACATCCCTACCTTTAGCAATAATTAAAATTCATAACCCTTCCACTTCTCTGATCCCCTCTTTTCCTCCCATAATAATTTTTGTACAGTCCCTTAGGGATCCCTTTTTTATTACAAGGTTATGTGACAGCTCTTTTATATTTTTTCCACGCCTTGCTTCTGGACCTGGGTTCCTATTTTAATTTAGATTTTACCTGCACATCAGCATGGTCTGATTGAACTTACATCTTTTATTAGATATACTATATATGTATTAAATGTATCTACATGCAACTTGTGTCTTTTGGGGAAACTGATGCTCTGGCATGTCAGCTCCACACTAATCCACACACGAGAGAATAAAATGCACTTTAACGCATCTCTACAAACATAATCATTTATGCTCTATTGTTGAAAATCATACCTCTCTATTTGCCTCTATTTCACTACTTCACATTATCATAATTTCCCCCTACTCCACCCTGCACTCCAGATTTAATTAGGAAACTGGAAGGATGAAGTATAAAGACTAAGTATAAATATGTCATTGGGGAGGCTGTTGAGACAATAAGCAGATCTTATTGATCCAGGAGGAGCCAGGCTTCATTTCATGCTGCTGGCTATTGTCACTGCAGCTGAGATCAGTGTTTGTTCTCTGAGGCAGCTGCTCTGCAGACACACGGAGGCATTAACACAAACAGCAGTTAAAAGGTGAAAGTTGGTAGGCGGTGTGAATACAAGCCCTTTGAGATAAGGGTCCACCCGTCGTGTAAAGTGTAAATGTGTTCACAGAATCACATGAGCCCGAACCCTTCCTCTGGGGCAGCATCACAGCTCTTGATCATTAGAATGAAAGAGGAGCTTTTATTGGTGTGTTAATTAAATCAGCTCTTTTCATCTGTTCCTCTAAATAGATCAGGACCGTCCACTTTCCCCCACTGTGAGAAAAAAAAACAGCTTCTTTTGTTTTAAGTTCAAATGAGCTTTGGTGGTCTGAGAACATCAGTAAGCATATAGTGTCAAACTACCTCTACATAAAGATTAGTGGCTAAATCCATATGAGAGATTGTATCCCTAATAAATCATTGCATGAACTGACTAACATCAATCACGAGTTCAACCACAGTCATACAATAAGTTTCAGCTTGTGACAGCATGTTCGCTGATGGCTGCTCAGGTATGTGTACTGGCATATTTGTTTATAGTGCATTCAATTTCCAGTGTATTTTGTTCTTCAGATCATTCAGTTTGTTTTGTCAGAGTTTCTCTGTAGTGCATGTGCGGGCATACAAATGATCGATGAATGAAGCTGCCGATGATCAGTAAATGTAGAATGTAATGGTTTGTGTATGTATGTTCAAATGAATGTAGTACTTCACTATATACTGATTTCATGTACAGTACTACTGATACTGTACTCCAAAGTGGGTATGAAGAATTCTGTATGAAGGACCTCAGCTGAATGTCTTTGTCCTAAATCCAGAAAAAGTTTTATTCTTCACCATTGGAGTTTTTTTTTTTAGGGAAACACATTCTTAATAAATTAATGTTATTAATAAATTCTGAATAAATGTTGTTTATAGATTATGGATACTAGTTACATTTTACCCAGTGTGTGCCAGACTTTATTGCCACCTACTGGAATTTTTATATTAAAGCATTTAGCTCTGTGATGAGACTTGAGTGCTCAAACTGTGTCAAAGCCATATATTTATGAAAAAAGAAAATCATATTTATATGTTTCTCAAAGCCTCGAAATAGAATCTGAGGACCATCTGAGCTGAAAAATGGTCTCTTCATATGAGTTTTTCTCCATTGTTTTGATGCATTGTTAGATAGAAAAAGTCCAGCTTTAAGAACAGGTGACACAAACAACAAAACAGTGCATCCATGCAAGCTCCAAAAGGTGTGGTATTCTCAAAACTCATACCATCAAATCTAAAAAGTCTAAAAAGAAAAATTCTGCAGCTGCAGGAAAAAAACAAAAAACAGTGCATCAAATTTTTTATTTAGTAGTGCTGCACAAAACTTTAAATAGACTTAACCAAATACTTAAGTTAGTCTGTTTACTGCTCAGTATCTGTCCTGTACTGTAACATTCTCTTCAGCCAGACACCTTAGATAGAGCAGTTTATTCAACAAAGCAGCATTGGCATGACGGATTTGAGTTTGTACATTTTCCAAGGCCACACTGAAAAAGAAATCTCACTTTCACTGAGAAAGAGAGATCATTGATATACTGTTGGATGGGGTTGGAGTCTCTTCTGAACTGCTGCACTGCAATCTGATGGAACCTCACACTGTCCAATACGACACTGCAACAAAGTTGGACAACTATTGTCTTTCTATAGATTTTCCCACCTTTCACCCATACGTCCCTACATCCCAGCTGCATTTCCTACGCTCTTTGCTTCCATTTTTTAGTTAAAACCAAATCACCAACCTGCTGTGTCCCTTCACTTCATATATATTAGAGTTAAAGTTTTGTACCTCTGCATATTCTCACACAGTGAATGAGCCAACAAAAACAGATTTCTGATTTCTCAACAAGGCTGAGAATATTGTGAGCAGAAGACTCTTTTGAAATCTGCACTCTGTACTTGTGTCAAATGTTTTGCAAACCGCATTTTCTATGTGAAGGTTGTGTAAAAAGAAAAGAGCTGTGTGAGACCCAGAAATCATTAAAAGTTAAGTGAGTGCATTTGAAGTCAAATAAATGGAGAATGGTAAATGCACTCGGCTCTCAAAGTGCTTTCACATTTATTTGCGCTCTTCTAAAATACTGAGGTCAATGCTGGGTCACAACATATCTCTCTGTTATTATTATAACAGCTGTATTTGAACTTAATCAACATTACACAAAAGCCTTACATATGCAGAGCACAAAGGTCATGACTGAACTGTGTTGTACTTGTTGTAGAAAATACATTTCCAGTTGTGAGGATTTGTATATTTCTCTAAATCTGGAGACAATGTTGGATTGTTATGCAGATTTTGTTCTGTGGTACAGAATTGGTTTGTTTTATGTTTGTATGCCGTCATCTGTTTGGATTTTGTACCTTTGGAGGACAAGTCCAGGACCTTTCCTGGAAATTCAGCTGTTTATTTCGATTCCCCCATCATCGATTCATTCATGTTTCATTTATATTTTTAGATGAAAACTTTTTAAAAGTCACTCTGCAGAATCTGACTGTATGTGATACATGAGTCAATGAGCACTGGCAGTATCAGCAACACACACACACACACACATATGTATCTGCCCTTTGAATGATCATTTGTGTACTACTGACTTGCTGTTTGCAGAAAAGCCATCAGCTTTTGACTGACTGGAATACAAACAGGCTCGCTGGCTTGAGATGCGAGGAGATCTAGAGCAGATGGTCATATTGCTATAAACAGACCGAGACAAACAGAAGTAGGTTTGCTGATGATTCAGATGGCATCTGCGCTCATCTTGCTGCACAAATGAACCCTCTTGTGGGCAGTTATCACTGTTCACCACACAAACTGAATTTATATGAAGACAAATAAAAGAAGACCAATTTAAAGAGGTATTTTCTTTAAAAATAACAGTACAAAAAGGCTTCCAGTATTTTTTCCAGACAGTTCAACAATAATTACAGTTTACAGCATTCAAAAATAACATTTGATGAGTGAGCCACTTTTAGGAATATGCCAACCATCACATATCACATGACTTTGCTTGTCGACTGCAACCAAATGTGTCTTCTTTTTCAGGTTGGTACGTTTTCATATTTCATTTTTTCAAGCAGCAGATTTATCTTGAACACATGCATGTTTTTAGAAGGCTGGTAAGGCATTTGAATATTCAACATGTCGCTTTGGTTTCAAATGTAAATCTTCCAGAGGAGTCTCAGTGAGTGTGGATAAATGTACCATTTTCCTCTTTTTTTTTTTTTTTTTTTTAAATAGTATGTTAATTATAAACAGCCTCTTTGTTTTGTCTGTATAAAAAAAAAAATCATTACAATTTCATTCACTTCTATGGGACTGGAGAGGCATCTGGGTGACAGTGATCAAAGCTTTGTACAGTTTCATAAAATCTATTCTACTATGTGACAATGTCTGTGAATGTGAGGTGACCAGCACCTCCAGTCTCTGCTCTAGTAGCTGAACATCTGCTGTGCAGAGCCACTCTGCTGCTGGGGGGTGGGCGGCTGGCTCTGGCTGGGCCGGCCTGGCTCGGGGCCCTGACTCTGGGCCTCCTGACTGTCTCCTTGAGCACCCTCCACCACAGGGGTGACCTGGCTGCCCTCGGCTGCCGGTACGGGCCTCCAGGCCAGAGTCGGAGTCTCCAGCTGGTGGCCCATGGGGTTGACGAGAGTGGTGAGGTTGATGAAGTGGGCGACTGACTGGGGTGCTGCGCCTCCGCCGGGACCCACCGTCTCTGGGACGAGTTCGGCAGGCCGGTTGTGGAGCATGGCGGAGCCGCTGACGGTGTCGAAGGTGACGGTGAGAATGGAGTTGTCCAGTGTGAGGGGCCGGTCGCTGGCTGTCAAGTGGCCCACGGCTACAGGCTGCAGGCTGGTGAACTGGGTGGGGGCGTGGCTGGTGATGGGTGTGACGGTGATGTTGGTCAGCCCCACCGAGCTGTTGGGGGAGGAGGCTGATGGGGCGCTGGGGTCGGCGAGGACCACCACCTGAAACAGCAACATCAGATAAATTAGAGCAGCAGGAGCACTGCAGCCACACGGTGTGTTCACAATAAATATGCTTGATGGAACTTGAACTACTTTTTACAACCGCATATTTTTAAAGTTATCCAGATACTGTAATAACTGTTGGATAATGTGATGGATCAACAATGAATGATTACATTACATTGCACGTTATTTTGACAATAAAACTTGACAATATTCAAATCTACCTGCTGGATACTTTGCACAGCAGAGCTCGTCTCGGTCTCATCTCCGACAATGACGGTGTTAAATTCTGCCATGGATTCGTGCCTGGGCTCTGTGAAGTCAATGTATTCGTCGGATTCAGAGAGCTCTGGCTCAGCTGGAACTCTCTGCTTCTTCTTGGGGTGGCGGGACGGTCGACTGGGCCTCTCCTGAGACATGCCATCTTTTTCCAGGGTCAGGGTGTGCTGAGGAAGAAGGTGAAAACATTTCAAGATAGAATCAGCCCATCTCACAAACTGAAATCTGTTTCCTTTCTCTGTGAAACTAGCTTTGACATGAAACGTTTACATCCTTTAAAAGTGACAGTGAGGGTTAGGGTTACCCTCACCCTGCCTGGTTGATCTGGTTCCAACTCATCTGGAGTACAGTTTAAATCTGGATTTTATTCATTTTGTCTTTTCCCCAAGACAAACATCGTGTTTCATCATTAAGTGTGTGAGTGTGTGTACTGCACTGTTAAAGTAATCCACAACTTTAAGCTAACCTGCACGATGCTGATAGATGAATCATTGATTGTCGAAGTTTCCTGAAGATCATCAAATTCATCGATTCTCACAGACACCACCTTGGAGGCATAAAAGACAACAACAGTTTAACAAGAATACTTTTAGAGTTCAATAACACCAACTGAGCTGGGTTTACATTGTCCCAACGGCAGTCTTAACTCACCTCAGGGTGTTTGCGCCGGAGGTGTCGGTTCATGGATGCACGGGTGGACACCTTGGTCCCGCAGAGGTGACACGCCTGGGCCTCCACCTTCTCGTGGGTCAGGTGGACGTGCTTCTGTAGCATGTACTCTGTCAGGTACTTCTTATCACACGTTGCACATGTCCATGTCTTACCCACTGCAGTGAGAGACAGTGAAACGGAGAGTCCGGCATGAGAAATGCACTGATGTTAACAATCTGCACCACCAGTGTTCTGGATGGCCAAAATAAACTGTTGTGTATGTGCACTTGCTCTCCATCTCTTTTCTTTTTCATAAGCACACATACACACAGAGGGTTTGACTCTGCAAGTTTACTGCAACCGTAAACTGTGTAATTACAACAAAAACAAAAAGACTTATCCCCCATAGACTTACATTCTAAAAGAGACATCTGTAAATCAGCGGATACATTTTTTTGAGCGTCACAACCCCTGTGAAATGACTAATTTCACGATCAGAATTTGATCCATTCGACCCGATCACATTTTGAAAGTCTAGAAGAGCCGCACAATTGAATCGTTTTATCCCCAATCAAGTTAGCTGGAGGGCTAAACCAGAAGTTAGTGGTCTTGGCCGGCAGAAGTCTCTAGTGTGCATGCTCCATGGGCGCATTGGGCCCATAGAGCGTGTGCAGTATGTTTTCAGGAAGTGGCTTTTTGGCTTCATGTGCCACTGAGCTGTCGACGCTGTATCCAGTTCTCTTTATGGGCATGGTGGGCTCCGTGGACTCTGAGGACTCGCTCCCTATGTAGATATAAAGGGCTCATTCTAAGGTAAGGAAAACACAACGATTCTTATTTTCAGGTGATTATACACTAATTAAAACATACTTATGAATATTATATTCTATTTCTGCCAAGTCCGTTCTGCTATATGCCACTAAACTATACACATTGGTCCTTTAAACCAACTATGAGCTGTAAGGTTTTCAAACCTCACCTGAGATTCTGTAGCTCTGTTCTTACAGTTTGTTGATTTTGCCGACAAATCAAGTTTCCCGTAACTAACAAAATATTGGATTGATTACAGAACAGTGTTATTAGATCAGCGGTTACTGACACTTTCTTCTTTAAAAAAAAAAAAAAATAAATAAATAAAAAGGACCTGATCTCTTATTTCTACTTTTGGGGGGTATTAAATATAATATCAACTGACTAATGTTAGTTTTGTCCAGTGAAGAACTTTTTAATTCTATGATGTCATTGACTTCAGATTTGCCACCGTTCATCATTGACTCCACTACTGCTGTGCAGCTGGCTGACAATGCCTGTACAGGTTGAGGGTTGCCAGATCATCAAGTCGGGTATCCTCCATATCCATATTTCACTATTATAGCACAACAAAAAAAAAGGAAAAACAAAACAAGACGCACAAACCTGGCAACTCTGCATAGAGTAACATTATGTGGAGTTAAAATGACAAGATCATTTGAGGTTGGTACAAATACAGCAAAATCTATGGCCATGTCCTTTTCCCCTGGACAGGCTCTTCATTGTGGAGCCCCAAAACTTACAAAAGGAAGTATAAAGTTATCAAATGAGTCAAAAATATAACTTAATACATAAATAAATAATACTATTAGTTGTTAATTTAAATGGAGTGTGAAAAGGAATATAAAGCTCAAGATATGTCCCGTGTTAAGCTAATAAACATGTCACATCTCATTTGTTTAATCTGTACAAGCATTGTGGTTTTACTTGTGGGTGATGTGCTGGACTATTTCTTGGCCAGTATAGTGTTTTTATTAGTTAACGAGTTTTTAAAGGTTAGCTAGAATTAGTGAGCTTTAGAGGCGCTGGTAAGTAGATTTTGTGAGCTTTGGACAGAGCCAGGCTATGCGTTTCACCTCTTTTCCTGTTTTTGTGCTAAGATAAACTAATGACTGCTGGCTGTAGCATCATATTTTAGTATAAATTCTCAGTTTCTATAAACTAATTCACTTCGTGCTACAGGTTATGGAAAATAATGTGGTGAAGATAGAATTATGCTGTGTTTTTGAATGCATTAGTGTTAGCTAGCTAACTTTTTTAGCTTTAGCTTTCCTGCTAAAATGCTGTGATATCTGTTGCACTCAATTTCAATTATTTAACTAAGACTGATAATTACTAATTAAGATAATTACTTAACTAATACCTGTGGAATGGCTGAAGTGCAAGAGATTCCTTCAACTCTGCTATTATTTAGTCAAGTTTTCAGTCATATTTTCGACTTGTGTGATAACTTTTCACTATCTTTTGTCAGTTTTGGGTCTCTATACTTAACAAGGGTATGAATGTAGCTGTTTGGGGCAAAATTATTTTTACTTTGTGTATTATTGTTATTTTTTCTCTCTCTGTTCAAGTAACCCATCTTCCACCTTTCAACTTTTAGAGTTTTACAGAAAACATGTCCTTTAACTTCAAAGTGGTGGTTTGGTTTTTCCATGTGCTGCCGGCTACATAAATCAGACTGCAGAGTCACTTGCTGTCCAACCATAAACTACTCAATTTTCTGGCTCTGAACATACCGGGGGCGAAAAAGCCAAATTACAGGCTCCCACATTCAACTCGTAACAGCCTTGTGATGATAAAACCAGACCAGTACACACTTCTCATAGCGTGACATGGAACACTTGCCTGTGTGGATGAGCTTGTGTGTCTCTAGGGTCGTTCTTTCACTGAATGTCTTCCCACACAGCTCACACATGAAGTCCTTTATACCTGCAGGCAAAGTGACACGTGAAGAAACATACAGCTGAGACAAACATTAACAATTTCTATGAAGTTTGCGCTGTCAAAGTCAGACTATTTATATTGAACGCAATCGTTTTTATTTACTTTTGTGAATCTGTAACACTATTTTTGACTCACCCGTGTGTCTCTTGTAATGCTTCAGCATGTTGACCTTCTGGGCGAACTTGCGGTTACACTCCTTGCACTCGTACTCTTTGATGCCCTTGTGAAGCTTCATGTGGTGCCTTAGAGCGTGCTTGGTCTTCATGCCTGCACGGGAAAACATTTCCACAATGTGGCAACGATCCAAACACCAACTACTGTGTGTTCATCGTGGCATTTACACAGTGACAAACAAGTGATGATATGTGAGATGTAGCAGTGACGATCTGACCTTTCCCGCACTCTGCACACAGGAAGTCTCGGATGTCGTCGTGAACCCTGAGGTGCTCTTTCAGCATGTCCTTCCTTGCAAATGATTTGCTGCACTTATCACAGCTGTGGCTCTTCACCCCTAGATGATCAAAAAAAAACAAAAAAAAAACAAAAAAAAACATACATGCAGACACCCAATTAACATTATAGACCGCTGCATCATACAATGTTGCTTTTCCATGTTGTTAAGATGTGCCTCTGTGTAATTTAGTTTTCTTTTACATATTGGTATTCCAAATATACTGCATGTAAATGTTTTAATGTGAAAATATCACCTTTTTTCCCCACCCTTTCTATAAAGACTCACTAATTTTTCCTCTACTTGTAATGCACAGGTGAGGTGTACATAATCTTGAGTCATATATTAAATTTCTATCCAACGCCATGTAATTATACATTTGTAGGGAACCCAGCTGATTCTTCCCTGTATGTTCCACCATAACATTCAGTACATTTACATGCATGTAAGTAAGGCAGCGTTCTCCAGTAAGCAGATTTCTTAAATGTCATGTAAACAGGGACACTGGTTTCTGTAATGTAAGGACTTGTTTCACTTAACGATGTGTTCCTGTATTTAAAATAATCCAAAGTAAGACTGAAAGTGAAAGCAGCCTCTCGGAATCTAAATCAGTCAATTTTGACCCCTGGACACAATAAATGTTTCTATTTTAATTCTCTCTCTCTCTCTCTCTCTCACTCACACACAAAAAACAGCCAGGAGGGCACTAAGAATATTATGATCTAAACGGCATTTTCTGAACCTTCAAAGGAAAAGCAGATCATATCAGGGTCTTGGTTGGTATTTAGATGATTTATAGCATAATTTCTGGATTAAATAGATTAAACTTGGGTGTCCTTGTCTAAATATATATCTCAGGAAACTAAATGCTTCAGGAACACAGATATAGCAGGAACACAGTGACACATATTTTAAACTGATCTCAGCCCGCTGCTCACCAGTGTGGATGATCTTGTGCCTTTCCAGGTTACCGATACTATTGAAGATTCGTCCACAAATTTCACATGGATGGATGTACCTTTAGGACAGATCAGCAAGTTTGAAATGGTTACAATTAATTTGTACTGCTGCTTGATCATTTCATATTTCAGTTTCACTATGACTTTGACTTAGAGTTAGTTTCTGTAGCAAATGAAACCATTTAGTTTAAGCTACAATACCACAGTAGCTTGAGCTCTTATACATCCTGACCATCCTGCGTTGCAGCCTTAAAAAGAGGTCAAGGCTTTCACATGGATTTTTCCTCATCAGTGCACTTCAAAATAAGGCCTCTAATATTTTGTATAATCAGTATACAACAGACCCCAGCTGACATTCCTGTCTCCAACCTTATCCCGTATCTCAGCCTTGATTGGACAAGGCTAATCAAACATAAAAACCAAAACCAGAAATGTGAGCTGGAATATGTTTACTTGCTGCTTCCTGTTTCTTACTTCTGAACTGCAGGGTCGGGCAGCTGCTCCCTGTGGATGACCAGGTGAGCATTGTACGTTGCCTTCAGTGCAAAGCGTCGGTTACAGATCCCGCAGCCGTAGCCTCTCTCTTTGTGCTCCTCCATGATGTGCTTCAGGTACTCTCTGCCCTTTGCAAATGACCACTAGAGACACAGACGTAGGAAGCTCAGGTATTAGTGTGGGACTGTTAGTGAAAAACTAAGATATATGCTGCTGCTAGAGCTCCTCGTTACACATTTATATTAGTCTATCTGCTCTTAGCCATTTATATTTGTCCGCCATTGTTTTGATTCGTAAACATGTTCATGAACTTCATGAAATGTTCATGAAGATAACTGTGGAGAGACAGGACTGTCAGGAGAAAGCTTACTTGACATTTCTTGCAGTTGTACTTGTGGTGCTTGGGACCGTCTTCTTCTTCATCATCAACGTCTGTGTCGTCGCTGTCGCCCGCTGAAATGCCGATCTTCTTGATGAAGTCCTCTCTCTCCTGCTCATTCATTAAGGCTATGTCCTGGAACAAAAGGAACGCTTTGAAATGAAATGATTAAAGTCACTGACAGCTAAGATCTCATCTACCATTCTTTCATCAGTTTTATCGACAGTGACTTAAAGCAAGTGCATCAGAACCGTCTGCACCTAAATTTGTTTGTGCTTCCCCTTGTGTAACACTGATATACTTGTTTTTCATTAATGTAAGGGGCATTTTTTGTCTACGAAACACCATCACCCAAAATGTTTTGGTGAGCATGTCGTGTAGGGTTTTGTTCAGCCCTTCTTTCTGCACCGTCTCACCTTGAAGTGAACATGAATGTGATCTCGCAGGACGTCCACACGGAAGAACTTGCGGCCGCAGATTTCACAGGTGTACTTCTTATCACCGTGAGTCAACAGATGTTTGTTCATGTTACTCTTGCAAGAGAACACCTGTGCACACAAACACACATTCACATCACTGATGAACCCGCTGTGCATTTTCTTCCGCCTTGATTTATTTGCAGTTATTTGACTTGCTGCCAAAAGTTCCATTAATCTTTGCTGCTGTGCAAAAAGCGCTCACCTTGCCACAGATGGGACAGGGTGACGGCTCCTTCCTGTACTTGGTCCCTTCTTCTCCATTGGCCTCCAGCTCCTCTTTCTTCATGTGCTTTGGTCCTGTCCAAATGTATCGTTATTTTAGTTCAGAGCTTAAAGAAATATGCTGACATGGATCTTGAGGTGTAGTTTGAAGCAATTTGCAGCTCTCTGCAACATCATAAATGAAGGAAAAAAATCGTTTCCATGTTTTTCTTGAGGGAATTCACGTTATAGGCTTTATGTTTATGGCGGTGCAACGTTGTGTAACAGTTTGGTATTTACATGACCTTTCCTGACTGCATGGTAGTTTGGTGCTCAGTGCAGCACACATGGTACAGGTGGTAGGAGAGGAACAAACAGGTGGGAGGTTCATTCAGATAAGGCAGCACAAAGCGTTTTAGACATTGCACTGAGAACAGACGTCTCAGACCCACATCTGTCACTTCACAGGCAATTTGGTGATTTTGTCATCAAGCGCAAAGTAAATACTTCCAGCAAATGTGCAGGAATAATGGAATAATACTTAAAGTATAAATGAACTACTCTCCAATCAGTAGATGTGTTTAAATTGGCATCAAAAATAACTTTGTGGTTAAAGCAGGGAAATCAGTAAAGCAGTCTGAATTGATCTATGAATTAATATATCTGGGATTTTTATAGTACTTGTTGTCCACAGCTGCTTTATACACTATGAAAAAAATCTCCTTCAGTTCATTAAATTCCTGCAGCATCTGAAGGAAGCAGAACAGATACTGTATATGTTTGATAAATCTGCAGCCTCTGATTTGAGAAGTGCTGTGGCAGAAAGCAGTGCCATATACAGCTGTTTACCTCGATTAGATCCTGTAAAAATGACACCAGGCTGCTAGAAAATAACCACACACACACCTCTACACACATCTGACTGTTTGGTTATAACTTGTTATTCTGCCTGTTAAAGTGGGAAACATTATTTGTCGTTGCTTCTCATGCAGTGTGAATGTTACTGTCAAATCAGTTATAATGTGAACATTTATGATATGAGAAAGAATTATGAATTATGACTGAAATAGCATCAGATTGGTGTGATCATATAAACAGCTTGACCAAAACAATTTTTAATCTACTGTCATCATACTAATTAATTGTTAAACCCCCACATCATCTGTCTCTGGTTGCAGATTTGTGGAGCTGTTTGTTCACATCGTGCCACCCTGCACCTCCAGACAAAAATATGATTTTCCTGGAGAAACCATTTTTTAAGCCATGTCATGCTTCACTGTGATTAGCACAGCTGTTTCAGAGCTATAAGAGAGAGGGTGTATTTATTAAATCACCACACCATCCCATCTACATTCACCTTCACCCAGCCTTTTTGCACTTTTCACTGCTGCACATACTGAATATGAACCAAAATAGCAGGTGTGCTTGGAGACGCCCACACAGTCTACATGTCCAAGACCACCAGGGGCCTAGGTGAATATTTCACACTAAGTGACATTTTTCCTAAATTGTATATACCGAAACACTGCTGTAAATGAAAACTAAACACAAATTCTCAATGAAACTCACCCACTCCGTGCCTCCTGTGGTGCTCCTGCATCACGTCTTTGCGGTAGAACATCTTGTTACAGATTTCACAGGAATAGAGCTTCTCGCCGTGCTTCTTCTTGTGCTTGGAAAGGTTGCTGTTAGTGGAGAAGAACCGCGAGCAGATATCACACTGGAACGTCTTGTCGTCTGGAGAGAGAAGGCGACGGAATAAATTAAATCAAGACCTGGCAGGAATATGATCAGAAACATTTGAAAAAAGGGGAAAACCAGGGAAATAATTTCATATTAAACATTAAAAAAAAAAAAAAAAAAAAAAAAAAAAAAAAAAAAAAAAAGAGTCTCCTACCTGTCCGGCAGTTGTGGAACTTTAAGGCATTTTCCAGGCGAAATGATTTCTCACATGTGTTGCATTTGTACTTGTACTCCAGGTCAGGCTGGTATGTGCACATAAAAAGAAGACATTTCATAAACACATTAACCTGCACAGTAACTAAAACCTCTTTAGTTAGTCTGGAGTGTTACCCACCATATTCTTGCTGTGTTTGTAAGAGATGTGCTGCTTCAGACTCTCCTTGCGGCTGAATAACTTGTCACATTCATCACACTTGAACAGCTTATCACCTGGAAGGATATAAATTATTCTTTAACACTATACATCCACTCATTCCCAATTGACCTCTATTTGCATTGTGTGAGGTCTCAGAAAGAGATGATGAATTTAACACTATCTCGAAAGCCAAAATGAGCTTTTCAACTCACTGATCTCCACGTACCGTGAGATCGGACATGTCTGTTGAGGTTGCTGCTGTTCTGGAAGACCTTGTTGCAGAGGGAGCAGCGGTACACCCTCTTATGCTCTCTGGCCTTGTGTCTCTTCAGGGCAACTCCGCCACTGTCTGAAGCCCCCAGCAGGCTGCTGCTTTCTGCTGCTACTGCTGCTGCCTCCTCTGAAGCCACCGGCTCCGAGCTCTCCACTGGGGGCTTCACATCTGTACACATCAGGAATCCAATGTCAAAGAGAAATCTATGGTATATAAAGCATCGGGTGGTAATGAGGGTCCAGTTGGTACTAGATTTCTGAGCCCACCTCTGATATTAATGTTTGTGCATAATAAAAATTTGGTAAAGGGGTATAATGGTAAAATATGATCTGGGAAATCATATTTTACCATTGAATAATGAACTGTATTCTTTAAAATGACATTAACAGTATATATAAAGATGACAGAAAGATGATAAAAAGTTACATTACACTTAATACTAACTATAATTAAAAACAAAAGCAAATATAAATATATCTATGTGCTTAATTTAAGTAAATTAAGCACTGAGCTGTCATTATGTCCACCTTTATATACAGTCAATGGTAATGATTTACAACATTTTCCCAGAATGTGCCTGAAGCTGTAGCAACTTGCTCAGTTCAGAGTGTAGAAGAGAGAATGATGGTGATAGTGTAGTAAAAGCAAATTATTTTCCCAGCGTAGGGAAAAAAAAAGTGGGGGCTGTATCTGTGACATTTTCTGTGTGTGGCTGAATTGTATTATGAAATGCAGCCACACACAGTAGAATACGTATCTCTGCTGTTTCTGTAATTAATTTGTGAATGTATGAATGTTAAATATCAGTAAATAAATTGCCTTTGCTCTTTTTTGAACTGACACCAAATCCGGATGTTTATCATTGATATTTTAGATCATTGACTGTTCATCAATCTAACTTTGCACGGTCAGTGAAAATATATCAGCATGATATCATGTAGTACAAATTGAGTCCAAAGTATTTCACAAACAACAGCTTTTGTGTGTTTTAGGACTGATTTTTTTTTTGCACAAGCCTGACTGGTTTTTCCTCACCTTTGTTTTTGCCTGCAGTAGCTGTGGCTCCAGGTCTACGCCCCTTGGCTCTCCTACCCCGGCCCTGCCCTCTCTTGGGGGCAGGTTGAGCAACAGGGGGGGCGTCTTCCTCATCAGGGCCGACCAGGCTCTCCTCCTGGGGCAGGAGCGAGTCGGTTGGAAGCTCTGTTACGGTCTTCACCTCATCCAGATGACTCAGCATGTGGCCTGTGAGGGAGGTAGGGAAATCAGAACGTGCAACCATGACACAGCATTTCCTCACTTCAGAGACGTTTTGAAGAGGTGAACAGTTGAGCTTCTACTCCTGCTGGACTCACTGTGGAGAAAAACTGCTGAAAACCACGACAATCTAATGCCATTAAAAGCGTGAAAAAACAGAAATAACCCTAAACGTACCTTCACCTCTTAATAAAAGAAGAGTTGACATTTGTAAGATGTACAGACTGGAGGTGATGGATGTTTTGAATGAGCTTACCTGCATTGTTTTCTTCAGCCATCGGGGGCAGGAGGGCTCTAGTTTTCTCTGAGGTCTCTGTTTTAGAAGATGAAGACGTCAGATCTAAGCAGAAGAAGGAAAAACTATAAAGAGCTCACACTGTTGCCATGGCACCCTACAAAAGCACTGGTGCCGTCTATCATCTACCTGGCGGAGGTGGTGGTGGCTGAAGTGGAGGCTTAAGCACGGGCTTCTCCATCTTCCTGGCATAAAAAGCTCCATACCAGACCCTCAGCTCTGTTCCTGGGAGCACGTCCTGGAGAACAAACAGCAGAGGCAAAGAGGATGAGCTCCATAAACCCAATGAATGCCTGAAATCTTGGACAAACAGCAGCAGCCCTCAGGAATGGATGCACGTACCTGGGAGGTGTTGAAGTACACGTCATCGTCCTGCTGGTAAGCCGTCAGATTCTGGTGTTTGTGGTCGGTGGCAGGTCGTACCAGCATCATCCAGTTGCAGTCTTCCTCACTGCTGGAGTCAAAACACACCACCACACCATCCTTCTGGAAGATCTGCTCATTGGGGGGGATGTTGGATTAAAAAGGGAAAGAAGTTACAATAACAAAGAAAACAATCACATACACCCATTTGGAATAACAGTGTACAGTACATGTGAACTCAGGATTCATCAGGCTGCACCTTCAGAGGAAATGCTCCTTCTGTCTCCAGCTGGGGGACCCGCTTAGCCTCAAACGGCCCAAACCGGGTCCTCTTGACCAGCCGTCGCTGGACAAACACACCCTCCACCCCGTCGGCCACCTGTCTGATCTCCAAGCTGCTTGGCAACGAGGACCTGATCCAGGACAAGAACAACAAAATATGTTTGTTATGAAATTCGATAATATAAACTTCACTTCTATCATTCTCATGGTACTTCCTGCTTTTCAGTCAGTCCTGCTAGCATGTTGGTCAGTCCGACACTTTGGTCCAGACTGAAATATCTCAACAACTACTGGACGGACTGCCATGAAGGTTTGTACTAACATTTATGCTCCCCAATCCTGCTGAATCTGGTGATCCTGGTGATCCTCTAGCACTGCCATCAGGTTGACATTTGTGGTTCAGAGTAAAATATCTTAATAACTATTTGAAGGTCTGCCATGAAATTTGCTATAGACATTCAAGTTTCCTAGAGGATACATTCAGACAACTTCTGTGTTCCCCTGATATTTCCTCTAGCGCCACCAGCAGGTCAAAGTTGGCACTTGAAATATCTCAACGTTTACTTGATGGATTGGCACCACATTTTGTACCGATATTCATGGTTCCAAGACGATGTATTTAATGACTTTGGCGATCCCCTGCTGTTTCCTCTAGTGCCACCATGAGGTTGTTTTTTATTAATATATCTATGGGATGGATTGCCATGAAATTTGATGATGAAGAAATTTTGATCCCCTGAACTTTCATCTAGCACCAACATCAGGTCTCCCATCAGATTCAGCTATCCTTTGTGTTTAGGGCTACAACTAACCATTGTATTCATTATCGATTAATCTGTCAATTGTTTTATTGATTAATCAATTAGTTATTTGTTCTATAAAATACCATAAAATGGTGAAAAATGTCGACCACTGTTTACCAAAGCCATAACCGTCCATAACCAGAAGACATTCAGTTTAC
Source organism: Scomberomorus guttatus (assembly GCA_038419695.1). Classification (NCBI taxonomy): domain Eukaryota; kingdom Metazoa; phylum Chordata; class Actinopteri; order Scombriformes; family Scombridae; genus Scomberomorus; species Scomberomorus guttatus. The sequence goes on along the minus strand of CM076460.1, from coordinate 6,329,028 downwards.
AATCAGGACTAAAGAAACCAGAAAATATTCACATTTGAGAAGCTGAAACAGGAGAATTATAGTATTTTTTTCTCAAAAAATGACTCAAAACGATTAATTGATCATCAACATAGTTATGGATGAATTTTCTGTTGATCGACTAATCGATTTATCAACTAATTGATGCAGCTCTATTTGTGTTTAGTGCTAACTAGCAGATGTTAGGTGTGTTAACACTCTAAATTAAGATGGAAAAAAATTAGACCAGTTAAACATCAACTTGCTAGCATTATCACTGTGAACATGCTGATGTTAGATTTTAGCTCAGAGCAGCACTGTGCTTGAGGACAGCCTCACAGAGCTGTTAGCATGGCTGCAGACTCTTAGTCTTATTAGACATGTAATCACATTCACCTTGGCTATGGGAATACAATCGTTTCATTATATTTTCAGGGATGTTTAAAAATAAAATGTGGATTTGCCTGAAGATAGAAATTTAGTACATGTGGGGTAAAGAGTGGTAGGAAGTCAGCCATCTGCCGTGAGCTTCTTACTTACTACAATCTTTGTAATGCATCTCTGGAAGACTTAGAATATTTATAACATGACACTTGTGAAGGCTTTATATTTTCATTCCCCCTCTCCATAAGGAGGTCACTTCAGCAGGATTGATGTTTTCCAGCTGCAGGGAGGTTTGAATTTGCACACTGTGCTCTTGTTGAATCTTAGAAAACTGACTTGAGTGCAATGGATGAAAAAAAAAAAAATCACTAGTTTAATTCCAGTCAGTGAAGTTCAGACAGTTTAAGGCGCACACTCACCGAGCCCGGCTGAGGACGAAGGAGTCCTGGACGGTCACCAGTGGTCCCAGCTCAGGACACTCGGAGTCATGGTACTGGCCACAGTCATCACACCCTGTGACACACATCACACCTGTCAACACAGCCCATCTCACACTTTGTCACACATATACAGTCAGAGCTGGGTTCATACTCACAGATGAACTCATCTGGCGTCTGCTCAGCCATTATGTCAGCCTACAAACAGAAGAAAACATATTTGTAACATTAATAGGAGACAAGCATCAGAACAGGAGGGAAGGCTGACCAGCAGTCAAGTCATAAAGAAAAATGCACATTTCCACGAGGAAACAAGACTTTTGAGAGTGTTAGAATATAACCGAACTTCCAAGCCTGCATACGCATTTAATCTGAGAGACTTGAGCTGTATTGGATACATCAGACCTGCTGGCTCCACAGTAGTGTAGTATGACAACATTTGCTGTTTACGGTGTAAGCGTTACAGTTGGAGCATGCATGTTAACGTATGCAGTCCGGGTAGGAGATGGGATCCAGGATTTCAGCGGTTCCCAAACTCTAGCCGGGTTTTAACTCCGATCTGAGCGGCTTCTCTTCACCAAAATGTAACAAAGAACAGTCGGCATGGCGGATGGACCGGAGACGCAAACCTCCAAACCGGAGTCGATGCTCCTCTACAGCGGGCAGTGAGCGGTGCAGGCAGCTCAGGAAGCCTCAGAGCGAGTCGGACACACCAGCTGCACCTTCTCTACCAAACTGCGGCGACAATTTGTAGAAATTCGATGTACGTTTGTGGGAAAACACATTACCTTTTCTGCAAAAGACCCTTCATTTGTCGAATCCTGACTCCGGGTTCCAATCCGCTCCAGAAACGGCGCAGGACCGGAAACGAGCCGCGCCGAGTGCATTATGGGAGCTGTAGGCTCGTCAGAACTGATATAAAGCAGCTCAATCAAGCATTAATTAGGCAATTAGATGTGTAATTTAGTTCACTAAACAAAATAAAGACATGGAAGATTACTAAAATATATTAATTTGATGTTATTATTTACCACAAAACCTAATTTTGACGTTATTTATTTTACTAAAATGCCTTAATTACATCCACATCACACAGCTCTGAATTGTGGCTTTTTATGTACATCATTTATCTACATTACACTGGCTGGTTTTACCATAGAGCACACAAGGGTGGAAGAAGTATTCAGACCATTTACTTAAGTATACTGCAAGTATAACAATGTAAAATTACTCTACTACAAGTAAAAGTGCTGCATGCATTCACAATCTTACTTCAAAGTACAGAAGGATTATTAGAAAAATGTACTTTCAGCATCAAAAGTAAAAGTACTCTTTATGCTATATGGTCCCTTTCATGGTGTTATATATTTTTATAGGACTGATATTACTGATGCATTGACCTGTGAGCAGCTTTTTTGCTGAAGTTGGTCGAGGAGGAGCTGGTTTCACATGACTAAATTATAAACAGTTGTGCAGTTAAACCTGCAGAAACTTGATTCTTCTGAAGCCCTTTCTGTCTGTAACGGAGTTCTAAAATCCTTATTTTGCAGTGAGAGTATTTTAACCTGTTTTTAATTACCCTGCTTAAAAATGTTGAAGTGAGTCTCTACGGTATCTTGAAACAGGAAAGAATAATGCAGGTTCAGCACTTTATGAAATTAGAAAACTCTTCAAACAAGTTGATTGTTGATATTTATACTACACTAGGAGATTTTTATTAAGTGCAAAAAAGTAAGAATAACATAATAAAATAAAAGTTTAAGGACTCAATTCCGGACAAAAATGACTTACTGGAGGGAGATTTTCTTTCACTGAACATTGCATCATGTGCTAGAGGCTGATGATGTTTTTTATGTAAAATTGTCTTCAAAATATATAAAATAACCAGTAACTAGTGAACAGATAATGTAGTGGAGAGAAAAATACAATATGTCCCTCTAAAATGTATTAGCATACGAGCAAAATCTCAAGTAAAGAACAAGTTCCTCAAAACAGTGTTTAAGTACAGTTCTTACACATATTTTCCACTACTGATAGCACATTATTTTTACCCAGCACAGAGGGATACTGCTGACCCTCCATGTATAAAAGCCTTTGTAAAACAACTGAGGTGAAATATCAACATATACAGATTTACAAGTTACAGAAGCACTGGGGAGAATCCACTACAAACAGGATATACAAAGTGGCACTACAATATCAGTTATCCAATCAATATTTATTGCTGAAAATGAAATAACTCGATATGTTCATTAGTTACAATCCCTGCAGGGAAATGGCCGACACTCTGCATCAGCAGTTAGGTCAGTCAGTTTCTGTGCACAGAGCAGATGCCAATAAAAAAAAAAACAAACAAAAAAAAAAAAAACCCATCAGGAAGCAGTTTATTAATCACATACGGCTCTACTGCTTACTGAATGCATAACAGCAGCCAATGCTTGCAGGCTGCCATAAGCAGGGGCTCTAAAGCTGAGCATGATTAAAACAACCTGTTTCCCCCTCTGTTCCTCAAAGTTAGAAAAGTGATTCTGTCTCAATGCTTACAGTTTCTTTTGGTCTGATTCTAGGCTTTTTAATATTAAAAAACAACAACAAAACAACAACAACAAGAAAAAAAAAAAGTCTGCAGTTAATGATGATGGAGGAGACTGGATGATGAGAGGGGGATCACAGCTGTCATGTAAATACCAAGACACAAAGACAACCCACACTGTATCTGCACAAGAGTGTTGTCATAAACAGCAAGTGAGTGTTTTTTAATTCTCAGATAGTCCAATAATGTAAACACTCAGTTAACAGATATGTGCATAGGCTTCTTGATTATAGACACTGCTGATGGTGCAGGAACACAGCGGCACACTTGTCTCTCACAGTCATTCAGTCACTCTGCTCTGATGGTGGATGCAGGCTCGGGGGGCTACAAGTCAGGTCAAGGAACAAGTCTAGACCACGTATGACATCATCTTCGGAATAACTGTAAGGCAATCTGTTATTTCTGTCTGTCACTGTGCTGCATCACCCATCTTGTTACTGCAGAATTCTTAACTTAATGAAGAAACAGTAGTTAACACGATGTACAGACACGTCTTCAACAAGCTGCTTACAAAAAATACAATCATTAGCTGGAGAAAAAAAAAAAAAAAAAAAAGAGCAGCTAGAATATTTGGCTGCTCCCAAAGGTGTTCACACTTTTTCTGGTTCAGGTGTTCAAAGCTACATATTTTAAAAACAATAAAACATTAAATGAAAGAATGAGGATTTCATTCAGATGAAACGCAGGATTGAAGAGCGTCTAACAAGTTTCATTAGTGCGTAATGAAACGAGTATGATCGAGTGTAATGTCACAGTCCCTGGATAAAGGTTCCCTTTTGACACATTGACAACCCTGCTGATAACAGTAGTGTACAGGAGGAATCTTTTAGGAAGACTAAGAAGAAAGTTGCATATCATTTGAAAACACTGCAGAAAGGAGCGAACATAAAAACTCATATATAGCTAAAGTTTCATGTTAGCTACAGTGTCACTGCTTATTTGTGGAAGGGTGTTAACTTATTTTAATGGCCAATGTTGCATGATAACATGACCTCTGTACATGCCCATCACAACTAACCTGTGATGACTGGTATGGATATCTTTGTTATACATAAGGCTGACATTTTATTAGATAACAGCTTTTATATGTACATCACAGATAGCTGCTGTACTGATCTTGTTTTATTCGGAATAAAATTACAAGGAGTTTAAATGAAGTGTAAAAAAACAATGGATGCTTGATATAAATACCATATTTCATAGTATTAGTGTCAAAAAGTAGTCGTATTACTATCTCCCACTTGCAGTGGTTATGCAGTGAACAGATCATCTCCCTTTGTGAATGTTTTTAACATGAATCAGAACTACAGAAGAGTCTCTATCACAAGAGTAGCTCCTGTCATTGCACTGTAAAGAAAGGTACTGACATTGTGCAAATCATACAAATACCACTCTTCTCTTCATCTTTGGTCCTGTTGGTCCACCGTAGGAAACCTACGGTTCACAGCAGGGATGGTTTATTCTTTACCGTCAGTATCAGTGAGGTAAAGAGTGATGGCCCACATCAGTCCCTTCAGTTGGTAACAAGGCCACAAAAGCACTTAACGATTTCAAAATATTGCATAAAATCAAATAAAAGAAACATGCAAAACAATATCCTCTGAAATGCCATGAATCCAAGACAGGATACCTTTGTCCACACATGCACACACTTGCTTTGGGTGGAATGTCTGCTTCTTATAGGAAGCACTTAAGCAGGACACGGCAATAAAAGCGGATATTTTTCCATCTGCACAGCTTTCCCATTCACAATACAGGAGCCCCAGTATGCAGGTTGGGCATTAGGGGGAGTAGGATAGCTAGGGAAGTTTGCCAGTGCAAGTTTGAGGTGGAGGTGGTGAGTAGTTGTGGGAGGGACAGGGGTGAAAGGGGCGGGGGTCACGCATGTGGCTCCCCAGTGGAGGTAGAGCCATTAGCTTTGCTCTTATTTCTACTCTTGCGGTTGAGCATACGGCTAAGCGTGGCTGTTCGGCTGGCCCGCTCCACTGCAGCAGGAGACTCCAGGTAAACCAGGTCATTGTGGGACTGGCTCATCCCCGGGTCCTTGCGCTGGTGACGCCGCCGGAAGAAGAGCTTGGCACTCTTCTGAAGGAAGCTGCCTGTAGTAAAGAAGCAGAGGACAGGAAATAAGTCTTTGTGTTATCTTGAGAATATGTCAAGATGACACCACTCAAGGAAAAATAAAAACTCAGGCATGTTCTGTACAATATTCCTTTGATGTATATCAGGTAGCAGCAATTTGAAGCAGCAGTGGCACAGAAATTTGTGTTAGTTGGAAATTGTTGTTTATCGTTGGTGAAAAAAATCCAAAATCTAAAAAAAATATATAATTTATTTCCCCCACCACTGGTTTTTCCTCTGGAAAAGGGTTCTGTCAAGCTTTGGATAGTGATAATCAGACTTGTAAAAAAAAAAAAAAAGTGTTTAATCACCAATTAACACACACTGAACTGTACCAGCAGAGAGCAGCCGCATAGTCCAACCTGACTGCAACCTCATTCCTCCCTTTCAGCATGTAAGGATTTTCTAGGATTTGCTTGATATCTGTGGATTAGTTTAGATCAATACAGCTTAACATAGTCTAACACAATGAAAACTAATAAATGACAAATGAAGAAAGACATCAGTGTCCTCCACCTCCACACATAATTCCTACAGCAAAAGGCTGAACAATATACTACTATACAGCAAAAACCTTTATTGATATTGCAATATGAGATGTCAAATTTCCATTATGTGAGTGATGATCTTACTCTGCAGCATCAAATTGGCATATTTGATATCCATATTTATCATGTAAATATTGAGGAACATATTAAAATGGACATTTTAATTAGCAGGAAGTAACATCATATTACAAATGAATATTTCAAAAATATTCACAGTATTTTGTTTATATTGTGCAGCCCCACTTCTAAAAGTTCTAAAATATGGCAACTCTATGATCTGCTAATATCTAACTGATTTTACATGAACCGAAAATGAATTTCACATTGCAGAAAAAACTATGTTATCTACTCTACTGATACCTAACAGACACTACACATACTAGTAGGAGTAGGATACTACAGTACATGTAACTCATGAAGTAACTTACTCATCTGGACATAATGTGTGCTTAGCACTGCTTTCCTCTAAGATGGCAGTGATGACAGTTCAAAAAGGAAAGGTTGAAACAGTTGGAGGGAAAGAGAGAAAAGAACATAAAAACAGACTGCATCACTAAGGAGCAACAGATGGCCATGAAATCAGCCAAATGGAGGAAACCGATCAAGTCCTGCCTTTAAGGCAATATGTTTTTTAGGATTTAAAGCAAAATTTGTAGAACAATAGTAAAACCAGTTACTCGTGGCTTTTGGGTAGTGAGTCCACTCTGTGACCTCTCACCTCTGCTCTTTTTGCAGCTCGCCTCAGACACACACATGGACAGTGAGGTATGGTCTAATTCCTCTCCAGTGGGGCTCTCCCAGTCCTCTGGGGGCCGGCCTATTCCACTTGGGCCTTCCTGGGGCTCCGACACCTCTGGAGGGCTACTGGTCCCTGATGCAATCGCCGTAGTCACATCCTGAGTAGAGCTGCCCTCTGACATCGAGGCGTCCATCGCTGCAGCGTAGCCCGCCATCAGAGCTAGCTCATCATCCTGAGACAAGGGCGTCTGGGAAATTAAGCACATTACCATTTTTAAAATCAACTTCCTGTAAAGAGATATTTCCTTTGGTTTAACATTTGCTCATGTAAGTACAAGTACCTGTATTCACCTCTCATTTCATGTACAGTAATTTAGGCAGGAGGATGGCAGTGTGATTAGGCAAACTGTTTTTCCACTGGAAGGTCCAGTTTTAATATTCATTGGCACATGAATGTACTTCCAAAATAAGAAGTCTCTCCCTGCTCCAGACAAAGCACACTTTGTTTCATTCTTTCCTTTTCATGATCAACCACAGGTTAGGGAACACAATGAAAAAATATGTTGGTGGAAATAGATTTTCAGAGCAGCAAATACTAAAGACTGGCCACTCCTCAGCTACTATGCATTTCCCACTCACTGTAACTCTGTGTATTAAAGGAATACAAGCGAAAGTGATCCACTAAAGTGAAATAGTAAAAGTGAAACAATATTATGAACCAGTGGAACGTTCCTCTGGTTCGTGAGCTCATCCTTACTTTGGCGATGCCAGAGATGATGATGGTACTCTTCTTCACTGGGGATTTGAGCTTCTGCTTGGCAGACTGGTGGAGTTGTCTGATGGCGGCCTCGGCCACCGGGTCGGTGCCATTGAGCATCAGCAGCTCGGTGTCAGAGGAGGACAAGGCCTTGCTGACTGTCGCCCCCAGCATAGACGCCTGCTCTGAAACACGACGCTCCGACAGCTTCGGCTTGTTAGCCACGGCTTTCTGGGTAGAATCTGAGGGAGCACAATTATTTTAATCAACGTTTAATGGGGATGATGGAAATTCAAATCATAAATTGTTAGAATATACAAAGTGTTAGGTCCCAACTCCAATTGACAGCGCATTGTGATAAAAACGGCTTCTATTCAATCAGACCCAGCAGAGTTTTTTGGTGACTGTTGCAGAATTTAAAGCACTTTTTCTGAAAAACTGGTGATGCAATTTTCAGGGACTTTCAGGAAAATGATATGGACAAAATTAAGATAATTATCACAATATTATCTCAATATTGACACGTGAAGACATTCACTATAGAATTCATCAAATGGGACAAACACCTTCTCTGAATAAGGCTCTGCTATTCTTGTCAGTGCTGTGTAGTCTCTCAGTTTGTGGTGCTCTACCTATGTTGAGAAGAGGGAGTGGTCGACCCGGCTTGCTCTTCACCGCGGTGATGGTGGTGACCACCGTGCCACAGGGCATGACTGTACGGTCCATCTCCACTCTCTTAGCGGAGGCTGGGGTGGGAGGATGCCAGGACCTCACCTCACTGGGCTCCAGGTAGGTAAACTGAGGAAAACGATTCCCCACAGTTATTATTCTAAATGTGTGTTACAGAAAACCTCAGATACAAGAAAATAATTAAACCAACTTGTGTGATAATATTCCATGTTAACTGGCATGATAGTCTTACGTCAGTAGTAAGTGATCCGGTCACTATGTCTTTGGTCATGATTGCAAATGTTTGCTGTCCTTTGGGCTGCTTCTTTACAAGATCAAAAGGCACTGACACCTGACCTAATAAGCAATCTGAAAAAGAGAAAACACACATAATTTAGCCTGATAGCACCAAAACATGGGATAATCACAGCATGAATAAAGCATAAATATCAAAAGGTAGCAGCAATATCCTGGCTTTTCCTTACTCTCTTGAGGTTCTCCATCATTCATCAACTGAATATTGAGCTCTTTTGATCGTCCATTCAATTCACTGGTGAGACAGAAAAATAAAAGATTATTCAGGAAAAGCAAGAAAATACAGATGTTGGTTGACTATATAGATTAAAAAAATACCTCAACGACAGTGGTGGTTTGCAGTCTATCATGCTGAAACTTACAAGATAAATGGCTGGTCCCAGGCAGGATTGGTTGTGTTCTTCAAAATGGAGGTGTTAAACCTCTGTGGAGGGTCATCTAACTGCAGTACACACAGAGGATTCATGCTGCCTACAAACAGAGCGGAGAACATCTCAGTCAGCATCACAGAAAAAACAGACAGTGTGTGATCCAAGAGCTAATTTCAAATGCAATCAGCGATCTTTTGACAGCCGAAGAAATAAAATGTGCTGTTGCAAGATTAAATTTTGCTTTGGTTGCTTCCACTTCTTGATTTAAAGGGCAAAAGGTCAACCTACATTGTTTCTTGTAAATGAATTATGCATAGGTTAGAAGAGACTCACAAAGTACTGGTTGAGTGCTCTTCCTCGGCACACAAAGTCAGATGACATCTATTTAATAGAGCACTTAAAAAGGAACTTTATCAGCCACAAGCAAAGCTCCAATACTGTGAAATTGATGTGTCCTAATGAATACAACATCAGCAAGAACCTTCAAGCTTCCGCCTTCGAGCATCCACTGCAGCTGCCCTGGATCTGGCTTCTAGCCCACAGGAAGTGTCACAAGTGAAGATAACAGTGTAACTGCTCTTCACTTAAAGGAAAGGAACATCAGGTAAAGAGAAAGTGCTGAATGCTGTGTCATGTCTCTGCTGTTGGGCAGAATACTTGAGGGGATGTCTGGAGTCCTGAAAACCGCTGAGTCACGATTAGGAAATAACTCATCACAGGAACTAACAAAACAAAGTTGTTGTGGCTGCTGTGACCTAACATGATCTAAGACCTAACATGATCTAAGTCTAAGAGACTTCATCACTGGACAATGATTTTAACAGCCTTCCATCATCACGAAACCTTTAGTTTCATGGCGCAAACTGGTACAAAGAGCTGACATCATCCGTCTGTTTTTACTATGATCATAAGGGAATCTCACATTTGTGCAGGGCTGCCACCACACTGGGTGTGGCGATCCTGATGTGGGTCTGTTAATATACAGTCAACAATGTTCAACTTTGATCAGTAGATTACTACTTTTGACACCCAGCTGAAAAACAAATATCCTCCATGTTATCTGGAGGATGCACAGACTGCCATAGCAAAATAGTAGTAGTAATAGTAATACTGGTACCATATGAAAAAATATGATAAACTCAATGTTGAATAACTATAACAGAAAGCATGTTAAAAATGTTTTTTTGTAATTTTGGGTCAATCACTCAAGAGATGGAAAGATAATGAAACACATCTTTTCCGCAGCTGTACAATGTTTGCATTTCTTTGAGGTGATTACAATACACCAGAGTTGTGGCTCTGTGATGTAGTCTTACACGTTAACTGACCACTGTGCCCACAAGAGATGGAGATGGCCAACAGAATAAAGACACAGCTACAGCCATTTCACCAGAACTTGAGTATTTCTAATGACTAAGCAGAAAAGCATCCAACCTGCAGCATCTTCCTCCTGACTGAGTGTCACCCGGATGTTTTTTACCAGCAGCTTCCAGTCGTGGGCACGGGGAGGTTTAGGGGGTGAGACCACTTTGTTGTAGGGTTCCTGTTGGAGAAACCATCTCTAAGTAAAAAGCCAAATACTCAATTCTCAGCTTGTATAAAAGTGGCACAGCGACACAAGAAACACATCAGAGAGACGATCAAAGGGCTTTGAGAACTTGATCTGAATCCTACACCTTTATCAGTATTTGCTGAAAAAGTGCCAATAATGATCTTTTCAGAAATAACAACAGAAGAGATGTGCCAGGATGCCTGGATGAATTCTTTAAGTGTAGGTTTAACTGCAATAGGTCCAGGTCCATGAGACCTAAGATACTCCATAGGGCTCATACAGTATGTCTCCGAGCCAGTGCAGTAGGTTCAAGGCAGATTTCTCATCATCATGTCCTGAATGCAAAAGATTGGCAGCATCACTCACTGCTTGTGGTCTTCTCACCAGATTCAGAGATTTTGGCATGAGGTCTCACATGAACTAAGGCGGATCTTGGGTGTTGCTGTTGGGCTGAATCTGTTATTCTTACTACCTTAGTGTGTCAGATGAATACTGTCTTTCTGTGCAAAAAATGTATTTTATGAAGTTGGATCACAGATAAGAAACCATATCTAGCCAGCTGCACGGAGTTTTACATGAACATATGTGACGTACTAATCGCACTCAAAGGACAATGGACCTCATGCAAGAAGCACTTATACGAACAGATTTGTTCTTAAGATGCACACACAAGTAATTTAAAAACATTTGTGGCATTCATCAATTTTCTCGTACTTAGAATCTTCTTTTAGGTGTGAACGAAAATGAACGATGAATAGATCATCTCTGCCTTTCTTCACTGGGGAGAAACACTTGTTTGATTTACAATTATAATATTATAATAATAATTATAATAATTATCATCATCGTGGCTGCCAATTTACTGAAAGGTTTTTTTTTAGATTTTATTATTTTTAATGGCATATTTTGGCAATGGCAACTTCTACATTTCAGTAGTTGCTTGGAAACTTCTCTCTGACTGTCACATGACCGCCTCTCATATTACTCATGGAGAGCTTCACTTTAGAAACATGTTTTTTAGCATCTAACTTCATGTCAGAGCATTCCCTCTGTATTTCTGTCACAGTGCAGAGCTGCTCTGGTGGATTCATATTCTCTAATTTCTGAAAGCATGACTTAAAGCTGTGCAGTGTTTTTACTTTAGGGAGAATGAAACTCAAACAAAAACTGAGCGGAACATGGGACCTTATATGGACATTTTAGGGGTGGTGATTATGCTAATGATCACGTCTCACAGACGTGCACGTCCTCATGAACAGGCGGCATTCATCAGGCTGAAACGAGCAATTTACAACAGGTTCAGGCAGTTAAGAGAGTTTGTTGAATCCGACTCGTCAAGCAAACCTCACAGAAAAAAGTAAGAGATAAAAATACAAAAATGTTCTTGCATGAGGCCCAATGTTTATTTAAAATCTGGGACCCCTTTTTAATATAGAGTGGACCAGACATTACTCCCACCCTAATCAGGTGATTTGTTTAAACTGGTATGCCTTTTCTTTGTTTGGTGTGTGTACAAATGTCTGTGTACACTGTATGAGTGTTTTTTTAGCTACTGATGTTGAAATGATAATACATTGCAGCCTCTTGATCTTATTTGTTTTTCTATATGTTTCAGAGTAGTCATGTCCCCTTTTTCTTTATATTATTTGTACATTGTTAAAAAACTCTAGAGGATTGGATCATTAATCTCAGAAGCTACCTACAGTACAGTATGCTAATTGTAAATTTATTGTGGATTAAACTATTGTTAGTTTATCTCAACATCCTTCATTTTAACCTGCTGTGTATTCATAATTTTCTGTGTAAGAAAGATGATATAACAATAGTTTGCATGAGAGAGGAAGACTCTATGGAAAACAGCGCTGTTGACAGAAAGTGTGCTTGTCCATGAGTTGGATTTTCATTCATTCAATGGATGCTCATTATGACCATGGAGAAATCTGCAGTAGGAGTAGGCTTTTTTAAGCTTTGAAAGACCCCCAAAACCATCATGTTCTAAAACATACTGAGCATATCAATGTATCTGATTGCTTAAACCGCAAATGACTTCTGACAGCATTATAGGCTGGTTTAGACCAGATTGTCTTATCAACATAATTGGAGGCTTGGTTGGACCTGGGTGGTTGAAATAATCTAGTACTGAGGCTTCAGGAGACAGAAGAACCTCAGTTAGTGCTGGAACAAACTAAAGGATTCATTACTCAAGAAAATAATGAGTAGTTTGATGAAAGCAACAATCAGTTGTATCCTGAGACTTCAGTTATAGCTCAGTGAGAGCAATGATCATGCCTAACAGTCTAGTAATTTAACTGTTATTCAGTGCTTTTAACTACATATGAACACATGATGCATGATCCAATTACAAGCACGTGGCAAGACATCATGTGGCGACTGGGCAAAGAGCACAACAGTAAAAACCTTTTTGTATATGCAGGTCAGTATAATAAACTCAATCCACTCTTTATACATTAGTGCAGGTTTTTAGTTAGGCATGTGGTCACCATGATTGATGGCTGTATTTATGAATCTTTGTGGAGACGACAGTTTAGCAGGTTTATTTGCAATAACCTTTGAGAAGACTCTAAATTGTGATCAAATAAATGTGTTGTGAGACTTTAATATAAAAGTGTAGATTAAAGTTTGTTTTGTCAAATAGCAGCACATTGCAAACAATGGCCAGCCATGACAGACTTGTACACACTTGTCTGCATGGCGTTCTTGTTTGACAGCTATGAAGATTTTAATGCATCAGGCATGACTCCTCCACTCACCTTGACCTCTGAGGCCTGAGCAGGCCTGCAGCTCAGCAACACAGAGGGACACGTAGCACATAACAGCTGACTCAACTGCTCCTTTACTGCTGCTACACTGAAAGTGTTGGCATTGTCCTGATAGAGAGAGATGATGAGATCACAAAAATAACACACATATTAAAAACATTTTGATTGAATTAAATCAAAAACATTACCTGGAGGTAAAAAGAAAAGTCCTTTTTTACTTGACTGGCCTGATCCAAAATACTTACTTACTTTTCATATCTTAGTAATAACTTTCTAAATCTCCCACCACCTATTAGTTATTTGTTAAGTTATTTGGATGACATGTCGAAATGACTGAGGACTGATGACTTAACAAACATGACAATTAACAGAAATTAGTTTCTATAAAGACAGATAATCACTGCCCCACATTCATTTTATTATAACACAAAGTCAACAGTCAATTTCTTTTTACTTCGGTAAAGTAAAACAACTCTCCCTGTAGCAGTGTGTTAGCCTTTTTTTGGTGTATCATCACTTATCTGCTGCCCTAAAATTACCTGGGTGAAGCAGGGTGTCACCTGCAGCTCTCCTGCCTCCAGCTGAGACACTCCCCAGCTCACCTTAATCTCATCTTTAGCTTCTTGCATCTGGAGATCAAGCTGAGGAACACGGAGGAGAATAAGTTAATGATGCTTTATGTGCTCATCTGTTTCACTGATAGTAAAGCTAAATATTTTTTGACTGAAAATTAAAAGAGGTTGTAAGGATTATTGTAAGGATTATTGTCTGGTGAATGCTTTGTAACTCATACAACTGTTTTAACAATTGTATTTCTGTGGGCTTATGGTACTACAGTTGAAAATAAATCATAGTGTGATGGTGTGGGTGCACGGCTGTTTGAGTAATCAAATATACAAGTACTAAACCATCAGACAAGTGTTAAACTGTCTCTACTACACAAGTTTTCATGACAGACTTAATTCACCTCACCAAAAATATTGTAAATTTGTTGACTAATATCAATGGCAGTGAGCAATGTTATAGACACTAAAACTGAGAACACTATTCCACAGTGCATACTGGAATCTAATTTAATAGGATTCATTTGTATAATCGAATGTAAGACAATGTGTAAAGAATGAATTCTGAGAGTAGATGACTGTCAGCCAAATTCACTTTTGGAATTGGTGGTCTTTAGTAGATATGATCTTGGATACCATTAACAACAGGTAATGTCCAGGTTCCTTTGTTTATGAAACTGTATTCTTTACCATACAGTAGCATGCCCAAAATTTTAAATAAATCATAATCCCTAATAATTACTAATCTCAGTTTTCAATCTCAAAAAGGAATGCAAATGACAACAGCGGTATTGTCAACACCATACCTCTGTAACAAACTTATGCCAAAGAAGAGGAAAATGTGAGGCAATGTCTCTATATTCAGCCTGACAATAGGAAAATGGTTTTTTAGAGAAGGACGGCAAGGTGTGTATCAACACGTAGTTCTGCTGAGAGAGGAAGTGAAAGAAGAGGAGAGAAAAGAGAGTAACAGAAAACAGACCGCACCAACCAGTCCCAGCATGCCTGAATTCCAGTGTAAGACTGAACAGCCGCCTCTGTGATGCCAAACAAAGGCCTCATCAGATAGCAATGAGAACGCTTAGATAGATCCAAAAGAACAATATCACAGTCTGCATTGATAAGACCCAGATCAGTTCATAAAAACAGCTTCAACTGGAAGGTTATCATAGTAAATTAAATCCATCCACATAAAATGAAGAACAGAAATTGTTTGCCAAAGAGATTATTGCCTTGATTGTATATATGACCAATAAAATGGTTTAATGGTTCACATCATGTGACTGACTACGACAAGAGAGAAGTGCCTGCTGCTTTGTCATACTACAGATATGTAAATATAGTATTTGCATTACAACGATGAAGACACATGCCACATGTGTGACATGGGTGTCATCACATGCAACAGACCATGTGGTGCACTGCAGTAGTGCGTTTAAAGACAAAGTACACTCAGCAGCGCACCATAGTGCACTGGGTGTATTATTGTATCCACATACTGTTAACTTCCGGGGCTTCTGTTCCACGTATCCCAGCACTCACAACATGACCAGTGAGGACCATTCTAGCTTGGTTCTCAGTCAAAAGCTAACAAATGTTCCAGTGGATGGATGGAGACATTTGAAAAGGCTTTCTGACTTTTCTAGACTAAGCTGAAACAGTGAGAATGAAAAAAGAGACAAGAGGCTTCCTTTATGTTACTGCAACAACAACTGATCCACAACCAAAACAAAACACTAATCCTGACTTTAGCTTTCTAGCCTCTCACTCAGGGTGTATATTTAGGGCACAATGAGCTCAGAAGCACAGCGGGGTGACAAGCACCTTATTGGTTTAAAAATAGCCTTAATACAATTGAGTTAGCCTGCATAGCCGCTTGTATCCATACATCAGTGAAGATTTAACACTGAACCTAAGAACAGGATGACAGTTTACCACAGCTTAATGCGCACTAAACATTACTTATTGCATCACATCACCTCTGATGATGCTTCATTTCCACACTGCATCTGAGTCTGACAAGGGAAGAGATGTGAAAGACGGTGGGTGAGCCATAGGAGCATTGTACTCAGCGCACTCAAATTTGTGCTTTGAAATAAAATAAATCACTGTAATTTCCAGGTAAGAACAGGCAGTTATTAGTCATTTGTGTCATAACTTCAGAGAGTCATCGATCCTATATGGTTCCCTGACAAATGTGAACGGAGACGAAGTGGCCAACCTTACTGGAAATGGGCCTGACAGCCATTTTAATGAGGTCTTTGGGACATTTGCCAACCACAGAAAGATACCCCAACCACTTAAT
Source organism: Scomberomorus guttatus (assembly GCA_038419695.1). Taxonomy (NCBI): domain Eukaryota; kingdom Metazoa; phylum Chordata; class Actinopteri; order Scombriformes; family Scombridae; genus Scomberomorus; species Scomberomorus guttatus. Next base: position 6,312,898 of record CM076460.1, on the reverse strand, counting down.
CTAATGCTCCTGCAGGCAGTGATCCAATGCTGGGCACTGGCATCACATCATGTTCCATAAAATCTCCAATTAAACTAAACCACCATGACTTCCAAAGGACGTCACTCTGTTTTCAGGCAGGAAAAAAGGATATTTCACCCCCCCCAAAATCAGTATTGTTCACTTTGACTTTTAATAGATGCGCTGGGACCAACTATAGATTTACCTGCAGCTCCAGTGGAGCTATACACACTGTGTATTTACAAGGATCTGCTGAAGCCATGGCTGTCGATGCTGCATTGAGAGAGAACTGAAGCTTCTCCCCAACCACGCTGCAGCAAGCGGCCTGTTGGGGGGAACAAAGTGAGGCATTTAGTGTAATATAAATATACTGAGAATGCTAGCGCTAAGGCAGTCACAACATTTGCATGCAACTCACATGTTGTTAAAAGATGTCATATGAAAGCAACTTCAGTGGGGAGAGCAATTAGATTTTGCACTAAACTGTAAGGCGCTGTTAGTGTACAGTATATCCATGTGTGAAAGGAACTGCATCAATAATGCTTCATTGACAATACATTTTACTGTGTGCGTAGAGTCTTGTGCAAGAAACCCATGGCACAAACATACTCCAATAAGACCAGTGAGATGTGTTAACAACACAGACTTTTGCTGACACTGATTCAAAAGCTAAATATTTGCCATAGGAGAACTCAACACTGAACTGTGAAAAAGGAAAAACATCTGTACAGGAAAACCATCTGTACTAGCCTTCAAAGACATTTTCAGCAGATTCAATCATCTGTGAGTACAATAAATCACCTTCCCTGCAATGGAATGCATCTGTAACCAAGTAAATCACCACACACCAGTGAAGTGTCCTCCAACTTGAACCATGCTGTATTTATTCAGTGCATTCATTCTGATCTCAATGTGGGATGAGTGTGTGTGTGTGTTTAGTTTGCTATTAGATAACTGTGAAGGGAAACCTAAACACAAACATAGGTACTGGTGCATTCCTGTCTGCTCCTCCTTAGTGCTGAGCTTGACAGCTATGTAAGCTTCTTACACACACACACACACACACACACACACACACACACACACACACACACACACACACACACACACACACACACACACACACACACACACACACACACACACACACACACACACACACACACACACACACACACACACACACACACACACACACACACACACACACACACACACACACGGGTAAAAATAAGCTGTTCATTAAATTCCTCGCACTAACAACAACAGAGCACCTGGTATTTTGGTCTATATCATGATGATCACAAAGAAAAGGCTGAGCTTGCGTTGAGAGAACAGCAAAGCCGACCAGGCCAGCAACACAGTGAGCAATTTGTCCCTGTCTGACCTCTCTAAAAAAATAAAAGTCCTCCAGTGGCAATTTGTTTCACACACAGTCTGCAGCAGGTTGGCACATCATCTGTGTGACTGACAAAAGAAGGATCATGCAAGTATTTCACAGCCTTTTTCAAGCAGAATACAGAACAGATCAAAATGAAATCATGGTCATTTATAGTGTCTTTTGAATTTTGTGGTGAGCATGTGGCCACCTGAAAGAAATGCTTCTCCGATTCACTTGTCAATGCTTGATTAATGAGGGAAATGTTTGGATGTACCACAGTTGGAAGAGTTGATTAGTTGATGAGTCAGTGCTTGGATACTGCAGGCTAAAATGCAGCACTGAATTATGGGAAAGATAGCCTTTGTCGATAAGGGACATAAACATGAAAATTAGAAATCTATAAAAGGTCTCTTGCTATAATCCTAATGAATGATGAAGCTGACAGGGAAGACCAAATAGTATTTTTTTCAGTAGCTGGAGGAGGAGGGCACAAAACAGCCATAAACATTGTATAAAACTAAATTTTGGTGAAGGAAAAGCCCTCCGGGTTAATTAATAACAAACAGACTTTATGGAAAGTGTACCTTGTGCTGGCCAGACTTCTGAAAGTGGGACACTTGGCTGACCATGAGCTCTGATGCCTGAACACCATCCTCTTCAAATGTCAACAGAACAGGACTCTGCGGGGACAGAAGACAGATACATTCAAAAAGCAGTGAACACCTATTGCACAGTCACAGATCTGGGCTGTAATGTACCACTTTGTCAACATCAAAGCATATGTTCTGACTTGATCTTTCCAATGAATAGGGGGGAAAAAGGTAGATCAGAATCAGATTCAGCCTTATTGGCCGAGTATGTTTACACATACAAGGAATTTAACTGTGGTTTATTGGCTCTCAATGTACTAACACAGAATAACACAACAGTCTTCAGAAATATACACAAGAAATGACTACATACAGGTGAACTGTAAACAGGATACAAGGTGCAGAGGGTGGCACAAGAAGGTGGAAATGTTACACTGCTGAGTGTGCATTAAAAAAAAGCCAGAGTGGAGTGAGATTATTGGTGTCAACCATCAAAAATGTGTCTAATGTCAAAGGATGGGGTACGATTGGTTTGAACTGATTTGGCCATTAGAAGCTTCACAAGCTGTGTATATGAGTGCACAGATGAAGTTGTGACGAGCTGCACTTTCTTTACTGAAGTCACCTGTCACAGGGTATAGTGGTGGCTTGGTGGTCATGAGACTTACCCCACGCTTCCTTGATTCGTCATTTAAAGCCCTGCACCACGCTCGTCTCCACTGACTCTCCCAGCTTTTCAGTGACAGCGCCCATCCCAGCAGAGCCGCGGCTTCCTCCTCCTTCGCCGCATTGTCCTCTGCTGCTCTCTGCTTAATTCCTACAGATCCTTGTTGGAAATACTGTACGAAATACAGTATTAGAGTAACCAGCGATGCGATGAAAAGCGTGACCATGCATAGCCACTGCGGATCCTCCAAACCAAAATATGAACTGGAACTTTCCAAGTCGGACATGCTTTGCAAATGAAAACGATGACTACAGCTTAACACACCTCCTCCTCTGAGAAATTTCCTGGCATCCTCATAGTATTTATTTGGTCAGGGAAGAGCCCAATTCAATGACAGCAATCTCTCACAACTGATACCTGTGCTGATCTCAACCCCCCAAACAAATTATGCTTTTTGTTATCCATGTTGCAGTACTCCATAGCAGCTATCACAAGCTATATAAAAGTCCCAAACTATGCAAGCAGGTTATAGAGCCCTAGTACAAATAGCTAAAGGTAGTTTCTGGCTTCAAATAAACCTGCAGAGTGGCACACTCCTCCTCTCATTGAATAACGTTGTTAGCTTAGTGAGCTAATCTTCGCTACGGTTCGCTATGCTTTATTAGCTACGGAATCGCCAAAGTTCCCAAAAAAAGGAATTATATCCAAAGTCCGCGGTTAAGCTCCATCAGACGATATCCAGATATCGAACAAGAGTCCCGGGAAAGCATTTTGAAAGGTAAGAGAGCAGTCCCAGCCGCTGGACGGGGTTTGCGGCGCAGTCTGACTGTAAAAGTTGCCGTTTACAAACGGATATGTGGCACAAACTATAACTCCCAGCATGCACAGCGACAAATGTAGGTGTTTGTTTTTTGTGTAGTCGTCGTGCGAACCGACGTGTATTTCCCAACTGAGCCAACATGTGGCATCTAGAAAATTTAATTTTAATAATGTATGCGGTTTTGTACTATATGAGCTATATAGAGTCTATTTAAAAAGACGCAGTAAAGAAAAAAAACGTCCCAGATAGGGTATTTTGAACTACATGTCTTGCCGTAGATTTTCCCACTGTCATCATTACTACATTACCAAACATTTAGCAAGCTAGGTTCTGCTGCCATGTCCCATCGCTCAGTGCGCACAGATTACATTTGGAGGTAGGGTAGCCTTTGTAAAAACCTATTAAGTATTTTATTATACTGTAATACACTGTGTTGTATAGGCCCCGCCCGTCCGTAGAGGTAAACAAAGTTGCTTTGTGTATCCGCGTCACCTAACGTGATCGAGCTCGCACACAGTAGCCATCATCTTCACCCCGTCCGAGGCGTCGCTTGCAAATGGAAATAACTAACATTTCGAAATGAATTGTCGCTCGGAAGTTCTTGAAGTAACGGTGGAGGCGAGGCAGGTGGAAGAAGCTATGCTGGCTTTGCTTCACACCATTTTACTGCATCGCAGCACCGGGAAGTTTCACTACAAAAAGGAGGGCACCTACTCCATCGGTACCGTGGGCACACTGGACATCGACTGTGACTTCATCGATTTCACCTTTGTCAGGGTGTCCTCAGAGGAGCTGGACAGAGTGATCAGGAAAGCTGTGTCTGAATTCAAGGTAACTGGTAGCTTTAACATGTGATTGTTGACGACAATGCATGGGCAGGCCTATCATTTGATGATGTTATTATATGTTTTGGTGACAGGATGCTTTGAGCAACTCTGGCAGCGATGGCATGGGGCAAATCTCTCTGGAGTTCTACCAGAAGAAGAAGTCTCGCTGGCCTTTTTCCGATGAGTGCATTCCCTGGGAAGTGTGGAGCATCAAGGTCAACGTGGTCAACCTGGCCAATGAGCAGGAGAGACAGATCTGCAGGGAGAAAGTGGGTGAGAAGCTGGGCGAGAAGGTGATCAACGTTGTTGAGGTTATAAATCGCCACGAATACCTACCAAAGATGCCCACCCAGTCTGAAGTGGACAATGTGTTTGACACCAGTCTCAAAGATGTCCAGCCATACCTTTACAAAATCACATACCAGATCACTGACTGTCTGGGCACCTCTGTAAGCACCACCATGAGAAGGCTGATTAAAGACACCCTGGCACTGTGAGGATACTCCCCGACAAGATATGGATGATTTTATTCACAACTGTATCTATAGTCATGCTCGACAACCTTTTTATGCTCGAAAACATGTCAGCTCTAGTCCTGCTATAATGAAGCAGTGTCAATGTAAACGCCTATTCAGTCACTTTTTTTTGATGTCTCTGCTGTGTTCTGGTATTGCTTGTACCTCCAAATTTTTGATTATGTAATGTTTAATTATTTTAAAGATATTTTGTTTGTTTTTTTCAGTCTTTCCTTCCATCATTTAGAAATGCAACTTTAACACAGTGGCAAAATTACACTATGTATCAGTCTAATTCTTTAAAAAGTTGTGTTGCTGATAATGTCGAATCTGTAAATTATTGTACATTTTTTGACAATAAATGTTGTTCGTTGTAATTGATGGTAATTATAGTCTCTTCAAAGTAAAGTTTGCTTCTATAAACCTGTCCTAAAAGAGAACAACTCATATCTTTTATGCAGAAGATATGGCTTGAGTTTGGGAACAGATTTCCTCATCCATGTGAAAACTTCCTTTCTACACACTATTTCATTGAGAGTGTGACCTTACACATGGGTAGGACAGGATTTCCAGTTTGCCATTTTCCAAATTAAAGCAAACACTTCCTAAGTTCACTCCCCAGTTTCCAGCCAGAAATTGTCACCGTGGCCCACAGCTTGAAAAACATCCCCCTGGCCCGGAGTTTTCTGCCAACAGGATAACGGTGCGTGTGTGTTTTCACATACTTTAGTTCCACAGGTAGATGAATCAACAAAGAAAAGATGCAAGAAGGTGTTTGTAAAATTGCAGTGCTTTCATGTGTAACACAAACTCATACATCTTATATGTAAATGAGGAGATGATTCTGAGATTTGTGAATACATAAAAATGATCTTTGACCCTAAATTAAGAACATGGGAGATGTGTATCACTAAATGTAAGGCCCTAAACATTTTCCGTCATGTAAATACTGCACACTGCTATCTGCTCAGTGCAGAGAGAGTACACCAAGTCAAAACAGTGTTTCTGTACGTGTTAAGAAGATGCAAACAATTCACAAAGTAAACATGGTTAAATCTTTAATGTTTGATTTAGATTTAAATTAGTTCTGGGATCTGGATACTTGGACCCAAGGTATAGTTTACCGTGTAAAACTGAATAATTCAAGCAACACAAATGATTGTATATATACTCCATTGTTACTCTTTATTACAGAAATGAAGCACAAAAACTGTAGAAAAACCTAAACACAAAACAGCTGCAAGTCTCCAAAAGCAACAATAATGCAACCAATGCTGATACAAATATTCATTATTGCAAGTAGAGCACAGGAATACTAAAAAGATAAAACTTTTTGTTTACTAACAAAAGTGGTACAAAATTGAGAATACAAACACTTCCATGTACACAATTCTAATTATTTCTGTGAAACTTTCAGGAAGTTTCTCTCACGAGAAATTAAGAGCACTATTATTAATACAGATTTTCCTCAAAAAGAATTTTAACATCACAATGCAGCGTGTGTTGCTCATTCAGTGGAAAGCGGATTCCCACAGTTTGTGTGGAGCACTCTTTGAAATCAACATCTCTCAGATAGTAGCAATTGTAATAATTTATACAAATTTCTAATCCATCAAGCCAAAGCAGAAGTATATACTTGTACAAGAATACATTTGTGAAACAACTGGAATACAATCAAAACACAATCTTTATAATAAATCTTTAGGAAGCAGGAACACTCGTTCACCATTCATAGAATAAAAGATTTTGCCTCCACACACCTCCCTGTTCTTGACTTTACCACCTCTAAATGCCTGAGTCATAAGTCGTCTGGAACTATATTGTGCTTTTACGTAAAATAATATTGAGAACATATTTTAAGGTTGCATAAGGCCATCAAAGCACTGTAAAGCTCAGATCAGATCAGTGTATGAGTATTTACACAACACTGGGTTGCACTGGGTTGGCTGACTTTAATGATTCAGAAATTGTGACAATGTCTAATAAACACAAATCAATGTTAGAATTTCCATATGTAGTATTTCAGTTTAACCATACATTGCGTTACTATACTGCAGTGTGCTTTAAAAAACTTTTCTTGCTATAAACATTTCAGATTTATTTCTAGCAGCTGATGTGATGAGCCAAATACTTGAATGATGTTACAGTATCTGGTATTTAGGACACTATCAAATCAAACCATAAGGTCGACTCAGCCCGTTACTTTCACTTTACTAGTAAGCTGGTCTGAGCACCTTTCACAAACGAGTTGTTTCAGCAACTTTAAGAATTATTTACTCTTAATGTGGAAAAAAACACAACTTTCTCAAATCTTACACATTTGACTGATGATCGCACTGTCTCATTCATTTACATACAATTATTCACCAGGCTTATAGAGATAAATTATAAGTACTGAATGAAAACGGTAACCAATTAAACAAGGGTTTATATGGTAGTAAACACATAGAATGTGTATCCTATTTTCTGTTCTGTCTTGTAATAAATACATGTGGTTTTGGTTGAATGGTCTCCAGGCTAGTCCCTGCAGACTGAACTGCTATGTCTAAAACAACGGGTATCTGAGATGTCTTTGTTGTACAGTATGTGTTATAACTTTATTTGTTATACTGAAGATCTTATTCCACCAGCCGAATAAACAAAATGACCCAAAGGCAATTAGAAACTCAAACAAATTTCAAAGGAATGCCAAGTATGAAGAAACAAAACAAACTGTTAGGCCAATTTTTCACTTCTACTTCAGAATCCTAAAACCTTAGTTATGGCAAGTAAAGGACCAAAGCAAACATTTTGTACTACACCTCTGTAGTTTCATAACAGAATCAAACTGTTAAACAAAGTGCATATTGAATACATTGTTGAGGCCACCATTATTATCTTAAGGGATGTCACTCACACCAGGAGACTGATCTGATACAAAAGCAAAAGCACTAATCTTTAATTCAACTGCAGCCTCCAAAAATTTAAAGCACTTTTTCCACACTCTGAGAAAACAATGTATATAGTTATACCTTTAAGTCAAATGTGGTACAGCTGAAGTAATGAGGGGTGCAACTCTGTACCTTGTTTTCTCAAAACACCTAAATAGGTAGATACAAGTAGACAACTAAAATAGGTTTAAAATAGATAGGTTATAGATAGTTTTATAAGGAAAATAAACCATTTATAATCATCTCATCTCACAGAGGAATCTAGCACTTGATTGCACATTCACGTTTACACCTCTAATGATCATGGCCACTTTAATATATGACATTGGAGGCAAGCAAATAAGCTATACATTCAAAGTCTTCCTTGTGTAGGCTGAGGTGTTTTATTCTAATATTAAGTATTGTCTCTTGAGGGAAATGCACTACTATCACTTGTCTGATGCTTACATGTGGCTATGACTCTGCTCATGGCTCCAGAGACTAAAGGCCGTCTTGAAGGTTCTGTGGCAGAGTTTGCACATGTACTGCCGCTTAAACGTCAGGGCAGAGAGCGATGGGGCATGGTAAAAGAGTGTGTCTGATTCCTGAGGACCACTTGAATTCTCCATGCTGTTTGACCTCGACAGAGGGCTGTGGCTGCTGGGTTGCCGTTCTAGCTCAGGCCTCTTTGTTGTGTTTACTGATGAGCTACAAGGCTCGGAGCTGCTGGAGTCCTCGGCCATTGTTGCAGCGACTGGGGCCGTCTGGGTGGATTTGAGCACGGAGGCCTGTGGGGAAGGACGTTCGGAGCTTTGAGGGGTCATGGGAGGGGAGGGTGACAGAGGCGAGGGGTGTCTGTCAATCTCTTTGGCTCCGGGTTCGTTAGCAGTGGACATGTGGGACTGGAAGTGGCTCCAAAGGCGGAAGTTGGTCCTGAAGGCTTTGTTGCAGATGTGACAGATGAATGGTTTGATGTGGCATAGCAGCTCCTGGTGTCGCTCCAGGTCTTTGCGAGAGCTGAAAAGATTTCCACATTTCTCGCATGGCCACACCCCAGGTTCCTCTAGACCAAATTTGGCAGTCTCTGCGTTTTCCCTCTCACTCACAGCCTCCTCTAACGGCTCCTCCTTCACCACCAGCTTACCATGATGGCCCATGCTGAGGTCCTCAGGCACATAGGATGAGGAGTCTTCTGAATCGTACATAGGTGGACCTGAGGAGTCACTGTAAGTAATCTTCTCTCTTGAGCTCCCAGTTGCTAGAGGCTCATCACTGAAATGCTCCTCCCTGAGCATTTCAGACGCCTCGTCATTGTTCTCCTGCTGTCTCAGATGAATCTGGTCTTTAACAGTCATCATGTTTTGGTTGTGGACCTCCACCTGGTGGCGCCATATGCTGAAAGAGGACTTGAAGGTCCGCATGCATTCCAGGCACGTCAGTTTCTTGTACTTACAATGTGCCTCGTGGTCCTTCTTGACTGTTGGACTTGAGAATCGGAGGCCACAGTAAGGGCATACAGTTGCATGACGACAGCCCCTCTCATGATCACCCTGTTCAAAGAGTGAAGACAACTTCATATTACAAAGCCTACAAGAGTAAACACCAGCGTCTGTGTTCTTCTCCTGAATGATCTCATCCTCTTCCTGGTAGAGGACGCTCTCCCTTGCTGTGTCCTCGTCAGCTTTTTCAGCAGGATGTGTCCTTAAATGCTGTCTGTACTGAGACTGGAACACAAATACTTTCCCACAGTAAGGACATATGAAGCTCGGCCTTGATCGCTTTTTGGTAAGTGCAGGAGATTGCAATCCTTGCTTATTCCTCTTTAGCTTCCAAAGCAAAGCTTTCTTTATTTCTCTCTCTCGCACGATATCGATCAACTTCTTTTGAAATTTCTCGTCCAGCACAGAGGAGCTGGAGGATGAGGCTGGGTTTTGTACCACACCATGCTGAGTTTGGCAGTGTGTCCACACTTTGAAATTGGTATGGAAGCGCTTGTGGCAGATGTCGCAAGCATACGGCTTTTCAGGGTTGTGATACATATTTACATGACGATGTAGTCCAGCGCTGGACCTGAAAACCTTTAAACAGTTCCAGCATTTGAAAATCTTGTTCTGAGGCGGCTCCTCATTGTTCTCATTAGAGTCACTGCTGGCACTCTGAGGTACAGTTTCTGACATGTTCTGAGGTACAGTTTCTGACATGTTCTCATCAAGTGAGAGGGCATGTTCTTTAAATATTTTGCTCTTCTTGAATGGGTACCTTCTGTTGTCTGGCCTGTCCTTCCTTTTACCGAGAGGACTGAAGTCTGGCCTGGAACCTTGGTCATAATTTGTTTGGAAGTCTTTAAGGTTGACTGGCAAAGCATCTCCAACTGTGATTCGAATAATGTCCATGGGGTCAGCGAGTGGACTGCTGGGCTCAGCTTTCACACTAACCTCTCTTTCTACCTGAGTTTCTTCATCATACCTGCTGGGGTACTTTGACCTGAGAACCAGAGGAGATGTTCTTTTTGAGTTGCCATTGTGAACAGATGTTTCTGGCCCAGATGCTTTTGATGCCATTTTAACAACTGACTGCTCACGATTTTGCAGCTCCTTAAGCTCCAGAGTGGGTGAGAAGACTGGAACAGGGCTGTCCATGGATAATGATCTACGGAGTAGGCTTTTTATGAGCGGCCCGCTCCTGTCAATGGTCTGGCTTGGCTCACAGGCCTGACCCTGAAAGGGCACTTTGGTATTACAGTGGGGCTCCTGCTCCTCATTCTCCTCTTTAGTGTCCTGGTCAGTGCCAGACGGCAGCCTGATGTGCTGCACTTCAGCATCACTGAAAGACACAGATGATGTCAGCTGGGGCCTAACGGATGAGATGTGTGATGAATTCCCTTTTAATATGGAGGTGTATGGATAGGTGGACTTCCTTTCAGAAACTTCACTCTGTTCAGATGATTTTGTGGTAATGGATTCAGAGTTCCTGACCGGTTCAAAGGAATTGTGTTCTGATGGAGACTGAGCTAACTCGCGGCTGGAGTGGAGAGATGATGATCTCTCTGATGTTTTACTCTGATAATTTGAGCGGGAGGGATGGGTTGTGTCATTCCGGACCCGGCACACAATGACACTCCTTGTCTGGACATCATTCTCATCCCCTTCTGTGAACGAAAGCCTTTTTCTAGACACGCAGTAGGACGCATGTGGCCTTGTTGATACAATGTTGGTGAGGAAAGGGATTCCAAGGCTGTAGCCCAGCTCTTGAATGGCTGCCAGACTGCCTTTGTCCACAAAGAGTGAGGAGGAGTAAATGTAATTCAGAACTATCTCGAAGGCGTCAGGCTCACAAAAGTCCAGGTTCACAACTTTCAGTGACTCTGCGTCCATCCGTGTGAACAGGGACTGGAAATATTCACTGCTGGCAGCCAGAACACTCCTATGGGCCTGGTACCTCTGGTCTGCCACAACCAGGACTACATCACACATCTGGCCCCGCAAGCGCTGCTCATTGAGAAGCCCTAACACTGAGAGGGCATGGGAGGGATTACTGTAATGCACTAGGCTCTCCATGGCTGAAAGACAAGACAAGAAGATAATGTTTTAATACAGGAATATAAATACAACGTTGATCATTCATTAAGTGTGCGTGGAGCTTAGGCACCTGCTCTATTGCCCTCTTCATTGCTTCATTTGCCACTTCATAGTATATGAATATTATTCAACTGGCACTGTTATCTAAGCACTTTGTTCAGTAAATGTGCATTAAGTGTGTGGTCTCTGTAGAAATAAATACTTGTGTTATGGTACAGTAATATTTTCTATAACTGTGTGAACAACTGCTATTCAACATCTTTACAGAGTTTCACTGTACCCATCTTTTGTGGATTATACATTTCAATGGCTTAAATTTAAAGTAATTTGTTATAGTAATTATTTAAATTATTAAATTGTATAATGTTTTAAGTGGGAGGCATAGCCATTTGTCTGGCAATCTTTGTTTGTACTGGTTGTTGTTTATGATGATCACTAGAGGTCATAGTTTAACCATCTCATTTACCACAACACGGAGCACACGCATACAGAAAGACCATACACAGCAAGTTTATGGGCATTACATCATGTTATTGGTCAGAACAAGGTATGAAAATGCAGCTCTGTCAAGTCACCCTCAGCGATGCAGGCGAATGCAGGAAGTTTAAAGGGTTTGCAATAAAAGTGAGGGCAGTGTTTGTGTAGCCTTTCACCATTGGCTGGGTTTCCCACCTAGCCTGAAATAAAGACCACCTCTACTAACATCATAAATATTTTTTAATATACAGCAAATGCCCCATCTACTAACTACATTGATTATGACACACAATGAGTCAGGATCTGGCTGGTTTACTGTCTAGCCAAAACAGTTTCCTGGGGAAACCCCTGCCTTGCTAACCACTTTTACATGAAAACAGTATCTTTCTGTTTAGTGGTAAAGCAGACATTCAGAATATTGCTGTTACACTGTGAAGGTGTGCAGTCTAATACAACAGCCCTGCAATAAATCATACCTTCATGAAGGTTTTAATGTTCAGCTTTTGTTGAAACTGATTTACAAAGGTGTTGATTCAACTTTATTGTCATTTTAGAGGCTGTAGTTTGATGTGCTGTTGAGTTGTACTGTATTACACGGATGGAGTGGAAAAACAAACATCACAATATAAAAACCTCTCAATATAATGTGAAACAATTCCACAGAACCACAAACATACAGAAGTTGGGTTAGAGTTAACACTTCTCTAAAACAGCTTCAACAAAAACGAAACTTTATGACAATCAAGAAGGTAGCAGTTATTGAAGGCTGTTGTATTAGGCTGAATTAGTTTTAGCAAGGTGTACCTAGGAGTATTTATCATCCAGTAACAAGACACCAATTTATTCATTTTGTTTGCATGGCTCTCATACAGTATATTGCCACAATGTTGACCATCAGGCACATACTATATATATTCAAGTTTATCTGTAGAGCACAATATCATACAGAAGCAATTCAAAGTACTCTGCAGAGTGATAAAAACAGTAAAACAAAAATGGTTAGGACATAGATACAGCACACACACACACACACACACACACACACACAGTTAAGAGATAAATATAAATATAGTAAATAAATAAATAAATATATAGAGAGGTATATAGGCCTTTTCTAAATACAAGAACAATTTCCACCTACAAAAAGTTATCTTATTATTTATTATTATTATTGTTATTATTATTGTTATTATTATTATTATTATTATTAACAGTGTTTGCTTTCCACTTTTCACGGAGGCGTTTATTTTGAAAATTGTAAGCGGAAGGCATGTTACTTGGTTGACTATTTTGACACTTGTTATAATAACAGGTCCGTAAGCAGAAGCTTCATTCATTCATCAAAAACTAACATCAATCGCGGCTGCCTCTTCAACAAAAACGTGTAGCCGTTGAGTCGGTCGTGTCGGTTTTCTATGAGGAAGTCGAGTATTAGATCATCCGTGAGACCAGACGTGGCTCAATTTCTCATGACAAGTAACTTCTCCAATCGAAATGCCGCTCTCAGTTTGGAGAACAGACACGCGTTTCTTTCTTTTTGAGGGTAAATGGCGAAAGAAGCGAGGCAACAGCGTTTACAAATGAAGAGAGGAAAAGTTGAGCTCCACCGCGGTAGGCGGGGACGGAGTGAATTATACCCGCTACACCCGGTGGTGGTAGTGGTGGGGCTTGTTTGGTTTTTTTTTTTTTTACCCCCAAAACGGTTCAACTCGGCCTGACACCGCGCAGTTGCTGTAGCTGGTCCGGTTTTACAGCAGCACAATCCCCCTTTTCGAGTTACGTCAGGGAGGAAAAGGAAAAGGCTTCTCCGCCAACTGTTATGTTTCACCCTCCCTGCTACTGTTGGTTTAACGTTAAGTTTGGTCGGCGGTCCACACTTACCCTGCCCGTCGTGAATATGTTCTTTCCTCCTCACGGCCAGGACTTTATTCAGTGTTGTGTAGGTTTCTGCGCGCTGGTCGTGATTCCATCCATCTTGAATTTGACGTCATCCCACACCAGGGATGAGGTCATCGCAAAGAACGCTCGTCACGTGCGCTGCGCTCTCATAGGCTGGTGACAGACCAGGAGGCGGGACCAACGGAAGACTTGACACTGAGGCTAATTTAAAGGGATAGGTCATATTTTTCATTTCAGCAGTCAATGTTTTTTCTGTTCTGTCTGCTTTTTTTGGGGCCCAAGGGCAGCTAACTGAAGTTACACTCCATACTGTAACTGACTGTGCACTTGAGCACTGCTCTGTAATTTATTTGTGTATTTAAGTGTGGTAAGTTTTGCTTGATGTTAGTCACATGTCACAGTAAACTGGGTGGAGTCTTTAGTGATGAGTTTTCACTGAAAAGGAAACATTTAGAGGGAGTATTTAAGCGCCTGTGGGCTTTTTTTTTCCTTTTTGCATTTCTTTCTTTCTTTCTTTTCTTAGAACATCCTCTTTGATGTTACAAAATAAACACAATGCTTACTGTGATTATATATTCAAACAACCTAAGCCCACCTTTCAATTTTAGTAAATAAAATCAATTATTTTTTAATACCTATGCTATGTATTCAGCTACAGAAGAGAGGTAGGTTTGTCTCTGTCTAACTTTATACTCTTAGGGGCAGAGATAATATGCATGTAACTACAAGCCCCCTTAACCCCAATGAAACTAATTAGGTCCTTGACTGAATGGAAGTCACAATAGCATGGCAGTAGGTTTGTGTCATTACTGGCATTCAGTGGGGACATGTTGCCATGTTTATTTGGCCTACAGGCCTCTTCCTGGAACGCTCTGTCAGCTACAGTACCTGGCAACAGCCTCATGACCCAATCAGGTGTGGCACTGGTGGTGAGAAGACTGATTGCACTGTTGCTAAAGCTTGCTTTTATAATCTTTATAATCATCAAAGTATGAACTATATCACAAAACCATGTTCTATTAAGATGACGTTTTTAATTTTGCGGTGTAACTGTATTTTGTGTGTAGTGACCTATGTTGACCCAGCCTGTAGCCTTGCATCTCCCTACATACACGTGCTCCAGCACTTCAGCTGTACACAGTCATTATCACCTAATGACTGAAGCAAGTTTAATCAGGCACATTTTCACACCTCATTACTATAAACGGAGCATCATTATATTAATCATTGCTTTTACCAAGAATGGAAATGTGCATGAAAAGATTTCAAAGACTGTAGAGGAGCTGTAGAATTTTATTTCAGGTATTCACATCCATAATGTCAAAGTGATGACAAAATCTTGATGTAGTCTTTTTTTTTTAGAACACATCTTTGACATCCAAAGCTTCCTGCTGTTCCTTCATATAATGAGAATGAAGACGTGGGAAGATGGCAGGGAAGTTCTCACTCCTCCTTACTTGACATTAATGGCTGACACAGGCTGTTAATGCCAGCAGCATAGTAGGCACTGCCATGGTTACCTGTGTGGAAACCAAGTCATTAGGGACTTTGACTCCTCCCATCCCATTTCTCTCTCCCTGGCATCATAAACATGTTTACCAATCCTGACACTGCCAAAGAATGAGTAAATTGACAACTTAATTATTGTACAAAAATAAAACTGAGGCCTGAGCTTGCTTTGTGAAGATCATGTGAATCAAAGGCTTTTCTCTTTGTAATAACTGACTCACTTGCTTGTCATGCTGCTATACTTCATGGCAATGCAATTGTGTGAATTGTAATGTTCAGTTTTGAAAAAATGAATGTCAGTATACTGACAAATGTGACTCCAAATATTAACATACATCTTATAATTACCTGCTGGCTGCTGTGGTTTTGTGGTCCATAAGGGACAGGTGATGGAACAAGGGGAGGGGACAGACACTCACACAGGAATTAGTCTTTGAATACACCCTGAACAGTGAGTTAGTATCACCCCAATGAGAAACATGCACATACAATGTGATCGGTAAATATATGGTTTAAATTATGAGAAAAATGGGTTGGATGCTCTCCATCTGGGTGGCTGGGGCCCTGCTGGTTCTCTGTAGGGGACAAAACATTGAACATGAAGGTAGGTGTCAAGACAGATTTGATGTATTACCAATATGAGGATTTTGTTTTTTTGTTTGTCTGGTTTATCTATTTGTTTATTTTTGCTTTACCTGCTATAGTTTGTTTTTAACATTTGTAATGTCACAGATGATAGACTAGACATATGTTGTACTTAAGTCAAAATCAAGGAGGATTGTTGATGACTAACTCAAGATGAAAGTGAAATTTAGTGTCATTATACAGCCAGAGACTACCTACCAAAGACACTAATCCAACAGTAAAATTGACAAGATGTATTTTATTCTAGGAGTAACTCTTTCTGCATCTGGCTACCATCTATGCATTCGCAATGAGACGAGCATTGTGAGTTTCCTTGTGATGCATAAAGTCCCCTATACTGTGACAAAGCCTTGTGGCGGCTGGCTCCTGTGGAAGATATGCACAGTCACACTTTACAGGATGACCTATCAGACTGAGTACAAGACAGTGCTGAAACAGGTGACCAGGTGCTGCGAGGGATACGTACAAGTCGGCCGTTACTGTGTCCTGCGTGAGTGTACTGCACATCATTTATCTATCTCCATGTTTGAAGATGGTAGTACAACATGCATTGTTCTGTTTGGTCTTAGATTTCAAGTGTCTTTGTACAGGTGTTTGTAAAATCTGATGATATGGCATCACACACTGCAGACAGACAAGCAAACATTGTGACATTTCAGTGTGTGGTACAGTGTACAAGACACCAGATGGAAGCACAGAAACTGCTACAAATATCTCACTGCTAATATATAGTCTGTAACATGTTATTTCCTTTGAATGAAGCTGTAAACAGGAGTGGGGAGTTCACTGCCAAGCCAGGATCCTGTCCAAATGCAGATGGATTGTGTCCCAGATCTGAGGACTGTGACTGGGACATAGACTGCCCAGGCTGGCAAAAATGCTGCCAGAGATCTGGTAGCTTTTTCTGCAGTGATCCTGCAAGTTAGTATATATCCTGATTGTATTTTTATTACTTGTTGAAGTATACAGCCAGTATAATTTTGCTCTTATTAAAGAGTATTTTCACCTAAATCATGAAATTTTGTGAAAAAGTGGTCATGCAGATAGTTTCAGTACAACATAGGTAAATGGAATGTGGTTTATCATGTTCAAAGCTGGGAAACGTGAGCCTATGTAGCTTTTGCTGTGCAACTGTGGCTACAAGTGACAATTACAGGATAAAACGTCATGCTAAAACATAGTGTAACAGTAAAGCACAAGCAGAGAATATTCATGAAGTTAGTGAGCTGACTCAGTAATGTCAGTTACACAGCAATATCTTATAAGTTTGCTAACAGTAGCAACCTTAAGCTTGTGGTCATACCAGACTAAGTAAGGCTATAGAAGCAAAACGCCTGAGTGTATTAAATTGAACATGGGTGCATTTTATTTCTCATGAATTCACATTTTCATTTCTAAGATGAGGTATCTGTTATTTTGTCTTTCGAAAGTTACATAATCTCACTTTAAAAAAAAGCTCAAGCCTCTTTAAAAACATGTCCCAGCTACTAGATAATCCACAGACTTCACTGTGTACCATTTTAATTTCAAGTTATTTTGTACTGAGTAAATAGCCTCAGTGAAAATTACTGAGGGCAACATCTCACTGGAAAATAACCTCACTGTTGATTTTTCTAAATGTCATTTTCCATACTTTTATCTTCAAACCAGAGCAAAAAAATTCCAAACATTTCTGCACGCTAGATAACCACTAGGTCTAAGTGGGAAAATATGAGTTTTCTTTGTGATTTGGGTGAATCCCTTCTAAAAACCGTTTTAATCCTTCAGGCTCAGCAAATTATTCTGAGAATGGAGGATACCGTTTCAATGCAACAGTGACGGTGAAGACAGATCACCACCAACTACTGTCCAAGGAAAGAGGTCTTCTGAATCACACAAGATTACTACAAGCAATGGTACTACTATTACTACTAATATGAATACTAACCATTATATGAATACTGCCACTTCTACAGCTATTAAGACCATTACTGCATAATAAGACTATGTCTTCTACCACTGCTTAGACTACTGACCAGCTACAACAATTGAAAATATTCTGGTCTGGAAATTATGTCTGTTAAAAATTGACCATGCAGAAGCAATACTAAAGCATCTACATGTCTGTTTCATAGTCATTTAATATTTTTTTCCTTTCATTAATTTCACACTAATTGTTGTGTCTGTGTATCACTCATAGGTGACTGGAGCTCTGCAGTCTGATCTGTCAGTTTATTACCTCAGTTCATGGCCTGTGCATCCATACAGAACTGCTACCTCACTGCTGATTGTCTGCAACTCTACTCTTTCACTGTACAATGTCACATCAAGGCTCCATCTTCTCCTCAAACACATTCAGGAGGTGTCATCTGTAACCGTGGAAGGTCAGGAAACACGGTTGTTCTGTACAGCAGCACTGATCTCTCACTGAGGCTACTTGGGGCTTTTTTTTTTTGCTAGAGAGATGACATTCTTGTAGAGTTTTGAGTATGATTCATGTTGCATAGAACACGTTGTTCAGGAAAAAATGACTCAGTCACACCACAGTTTCCTTCTCCCACCACTTATTTTGAGTGACAGTCATCTGTGGGATGTTTCCTGCAATAGCGGAAAATAACACCAGAGCGAGCACACACACACACACACACACACACACACACACACACACACACACACACACACACACACACACACACACATAAACATGCACACTTCCACACGTTCAGATATTAATCATGAATCAGTCATTCTTGTTACATTTGCACAAAAGACAGCAACAAACTCACCATCACACACACACACACACACACACACTCAACACACACTGAGTTGCCTTCAAATGTTCTCTTACAGATAATTAATTTCCTTCTCTACATTGTAGGCACATATTTCATTTTATGCCAGCATGATAATGTACTTTGATTATTTTCAGGCACCTCTGAACTACTTAGTGTTTGAATTACACATGAAAGAAAGTCCAACTTGTACATTTTATTTTAAATGGCAATATTCTTACCTGAAACCATTACTGTAGGTTTTCCAAAAAACTAGAATTTGGCTCCATAATTTCACAATCTAAATAACTTTTACTATAAATTATATTTTTTGGTAATTATTAGGTGAAGTATTAATAATTTTTAATTGACAAATTACAGTGGATAATTTCTTGTAATCTAACTCCTTATGCAAACATAACCTGAATCCAACAGGATGCACATGTACTTGTAATTCTTGTCTAACCTCTTCATATGTCTCTATTTCTAATTGCAGATGTAGATGAGTGTGCACACTCTTCTCTCCGTCAGTGCTCCCTTCAGGCAGAATGTAACAACACAGTGGGCTCCTACCAGTGCACCTGCCGTGGAGGATATGTTGATGTTGATCCCAGCAACCCTGGAGCTCATTGCACAAGTGAGGGTGACTGTTTGGTAAATTTAAAAGCAGGGAAGATACTATATATGGTAATCAAGATGGTAAGAGTCATAAGTAAACACCCCGGAAGCATTCACTGATGTTTTTACTTCACAAAACCCTTCCTTAATCATCCCTCTCTTATCCCTTGATACCTCTTTGACCAAATATGTTTATATTATGCAAGCCTAAAATTATGGTAAATACTAAATAACACTAATAAAGATGTAGGTTAATTATTAGGCTTTTTTTTTCTTGGAGGTACATCATTTTTGTGGTTGAACAATTCATAATATAACCAGAAATGATACAGACAATATACAGAGATCAATACGTAAGAAATAGGTAGAGTACATCAACATTTAAATTTGTCCAGCTTGGAATCTGTATCATATTACAAAAACAAACAATTTATTGATAGAGATAGATTCTATCAGATTCTATCTATAGCCAAAGATATCTGTGAACAATAAAATAATTCATTATAAATGAAGGCCACATGTCTCTTTAGTATTTTTTATAATTTTTCAGAGACACATGTTGAAGGATGCATATTTGGTTGATTGTTGTGGGGAATTCCAGCAGCTAACTGACAGAGTGAGCTGGATGATTATAAGTTTCTTTGTGAGTAAACTATTTTTTCACGGGTTAACACTTCATCATCTTATCAGGGTCACATCATAGGGAAGAGCCCTTAGGGTCTCACTATCTTGCTAAAAAGGTGAAATGAAAAGCAAGGAAATAAAGCTTAAAACATGGCAGGGAAACATTCATCACCTACACTAACAGCTGTGTAAAAGAAAATCACGAGACATGTTTCATCAAACACAAACATAGAAATTTTGTGGTAGGACAAGAATGACAAGGTTATGCAAGCTTTGTCTTTGGCAAAGCTAAAGGGAGCAAACTAGTAGATGCACTAACAATTGGACACAGTAACATGGCAGCCAAAGTAGTTCCTCAAGCTGCTTGAACCGGGAAATTGTGGTTAGTTCGAAACAAAATGTAATTCTGCAATCACAACAAACCACAACTTGTGGCTGGGTGAAGACTAAGGATTTCTCACGTTTTTAGACACAGAGATGCTAAAAGGATACTCCTTTGATATCACTGTGATATCTGTCAGCCAGTGTAGACAAGTAAGCTGCAGTCTCACCTAAATTTCTAATTAATGAACCTGTGATGGGAGAGTCAAAAAAGGGTGTACCTGGGCCCAACCACCTACGGTATTATCTCTACACTTAATATTTTGCATGAGAAGCGTTGATGTTGACATTGACCTCTCTCCTTTTTTCCCAGCTGACATCACTGTGTGGACCACCACAGAGGCCCCACTGACCTCCCTTCTACCCATGAACACGACCTACACCCCAGCTTCCAACACCACACATGACCCTACAGGCAACAGCACCATGGGTATCTTCAATTCCACTGAGACCAACATGACTACTACAGCTCTGAGTAATGCAAGCTCTGTCCCTTATAATTCATCACATGCTCTGCACTGGACAACTTCTGCACCTTATACCAGCGTGAGCTCAACTGTGAAGTCACCTCTGCCAACAACCACATGCTGTAAGAAATATTTTATTTTTATCTCAGAGCTGCTCAGAACCCCCTGTATGGATCACGCACCATTTTTGTGGGGCATTTAGATTAAATTTGGCTATTAGAAAAAATTAATAATTATATTAAGTAAAAGGATTTAATTTACATTAAATCCACCTCGGGGCACCACCATTAAAGAAAGGAAAAGTTAGCCAATTCACTGATTCAATCTCATAAAATGTACTAAACTATCAATTTGGAACTGATTGATATTTAACTTAATAACTACAACCAAAATTACCTTATTGATAGCTAGTAATGTAATCTAAATTACAGTACTATATACAGATGTGTATGTGTGTGTGTGTGTGTGTGTGTGTGAATTGCAGAAAGGAAAGACAAAAACAAAAATGGGTGACTAGGACTCAAAATGGCAGCCTAGACCGCATGGTGTGTAAACAAAGGAAAACAAAACAAAATTGGCTGAAAAAAGGAAAAACTACAAATGAGGTGGCGGGAGAGAGTGTAGGTGTTTCTTTGTTCTGCCTCTGTGTGTTCCAGCATGAATACACGTGTTAGCTCAGAAACAAAAGAGTGTGTAAACCAGGAGATTTGAGCTTCCTCTCTGTGTGTGTCTATATTTAAGAAAGAGTGCGTGTGAGATAAAGGTGCTGGGTTGAAAGAGGTTAGTTAGTTGCATGCAAGGCCTAGGAGTCACTGGATGTAACTCCAGTGCTATGAATACATGTGTGAAGCATAAACTAACGTCAACTTAGCAGTATAGCTATTCAACATTAAAGTGAATACATTAACCAAATCAATACATGTACATTGACAAAATTGAACAAGTTTTGTGCTTAGCCATGTGCCATTGCTATGCTATGCTGTGATGCTGTGCTAGTTAATGGTACCAGTCCATGGGGAAGAGTGGCTCTTTGGCATGCTGCTTTGTGAGCTGGTGATCCTGTCAGTTGTGGGTGAGCCAGGCTGTGAAGAGTTGTGGTTTTCGGTGTCAGATGATGCAGAAACTGGTCTCTCCTTTGTTGAGTCCAGCGGGCTGCAGGCTTGCACGGCTTTCTGGCAGTGTACAGGCCAGTCTTGCTGCTGGTTTCTGTATTGCTGAGGAGATCAGTTGTGCTGGCTGCGCGGCTTCTGTGTCATAGCTGCTGGCACTAAATAATTTGAATAAGGCAGGCCCTTGCGTCTTCTGCCGTTTAGAAAAGAGTGTGTTCTGTGTGTGTCTGCTTTGAGCAGGCCACATGTGAGAGCAGAGAGCTGAGCAGCTGAGAGTTGCTGCTCTCTTCTCAGAAAGAAACAAAGGCCAGCTGACCCTTTTATTTACCTGGTGACGTCAGGAGGGTCATAGGTCACCATGACCAACCATGATTGGAGTAGGGTCCATAAGCATCAGGTTACAGTTACAGGAAGCGACTGGAGGAGAGGTGCAACAACGACAATGGCATAGTATTAAATAACTAGTGTCATTATTCATCAGGGTTAGTGAGAACAGGAATGTTAGTGATATAAATGTGTTAAGGTGAGATGCAGAAAGAGTGCCCCCTAGAATGGTAAGGCCATATCTTTAGATTTAATTCGACATTAGTTCAAAATTTTGGCAAGTAGTTTTTTCAAGATATTTCCTTGCTTTCTTATTGAGAGAAGATTGATACCACTCTCAGCATGGGATCAATCTTCTCATCTAATTCTCTGCAAGAAAGCAATAAGCGTATCTCTCAAAATGTCAAACTACTGCTTTACCTGCAATGAATAAATGATACCCTGTTCACTGCCCCTGTTACCCCCCCCCCCCCCCCCCCCCCACTACCCATCATCACCTTCCAGCTCCTCCCAGTATCTCCAGTTTAGAGTTGGCCAATGTCACTGGAACCTCCTTCTGCGTGACCTGGTCCAGCCAGTTTCAGACAAACCAGACCTATCAGGTTGTTCTAAGCAAGAGGTCAGAGGTCAGTATTTGGGAGACCACTCACACCATGATGGAAGTGACGGGACTGCTGCCTGGAGTGCTCTACAATGTTACTGTCACGCCTCATGCTTGCGGAAGCCAAGGAAACACCCTTTGTATGTTGGTCAGAACTGGTAAGAACTGTGCAGACAAAACTAAGATGATTGTGAGTGGCTTTGATCTCATTGTATCATATACAGTAGTCTCATGGTGCCATTGTTTGTACATGAAACTGAAATTGTTTCATTTAATGGGATATACAGGAAAGGAGGCAACGTTGTATTTACACAATTTACACCTTACAGTAAATTGTTATTTTTCCTTTTACCCTCAAGGAATGACAAAAGTGATACAATTGCCCTAAATAACTAATATGCAATAAAGAAAAGAGTCTTTTTTTAACCAATAAGACCAGGGCTGGTAAAAGGGCTGACATTTAATTTGGAAAATGTATCTATTGTGCCAAGTAAGACTTTTCTTTATAGATGCTCAGACTGTTGACGGCACCGCTCGACTTACTGAAATCCAGTTCACTGCTGACCTGCAGACCACCAGCAGCCAGGCCTACAAAAACCTCTCCATGAGCATTATAGAGGAGGTAGGTGTATTATGTCGATTATCCAGAATGAGATCTTTGAACAGAATGTATCTAAAAATCCTTAAATTTCCATACACAGTAAACATGTCAATTTAAATAAATGAACATAACAAATGTTATTGTTTCATCTATTATTCTGACTGTGAGCATGTTTCTTTGCCACCAACAGATCTACCAGTCTCTGTCTCCAGAGATGAAGGCCATGGTGGATTCAGGTCAGGTGAGAATCGAGATCAGAAGCTTTTCCCCAGGCAGTGTGATAGTCAACTTCATCATCATCTTCACCCCCAATCAAAGCCAAGACATCAGAAATGTGTCCACAGCTCTGCTGTACTCCCTGATGAACAGCTCCAAATACACTGTGGATGAAAACAACACCAGCATAAATGGTACATATCTTTACCTTCTCTGTTCTAAATAGGTGTTTTTGAAACTGAACTGGTAGATATAAAGCAAAAGAAAAATACTTTAAAGTGCTTTAAAGAATACTCTTGAAATGTATCTTGTGACTCAAAAGGATTTTAGCAAAAAGATGGACTAAAGTGCTACTTTCAGTAACTTTCACCAAAGTCTAAGTTTGATATTACACACATATACGATTAGTACTACTCAGCTTTTGAAAACAGTTGTATAATGTCTTCTGTGTCTTCTCTTTTTCTTTTCTTTTCTTTTTTTACAGTTCTTTGTGCTTGTAGAACAGATTTTTGTTTCTGTTTTGTGCCATAAAGCAAAACCTTTTTGTGTCAAAATCAATCAAGAGATTTGCAAGTGTCAGATATACTAAAATCTAGTGCAGGGGCTTATTTATTTATTTTTTTTGGTTTTCAAGTGGAAACCATTTGCAAGCCAGAAACCAAGAGCACGTTACTTAAGTACAAAAGAAAGCCAGACTTAAGCCAAAATATTTTGTCTTTTGTAGATTTTGATGAATGTGCTTCAGGGGAAAATGACTGTTCCCAGTGGGCTACATGTACAAACACCTGGGCTTCCTACACGTGTGTTTGTAAGGACGGATTTATAGACAACAACTCACAAAGGCCTGGACGAGCCTGTCAAGGTAGTGTCTCACAATCTGATAGTGGTTACATTATACACACTAATAGTAACAGAATATCTTTGCATTTTGTAATCAGTGTCTTGTCTTGTGCAGCTACCGTGGAGACAACGACGCCAACAATATCGTTTTCAGTCAGCACTATCACTTTCTCTCCAACAAGACTCTCAAGCAGTGATCCAGCTTTAACCACTGCAACCACTACAGTCAGATCTACCACAATGGTTTCAACCACTTCTACAGTCACACAAACTGTTGCACCAGCAACCGCCTCTACTGCACCTGCAGCCACCTCTACTGCACCTGCAGCCACCTCTACTGCACCAGCAACCACCTTTACTGTCCCCACAACCACCTCTACTGCACCAGCAACCACCTCTACTGCACCAGCAACCACCTTTACTGTCCCCACAACCACCTCTACTGCACCAGCAACCACCTCTACTGCACCAGCAACCACCTCTACTGCACCAGCAACCACCTCTACTGTCCCCACAACCACCTCTACTGCACCAGCAACCACCTCTACTGCACCAGCAACCATCTCTACTGTCCCCACAACCACCTCTACTGCACCAGCAACCACCTCTACTGCACCAACAACTACCTCTACTGCCCCTTCAGTCACTTCTACTGCGACAGCAACCACCACTACTGCACCAACAACTACCTCTACTGCCCCTTCAGTCACCTCTACTGCAACAGCAACCACCTCTACTGCACCAGCAACCACCACTACTGCACCAACAACTACCTCTACTGCCCCTTCAGTCACTTCTACTGCACTAGCAACCACATCCACTACCCGAACAACCACCTCTTCTACCCCAACAACCACCTCTACTGCCCCTTCAGTCACCTCTACTGCGCCAGCTACCACATCTACTGCCCAAACAACTACCTCTACTACCCCAACAACCACCGCTACTGCACCAACAACTACCACTACTACCCCATCAACCACCCATTCTTCCCATGCACCCACCACTACTACCCCAACAACCACCACTACCAACCCAACAACCACCACTCCTGCTATGCCATCCATGACTTCTACCCCTCCAACCACCATCACCAACCCCACTACTACCGCTACAGCTCCTACAGCTAATGCTATTGTCATTAGAACTGCCATCAATGCCTCTATAGGGGCCATTTCAGTCGAGTGCAGGGTTGCTGCCATCACTGTAACAGTTGCCAAGGATTTTCTACTGAGCAGCAAGATCAGGGAGAGCGACCTGTACCTGGGCCAGCAGGACTGCGGCGTCAACAACAGCAATGCCACCCATGCCCAGCTGACCGTAGCGTGGAATGAGTGTGTCACTAGGCTTGTGCATGTAAGTTTTTTTTCTTCAGAAAAAGTGTCGCAAGAAGGAAACTTTTGCATCTTCCTACACTCTTGCATATTTTGTAGATACTATATTTGTGACTATTTTGTCTCTGAAACTGAAGTGCATTAACCCTGAAAATAACCCAAACTGCTTCTGATATCTGGTATTTTAGAATGACACCTACTACACAGCATCTGTAACTCTGTTCAACACCATGGAACCATACACCTTACCTAGTGGAACAGAGGAGGTACCCAGAATACGCCTGGAGGTTCCCATCATGTGTACCTACATGAGGAGCATGCTCATGTCTGCTGACTTCGGCTCCATGGGGTACGCTCCACTTGCTGTCATGATTACTCAGAATACAGCATTCTAGTTTTCATTTTACTAATAGTGCCAGAGCAGCTGAAGCAGTTGACAAACATGCATAGGAAGATATCAGATAGATTAAATCTATTTCCTGTGAAATCCAGATTCATAATAAGGTCTCAATTTAATAGATATCTAGCATATGAAGTGAAACACACACATACAGAGCAGGGTTTTACTGTGCTGTTCCCTGTACAACAAAACTCCTGCGCACACACCCGAGTCCTTAATAATTACAGCTTTACTTTCAAGTTTGACTGAACACCCCAAAAACAATAATCAACAAAATGTAATTGGAGTAGGGTATGATCAAAATATAGGATATATATATAGGATAAAAAGATGGCACATTACTGGTTCATAAACTGTAAATTGCACAAAAATATACACCTTACAAGAACATTTAATCTGATATGAGCAAATATCTGCAAGAATGTTCTTAATATAGTTTCAGATTTGTCGTTCTCTGACTTGTTTTATACCATAGACACTTGTCTCTAAAGAGCTCTGAAACTGCTTTGAAACCACAGGTAATAATCTTTGGATGAATATTTTGCTTGCCTCACGAAAACTAAGGGTAAAAATTTTAAGACTTTTTGCAGTGTTTTCCAGTTGTATGGGAGGCTGTATATTTTTTTTCCTCACCCATCTCCAGGTATGCCATGATCACAGATGTCATCATGGGCTCAGGGTCATTCCAGGTGACCGTGCAGCTGATGAATGGTACAGTGCCTCTACCCCACAACTACAGCTTGTCCCCAGAGGAGGCCGTGGTGGTGGAGGTCAGCCTCAACACCTCTTCACAGCAGATTAAAGTAGTTATCAACATGTGCTGGGCCACCCCAACCCCAAACCCTGCAGACACCAATCGCTACATCTTCCTGGACAACAGGTCTGTTTCTGTCTACAGCACTGTGTGTACTTAGATTACATTATTGTCAGTAATAAATGTACTCTTTCTCTACTATTTTTACAATTTTTGCTATTATATATACTAATTATTGACTTATATTATTACTACCACTACTACAACCACTACTTCAGAGTTTCTCAACCGTGGGGTTGGGACCCCACATGAGGTCACTTGATGTGCCTATATGGGGCCCTATAAGATTTCAAATAATTATATATTGATGTTTGATTGAGAAAATGGCAAAATTCAATATGTGTTAGGTAGGTATGAAATACAGACACGTCGTTATTTCCACATAATCTATGCGTATCTCCCAAGATGTGTATCTTGTAAGTAAAATATTAATATAACTGACACTCTAATGGCTGGGGTGATAAGGTCTTTGGGACCTAGAAATAGGCAAAAAAGGTTGAAATACCATGCACTACTTCATATGATGTAGTGTAGTGTAAGGTCTATAATTTGTTTTATAGTAAGACCCCTCCATGCTTTAAAGTCAGACTATTTAACTTTTGCTAAACAGCTGTCACTGTGAACACAAGTGACAAAGACAGGATAATGGTAAATGCTAAAGCAGTAGCACAAGTAAAGAAGAGTCATAAAGTCAACAAACTGAATCTGGAGTGTCCGTCATACAGCAATGTCTATCTAAAGCTTGCTAACGATAGCTAACATTAGCCATCATAAGGTCATATCAGGACAAGTAAAGCTTCAAAACCTCATAGTGTACTGAATTAAGCAATGGTGTGTTTACTTATGAATTTTCATTTGTAAGAACAAGAATGTGCTATTTTTTACTCTGCTACGTGTGCTACATTTTACTTAGAAAATGTACATAGTATCACTTTAATTATGATGAGTCAAACATAAAATTCAGTTTTAAACAAACAAGTTAACAGTGTCAAGATGCTAAACTGTCTTGCTGCTAATTTAAAGGGAAACACTCTTCAAAGAAGAATGAACACTCTTAACTCCTTGTATAAATTCACAATTAGAAAAAGGAAGCCCTACATTTAGGTAAAACTCATTTGCAATATCTATAAACCTCACTGTCGGTAAGTAACTCAATGTCAATGGCTGACTCAAAAAAGTGTCATTTGACATCATCAAGTCAAATCATAGCAGCAAAACAGTTGTCTATATATGTCAAAAATCACTGACATATAGTACCAGTCAAAAGTTTGGACTCATTTAATTGAGTTAAGAGAGTAAAAAAAACTCTGGTTCAGTTTTTCAGTGTCTTGTCTGTGCTCCACAGATGCCCCCTGAACACATACACCAAAGTGCTGATGAACGGGAACTCCAGCACATCCCGTGTGTCTGTACAGATATTCTCCTTCGTCAACCTGAATATGATCTATCTGCACTGCCAGGTGCAGATCTGTGTGCAGATAGGATCTGCTACCTGTGTGCCTGTGAGTACATCCTCTAAACAAAAAAAGTAGTCACGAGCTTGCAGCTTCGACAAGGTGGATGAATGTAAAATAACTAATTGACTGAGGCATGTCGATTTTCAAAGAAGAGATTTCTGCTCTGCCAGTGACATTTATGATTACCTTTAGCTTGTGTTTATTTTCAGGACTGTGTACAAAGAATATCTCGGTCTTCAAAAACAATTGGAGCAGCTGTTGGTTCTACTGGGCCATTACTCAGGTCTGAGAATGGTGAGTACTTACACAGAATAACAATATCTAGCATTTCATGTGTAGTTCTGTTTGAAAAATAAATTATTTTCAGCTTACATGCCTCTGCTGTGCTTAAATTTTAGTCAAAGATGGGATTTAATTCCAGCTAACAGCTTCCATTCTGCTTCTGACAGACTGGCCAGTTTTAAAAGTGGAAAAGCCATCAAGATCTTCAGTATCCATTATAAACTTGAGAGTCTCATTTTAGAATTTGAATGGGCTCTTGAATTAGGCCAGTAGTGCTGCTGCCTCTATCATCAGTCTGGTGGAGAGGGAAATTGAAGTAGATTGGTAAAACATACATTTAAAAAAAAACCCCGGAAAATGTTATAAAATAAATTTAAAGTATTTTATTTGAAGTGAACTGTTTTTTTTTCATCGTAGACTTATCAGTTGAAGTAAACGTTTGAGCTGTTGGATCAGCCTTTGGCCATATTTTAACTCACACTTATGGATGTACTGTCTGCTGTATGTGTGCTTGTTATAAAAGCCACTTATAAAAGTCACAGTTTTTATTTAATCTCTTCTCCATTTTGCTGTTAAAGTATTAACTTTAGTTATTTTCAGATCAATCCTGTCTTTACTGATTTCTGATGCTTCAACCTGACACATATTCTTTCAGAGTCCTTGGAGGAGGAATATAACACTCTGCACCTAGTTGGACTGTCCTGTCTTGGAGTCGGCCTGTCGCTCTTCTTCATCATTGGTTTCGTTTGCCTTTTCTACTACCAAAGGAATCGCATTGGACACTACAACTTCACTGTCAAACCCAAGCAGGAGAACTTCACCTACCTTGTGTTTAACACTTAGAGGTGCAGCAGCACTCCAACAACCAAAGTCACAGAGTCCCAAAAGATAAATGTTGCAGCGGATACATTTGGTATGTTGTTACAGTACAGCTGCCACTGAGTGGCGCTGTTGCACCATTCACACATTGCAAATATTTGCACATTAAACGATTTATGAAGAACACATATTTACATTTCACCTGCCCCTTGACATATATTCAAGATATTAAAAAATTAGAATAGTTTCATGCTGGGTTGTCAAATATAAACACTATAAATGTTTCATGAATATTTTTTATTTAAATTAAAATATAAAATAAATATGTATGATTTATTACACATTTTAAAAGTTATAATGTTTTAAGCCACATGTTGCATATATCTGTGAACAAACATGTTCACAATAAGGAACAAGAGATATTAAATACTGGAAAAGAAATTTAAGATAATATATTCAGACTCACTGAGTATGGAGAACATTTCAATACATTTCTAATGCTATGACTTTGCACTAAACTAGCTTGTATTGCGTATCTCTGTATAAATGATCATGTTCATGTAGTCCAATATTTTTAAAATATACCATTTACAGTCCTGTTCAAGCACAGTTATCACTTTATTTTCCTTTAGCTGCTATTTTTCTACAATTACAGTTTTAGTATTTGTACTGTTACACATCAGAAATATTCATTCTACTCTCACTTGTACAAATTCTTCATTTATGATGTAAGTGCTACGACAATAATAAATATGTCCTGTATGAGTGCAGACACTTGAGGGTGCTGCTGACACAGTTCCTCAGCTCTAAAAAACTATGCAAGGTGGCTTCCTGCATGCACAGAGATAACATGTTTACAGGAGACGACACAAGGTATGAGGTGTTATAAGGAGAAGTTGCTATTATAGGCAACATTATGGGATGGGATGGAGGTCATAGAGGGGGAGGAGGGGTGTCATGTTCTCTGTTAATCAGATCAGTGGTTAAGAAAAAGATCAGTAGTAAGCCTTTCTCAGTTGAGCAGAGCTGAAGAGGGGGATCCAGCCCCCCCACCCCCCACACTTCCCATAATCCCACATTGTTGACTACAGGGTCATAAATGCAGCTCCTGGATCGACGGCGGGTGCTGAATACTAAACAGGAGAGGCTTTCTCTTTGAGAGGAAGTCCCCGGAGACCTGTGGTGAGGGAGGGAGGGGGGTTACTACCATCTGGAGGGCTGCAACTGCTCTGCCTCCTAATTAACCCATTCAGCCTCACTGTCTGAGACCTGGCAACCCGTTTCTATGGCAACAGTCCAGTGCAGGGATGGAGGGAATGATGGGTGGAGAGAGGGAGAGCAATAGCGATCAAAAGAGAGAGAAAGAGCGGGGAACCATTTCAGTTCAAAAGCGTGAAATGGGCTGAAATGTGCCTTTATTATTGATTTAAAACAAAAAAACATTCAGATTTTGTGGTGCAAATTTAAACTCCAAATTACTTTCCTCCACCTCTTCCAATGAGTGTTTTGTCACATTTTTGCATTTAATCTACCCTGGATTGCACTGGATTTAAAAATAACTGTGCAGGTGATCATTTATAACCTTCACACAAAGAGTGACGGAAACTAGCAAGACTCCTCATTGTTAAATACAGAAAATGAGTGTCTAGGGAGTGATTCGTAAATTCATAAGGCCTTGGAGATTAGGGGCGGGGGATGCACTGGAGGAGAAATTAGTTTTTCCACTCTGTACATCTATATTCCGGAAAGCGGTGGAGCCACATCCCTGGCAATGGCTGCAACCTGATCTGTGTCTCTTTCCTCCCCCTCTTCCTCACATCCGTTTCTCTCTGTTCATCCAGGTCAGTGCGGCTGTGAGACACAGTCATTCATCATGCTTTATGCTCTGTGTGTGTGCAGGGTAAGCAGGGATCTCCAAGGGCTTTCAGACTTGAACTCACACAGGTCATTACTAATTAAACATCCTTGTGTTTTTATAGACCAGCACACAATCTTCCACCAGGCACCAGGGCAGTGTAATGGATTGTAATCCTCAAACGTGAGAAGTGTAATTTCGCTGTTTAAAAAATCTAGGTCACCTGATGGTCTAATCTCAGTCACCTGATGTGTGACTTTTGTCACTTTCATCAATATACTGTATTTCCAGATCTGAAGATTTTTTTCAAGGGGTTTGGTTCTTCAATCTGAAAACTGCATTAATAGTGTTACCACAAAAATAACTGCAAAAGCAAAAGAGAGCTTTTGGAACAGACTTTTCCACTGATATTTCTCTTACTACCAACATCTGCAGTGTACCACAACAGAATTGATGTTGATCCACTCTCTTTGCACAGTCCTTTGAATTATTTGTGAGTATTTCATTAGGATGGCTGACTCGCTGATTAAGACTGACAGATTGAGTGCTACTTCCCCTCCCCAAGTGTTTGTTAAAGACAACAGACTCTCTGTACACAATTCCACAAACCCCAGAAATCTTAAGCACCAATCCAAGTCCCATACTGTATGTGAGGAGACACCATCTCTGAAGCAGAGAGCTCAGCTATGCTGTATGAGCACTTTGTGTGTGTGTGTGTGTGTGTGTGTGTGAGAGAGAGTGAGGGGATGTGGGCATAATTATACATATTGTCATTTACAGTTTCCTATAATTCTAACAGTGGTAATAAAAGGAGGCCAGTCTAATGAGGAGCAACATGAATTGTGACAAGGAAACAGCTTCTCTGCACCAAAACTTCAAACCAGCTGCTTTATTGAGTCTCCCTCCCTCCCTCCCTCACTCCTTCACTGTCCTGTTTCTTAATCTCTCTTCCCCTTACACACTGGACTGTAAGCCATAAATGAAATATCAGTACCTGCCTTAATGAAGCACTCAAAAAGCCTGCTAGAAGTCGCTTCCAAAAATGCTGCTTGTGCTTTTTAAGGAAAGTAGGTAGTCCATTCCTCGTTCCTTTTGGTTTTGTTTTTTTGTTGACTTGGACATCTGACAGGAGTGCACAATAACCTGTTCAGTCCTCGTTTTCATCCAGCAGGGATAAATATGGTCGAACAAGCAGAGTTGTTTGACAATGGACCAGCTCTGGTTCCAGACTTGCTTGAATGCAGTGTTTTGGATTAAACTTGAGAGGGCTGGGTATCAAACCTTAATACATTCTTTGGTACTGACAGAAATATGTCCATAGCACAGCAGTACTGAAAACTGTCAGGTACTGAAAGCTGGCATTGAATGTCTGGTCACAATCTTGTTCACCTATTCTTTGATCAAATAGTTCATTTAAATCAAAATACTGCCAATTTTTTGACCATTTTATTTCGGCAGCTTGTGTATAAGCAACAATTAAGGATCCACCCAGGCATGTTTTACGATATATAAAGTATTCTACTTTGATAATTAGTAATTTCTGTCTAATATGGTTTTCCCACAAATACCCAGACAACAATTCCTAAAATTACATCTACTTCTTTTATAAATATTTGACTATTTTTAATTTCAGAAGTTTAACTGCTTGGACACAAGACGTCTCCTACTACACTGTAAAGTCCATTCTCTGTGTACGTGCCCCGGAGGTTTCCACATCACAGTTGTTTGATATCTCACTAGTCATGATGTCACAAAAGCCTGCTTGTACATCCACCTGTCAAACTCAGATTTAAGGTGAGCACAGAGAAAATTTCCTCCTTCAGCAGATAAATGTGAAAACAGCCTTCTAGTGTCAAATACACATACATCATTCTGAAGGAGCAATAAGCAAAACACATTTTTGGGGGACATTTGAAAGCTTTGGGGTCTTTTGTTAAATGAAAAAGAGGATTTGTAGAAAAACATGTTTGAATTTCTCAAAGTAAGATATCGAAAACTAGTACTGAACATTTTCAACAATGCTAAGTCCTATCAGTTTAAAAATCATTTATGTATCCTTTTTCAATTTTTCTATCCCATACTGTAGTTTTTCCCCTTTGTCATGCACTTAAACATCATGGTGTCACATTGGATCTAAATGTAGGGGTGCTGTGTCTATGCTACGTACTGAACTCTTCCTCACTTCAGACCCCCTATCTGAAAATGACTGACCATACAACAAAAATTACAATACAGTATGGCAATCTGTAAGTTATGCTTATTTATTTACACTAAAACTGATCAATATACAGTACAGTTGTTTAGGTATTTGTTATATAAGCACTTTATGGTGTGGTATTTCTGATAATATTTGACATATTCCTTTAAAATAAATTGCATGAAACCAGAAAATGATGTAGCACCTTTGCAATAATGCCATGGGTCAAACAGCTGTGACCTTTGAGCCAAAAGCTGTTTCAAACATGCATGTTAGCGGCAGTTTTTTTGGATTTTTGGTGGGAAATACCTCTTTTTTCTAATCCAACTTAGTTGCAAATTCTAGATATTTACAGTACAGAGCAGCAGTCCCTCTAAAAGGTGTAGCTGCCTCCATCCACACAGGCAGAACTACTCAGTCTGGTTCACATCTAGGGCAAAGCGTACGACTCCGCTGCTCCTCCGAGGTTCGGGCCTATCCATCGGTGGTGGTGGTTCTCCTCCAGAAGCACCCTGGGAATGATGATGACTGGGTCGGAGAACCTCATCTTGAGCATCTCTAGGAGGCAGCAGATGGTTAAGATACCAGAGAAGAAAGAGACAGAAAGAGACACACAATGAGGCATTTCTCTCAGGCATGCAACAACAAGTCATTGGGTTGAGTCGAGCTGAGCACCCTGTGACCGCTCATTTCAAAGAATATCAGGCTTCTGTTTGAGGGAGGAAAACTCGAGCTAGAGCATGACTGCAGCCTTCTTTGCCTGTTTTCTTGTCACAGATGTTACAAAAAATCCCTCAAGAACAATCTCGATAGAATAAAGTGACTTACAAATCATGAGATATGTATCTTTGAAAACTATGACTATAAAATCCATTGTGTTTTGGGAGTACAGATAAAATAAAGTTTTTTGGTCTATTTCTAATAATGCGTTGGACAGCTTTGCATTTGGATCAATACAGGCCGTTGGCTGGAATCGATACTTTGACCCATCCAATTAGTCACAGTGACGTTATAAACTACAGGATGCCAATAGTGCAATGAGGGTCTCGGGGTGTTCGGTGAAAGAAAGCTACATGATGCAGTACACTTTCTATTCCAAATTAACCAAATAAATTAGCAGTACAAATTGGAATGAAGATCATTAACATGCACTTACAATTTCCTTTGAAATGTCTCTTTCCAAAGCAGAGCCTCTTCCCTCATTCCATTCATACTTACCCCGGTTGAGTTCATCTTATATCCGAGCTAACACTCAACAGATATTTTAGGTATCGTGCAAAGTCTAGATCAAATTATTAGACATGAAATCAGATTGCAGGTCCAACAGAAAACAGTGGCAGCATGCTTTAGAAACAGATTTTGAATGAAAAATGTGATTATTATAATGTAAACACAGTATGAAACTTTTATCCAGTGACTGAGATGCGAGTCTATAAAATAGTATTGCATGTGATTACATGGGTATGAGTAACCTGCCTCATAAATGAGTGTAGAAGTGACCTCCACACTCCCTGGGTGGATTTTCGCAGTCATGCAGTTTGTTTTAACCATGAAGAGTGGGTGCATTATAGCAGTTGACAGAGAGTCAAAGATGGTTGGAGATGACTGGACTAAACCTGAGGCCTCCTTAAGAAAAGGGACTTCAAGGAACCTTACATGTAAGATGGGACAGCAGGCAGTCAGACAGCCCCGTTCACCCCCTACTCTAGTGTCCATATGGAAGAGAAATACACAGGCTATGACCTGAGGAG
The DNA here is from genome assembly GCA_038419695.1 of Scomberomorus guttatus. NCBI lineage: Eukaryota > Metazoa > Chordata > Actinopteri > Scombriformes > Scombridae > Scomberomorus > Scomberomorus guttatus. The sequence goes on along the minus strand of CM076460.1, from coordinate 6,277,638 downwards.
TGGTGGATCACCAGAAAAACAAAACTGTGCCACTGTAATAGAAAACAAAAGTAAATCACAACTCCATGAGCATGTATGAATGGGAATGAGTGGCATTTGTGGCTCGTGGTCAATTTCTTTTAGTTGCTCTTGCGGTTACCTGGGATTGGGTAGTGCACAGCCCCACAGGTGTTGCTTTAGAGTCTGCACCCAGCCAATATCTCGGATTGGCTGGCAGAGTTGTATGTAGTGGTACTGTTTTAGCACAACCCTTCAAATGAATCAGAATGTCACTCATTAGCACACGACAAATTGGACACAGCATCATCCAAATGTGACATCGTCAAAATATTCTAACAATGACACCAGACTAAGTATGAGAAAGAACAATGTGATGTTAGCAAACATAATATCACACATGTAAGGTTGTTTTTTTTCAGCATAAAGGAAAATGTATTATTTCATTTGTACATTAACTTGTAAGAGGCCTAAGAAGCACATGACATTTTATGCTGGAATAAGTTTCTGGACACCCTTTGACATGCATGTTGCTCTATAAATCAGATGAGTTCTTGGAATATATTAGAGACGTGATGCAAAAATAATATATTCTTCAGTTCTCACGTGAGGGCGACATGCAGGGCCTGGAAAGGATGTCAGAGCTCATGCCAGAAAGCGGCGCAATCTTGAATAAGCATAGAAAGAAGTTGTGAGAGCAAAATTCTCTTCCATGTGGATTTATTTAATAAATGTTGTCTGTCTCACAAAGACAAAGACTGGGACAGGAGAAACGCTGACAGATACCTGCAACCACTAATCGTTCACCATTCTTCTTAACAAAAAGAAGCCAGAAGACATTGCTTTTTCTGCTTTTTTTGCATTTATTTGTAATGTTTCATTAAATACGAGCAAGCAGATAGAAACACAAGCACGTCACAGTCAATTTTTTGTTTTTTTTCCCAAGACATAATTTTCTTTACCATACTTTCTATCCTTATTTGCCTAATAGTCACAAAGATAGCACCGGTGTGTGGCGTGCTAAGCACTGTGTACATTTACTGCCCCTACAAGCCCCCTCCCTTGTGTTACATGACAGAGCATCCCCCAACCAAAGGCTGCAAAATGCTAATGAGTCGGGCCCATTCCTGATGGGGCACTTGCTCAGCTTGGATAGACATGGTGGTGGTGGTGATGGTTGCCACAGAGAATAGAAACATACAGCCGTCCAGTCAGAATGGAGGGAAGGATGCTGAGTAGCAGAACTAATGAGAACAGTGAGGTGTGTGTGGGTGGAGCACAGTGATGGGTTGACCCATGACAAGACTGTACAGTGCTCTTCTTATCCAAAGGCCTGTAAAAAAAAAAGGTGCCTCTATATATATATATGCTAAGAAAGCAGCTGGTTGCTTTGGACCAAGTTAAGAGTCGGACATGGCTCTAAGACTCAGCCAATGTGAAGCCCTGCTATTATATATATATAGACAAATATAAGCTATATATACAAGGGAGGGTATAATTAGTTTGAACAGATAACAGTAACAATACAACTTACTTCATGTTCCCTTTTTCTTCAACACATCTCACTAATGAAATTTGGATTAAACCAGAATTAGACCAGAATTACAGCTTGTTTTGGTACGCTTTTCTAGACACACAAACACGGCACCACCATGTTGAACTTGCCAGACAAAGCAAAAGTAAATCCAGTGTTCAATCAGCATTTTTAAAATAAACTTATCAAACCAACATACTGTCATACACACCTAATCCTACTAAGATGACCTGGAAATTTGAGGCAAAACAAGTACATGGATTCAGAAACAGAAAGCGATGAACAGAGAAGCAGTTACACACCACTTATTGTGGTATATTAGAATATGAGAGGTATTGGCAGATATACTGTAGCTTATTTATAATGAAAATGAGATCAAAACTTCTTCTCAACTTCAAAACTTCTTATACTGAACAAACAGCAGCGAATTGTTCATGATTTATTTGCAATGTGAATCTGTGCTTCATCCTTACAGCTCCCTCTTTAAAGGTGATGAAAAGTGCTATTAAGCAGTGGTATCAGCTGTTTGCTATCGTCCCATGACAGTCTAATCACATTGGTTATGGCCCCCCTCGCAGTGCAATTACAAATAAGCCAAAAGGAGGTGTGTGTGTTTGAACGCATGCGACCGCAATTGCGTAACGGCTGTGAAGCTTTACATAGGGATCAGTCTTGTTAATAAAGGCTGTGTTGGTAGCGCTTACACTGAGGTATGGCCATTGAGATTGACAGCTCTGCATGCTGTGTGCTTGGCAGACAGAATACAAACCGGACCGCTCAACGCAACATTTTCCAAATCCACTGAACTCTTCCCTCTTTGATTCTGAGAAATGTTGTTGCTCTAATAGTAAATGTCATCAAGACCGCACGAAAGTATTATCTAATTCAGAGGGAATACTCATCTGCTATGCAAATAACTGGTGTTTAATGCATAATCAGTTTAGTGTGATCCAGATGGTTCGTTGGCAACAAATTGGGTGTTACAAAATCGCTTTGAGAGAGCTAAAATACGAGTTTCACATGAACGGAGGAAATGCTGAATGGGACAACAAGGTGTTTTTCTTCATGGTGAATTAAAAACAATTTTATGTAGCCCACAACAGAGTTTAGTTACAAATGAGACATTGGATTACAAAATCACATTTAACAAAGCGTTGTGATATTGCCCAACTGATAACACACAGACTTTGAGCCCTGTGAGCTCTACCATGAACAGAGAAACAATAGCAAAGATGACAGAGCAGGTACAAAACAAGCCGTGGATCCGACACTCATGACTAACCAAGCGGGACATTTATCAAAGATTTTCAGATGACTATCTTTTGCAGTTAATTTAGCAAGTGCAGAAACCATATCCAAAGTGCCAATTTGATTATCTTTTCTTCAAAAAAAAAAACAAAAAAAAAACAAAAAGAAGAAGAAAAAAATCCTTGATAAACTCAACAAAGCAATCTGCTCAGTTGATCAAAGCCAACCCTTCAGAATTGCTTGTCATTGGGCCCATGCAACAAGAGCCATCCATTGGCTAGCCAGGCAGCCAGTAGCCATGGCAACCTGGAGATGGAGGCGAGCAGAGTGGGGGTGGTGGGTGGCATCAAATGGCGGAGAAAGAGGATGCTCACGCCCACTCGTTACTATAGCGATCTAGTATAGCGTGAGGCGGGAGGAGCAATGACATGTCATGTCTAAACCCCGACATCTTATTCTATTATTGTTGTACAAATGTAGCCAAGAGGTAGTGAAGGAGGACAGAGAAGAATGAGTGGATACTGAGAGATTGAGCAAAGAAAGAAGAAGGTGAGAGAGACTAGAGGAGGACACAGAGACAGGAGAGGAGGAAAACAAGAGAAGAAGAGAAAAGATGAGAAATTGTAATTTTGCAGCCTCTGTGTTTGTTTTCCCCCAAAATAAGAAATAAAAGGAGAAGTAGTGCTAAATGATTTTTACTCTTTTGCCTCAGCCAGTTTGTTGTTCATCTCTTTACTTTTCTCCTTGTCCCCCACCGCCGGCCGGTTCTCGGGCTGGTTCTCCGAGGTCGTCTTCTTGGAGCCCTTCAGTGCGGTGCTCTGCTTATCTTTGGCTTTCTTCCCTGGCTTGCCCTGGCCTGCCGCTGTGGCTCCAGCCTTTTTGGGTTTAGAGCGAGGGGCACTATACCTGTCAACCTAAGGATGTCGGACAGCGGAAATGAGATTCCTGAACTGAAATGCCTGAGTTATGGCAATGCATTCATTTGTTGTGCAATGAGACGAGCAAGGCAAGAATTTCACAACATTATAATAATGTGAAGAAATTTTTTTCAGCTCCCCTAGCACAGATGAGTGAATTTCCCTTCCCATAATTCATTTTAAAGCATACTACACACCTGTTTGGTGGGGTCTATGTAAGGCTCGCTGTACAAACTGCGTATCCTCCTCCTCTCCAGGGCCTTGTTGTCAGCGGGCTGCAGCGGGGCTTGCCCCTTGAAGGTAGCACTGTAGCTGGTCTCTAGGCTGGTCTTCTCATCCGGTGGCAGGTACTGGGACTTGGCCCGGATCATCCTTGTTGGCTTCACATCTCTGTAAGCCTTAAATTCAGTTCTGTGTGAAAAGAAAAAAAGTCAGCTTTAACACCCATCAATACTGATTGATAGTCATCATGACAGTGCACAGGTGAGGGTGATGTTCGGGGTAATACTTTTCTGTAAATGCCTCTGATAAACAGAAGATGTTTAGGGTTCAGAGCTAGGAAACTTTCAGCATAAAAGGAAAATACGCTTAATTAATTTCTTGCCAAAAGTTAGATGAGAAGATTGATACCACAAAATGTTTTTTTTCCACAAAATGTTCCTTTAATACCAATAAAGATCAATCTATCTTTGAATTATATATTTTGCAGTATTTGTCCATCGCTTTCATGCTGGTTCGTTATACCTTTTCAATGGTTTGTATATTTTGTACATACTATTTTTGTTTTCCCATTTGTTTTGTAGCTGATATCTCTGGTATAATTATCCATATGCAAATCAGTAATTACTTTGGGTGTCTCCATTGTCCTTGGTGTGTGTATACTGCTGTATCTTCTTGTTGGCTGTCTGATGACAGCGGTCTTTGTTGGAACATCATTTAAAGAAATAAATAAATCTCTATTTAAATAAATTACTAATACTTTTTTAAGGTAATCCCTGGCCAGAGAAAATAAGTGAATGGTGCATCACTACTGTAGAGCAGAGTATGTCAGAGGTACTGTAGGTGGGAGGAGGTCTGCACCACAGGCTGGTGGTGTGATATTCTGTAGTCCTCACACAGCAGTTCTGAAGAAGGTCAGCAGTATGGCATTCACACAGACTGGCCTGCAGCATCTGCTCTGTATCAGTCTCCTCACATTTAAAAGACCTATGGATAAACTGAACGACAGAGGACAACCACAGCAGCTTGATACCAGGTGCATATTAAAGTCATTTATTTTAATATATAATACACTGCATCACTCTCTCTCTCTTTCCTTTACACTTCTTTCTCTGCAGTGCTCTGTATTCTCACAGCATTACTCGCCCATCCATTTGCAGCAAACTACCATATGTTACAGATACAGAAACTGTGAGTTAATCACCTATATTGACATTGTATTAGTGGTATTAGGGCTGCAGCTAACAATTCATTATTGATTAATCTGCTGATTATTTTCTCAATTAATCCATTAATCATTTAGTCCATTAGATGTAATCACAATCTCCTCCAAGACTAAAGATATTAAGTTTATTATTACATAAGACAAAGAAGAGCAGCAAATCCCCACAAATGAGAAGCTGTAACCAGTGAATATTTGATGTTTCTACTAAATGACTTAAACGATCCATCGATTATCAAAATAGTCAATGATATCGATTAATTGGCTATTCGTTTCAGTATTACTATCTATTGTAAAAGAAGAAAAACTAAGATTCTGCTTACAGAAATGCTGAAATTGTTCTTACAAATAAGACTTTTGTGAACAAACATTCATTACAGTGTAAACAGATAAAGAGCTGAAATGCACCTTTGCTTGAAATGTTAGTATAATGTCTGTATTGTAGGGTTGGTTGCTCTACAGAAAGCTGCTATAAGACCTTCTAATATGTTTAAAATGGTTTATATTGCCCTCTTGGCCAGGTCTCTCTTGAAAAAGAGTTTTAAATATCAATGAGACTTTTACCAGGTTACATAAAGGAAAAATGGAAAAAATGAAATTAATAATATCTGAAGAGGAAACTTCTATTTATTTGGGTATATAATAATAAGCTAAAATTTGAATGGGTCTTGGATTTTCTTTACAACCAGAAACAAAACAGATACATGTGCTCTAGCTGTACTTTGAACCAATGTTCACTTCTACAGAGAATGAACAAATGGAAAATGACAGCATGCCATCGCAAATTAATTTCTGTTTGAAGTTCATTTAATTAGTCTAACAATGATATGAAATTGTTAAAACTGTCTTCATAATAATGAAGAGAAGGGAATGTATGTACCCCTGTACACATCCTAGAATTTGACCTCTGTGTCCTCAAACACTCAACTGTAAGGCTCAGTGAGACGTCCCCCTTCCCCGTGTAACTAAAGAAAAGCACTATATTAGGAAACACCATTATACCGGATAGAGGAGCAGACAAGGCTAGGCTGCTGTACTGGAGCCTCATTAGAACAATTTATTAGCCCAAGTCATACGGAAAGACATAAAATCAATAAATGGCAGCGAAGGAAACAGCCATGGAGACTGTGTGATCCTGTTTAACGTGTTGTATGTGATTTTACAACATCTTCTAATGTGTAACATCGAGGAGGGGAGGTAATGAGACTGTAGCTGAGCCGTCTGACTCAGCATCACAGTAAAGAAGCTCGGTCCTGACCTCAAATGTTCTTGTGGTGGGGCGTCATGGGATAACACGTGGAAGTGGAACAATGAACAACAACAGATTGTGTGACAAGTGAGACACAGTCCTGGAGTTCATGATTTATGATTCTCCTCGTTTTTTTCAGTGGCTTATAATAATTTATTTAATTTGTATCTATGTTGGTAATACTGATGAATATACCTCAGACAGATTTAGCCAATAAATTTCATGATGAAAGTATTTTCATCTGACATTTGTGTGTCAACAGAATATCAATAAAGACACCTGACATTTACAAATTATTCAACAGATTTTCAATTAAAAATCCAAATGCTTTAACTTTCACCATTTTATCTTTTTAACAATATAACTAGTTCCCATTAATCTAAACTTAAATTAGCTGTCAAGCACTAACATTTGAGCTGTTCATGTATTAAACAAGACTGAGGCGTAAAATGTTATTTTACCATAACGTGAAAAGCAAAGTGTTTATGTTACAAAGGCTGGTGACAGCAACACGGCTGCTGAATAGAGAAATCCCTTCAGTGGTGCGCAAGAGAGGTGGAAATCACACAGAGAGCGATTACATAACAGGACTGAAGTCCACTTTCAATGCTCGACTGGGCCAAGAAGCTGCAATGCAAAGACAGGTTATACAACAATGTCCAAGGCCAAGGGTATAAAGCACTCATATGACCTCACAGGGTGTATGTGTGTGAGAAAGACAGAGAAAGAGACAGATTGTGAGTGCTGGAAGGGTTCACAGTGTGAAACACCGGTCTGTACAGTAACATAGCTGCTATTCATGGACATATGACTGTTTAACAATAACGCCTGTGTCTCTGAGATCAGTGTGTACTTGGTACTAGTTTAAAAATGATTGTTGGGAAAGCTTTCTTGGTTCAGTGGCCGTCATGTCACAGAGCTGTATTGGCTGCATCTAGCCACTGTACATATCATGAGTGTTAAAATGTAACAGCCTGAGGTTCACATGAGGCCGTTACCTTCAGCTCTGGAAACATCACAACACTGAAACCAGCCATTCATTGACACGAAAGCACTAGCAGATATTGAGATACTGATATTATTTTTATGAATGACAATGTCGGTCCACCACTTTGGCCTTAACTTAAATATCTCAACAACTGTTGGATGGATTGAATTTAATTTTGCACAGACATTCATGTTCTCCACAGGTTGAATCCTAAAAAAAATTTAAACCCCTTTTTCATTAAGTGCCATCATCAGCTTTTGATTTTTTCAATACTTTGGTTTATGACCAAGTACCTGCAAAACTACTGACATTCCCATTAATGATAAACTGAATTGCTAAAGAGTAGCAAAGGAGCCCCTTTTCAGATCTTAGGTATGTGTTGGCTGGTGTGTCATTTTCCTACAGCAGTTGCCAGTCAGAGGTGAGCAGTGATTCTAATACCTCTACTCTGCCCACATATGTACAGGGAAACAAAATTAGAAACTCTGTAACTACTCTGAAACTACTGTATTGGACTGCATTACAACATGGAGGTGTACATGAAAAACTGGCACCTCGTTGTGTCTCACTTGCTGTTTAAAATTGGAAACCACAAGTTCTCTGAGAATGTTGCATAGTTGAAGACTGAATAATTGAACATCAGAGACAATTTTAAATAGTGCAGCGTTCAAACCCACTGATCAAGTGCTAACAGCTAGATGGTGACAAAAGTGTCATTTGATAAAGGGCAGCTTTATACTTCAAAAAAGGACTGTATACTGCATCACACCACCAAAGTACAGTCAGCTGTGTATTTAAATATATAACTAACAACTAACTAATGTATATTAAACACCCATTAAAATGACCTAAGATATGATACATCTTTCAAATAACCTATTACTATTTTCCTATTTCTCCATCTTCTCCTGCTTTATTATTTTGGAAGATGTTCAGTTCTGTGAGTCACTGAGGCCCAGGCTATGCTTATCATTCTGCCTGATATTTCTTGCTATGTGACTAAAGCTGCTTTGGACGGCCGAGCCTGCTGACCCGCTGTGGTGGAGGGGATGTGCAGAGAAAGGCCTCGTCATTACAACCAAACACTGGCACTGACAGCGGTGGAACCACGCCAGGGTACAGCACTGCTGAGCTGCATGTATCCCTGCTCTAACGTGGCACAATCTGGACATACTCACCAACAGGGAGTCATGAGAGAAAAGAATAAAAAAACAAATCCCCACAAATATCTGCACTGTGGAATCAAACTGTGTCGAGCAGCTCGACACAGTGTGAGCTGCAGTCGTCTTGACACATAATCACAGTTAAAAGCATGATGACAGGTTAGGAGCAGGCCTTGGAAAAACAACCAACCCGGAATAGAGTGAAAAAATTAAATTGAATTAATTTCAGTAAAGGATTCCCAGAGAAAAAAGTATTCAAATCCAGTATTTTGGACTGTTTTTGTAAGACAAAACAAGCAATCTGAAGATTCTATGTCAAACTGTAAAGGGAATTCTTCACAATTTTCTTGCTTTTTCTAAAGCGATTCATCAATTGTTATATTATTAGAATCAGTAAGAAATATAATAGCTTTAATGTCCACATATAGATGCAGTGTAACATGGAATTTTGTCTTTATATGTGACTCTGTGTTATAATGCACTTTGAAATTCTGTATGCTATAAATACATCCGTACACCAACACTGCTGAGACTAACTTGTGTCCAGTTATCACTGAGAGTGACCACAGTGATTCTGAGTCTAATTCTACACCAGTGTTGGCCAGAGATAAAGGGCTGGCCGGCTTCTCTCAGAGTATTCCAGGGAATCAATCAGCCTACGCACAGCACTGTAGCTTCACTTCCTAACAGTGTTGTGTGTCAGCGGGTGTGGAGCCTGGCTGCTGGTCAATATTCCCTCCTTCTTCTGGGATCGGTTGGCCTCATCTCTAGCTCTCAGTTGCTTCCCAGGCAGTGGCTCAATGGAAACACTGTAACTGTACATTACAGTATTACAGGGGATTCTCATCGGGTCCAGTTGGATGGCTCCCATGCATATTTTACAAGCATCCTTGGTATTGTCAGCAATTACTGTGATGGTAACAAGTCAAAGCTGTGCTAATTTCCATAAAAATAACAATCATCAAACACACTATAGCCTACAAAATGTGTTTATTTGAGCATTTTTGTTGGGCACTTTATAATATGCCAGTTTTTCACTAAGTGCAGAGGTCAGTGTTTAGTTACAACTTCATGTTTCACTGGATTACAGTATTTTACATAATTCATTCATATCCACAATCAAATCTGAAGATATTTCTTTGTGAAATATGTAATCAGATATGATAAAATCAGATTAGATGAGTTACATAAGACAGTTAGCTTTAGCTGGCAGAGCTCTGACTTGATGCAACAAACAAATATCAACTGAGATTTCAGGATTACATTTTGGCAACAATATGTGAAAATCTCACAGAGCACATTTTCAGGGAGCAGAAATATCAAAGTGGTTTTATAGCAAATGAGTTTTCTAGTTGGGACATATGTGACGTTTTTTTTTTCTCTGTTTTGTCCTGTCTCTCTGTCTCAGAGCTGAAGCAGAATGGGTGTTTCTGCATTCACTGCTTGTCAGTAGAAACATGAGGCTTTGCGGACTTTCAAAGAGGATCATTTTTAAATCCACCAGAATCCACTGGCCTCTTTACAGTGTACTGTCTGCTACAACAAGAGCTGTGTTCTATAAACGTGACATATATTCACTTTGAGTTGATCGAGCATCCTTGTCTGGGAGAGGGAGGATTTTATTTTTCCAGGTGAAAAAACATGAGAGAAGGAAATCAAAAGAAGACGCTCCTGAGACTTCACTGCTGTGAATACGTTGAGCTGTGGTACGTGACACAACTTACAATAAAAAATTCATGCCTCTTCAGCCTCTCTTACTTCCTGAACTCAATGAACCTACAATATCTGCCTTACTATCAGCGATGAAACCCCCTTCTCCATCATTTTCGTTCGCTTGATAATTCTTTATGCAGTCTGCTCTTTGAATGTCTTTCAGTGGACGCCACCCATCACATAATGGAACAAATAACACTGACAAGATGAAGAGTGGGCTTTGTCTTTTACAGCAGTACTGCTAACAAGAAGAACACACTAACAAAGGCTCAGCAGCTACTGCATCATGACTTATTCTCATGCAAAAAATGGCATTTTAAACATAATGCAGCAAGTTGGTGGTAAGAAGGAGGTTAGAGGGGGCTTGTGACTGGGAGGCTTAGGCAGGAAACAGAATAGTTAACAGTGGTTGGCAGGAAAATACTGTAGTTGCCTTTAGGATTTCCCCGGTACACTGCAGGAAAAGAGCCTTTGTGTTCAGCAAGCTCTCTGTGGAAAAATAAAAGTTTATAAAAACTGCAAGTGCCCTCCTAAGAACGGGGCTTTATGTTTAAGTAGCCCAGTGGAAAACGGCACAATGGTACAGAGAGCTGGCTTTGAATAGACAGTGAATGTGCCTCCCAAATACTCAGTCCATACTCAGACTGACTAAAATTACATAAGACAAGAGAAAAAGCAAAGTTTTACTGCAACTACAGCCCTACTGATACAGGATTTTTGAGGGCGATATAGATACCAAAATCTGATACCAGTCGATATATATAAGTAGGGCAGAGCAATTTGAGGAACATATCAAAAAGCAATTTTTCTGAAAAAGAATATAGTGACTGTGATGGAAATTGTGATTATCTTCTATAAATAAAACAGGCCTGTATTTGTGGTCTACATAGTACTAAACGAGATATGACTGTGCCGAGCATTATCATACGCTCATCTTGTTTCTACATTAATAGAACCAGACTTTCGTAAGTAAACTAGAGTTCTCTAGAAAAACTGACCAATTTAAACTTCATTTATGGTTTTAAGAAGATATTACATTAGCGGTATTACTCAATAGTATTCAAATATAATCATGATATTAAAAAGTGGTGTTAAATTTATTGATAACAGCTGCATACTTCTGCTGCAGTTATGGTGATAATGACCAGTTGCTAGTAAGCAAATCTCAAAAATGCATGATGTGGACCTGTGTGTCACGCAAGTTGGTTGGTTGATTCAGCTCCTGTTGGGAGGTGGGTTCGTGACGGAGACAAAAACAGATGTAAATGTACTACATATTACTATAAAAGAAACTGCCATCTGAGTAACCTCAGTGCATGTTCACCTGCATGCAGCCTAGAGAAGCATAATTTCAGTTTAAACTGCACTTTGCTTCTCAGACAGGCTGCTTCACAGCTCTGAATCCTGGAGTTTCATTTCAGAGTTTTGAAGGTTATAAGCTTAAAACAAAGATATGATAACATAAGCTTGAACATTTAAGTGGGAGATACTGACAACTCTGTCTGTTCACCAGCTGTCTGTCATTTACATTTGAGCCGAGCTATCACGATCACATAGATAGACGTATACATAGATACACATATACATATATGTGTATATATACATATATACACATAGACGACCACTCTGCTGCTCGTTTCTGAACAATAAAAGGTCACAGTCTGCTCCTTATATTCAAACATCAAAAATGATATAAAGTGGTGTTGTTCATCAAAACCATCTTCGACCAAAATGACACCAGCACACAGAGACTGAGCATATTAACCAGGGTTGTTTGCTAACTCACAGAATGAAGCTTAATTAACTGAACTGTGACTAAGACATTTTTTAATTGAAAAATAAACATATGCTCTCTGCTGGACAAACTATGCAATGGTGTCACTGTTTCTAAACCACCTCAAACACATCTTTGGCAATTCTGTACTGCAATTTTTTGTTACTTGTTTTATGATACTGACATATCTGTAATGAGTTATATTATGGCCGACTTATAGGTCTAGCTCTGACTGCAACTATACACGAGGACCCGAGGTTGAACCCAGCATTGAACATCTTCAAACAGCCCAGATTAAAATAAAACATGCAGCCAAAGGGAAGGTAATTCTCTGTGTATATGTAATGGTAAATTTATTTCATGGTCTGTTTAACAATTTCTTCCAAGACAGACGTGTTTCTGCTGCTCTGCTGTTTTAAGGTTATTAGTAGTATGAGCATAAGCCTGCATAAAGATTCCTCATCAGGATTGACTGAACTACCTCTACTGTACATACTGTGACTGTCTGAGGGTCAGTCAGTGCCTTGAAAATACATCAAGCATAATTGCAGATACACTAAAATGGTCATTGTTTTTCTGTTTTTCACAGCAATATATATTGCCTATATATCATCATACATAGCATAACATAACATACATATTTATATATGATGATATGACCACACTGTGTGATCATTTTACAAAATTCTGTTGTCCAAACGAATAATTCCAAGCAAATTGTAGTTAAAACAAATAAAATAAGTTATTGAAGTTTTTGTCTAATGTAAAGAATTAGTGGAACACAATATAATATATTGGAAATATTGGAGATTATTATTATTAATATCATGATATTGGTTTCAAACATATTGTACAGTCCTGAGGGCACAGCCATTGGTTTTTAAAGTTGACAGAAAGTTCATGTTAATGTAATACGTTAAAACTGCACTGATGCTCCTGTGTAATTATGCACAACTACTTGCAAAAGTGATATCAAGAAAGTCAAAACATACTTTAACAGAAATGTATTTTTAGTGCATGTATGTGAGTGTGCTTGTTACTGTGTGCACATATCTGTGGTATTAACCCACAGCTGACCTGCTTTGAGTCTCCGCTGGCAGAGGAAGACAGAGGGTTGACTGGGCTTGTGCTTGTCACGGTGCTGCCATTTCATGCCATGTGGGGGGAAAGTGCCCTGGGCTGCACCCTGCTGACTGCTCAGCAACACAGGCGTGGCAGTAAGGCACTAAACAGCTGTACTGTAAGACTCACTGATCTCACATAGCACCATGCACCTCTGCCAGCCAAATCACACTTCAGCCATGCTTCCTGAATTAACCCTAATCTCCAATATGTGACATTGAGCCAAATGTAATAAACTTAACACTGTGAATCAAATGAATTGTTTTATAGATGTAGTATTCAAAATAAATGCTGAAAAAAAGAATAAAACACTGAACTGAACAAAAATCCAATAAAAACCAGATTGCAGCAGTACAAATCAACCACCAGCCTTCATAGAACATAAATGCAACCTATAACCACTTCAATAATACACAGCTTCAAGAGGCATGTACACATGTGCAAATGTGTACAGTGACTGTGACGTGCATCACTTGATGCTCATCCATCCACCAGTCTCCATTATCCTCGGGAACATTGCATAATAGGACAGAGATTAGCCTGGTGGACCTAAACATCAACAGTGTTTTGGTAACAGCTCCACCTTGAGCTTTCCATTTAATTTAATTAATTTTCTGTGAAGAAAAAGTTGATTGCTCTGTAATGTTTCCACATAGCTACTGTGTGTACCTCTGAGCTGCGTGTTCCAAGAAAACAAGCTTCCAATTGGTTTGTGAAACACTTGTTTTTCTATAGATTAAGTGATACATTAGTCACTTCCCAATTCAATCCTGTACTGTAGAAAAAAACACACTGCACTTTACAGCAGACAGAGGCCTGAAATGCAGCTACTGACAAAACTTTCACCTTTTCATGGACACATTGTCTTTTTTAAAGATTTTCTCACAGGCGAGGTCTCCCATTTATTCAAGGTTTGTGTCGGATTTCCAAATGATAAAGCTTTTCTCCTGAACACAGATTAACTCCTGTAGATGGGCATACATACAGTACCAGTCAAAAGTTTGGAAACACTTTCAGATGAGAAAGTGTGTCCAAACTTTTGACTGGTACTGTAGGTAGTGTGTAAGACTTATTTAAGCATTCCAGCAATCAAGCATTCTCCCTGTGTCCATCATGAGTAAGAGTGTTTGTATGATACCAATTTTGACCCCTATGACCCTTCATGGACGCCCGAAGAGCCTCTGGACCCCCGGTTGGTTAGTCTACATAATGACAGTGTAAACTCACTTGTATGAGCTGCCGGCTGTAATCTCCTGTCTGATCTGTCTGTTCACAGCATCCGCCGCTGCCCTCCCTTTGGCCTCTCCCTCCACCTTCAGGACAACTTTCTTCTCCCCCTCCGCTGGTTTACTGGACCGCTTTTTCCTCTCTTGAGTCTGGAGGAGGTCTTTCTCCTGCACCTTGTCGGCGATGGCGCTCTTCTCCACGCCGCTCTCTGCTTCCGCCACACGCTGTTTGGTGTGCCTGGACCTGTCCGGTGCCCGGTCGTCGCCGGCAGAGGTGTTTGGGGGCGGTTTGGGTATCCAGGGATGGTCGTACCGTTTCGGGATGGGCCAGGGCTTGAAGTCCTTCTGGTACTGGGTCTCACTGTTGAACGGTGTTTCCGGTCCGTGGTACTCGTTCTTGGGTTTACAGCTCGGCTCGGGTCGCACTTTCCAGTGCTTAAAGTCCTCGCGCATCACCGAACTGCACACGCGCTCCTCGGAGACGCACCTTCGCGGCGCGCGTGCTGTGTTGGCGCTGGGCTCTGCGCGAGACGGCTGCGTTTCTATGGCGACCCGGGCCTGCGGAGGGTGGAGCGGAGGCTGCAGCTGGATGTGCTGCATCTCAGAGACGTCCGTATACTTGGTGAAGACCAAAGGCACCGCAATGTCAGCCTTGTCCAGCTGGTTCCAGAAGCGGGACATGCAGCACGCCCTGCTGATACAGGGCCACGCCATGCTGACGGTCACACAGTTCCACTGGAAGAAGATGAGCACCGGATCCGAGATGAAGCAAAAATATTGCTCTACACTCCGGTATCCTGACGTGAGAGAAACAAGATGTCCGTGTATCTGGCTGCACGGATGACTCCAACGCTGTTGGCGTTAGATTAGATTATTAGGTGAATCCATTGCGCTTCTAAATTGCACTGGCACAGATTTTAAACGAGTCTGTCAAAAACCAACCGTGTGCTGATGTTTTCTGCACGGCTTGCCTCTGTGTCCCGTGCGTCCTGCTACATCACTCCACGCCAGGGCACTGCAAGGGAAAGCGGCCCCGCCCGCCTGCTCAGCATCCCGGAGACACAAAACAGGAGCCGAGGAGGGAAATGAAAGTCAAGTCAGAGAGAATATGAAAGAACTTCCGGCTTAATCTGCGACCTAAAATCCACCATGGAGTAGGCTAAATTAAAAAAACACAAAATAAATCAAACCCCATTGAAAATGATGTATCTTATAGCCCTTATATGTTGGTAAACCCCTTTCCCACGGCATATTTGTAGCCATACACACTCAATGAAGCCTGCTGCTTCAATTTTGAAAATTGGATAACAATAATTTCCGATATAAGGCTGATAAACACGGGCAGCTTGACCTGAACGGTGTGTTTACGCGTAGTCGTACAGGAGGAGGGACGTTCAAGAGATGTGGTCTTTAGCCATTCGTTAATATTTAATAACAATAAAATGAAAACATGAGTGGTCAAAATGAGAAACGTTCTTCCCTGATATATAAAAAGAAAACAGGCTCTTACATATTTTAGAAGGACACATAATAACATAACATAACCACTGAAGATATATTAGGCCTTCACTGGATTAACACACAGGCCTATAGTTAGGTAAATGTAATTTTTTTTATATGGAAGGAAGATATGAAGTATGGTATTCTTATTTGAATTATGTAAAATATATCATATCAAAGCCATAATGAGGACCTCTAATTCTGATTTATGCAAAATTGTCTTTGTGACAAAGACTATGCATTAGACTGTGCCAGCAAATAGTAGAGCACATGAATAATGCCAACTCATTACACACCCTGAGGGCCTGTTTCACACTGGACTACAATTTCTACGACATCTGAAAGACAAGCACGTTATTGAAATAGAGGGGTTTTTATAATGACGGCTGGCTGCTCATTTTTTGAGAAGCAATAATAGCTTTTAAGCAGTAAGACATGTTTCCCTTTTGGTTCACTGCATTCACTTTATTTATTTGTCAGTGGGTGAAAGGTAAAATAACTGATTGACTGACTGAGGATTCAAGATCAAATTGTTAATAAGATAATTAAGGTAGATAATCCCTGAATAAGTTAATAATTTATGAAGATGTAATCAAAGGAAAAAATTGAATGACAAACACACTAGCCCTGGCAAATGCAAATCTAACAGAAGCTAATGAGGAAAATGGATGGAAAGATAAAGAAGATAGAGAGAGCAAGACACTGAGTTGATTTGTGATGCACGGAATGGCTGGCTCCTCCACTATCTCCTGTTATCTTTTTTCTTTCTTCATAAACACCTTGGATAACCCTTCAATGTGTTATACTCACTTATACGCACCACACCTTGATTATGGGCTTAGATACAGGGCTGTACAAAACTATAAGTGAACTTTACCTTAATTTTTTTTTTATATTATTCAAATAATTTAAAAGTATTGCATTCAAGGCTGATAATGACTTTATGTCCTAAGAAATGTGTCAAACCTCTACAAATGACCTTTATCACTTGACATGTATCACCCTGATACACTTTTGTGATTGCTCAACCAGATGGGGCAGCATTTACGCCTTTGAAGACTGACATACTGCACAGTCATTCAAACCAGTGACTGCCTTCCATGCAGTGACGTTAAAAAAACTGTAAAGTCAACATAAAAAGGGCTTTGACTTTTCCCCCTTCCACCTATAGTTGTTGTTGTATGACTTGCTCATGTTTGAATGCTCTGTTATGTGTTTTAGCAGCTCCTTACATACAGGGTCAAAAGTCTGATGAGGTAGATATGGATTGACAAATCAAACCTTATGCTGAGTTTCTGAGATAAGACTGTCAATAGGACTTGATGGTGGAGAGGTGAGAAGGGCAGACTTTGCACCCACTTCAGTTGCTCTTCTTCTTTGCCACTGGCTGCAGCGCTTTGGTTTGTCTCTCTTTGCTGGTGGAAAACATGAAGATTGATTTTGCTCCCGTGGACGTGCCCTTCCACAGGAGACTGCAGACGGCCGCGGTGCTGCAGTGGGTCTTCTCCTTCCTTGGACTGGGTGAGGGTGCATGTTTATATGTTTGTGTGTGTGTGTGTGTGTTTGTGTGTGTGTGCGTGTGTGTGTGTGTGTGTCCACTGGACACATCAGGAAATTATGGAGTAATAAGGGGATGGTACTGTTCATGATCTATAAATCTGCTGCTGTTAGCTTTCATTTCTTCATAGTAGATGTTCAAACATGTTGGGCTATAGCTAATCTTGGATAAAGTGTAAGTAAATAAGAGAGGACGCGAATTATGAACTACTGTATGGCCAGAAGAGGGAGCCAAGCAGGACATGACATGACCAGAGCAGAGTGTAGCCACTACCTGCTCAATAAGTTTGCCCTCTCAACTGATCTGAGGTTAGGTTGTATATTCTTTAAAACAGTTATTTCAAAGTCTGAATCCAGGTCCACCTGAAAGTCAGGTACTGTATATAATTCCCAGGGGTACTGCTGTACTGTGTACTTTAAATAATCCAAGTCCATTCATATCATCACATCACATTGGGCATCTCTAACAGTGATGCTTGCAATCATCTGAGTCTCTCAACTGAAGCTCACTTTATTGCACTAAAATAGAACAATTTACATGTTTTAACATGCATACTGGTATCCAGCAGGGCATTATGAGATGGGAGTGATAATTTAAATGGATAGATGTTTTATTGTTTTTGAAAAGAAATATAGCAAATGAACACTAAATTGAAAATGAGGACATTATAGTGAAATATTAGACACCATCCATTCACCCACAGCATGTCTGCTGTCAGTAACCACCAAAACCACTGATGTCATCTCCAGCAGAGCAGACTCCCACCATTCATAAAATGTCTTATTCCAGTTAAATACATGATCTTGTAGTAACTATTCATGTAGTGTCTGACGCATTTTTTAGGCCAGACAAACAGAATGGATGGTTGTATAATGCACTTGTTTACAGTATGTGCTTGCTCTTCAGCCTAATGTTTCCTGCAAAAGCTGCTGCTCATCACACTTACTTGTCTTTCTCTCCTCAGCACCCACCTGCATCTTCCTGTTCTTTTACCTGCTGTTCACACGGTATTGGTTGATCAGCGTGCTGTACAGCGTCTGGTGGTTCTTTGACTACGACACTCCTGCACGCGGAGGCCGCAGGATACCTGTCTTGTGTGGCCTCAAACTATGGGAGTGCATGCGGGATTATTTCCCCATCAAGGTGAGATGTAGTCAGCTGTAAGACATTTGATGTGTAGGGCTCACATGTCAGTCAATATATGTATACTGTACTTGCACATCACCTCCACTGAGCGCCCTAAAGTCCATGTAAGGTGGAATGGCATTTCCTCTGCAGGTCTCTCTGCTAGTTAATTTTATCTAATCTTTAATCTCCAGCTACATACGAGCAGTGGCCTTATCTCTTTCCTTGGCAGCAAATGGACCACTGATGGATGACGCCCCTCAGTTCCCTATAGTCATGTGCTATATATGTACACATATTCTCCACATCCAAAACATTTGAATTGTCTGATTGAACACAGTACTGCAGGCTGTGTCTGTGTTTAACTACTGTGATTGAAATCACTTTCACTGTCAATACTAATGGACTCTAAGATAATATGATAACCAGGATTAGGATGCATATAAAATGCAGAGCCAAATATGTGAAATAGTAAATAAAATGTAAATAGAAATTTAGAAAATATTCTGTTTTTATAATGACGTCAGTACACTTGAGTGATTTTCATACAAAAAATAAAACAAAACAAAAACAAATATATTTTACTTCAACAGCCACTTTGTTGCTGTATTAAAGCAATAGTTTGGCATTTTGGTAATGCTTTCCTTCAAAGATGTGAAAGCTGCAGCCAGGAGATAGTCAGGAACTTAGCTTAGCACAAAGACTGGAAGCAGCTAGCCTGGCTTTGTTACAATTATTATGGTTTTACAAAGGGTATTATTAACATCCTGGAGTCTTCTAGTCATGGCCATGAAATTGTATACTGATATCCATAGTGCCCAGAGGATGAATCCTAATGATTTTAGTGATCCCCTGATTTTTAATCTAGTGCCGCAATCAGATCAACATTTTAATTTTCTCAGTATCTTGGTTTATTACCAAATACTTGCAAAACTGTGAGCCTCAGCTGCACTTTGGATTTTAGCAAATGTTAGCAAGCTAATATGCTAAACAAAGATGGTGAACACGGGAAACATGGTAAACATTATATCTGCTTAACATCAGCATGTTAGCATTGTCATAGTGAGCATGTTGGCACACCAACATCAGCATTCAGCTCAAAGCACCACTGTGCTCAAGTACAGCATCACAGCAGGGCTGTAAACTCTTAGTCTTGTTTACCTTTGAGGGTCTAAGCATAGAGGATGTTGTATAGCTGCACAGATTGTAAATCCCCCTGAGGCAAATTTGTGATTTTTGATATTGGGCTATACAAATGAAATTGACTTGACTTGACTTTTTCTTAACTCTTGGCAGGAAAGCGAATAAGCGTTTTACCCTAAATGCCGAACTATTCCTTTAATCTAATAGCAGCTCAGTGCCCTTCTAGAGGTTTACTCTGGTTGCTCACCAGGTGCTGTTGCAAACCAGAAATGTTCAGTGTTCAGCTGCATTGATAGGGGAAATACAGGCTGTTATTCAATAGATAATTTGGGAGGTGTAATCCAGTTTCAGATAAATTAACAGTACTTTCAAATGTTACAAACATTTTAAACTGGCCCTGGCCTCACCAAAGTGAGCCTGTACAGTATAGGTATACTTTCCTCTTGCAGAGTGTTGTGTCCCTCTTGTGGTCATGCATGATTAGTACACATACTGCATGACTGGAGGTCAATTTTGTTACTGGCCTTTGATGATGAAAAGCCATTTTATGTCAAATTCTATTTAATGTTTGATGTTGGGTGCAAGATTTTTTTAACCATGAAAAATGGCTGGCAAGCACCTTGTCTGAGGAATTCAGAGAGAACAGAACCCCTGTTGACAACATCCACCACATTACACGGGTCCCCATCTTGCCCCTAGGCAAGATACTTTGGACTGTACTGATAAGACAGAGTGCAACAACAACACAAGGTCAACAGCATTTTAAAATGTGCTCTGCATAAGTGTCACTACAAACCATTTGGTTTATATCTATTTTATAATGTTTTAAAAATGAAATTGATGTCTTAAAATATTTGAAAAGCTCCTTTAATTCATACACAGACATGCCTTCAATTTCACATAAGATCCTTTTTTTGCTTAGGAAGAGATGAACTGAGTTTATCAGATGCTTTTAAAAAGCACACAAGGTCAGAATCTTAAAAGCAAACTGTTTCCATCAGATATTTAGACCCATTTGTCTCTGAGGATTAAGTGGGTCATAACTCTGTTTACATGAGTTAGCCTTTACATCCATAAGTGATAACACAGCAGTGCATATTGACTTGTTTACTGTAGTTGAACTGAAGATCCCAGTCATCAAGTATATTATCTTAAAGCAGAGAACAAAATTCAGTAAAAGACTGGAAACGTCTGAGATTAGAGTGTTCATTTTAAATACAGAAGATACAGGAGAGCAACAGATTTTAAATTAATACATATTGTAAACAATATTAATGCTAATCCTACTATCATCATCATACTTCATTTATATACTTACAAACCTAAAAAATGTACAATAATAAAAGGCAAGACAAGGTAAGATAAGGCAGTTATAGCAGTGGGTACCATAAAAGCACAACCATATAATAATAAAAGTCAGGAGAAGACTGGTACAGAAATGATAATACTATAATAACAGCAATAATACATTTAGTACATAATAATAATACAGTTTTAAATAATGATAAAACAATAAAAAGTCTTTTAAAAAGCAAAATTGTAGCTATATCTGACAATATAATGCAGCACCACAAACTACAGAAGAAGAAAACACCTGTGACACACGCGTCAATCAGAATTGAGCATTATAAGATTTATATTTTTGTTTGTGTAGCTTCTGTCTTGGATTTCATTAGAAGGGTGTTGATATTATATCCTCCTCTGCATCCCTGTATGGAAGAATCAAAAATGACCCCGACTCAGGCTCTGAAGCAGACCTGCTGTGTCTGAGGGGACAAACAGTATTATTTGACAACTAATTAGACTAATCAGATTTGCCTTTAGATAGTTAACTTGACAGGTGACATTATGGGAAGAAATAGATGAAGATGATGTGCAAATAAAAGTTCCCTGCTGACATGAACTTGCTGAATTGCAGAGACGTCACAGTTTTCTTGGTTTATAATGCTGCAGATAATCGGCACTAATCAGGGTCTGCATTTTTTTGCAACTAAGGTGAAAGCTTTGGAGGTACTGGGAGTTATAGTGTAATCATTAGATCTCATATGAATGTATACCAGATGGAAGATTATAAGCTAAGTCATTTCCAAGTATAGAAACCTCTAAAATTCCAGACACCCATCTCATGTATCTGGTTCAAAGTGAATCATTTTCAGTGTCATCTGACTGTATGCCACATTAAATCTGAAACAAAGAGTCAATGTACGGGTGAAGAGAAGCAGTGTCCTTTAGATAGCCTAATTAGTTTCATTGGTGTGTCTTTCCCCACCATTTCTAATTACACCATCATCAGCTCAGACGACAAACTCACCAGCTGATCTGTTCTCACTCGGTTTTAAAGACAAAAACACATTTAGATGAGATGTTGGTGCAAACTTATATGTCTCTAAAGCACTCACAGAGAACATACATCCTTTACATGAGTTATTTTATTAAAATAATTAAAATTTAAAAATGTACACATTTTGAATTTACCTCTTAAATATGAAGCTACAGCCAGCCAAAAGACAGTTAGCTTAGTTTCAACTGGAAACAGGGAGAAGAACAGCTAGCCTGGTTCTGTCCAAAGGAAATAAAATTCACCACAGATGAGATATAACATGTTATTTAGTTAGCTTTAGAGGTACTGGGAGGTGGACAAAGGTAAACTAACTAACTGATTATTGATCTTCTCATCTAAGTGAGTAAGCGTATTTCTCAAAATAATCAAACTATTCCTTTAAAAGCTGTTCATGTCAGAGAGAGACCAACAGGCTGCACATACAGTAGATGGGTTTGGCAACTAATCAGTGAAAATTTTGTGGGACCAGAGGGGGATTTGTTTTTCTTTTTATGTATGTGTTTTTTTGCCAAGAATTCAAAATGGCAGACAATCTGTTTAGGGAGAAATGTTTTAAGAAAGTTAAACACCACTGCACTTTCTTAACTTTGTCTACAGTACCAATCAAAGGTTTGGACACACCTTCCCATTCACTTCAATGAGAAAGTGTGTCCAAACTTTTGATTGGTACTGTAGATCTGAAGATCAAAAAGTGAAGTGAAACTTGATTTTTGGGCCTTTGATCCACCAAATGATGATCCACCTTTGATCCACTAAGTCCTTGGCAGGGATAATAGCAATACGGATCACAACTCTGTGATTGGTCACTAGTTCTTTTGTTTATAAACAGGGTCGGGGCTTATTAGTGGAACTAAAGCCAATAATTAACTTTGTGAGGTAGGGGCCACCACCAGCAAACACACAAAACAATGTACCAGCTTTGTGAACGTCCAAATATCATGACTTGCTTTTGCAAATCACATCCCAAATGTGATCAGCTACAAGGAAATGTTTGACAAAAGTACTGTGTCAGTTCTGGGTAAATTTCATCACTCTTGTTTAATAGTAAATATAGTAACTCTTGTTTAAAAGTAAAAAAGTAAAATAACATAAAATAAAATAATAAAAGTAAAAAATAAAGAAAATAACAAGAGAAATTACCAAAAAAAAATGTAAGAAAGTGTGAAATCCCTTCTTCTGAAGCTGCTTATTTGTCCCTGAGAAGACAGCATGAGTCCCAGATAAAGGGTTTGAATGTGGCCCTGAGAGCTCTGTGGCCTTGAAATGCTAATCTCACACACAGATACACACAGTGAGGGGAGCAGATTTGTTTTTTTTTTTTTTACGGGAGGGCACAATGCTTGCTGTACGCTGCAAAACAAACCACAGAACATGACAAATGACTCTTTACTCTACACACTGACCTTTAGTGTTTCTCAGTATCACCTCCCCACCCGCTCTGGGCCTGTGGAGGCACGCAAACACTCCACAGGTGAGATAGCTTATCATTTACGGTTGATGATGAAGAATCATTACATCTGACAATATGGAGAAATATTACTCAATGTTCAAGCAATTTATGACATGCCCTATGGCTTCTTTAAGACCAGAATCACATTACCTGCCAAACAGAATTTTCATCAATGTTACACATCAGGCATCATCAAAGCATGTCAATGGAGTTCCGACACAAGGACAAACAAAAGTCAATTTGACTTTTTTGAGCTTATCACCAGTATAAGTGAACAAATAACTCTCTAATCAATACTTTCTACTACGCTGGTGTAAAGGAATATTGCTGAAGTATAAAATTTCACTGTACATACAGAGACATGGCATAGAAACAACAGAACCTCACAGACAGGCCAAAGGCACACTGTGCACATCACGCTGCATACACTGACTTCTATAGCTGTGTGTGTTTTTTGCAGTAAACAAATACTGTATTGATCCATTGTTTGACAGGGAGGTTCTACTACTGAGAATTGAAAGATAGTGTATGTATATATGAAATACAGTATATATGTTGACCAACATTATTGTGCCTCAGATGAATCATTTCTAAAAGGTGCAGACAAAAAGGAAGTGCTGGATTGTGTAGAAATTTCCTGCAGAATAAGAGTAAGTGTGGTAATGAGTAGCAGCAGTTGTATGGTTAAATAGTAAAAGGTGACTTTAAGGGCACACAGTTGGCAGTTCTACATGTTTTTTGACAGTTTGCAGAGGCCAGAGGCAGGAGGGACAGGAGGGATGAGTATTAGGGTCAAAGACTGTGTTGAAACGAGGATATTAAGGCACATGTTTGGACTGCGGCCAAGTGGCCACCACAACGCAACACTGCCAGCTCTTTTAGGAAGATCTAGATGATTTGCAATAAAATATTCTACATGATTAACCTGTGGTGGTGCCTATATATCTCCAGTCCAAAATATATTTGTGCATATGGATCAATATTCAAATCCAGAAACTCAGTGCCATTTTCTTTTCTTCCCCAGTTGTTGAAGACAGCTGACCTGGACCCCCGGCACAACTACGTGCTGGGTTTCCATCCACATGGCGTGCTGGTGGCAGGAGCCTTTACCAACTTCTGCACCTACGCCACAGGCTTCAGACAGCTGTTTCCTGGACTTAAAAGCTACCTGCTCATGCTGCCCCTTTGGTTCAGAGCCCCATTCTTCAGAGACTACATCATGTGTGCAGGTTGGGGCCAGGGACATGTCAGTCAGACTACTCAATCTCTCTCTCATCCAAATGAGTAGACAGAGTAAAGGCTTTACACTTGCAGTAACATAAATATATGTTCTATTTTATAGCAAGCATATCTCAAAATGATCTAAAGTATTATTTGACTTAGTTTGATCATCGTGTATCATCACTTCTTATTTTCTGTTACAAAACTGCAGGTCTGATTCCTTCTGACAAAGAGAGTGCCAGTTATCTGCTCCGCCAGAAGGGTGGTGGCAATGCTGTTGTGATAGCAGTTGGTGGGGCCCCAGAGGCCCTTGATGCCCACCCTGGAACCTATAATGTACTCCTGGCCAATAAGAAAGGCTTTATCAAAATTGCCATGGAGCACGGGTAAGAGCAGAGAGCCCTGGGGATACAGGAAAATTTTCTGTTAAATACAGCTAATTCTGAGAGGTCTTGTGGCTTATTGAAAGGATTGTGTCAAACTATTCAGTTTCTTGCAGCTTGAGTGTGGCCTCTTGAAACAGAGGCCTATTCAAGTCCCTCGCATGGAATTTCCTGGGAAAGCACGTAGTCTGTTATGAGATCAGTTGAGAATGAGACACTAATACTGGACAATAATACTGGACAGTTAATAAATAAATTTAAAAAAAACCTTTCCTTTACAAAACTTTTATAGTGCTCATCTGGTGCCAGTCTTCTCCTTTGGTGAGAACGAAGTGTTTGATCAAATAGAAAACTCAAGAGGGACCTGGCTTCGATGGATGCAGGAACGGCTCCAAGGCATCATGGGTATCTCCCTACCTCTCTTCCACGCACGTGGAATTTTTCAGTACTCCTTTGGTCTCATGCCTTACAGAAAACCCATCAATACAATCGGTGAGTAAACAGCTTTGCTCATGTATCACTATCATGGTGCTACATGGAGCAGGTTACAGTCTGCAGTTAGCTTGCCTCTGCACTGATTGATATGGATTATGTGCAATGGTGTCCATTACTGTAAACCCCCCCTGCAGCAAATAAAACAATTGATACCTTGCTTTAGAGTTTGTCTGGCTGGCAAAAACCCAAGTTACATTATCACTGGACCTCTGCTTATGTATTTCACAACCAGCTGTTGGCTTTTGGCAAACTGGCAAAGTGAATTTCAGTTGAACATGAGTATTTTTAGTCAGATAACGAGCAGGGTTTGATACTGAGCAGAGAAAGGTCGAGATGTGGCCCAACATGTATTAGGGCTGCATACCAACCTAATGCATGCCGCCATGCTTTAGATAAACAGACCTCCAATGACACCAAACAGAACATATTACAAATCATAAAGTACACTGACTCTGAGTGTGTTGTCCTGTCACCTCTGTGCAGTTGGACGGCCTATTAGGGTGGAGAAGAACGCGATGCCAACAGCTGAGGAACTTGATGCCCTCCACCAGCTGTACATGGACGAACTCATCAATCTGTTTGAGGAGCACAAAGGCAACTATGGTGTGGACAAGGACACACACCTGAACTTTGTCTAAACCAGACTGAAGATGGAGTGGATTTGAATGGCTATTTATTTCTAAAGCTCAGATGCTGCAGGTTCAGATAAATACACCTTTTGATTGGCTCTGTAAACCCGAATTTGCTCTGGCATGTTAATGAAAGATAAACTGTTATTGGTTGTGCAACACTGCTATAACTGTTTATATAAGGTAGGATTCAACTATGAGAGAAAAGCTATTTTTTTTGTATAAAGATCTGTGTTCATTCCGACTGTCTGTCGCTTTTCATGGCAAATTGCACAGAAGTAACACTAATGACAAAAGTCAAGTTTTCCTCATTTAGTCTACAAGTTGTGGCATCTGTCTGCGGTTTTGAATTTTGTGCAAGACCTGACACTTTCTCAAATAGAGCCATGGGTTGAATTTGGTTGCAACACTATATGGAGAAACTAAAAAAAAAAAAACATAATTTACCAGTTGCTATGAACATGGACTTTTCATTCTTATCCTGTGAAATATTTCAACATTTACCGGCACAAACTTTTGTACAGACATTCATGGTTCCCAGACAATGTATCCAAATTAATTGGGTGATCCCCTGACTTTTCCCCTGGTGACACCAAATGTCTCAACAACTATTGGATGGATAATCATGAAATTTGGTGCAGACATTTGTGTCCCCCTTAGGATGAATTGTAATTGCTTTGTTGATGCCTTATCTTTACATCTAACACCATCATCATCAGGTCAACATTTTAAAATGTCCAGTATACTCAAACACCTGCAAAAATAATAACATTCCCATATTCCTCAGCTGTGCTTTGTGTTTACTGCTAATGTGAAAATATAAGCATGCTAACATGAACACGCAAACTAAGATGGTGAACATGATCAACATTGCACCTGCTTTAGATCATTATGACAGCATTGCCATTGTGAGAACGTTTGCCTTTAGTTCAAAGCATCGTCATGTCTAATAACAACCTCACAGAGCCGCTAGTGTGGCTGCAGACTCTTCGTCTTGTTAATGGACAGATATGAGAGTGGTATCGATCTTCTCATGTCACTTTCAGCAAGAATGAGAATAAGTGTTTTTGTGTGTTGAACTATTCCTTTAATATTTGTATTTACATTTTTAAAATGTAAAACAAAATGGAGAAACACACTTAGATAATTTATTATTCATCTTTATTATAATTACTGTACTGACTGAGATGTGCATTCTGATCAAACTTAATGTGAAATGGATCTCCTTCACATTAATTATGTTATATCCAGGAGACCCAGGATGATAACTAATGTAGATCAAACATGCTAATTAAATTTCATACGTGTCTCATTTATTGTTTTATTAGTTCTAAGTTCCACACGAAGTCAAGAGCCTGATTTTGGATCATGTTCTCAAATGATAAGACTGTCTGTGAACTTTGGCAGACACTTTTTTATGAGGTGGCAGGGTTCTGATATTTCCAAATGAAATGGGTGGCTGACTGGACAATGCTCTGATCCTTTCATCACAATCTGGACAAGATTTGCAGTGTGTGCGTGTGTGTGTGTGTGTGTGTGTGTTGGGGTGATAAAAATGCTGACTAAAAGGAAATCATTACAGCAGTACTGTGATGCAAAAGAGACAAATAATTGGGTGAATGTTATATTAAAGAATAAAAAGCAAGTACTATAAAGGTGACAGACAGTGATTTGGATAGAGAATGAAAGTGACCTGTTGCCTTCACCTTGATGATCTGAAAGCATTTTAAACCAGCTAAAACTACTGTATTTGTTGATGTGCAAGAACAAAACTATAAAAGCCAATCTGCAGCATGGGACTAAACAACAGAAAAGACTTTCATGCAGTAAACTGTAGAGAGAGAGTAAAGAGTGTCATTTCCTCTCCAGAAACCATTTACAAAGCTACAATCATAACATGACAAAATTGATGAGAAATCAATGGGCCAGGCTTTGTGTTTGAGAAACAGCCATTGTTATTAAGAACATCATTATGATGGGGGCTGGAGTAACATGTCACATCTGGGTCTGTGCTGCATACAAAGCTGCATACAGTTGCTAATTGTTTGGTTGCAGATTCCTCTCGGGTGGGTGTGAGTGCGGTCAGGGTAACAACATTATTGACTTATTTTTGAAGAAAGGGGTCAAAGTACAAAAGAATCAAGGCCCTGTGTTCACTAGATCCTTTGGGTCATATCTTATCTTGGCATTTTCTTAAAAGAAAACAAAACAAGGAGTTCCGGTCCTCTGAGTGATTACAAATATATATAACAACAGTGGCGTGTTCATTTCCTATGAATCATAAAGTTTAAACAAATGAAAAGTTGTATTAGGACTACAAATATGATCGCTTATATACATGGAGAGGAAGCTTGCGTGATAACAATTTCATATCTGTCGATGACTGGGTATCTGCTCTACAGATACACAGCATGGATTATATAAGAATATGGAATAATAAAAAAACGTGTAAACAGGTGTGATTAAATGAGATATTGCATAATATATAAAGAAATCATTTAAGAATTTACATGAGTGCAGTGAAAACTAGACTTGAACTGAGCACTTGAACTCATCACATCCTAACAAAACTGGCAAAACTATCTCTGTTAAAATAACCATTTGAATCATAAATAACAGAAAGAACGAATGAACGGTATTAACAGTGGATTGCTGAGACTTGAGATAAA
This sequence comes from Scomberomorus guttatus, assembly GCA_038419695.1. NCBI lineage: Eukaryota > Metazoa > Chordata > Actinopteri > Scombriformes > Scombridae > Scomberomorus > Scomberomorus guttatus. Next base: position 6,248,752 of record CM076460.1, on the reverse strand, counting down.
ATTGAAAGGTTATATCACTGAACTTTTTTAACATTTGATGTTAGATGGAGACATTTCTCAACAGTAGCCTCATGCCAAGGACTGTATGATTGATTTTCATCCAAAAGCAATTTTGATTCTTGGCCTTGTCCCCACCAGATATGTGCTATCAGTTCAACTTTTTAGGATGAACTGCATAAGATACAAAGTGCAAAAGATTTTTCCAGTAGACTGGGTATAATATTTAATTTGCTGAAATCATAGGTCTCAAGGACACAAACTGGGGCTGTCCATTTAATAGTTTGGTTGCACTTTTTGTAAATATACTGTCTCTATAGTGTGGTGTCAGAATTCCAGAGGCCAGTGTTTATTTTGGATGTTAAATATTCATACTGGACTCCTTGTTGAGTCTCCTGACTCTGTTCTGTAGATTTAATCTTGACTTGGTGTGATATGGTAGATTTAGACCTGAGACTTGAGGATAAGTTAATCAAAACTGAACTGATAATATCCAGTGGCGGGAAGTAATTAACATTTTCTCAAATACTGTACTTGAGTGCAGTTTTGAGGTACTTGTACTTTACTTGAGTATTGAGTACAATTTATTTATGCTAGGCAGTGTGTAGTCGGGGGCCTTTGTCACATATCAGATGTCTTCGATGTTGTTAGCAATTCCACCAGAGATTTCCCCTTTAAACTTGTCAGATGGTTTCATTTAAATAACTGTTCAAGGCCCAAAGAGGTAAAACTCACAACTATTTCACAAAAAAAAGCTTAGAAAAAAAAGGATACACATTTGTGTAGCAGAACTTTGTTTTATCTCCTTTCCTACTCCTTTAATCACCTCACAAGCTCAGCTTTATCTTTATCTTTAGAGGGGGCCTGACCCCTTGGTTGGGAATCACTGGACTAAACTACCCAAAACTAGCTCCACCTCAACCAGCTGCAACAGTAATTAAACTAATAATGTAATGTTAATAATATGTCAGTCACAGGGGACATTTTTCTGCAGAACGTGCACTTTAACTTTTAAATGCAGGACTTTGAAGGATTTGAATAATTCTTCCACCACTAATCATGCTTCTTGATTCACTAAAAGTCATTGTAGCAATTATTACTCCTATGTCCACCTCCAGCAGGTCCTGGCTTGGTGAGTGTGTCACAATGCCAGCTGGCAGACTCAGTCATTGTCAGAGAGCTGAACTTAACTGCAAGCCTGAGCAGATGGCAGCTTCTGTAGACTTACACAATGTAACCCACAGCTGTCTGTGCTCCAAGGCCATGAGGGCATGACTGACATGTTCAGTGCAAGTGCAACAAATGTAACAAATTCTCCATTGTTATATGCTCTGGTGATATATAGTAGCCATCCCAACACAGAGGAGAGTGTAATTTGTTGCATTTGATGCATTGGCACTGAATATGAGTCAGGTGGGCAGTAGCGAACTGTGCTGTGCATACTGTAGTTAGAAATATCATCCAATAATAAGTTCTATCACTGTTGTAGGGGACATAAAATGACAACTTGGGCCACTGCAGCCTGAAGATGCTGCCCAGCATGGTTCAAACCAGGACAATCCAACTGAAGAGGTGCAGACCATCAAAACCAGGGAGCTCCCAGCACACTTCTGCACTCCCCGAGATAAGCACCTCTGAACTAAAAAAACAAAAAAACAAAATAAGGAGCTGGCTTCAGGAAATGCTGCCCTGAGGGAGCAGATGGCCAGCAAGGAGCTCAGTTGGGAGAAAGAGAAAAAGAAACTGCTGAAGGCTCTAGAGTCTGCAAGGGCTAAGAAACCATCAGAGATGGATAGAAAAATAAAGGAGAAAGCTACCTTAAGGAAGCTCTGCGGTTCCAGTTGGAGACCGAGAAGGCCAATGATACTGGAGTGCAGAGTACAATGGAGTCAATGAGTTCTGAAAGGTGGAGAATGACGGGATCACAGAGACCTGCGAGAAAGAGACTAAAGATATCAAAGTTGTCTTTAACAAGACTTTAATGGCCTTAAACACAGATTTGGAAAACCAGTGGATTGTGAGACAAGATGAGGGCTTTGACAGAAAGGTGAGCCAGATTATGATCTAATCACCAAAATAATAAAGGAAAAGGAGGCTCTTGTAGAGGAGAATTTGGAGAGCTTGGCCCACCTGAGCAAGAAAGAAAGGGAGATTATCCAGAGTGAGACAGAGAGAAAGACAGAGCACAAAGCTCTGAAAGATCAGTTAAGGTGTGAGCTGGCAGCACAGGAGGTGAGTGCTGAGAGAGTGCAGGAGCTGCAAAGAGAGAGCAGAAAGATGGAAGGACTGTCTCAACAAAGTGAGCCAGTGGAGGAAGAAATCAAGCTCCTGATCCCCAGGGGTCCAGGGACCCCCAGGGATCCTTGTAGTGGTTCCAGGGGGTCCCCGGCAAAAAGGAGAATAATTTATTTTCACTATAATTCCATCCATAAGTAACACAATGACAGAATGTCATATTTTGGTTTCATACACTTTTTTTAATAAAACATCTAAAAGCAAAAATCTTATCAGATGGGGGTCCATGGTCTGATTTGTGTCAGTTTAGGGGTCCTTGACGTGAAAAAGTTTGAGAACCACAGCTCTAAGTGGATTGGAGGGTCAGATGAAATTATTAATAACGCTGGGGAGGGTCTTGCTTTTTGAACAAATAAAACGAAAAAAGATTCAGCCCACCTCCCCAGCCCTATAATGGGAAACATCACATTAACAAGAAAGAAGAATTAAAAAACTAGTGGCATATATAGTCGGACACACACAGTATTCTTGCTGTTGAACACAAAATTAGGAGAAAATTATCTTCTACTTTCAAAGTTCTGACAGAATAATTATCGTGCTGTGGGAATATTAAAATGTGGCATTTCGTTTGTGACAGAAACTCACATGCCTCATGTAACCGAAAGATTCCGGCTTACACCTGATGCAGAGGTGAGGGGCAGGAATGGTCAATAAATGCTGGATGTTTTTCACAGTTCATCCACGTGACTTGCGCCCTTAAATACAGAGAGTGAGGCGCAGCAGCCACACACCGCTGCTCCCCGCTTCCCACCAGCAGGCCTACGTGTTGCTGAACAGGCAGGACGCCGACTCATTGGAACATTACTAATACATTTTTCTCTTCACTTGTCTCCGTCTGTGGCTCCTCCCCGCACTCATTAAATGCCCGCTCGGCGCTTCAGTCTGTGCAGTTGATAGCAGTCATGACAGAGGAGCTGTAGGGTTGGACTTCCATCATCCTGACAGCAAGCAAAAACATCTGAGCTCTTCTTTTCGGGCACCCTCACCATCCAAGAAGCCTCAGCTATGAAGACAATTCTTGCTGCATATTCAGGCGTCCTCAAAGGTAAGACGCTTTTGGCTGGAATATACTGGAACAAGGGCTGCAGCAAGCAAACAGACATAGGTGGTCAAACAAATCAGGAGTCGTTCCTGAAAGAGGTCAGCAGGACATGAAACACGCCAGTTTTTATCTGTCAAGCTTTATGTTCTTCTATTTGAAGCGCATTTGTTTTAAAAGGAGCCATTCAAACAACATAATATCAGCATTATTATTACAACAGCAGTAATCATTTTAGAGTGATACTGCAGAAGTGCCACAGACTTTTAATTGTGGGTAAGTCCTATTCATCACAATTTCAAAAATCATTTTAACATTAAAAAAAAAAACACTGTTTAAAAAGTGTCAAACATAACTATTATGTACCTCAAAGACACTGCAATTTCAAGTGATAGTATAAGAGATGAAACAGTCTTTACAATAAAGTGAAGGAGAGAAATATTCACTGCTCATTGTCACAGTCTTTGATTTGTGGTCTGTAGCTGTTTCCCTTCCAACCTGATTTTTCAGTTTTTTTTTTAAAAAGTTTTTCTGCAGTTGAAATGTTTTAAAATTTAGGCAAATTAAGATTTAACTGTGACTGTCCTAAAAATTGAATGATTGATTTCTCCTGCGGGAAATGAACCTTTTTAACTGGCTAGTCTGACATGTGCTACATGGTTTTATGATGCAACCTTGCCCTGTCAAGCTCTGCTTTACTGAAAAAGTGACCATTTTCTGCTCTGTGGGAACAGAAATTGACACTTTTTAATTTACAAATGTAAGAAGTGTCAATGATGATAATGGTGACAGCTTGGGAACATGTCAACATCTGTCACAGTGACAGTGGAAGTGGATTGTGCAGCTGGAGATGAGTCCAGCAGTGTGGTAAGGCAGTTAAACTGAACCCGTGTAGTAACTTGTACACCCTGTGGAGCTTATTTCCTCAATATTTAAGTCATGCAACAGTCTACACACACCACTAAGAGACAGGATGGTTTTTGAAAGAAAGCACATGATTCACCTGGTTGATTCACCTGCAGGACATGGTAGTGTTTGTGTACCTCTCTCTCTGGTGACCAGTTTGACCTGAAGTGGGCGGATTTAGCTATGAACTGGTCAAAGATTGTATCTTGGACAAATCTGTCTCTCTCCATCAGTCACTTGTGCAGATTCAAGTGGCGATAGTCTTAAGGAGTCATAGCATCATAGTTTACAGGTATTACCACCAACAGCCTGGTGCCGGGTTATTTTCAGTGTGCACAGATGGGATTAGAAGACAGTATTTTCCTGGAGGGGAGATCTGCTTATTGGCTCTCAGTACTACGAGTGCTTTAGTCGCCCCTAATGTGTCCGTTACATTATGCCTACTCTTTGCACACAGTCTCTTCACATGTTGCTTCACTTTCATGGTGACTGAAAAGTGCCGGTGAGTAACTGAGGCTGTGTGTCTGTTCTCAGCCAAAACACAGACTGATGTAGGGCAGATTGGTTGTATTATCCTCACTGTGTTCTAGGGATGTTCACACCAGGACTAGGAAAGTATTATTATTATTATTATTATTATTATTATTATTATTATTAGGAGTGTGTTAACTGCATCTTTTCAGTTAGATTTATTACCATGTGCTTCTGTTTAAACATATGTACCTGTGTATTCAATAATAATCCAGCAACATGGATATTTGTATTTGACAGCTTCGATCAAACTTTTTTTTTTTTTTTTTTTGCTCTGTTGTCTCTTTTTTTTTGGTCTCCAGGCACCGGCTCCAGCATCCTCTCTGCCCTGCAGGACCTGCCTTTGGCCTTTTGGCCCTGCAGATCCAAGATGGAGAAACATCTGCAGGTCATCTCTGTGCTGCAGTGGGTCATCAGCTTCTTAGCCATGGGTAAGAGAGAGAGTGTGTATGTGTGTGTGTGTGTGTGTGTGTGTGTGTGTGGGCGCTGCTGTGTGTTTAATTTAAGCCGTAAGAAAGCAAAGAAACCGAGAAGACTTAGCTTGTAGTCTCATAATAAGGAGGTCAGATCACTAAGCTGCACACACACTTATTTATAACTCCTGGGCTTTCTCTTCCTGACTGCCATTGACAACATATATTAACCTTCAAATGCATTTAGGTCCTTTTCTGTTCAAACACTTGATTGTATCGTCTCCCCTCTCTCCCTCCAGGTATTTCCTGCACCGTGCTGTTGATCTACATGTTCTGCACTGACTGCTGGCTTATCGCTGCCATTTACACCGCCTGGCTCATCGTTGACTGGAACACCCCAAAAGAAGGTAATACATTAAAGATGTCAATCAAAAATCACTGTGATGGTTTGATTTTTGACCCCCGTGTGAAGAAACACTACTGGTCTGATGATGAAATTTAAACAGAGGCATGATGTATCAGAAGCTAGTGGTCTGATTTTGTTGAAGAATTGGTTGAATGATGCATTTTTGCATCTAAAAATGCTACACTGATTGATAATTACATGTGAGGGTTTAAATGTCAAATAGTGTGACAGCACATGAATGAAAGCAGACTTGATTTGGACATCAGCATGCAAATGAATGCAGCGGGACTAACCTCTATTACCTAAGCGTTGAGTAACATATTCCATAATGACTAGCACAAACAATGACTGTATTCTGTTTCAGAGGATGTTTGGATGTTTCTTTAGGTCTGAAGTGGTTAATATCCGAGACATCTGATTTGTGAGGACTAAAGGGAGTTTTGTGTAGTGCTGAAACACATGGCAATCAACAGAAAATTAATTGACAACAATTTGTGTAATTGATCAATGGTTTAAGTAATTTATTTTTAATTAAAAAAAAACATTTGCTGGTTCATGCTTCTCAAATATGAGAATTTGCTATTTTTGCTATAACTATTTTGGTTTTTAGCTAAATAAAACATTTTTTAGAATAAATGATGAATCGATTAATCAGAAATAGATTAATTGCTAATGAAAATAAATATAGTTTTGAGGTGTAAAGAAGTGATTTCAAATCTGTATTTGTCTCCTCAGGTGGCAGGAGGTCCTCCTGGGTGAGGAACTGGACAGTGTGGACATATTTCCGAGACTACTTCCCAGTCAGGGTAGGTAACTGCCAATTTATTGATGCACCATTACTAATGTATCCAACCCCAACCTTGGGCAGAAGGGAAAGGAAGCAACCAGTAAGAGATGAACCTTGGTAACCTGCTCAGCTTTGAGCTAATTTTGCACAAAAAAGAACACGTATGTCTTATAGCTCCTGCTGAGGAAAGTCAGTATTGTATGATTTGAGCTAGTTCATTGATTTCCAGTCGTGCACCAGGTTGACATCATAGATAAGTTTATCAGGGGTGGATCGTGTATCAGCTGTCTGCTCCATGCTGCTCCTTGTCCTGAGTTGATTAAGATGAGAGCTTGACGTTGGTTGGGAGTTTTAGACTTTGTCCCATCTGATAGGCCAAGGAGCAGCTTGTTTTGTACTCAGGTATTCTCCACTTCATTTTTAGATGACAGGACAATCCTGGTCCAGGCTAAAGGGGAGAGTGTCATCGCAAACTTGCACAACCATACACAGACACGCTGCATGCAGGGGGAAGTAAAAAAAACTGCTGAAAAAGCCAAGAGTCAAAGTTGGAGTGTGTTTTTTAAAGGGAGGGAATCTAAGATATTCTGCATCATCACTTTTATACAGACAGATATGTGAAGATACTATTCGTGCAATGTCGCTCTCACACCTGTAAGCCCAGTCACCCTGTATTTCTCTCACTCCTCAGAATACTACTGAAAAACAGGCTTTCATACAGCTTGTGTGATTCCCTCATTTCTGCACTTAATGTGTTACTTGTGTTCATAAAACCACTTCACTTTACTCAGGTTTTGATGAGCTTATCCACTGTATACAGAGCAGAAACTAGAATGCTGACTGACTCTAGGAGGAATTTTAAATCCTACTCTTTGCAGCTGAACTTTGCTCGTCACATTGATCTGTAAGTCTGTGCGCCATGTAGCCGTGTGTGACCTGTGTACCAAGGTGGGTCATTCTTTTCATCTTCACCCAGACACTTGGTGCCAGCTGGCTCTCGTGTCGCGTTATGAAATCTCAATATTGCTGAAAATTAGCTGTTTTTAGCTGTTGTGCAAAGTTTTCAGTGTTGAAATGTTAGTTACTGGCTACTGACATATGCTGAGGTCTGTAGTTGAAGGTTCATCTCTGGTAACAGGTCAGTTAAAGGTGCATTAAGTGGGGGTTTTACCACTCATAGCTCAAAAATAACCAGCATATACTGTAACTGCAGGGGCATCAATTTGTTATAGGGCAAGAGTTCTCTATCAATCGTGAACACATGACTATTATTCATATGAGTTGGAAGCCTTCTGGACAAAGTCCAAACCAGCCTTAAAACTGAACAGAGGACTGTAGGAAGTCAGGAGTGTGACTGTTATGAAAACAGTTACATGAAGGTCTGTGCGAGTCTTAACACTAGAAACAAAGACTCCTCTATAATATTGGTGCTTATTTGCAGTGACCAGTGAATCTAGTCTGGCCTCCATCTCTTTACTGTCCTCCAACTATACAGTTAGAAGTGTTAAATGTCAGCAGCCCCTCCCTTGGTCCCACTGTAATCTCTTCACATCTGCCATGCCAGCCAGGTGGAGTCCTGTGGTACTATGGGGATCTTGAATGTGATCTCATTTGCTAATGTGGTTATGTAACTGTTGTGTTTGACTAGCTCTTAAGGGAGCTTTGTGTACACATTGTGATGGATCTAAGTCTACAGTGCAGATCAGGGCACAGTTACGTTTTCTTATGAGATTCTTCTTCAGTTTTACAACTTTAATGTGAAACCATTTAACATACTTTGCCTTTTTGATGAAGGGGTTAAAATAATGCTGAATATTTAGAGTTGTACTTTATTGCCAGTCTGAACAGGTGCGCAAGATGTGTGCTAGGTTATTATTTTATGACTGCACTTGAGCAGACAGAGTATATCCTGATAAGGATGTCCTTCTTCTACTAAAACACAAGCTGTGTCCTAAATCCTACTACATACTACTTCTAAGCAGGTTTTGAGTGTATAGTGTGTCTACACTGGAAAAATGACAAAATTATTTTCTACATCAACACATGCATATCCATATACAAACACATACATACACATGCGTACAGTGAAGGGGTAGCTGTGTATTTATGGATTCAAAATGTCATAAAGGAAGTAAACATTATTACAAGTATGTTATGTAATGCAGAACACTATGCTTAAACTTCTGAAATTATCAATGAAGCATGTTGCTCGTAATTGTGTATACTCAAAACAGTCAGTATGAAGACCAAAAAACCCAGATTTTTGAGTGTGCTGTTAAAGTACACTATTTTTCCCAGAATGCATTGCACGCTGTTCACAGCTGGGGGAAAAAAGAATTTTCCCATCTCTCTGTTAAGTTTTTTTTTTTTTTTTTGGAAGTGGCATTCTAAATTTTCAGTCTAATTGCATTCACACAGTGAATCGTTTTACAGCTGAACAAAAATAGACTATTAACAGAAAATTACAAGTAAAATTGTATTTATCGTTTAAGTCATTTTTCAAGCAAAAATGACAAACATTCTATGGTTCCAGTTTCCTAAATATGAAGATTAGTTGCTTTTTTTGTTTTTAAAACATTGTGAATTTAATTTTTGGAGGGGGTTTGGGCTGTTGGCCAGACAAAGAAATTGAAGAGCCTCTCAGGAACAACTTACTGCAAAACATAAGAAACTGTGCCAACTACCATTCACTTGCCACAACATTAACAGCCTGGTTCATTAGAAATGAAACTTGTGAACACTAGAACAGTGAGGTGTTTTTTCCTGTTGTTTGCTGTCTTATTTGTTATTATTTTGCTTCGTGTAAGAGCTGCTCTTGTTTATCATAGGCTTTGGGCGTAAAATCACACTTCACCAGTCCTGACATTGTGTTGTCATCCTATTTGTTGATTGTTGTCATGCTATTGTTGTTTTTGTGTGTCTCAAGAGCTGTCTTTCTTGTCTCCATGCAGTGCAGGTTCTGTTTGTATCAGCATATTAAATTATAATAAGTTTTATTTGTACAGCATCAAATGTATCAGATGTTCCTGGAGTAGCAGTGTGCCCCTCATATGGAAATCAACCTCACACTGGTCCTCTTTGTGCTATTGTCCTTCAGCTAATTAAAACCCACAACTTGCTGCCCAGCCGGAACTACATATTTGGCTACCATCCCCATGGCATCTTCTGTTTCGGAGCTTTCTGCAACTTTGGGACCGAGGCCACAGGCTTTTCCAAGAAATTCCCAGGCATCAGGCCCTCCCTGGCCACCCTGGCAGGGAACTTCCGCTTGCCCGTCCTTCGGGACTACCTGATGTCTGGAGGTGAGATGATTTGACAAGCCGTGGGGTCTCACTTGAGTTCTTAAAGCGTGTGCTAACGCTGATAACTGTATCTGTAAGAGACCAGACCTTTGTCCTATTGCACAGCTGAAAGGGCTTCTGTTTACTTGGAGCTGCTGATTTCACTGATTTGTAGAGCTTTAGGTGTTCTGTTCTGAAGGGCTGTTTGCTCTTCAAGCTTCATCTTTGCCCATAGATACTGTTTATACTCTCTGCGGTTACTTTAGGTTATTGTACATGCTGTTTCAAAATGTTCCAACAGCCCTCATAGGATTTTATTTTGGTCCTTCTTGTTGTGTCTTATGCAGATGTAAAGAGACCTAGCAACTAGTGCATTGCTTCTTTACTGCAATTGTAATCATACTCTTTCCACATCTTTTTTTCTTCCTCTCAGGTATCTGCCCAGTGAACAAGAACTCTATTGACTACCTGCTGTCTCGAAACGGGACGGGAAACGCTGTGGTCATCGTCGTGGGAGGAGCAGCAGAGTCTCTGCACTGTGCACCAGGCATGAATTCTGTCACCCTGAAGAATCGTAAAGGCTTTGTGAGGCTGGCCCTACAGAAAGGGTGAGCTTGAGTGCACAACATTCAGACACAAGGACATGTGCAGTTACGGCGTCTAAACACAACCTTGACCAAATCTGTTTTTTTTTTTTCCATGAAAATGTCACTCTCAGGGCTGCAGGGACCTGAGTGGAATGAATAAACCCTAGATTATTAATTGCAGAAAGGTTGAAATGACCAAATCTGTTATGAATGTGCAGTGTTGTCCATCATGAAGCTTTGAACTCCTCGTGGCATTCAGTATGATTTTGGACAGACTGTGTGAGTTGGCATCAGGGTGCCCTCAGCATTACATTAATCACTATAACAAGCTGTACTATAACCAGGAAGTGGTCCAGGTTTGTCTTGCAAACCCAAACAAGCCTGATTCCCTCTCAAATGCTGAGGATTATAACTGGGTACCCCCTTTCCAAAGAAGCTTAGAGTGAGCTAGAAAAGAAAAATGCAGTTATGCAGAACTTTACTCATAACTAGGTTAGCATGGAAGTAAGCTGAAATAAGCCTTGGCTGTGAGTTGAGGCCACATTGGGTCCACTTTTAAAGCTTGGTTTTGATGCCAAAACCAGTTGAATAATGACTGACACTCAAGTTGTTTTATAAGGAAGATGGAGTAAAAAAGTGCAATTCTAAGCTATATGATCAAAAATTTAACAAAGACCTTCATTTCTTTTACCTTGTCTGAAATAGATGTTTATAGTGTACTGAATTTTCTGGTTGCTGTTTTAAAATCCACTTTGCAGCTGGAAAATGGTATAGAACAAAGGTTCCTAACTCAGGACCCCACAAGGGTCACAGGATAATCAACAAACTTGGCAAGAAGAACAAAAACATTTTTTTTGCTCCACAAAATTATGTTTATTTTATGGGATATTCATCTTTTTCTTATTTCTTGTAAAATACTGTATACTTTTTATCTATTCAGGATGTGAAAATATTGAATATTCTGAAAATATTCAAATGAAACAGTCTGAGTAAATGTAAAAATCAGTCTTTGAGGTACTCAGAGCTCATAGAAATATATAAGTTTTAATGAGGGGTTGTCAGTTGACTTTGTATTGTTTTTCTTAAGGGTCACAAACCAAAGGTTGGGAACCACTGGTGTAGATGATGCTCTATAGTGAGGTGATATTGAGCTGTAATGAAATTGTGTGAACTGTTTAGTCTGTCTAAACAGGTCAAATGTTACATTTCAAGCTTGGCCGCTGATGTTATAACATGACACAATATAAATCCTGATTACATAAATCTCATCTGTATCTAGCCAAGACAAAAAACATTTTTACTCAACTAACTGCTGACTAATGATGAAGCTGACTATTATCTCAGACATGAGAAATGTCTATGCTTTCGCAACTGGAAGCTACGTGACAAGTAAGCTAAACTGATTCATGATGATTAGCACGTTTCAAACAAGCCTAAGCAAAAGCAACTCCTTTTGGATTTTTTGCAACTTCAGTTGTCTTGTGAGTGATGTAGTAGTCTCCATAGCCAACACAATGTAGGGACCTTTGTATTAAATCTAAACTATTCAGTTCTGGATGGCCACTGATGTGTCGTGCATTAAACTGAGCCTTCTAGTGTAATAACTATTTTCAAAGCCAGGGGATTTACAGATATGGCTGTAATAAACCAATAAAAATATCAAGGCATATCATTTAGGCTATATAAATAATGGCGCAACAAGTCTGCAAAGTTTGTTTTAGCAGTGGGAAAAGAGGTACCTCAAATGATCCCTATGCCAATTAGGACCTTTTCATTGGTTATTTTCATTATATTTTTTAATTCTTGGCATTGGGGACATTTTTCTTTGCTCCCTCAGGTCTGACTTGGTTCCAGTGTATTCCTTTGGAGAAAACGATGCCTACAAGCAGGTGATCTTCGAGGAGGGGACCTGGTGGAGAGCTCTCCAAAAGAGGTTACAGAAGATCTTAGGCTTTGCCCCGTGCCTTTTCCATGGATGTGGCCTCTTCTATGGCAACTCTTGGGGCATCGTGCCATATTGCAAGCCCATCACCACCATAGGCAAGTTTATCTACTAATGTTTGGTCTGAGTGTATATCCAGATTTGGAGAAGTACAGATTAGGGTTATCTTTTAAAAATGTCAACAAATCCCCACACTCTACTGTTACAGTTGAGTTTATTACGGGACAGTAACCAACAAACAGTTAACACATGAACAGAACAGAAAGTCAATATTTGCTTTGTCCAACCTCAAGAGTGTATTAATGTTTAACACTGAAGGTTCGGACAATTTCAGCCTAAGTTTCTTTGATTAACCCTTTGTTCTAATCTTCTTCTTGTTCTTCTAAATTATAGTCGGGGAGCCAATCACAGTGCCAAAAATTGAGAATCCAACTGAGGAGATGGTGGATCTGTACCATGCAATGTATGTCAGGTCCCTGCAGTGCCTTTTTGACAAGTACAAGACCCGATTTGGCCTGAAAGAGAGTGATGTCCTGTACATCCAGTGAAAGAACAAAGGGGCCCCCGTGGAAGCTCTGAACTTCGAGAACTGTGGCAGCATCTTCAGACCCCTCTGCCCCCCTTCCCCTCCCTGTCCTTGTCCAATCTTGGTGCCCGGTCTGGATTATCTCTGGACTCCAAACTCTGCACATGAGCACATTTTGCTAAAGAAACCTTTTGCTTTCTGCGTTGTCTCTCACACACACACACACACACACACACAGACAGGTATAGTTCCTTCTCAGGAAATGGCAGGGTTGAAGAAATAGTGGCCTTTACCTGCTGCTGTCACCAGGTCAAACGGTGTTGGTTGGACCAACAGACAGGTTACACTGAATCCCACATCAAAACATGTGCCTTTTTGTATCCATTTTCATTTTTCAATGAAGGCATCAAGTTTGGGCTGTCTTATCAGTGCAGAGGGGGGTGGGCTCCACTAGATGGAGCTGGAAGGTAACATGCAGGACTTTAAAAGAAGTGCCAATGTTTTTGTTAACTCATGCATTCATGTAATTCTCCCTTTAAAATCCAATTATATGCTAAACGCACAAACAATGCAAATGAAAGCTACTACTTTATTAATGGGATAATGAGCCCAAATGTTAATTGAGCCAAAGACATTTGATGTCCCCACACATACATGTGTTCCTACTGCATGAAAGCTGAAAATGAAGGAATTTTTCTCAGTGGATTCATATTGTGAATGCATAATACATGTGTGCCTGTGATTGTATAATGCCATAAAGTATTAATTGTATTCTGCAGAGAGGGAAAAAAAAGCCTTTTTTTTTTTAGTACTTGTCTCTAAATGAATATTTCTGATGCACTTTTTGTATTGCTGATTACCTTCTGAGGTTTTTTGTCTCAAGAAAAATGCCTTTTGATATGAGAATTATCTAGGACGGTGATTTTCCTTTCTTGGCCTACTGGTGTCCAGGTGTGGATGGGTGCGTCTTCTCTATGCAGTGAAAACTACAGCAATGTCTTGTATCTTCAAGTGTTATGGGGAGTTTTCAGCTGCATTTGAAGAAGATCAAGTAGTTTTGTGGGAGAAAATCCTGAGGTTTGATGATTCCAGTGTACAGTGGATCTCTTTGTATCTATGCCAAGGGTGATAATTGAAAAGGAAGGAACTGCAGTGGATAATGCCTTATTGCTGGTGATATATTATATTTGAGGGTGTCACTAGTACTTATTTAAAATAAGAGAATGTGGGATATATATATAATATATACTGGGAATCATCAAAATGAGTGAGTTTGTGTCATGTTGTGAAGGTGGATGGTGAATTGGTGATTGTTATTTGAAGAAGAATGTTCTCTGTTTTCACTGTTGTGACTTGATATACAGAGCAGTGTAATCCCTGTGCAATAAATTTGCAAGCAATAAACACGGTGAGACCTGTCTATATGATGAATGACATCATCTGCCTGCCAATATTTAAATTAAACTTTTGTATGTTTTCAGAAGGAGATGTGTGTGTTGTGTGTCTTGTTTTTGGACACTTTTCATCCATGATGTTCTGCCATATTCTTTTCTCCAATTTACTTCAGAAGACTTCCATCATTTGATTATGACGTCGGTGGGGCCACTGTAGGACAAACGCGCCCAAGATAATTCAGTGTATACTTCATTGTCAGGATTAACTCCCTGCAATACAAATTTTTCCTTAAGTAGGTGTAAAGCTCTTAAACATCCTATACAATGCTAACAATTTATTTATATTTATATATATATATATATATATATATATATATAGAGAGAGAGAGTATTTTGTATTGAAGCTGCATCATTCAATGAAATAGAAATGTTCTGGCTGACTTGCGCATTATTTTATACACATTTTTACCAAAATTAATTCTGACATATTTGGTATCTATTTAAACTTTGGGGTCTCCACAAAACATAGCTGCGTGGGCTTGAACACTTTTTGGCTGCAAAGTATGAGTTTGTATTGGCTCAACGGCAGCTGAGTAAAGTTTGATAATAGCAGTACTGAAACTGGCAGTGGTGCAAGAAGTAAGACTCTTTACTTCGGTAAAAGTAGTAATACCACGGTGTAAAATAATCTATTACAAGTGAAAGTCCAGTTTTCAAAATTTAGCTTAAAAGTAGAATTTATAAGTGAAATTTACTTAAACTATTAAAAGTAAAAGTAATGATTACGGAATGGCCCCTTTCATTGTATTATATTATTTAGTTATTATTGATGCATTAAAGTGTAAACAGCATTTTAAAGTTGTAGTTGGTTGAGTTGGAGCCATTTAACTATTTTATATTATATTAAGTGTTGTGTGGTTTAATCTACAGCAATGCATCATATTCTAGAAACTGATAATGTTTGGAAACAAAAATCTTAATCTGCAAAGTAACCTGTAACTATAGCGTGGTTTAAAAACAATACAATATTTCCCTCTGAAATGTTGTGGGGTATAAATATATAATAGTAAAAAATGGAAATACTCAAGAACAAGCACTTAAAACTGTGCATAAGTCCAGTAGTTAAGTAAATGTACTTCCCACCACTGTAAACTGCTCAATATTAAGACTATGAGACTAACCGATTAAATAAAGCTTAAGTAAATAAAATAATAATATTGATATTGATTAATAAAGAAAGAAAATATGTATGGACAACTTGACTATCACAGTATCAGTTATATTTAGAATAACTTCTTTTGGTTCAACAGGCCAAATACTGGAGACAGCTGCTGATTAATCAATACTTTTTGTGAAATTCAATGACCTGAGAGACGCACTGCTCTATGTTGCTGAGGCTGCCCCCTGATGGTTGCTCAATATTCTGCAGTCAGGGTGATAAAATCCTTCATATTGTAGGGTATCCCCACTGCTGGTCAGATGTTGATCCAGCAGGGGGGATCCAGCAGTGACTAAGTACATTTACTTAAGTGCTGTACTCTTGAGTATTTCCATTTTGCACTGTTTAATGTGTGACATTAACAGAAACATTGTGATTTTACTCCACTACATTTATCTGACATCTCTAGTTGTTACAGTGCAGATACACATTTTACATACAAAACATATAATCACCTTACATCAGATACATTATTACTGATTTAACTACCTGACAGTATATACAGTAGCTGTAATTAGCTCTACCTCGACTACATTAGCTACAACACCACAATACTGCTCATATGCATCAATAATAATAATCCAATAACATATAGCCATAGCCTTATATCATATCATTTATAATGATGTAAATGGGTATTTTACATTATGATTATTTTCTTTGATACTTTAAGTACATTTTGATAATACTTCTGCACTTTTACTCAAGTCTGATTTTGAATGCAGGACCTTTAAGAATATTTTTACACTGTGTTACTGCTACTGTTATTTACAGAGTCTCAGTGAGCTACTTTTACCACCACTAGGGTCGAGGGGCCTCCTGGAGTCTTTTACTCATCCCATCTGCTAGATGAGGAATAATAATCCAAAAAGATAACACAATTCTGACATTTGCTATCAGATGTTTCACACTCAGTACTAGTGCCAGTTAAACTCCCCTTTTTATATGCTGTTGGGTCAATGTTTGTGTATTTGGGGGTCAGCGACCGACTGGTGAGAGCCCCCGAGATAGACACTAAAATATGAGTTTGATTTGTTCTGGTCACTTTTTGTTCTAACTCTAATAGAGGTTGTCAGGGGCAAACGTTCCTGTATAACACTGTTTAATTGTCACCGGCATGTCAAGCTATGCTGCTTCCTCATATTTTGACAGATGTTAAGCATCTTGGAAGATAAGAAAACCAATAATAACATGAGTTTTCAGCAGTAGGCACCGACTTTAAATGACGGACGTTAATTTAAGCCAATCACCGGCGTGAGTGTGGCGCCTCCCAACCGGAGACGGATTACCGAGGCAGGAGCAGAAAAACGGGCGAGCTGCAAGGCCGGGGTCACGTGACTGTCTTGCGTACTTGCTCTGTAGAAAAAAGTAAACAGCGAAGATGAACAAACATAGCTGTCCTTGCAAAATAAGTAACACTTTGAAAAGAGAAAGATAACTAAAGCTGTCAATAAATTCTTTCATTTCTGGTTAGTTTTGACAAATTGCTATTGCAATAATAATAAAATAAACATTTTAACTACTGAAACACTGACCATGAGAGAAACAAACTAAACACATGTAGAAGTCAAGACATTCATTTTGAATATTCACGTCAACATGAGTCCTAATTTATCAGATTTAAAAAAAACACACATTTTCATTGTAATGACTCAGTTTATTTATTTATTTTTTAAATTTTTATTGTACAAAATTCAATTACAAACCTTTATGACATATTTCAATAATACAAAACGTACATTCATGTTGGAACAGCACTAAAGACAAAAAAAAAAAATTGAAGCAGCATTAACAAGTCCAATAAAGAAAAAAAGTTTCAGGGCGTTTCTGTCCATCATACACTTAAGAATTTTTTGAGTTCATTCTTCCATCTGTTGCTTAACCTTTAAATATTTACATCAGTGTAAGTGTTTACCCAATAAAATCAAGTTTTTGAAGTTTTTCTCCTTCATAAGTACTCCTACTTTAATCAACATCACATTTAGAGGCTGCAGCGATAGATTCACCCTGGAAGAAAACATATTCTACAGTCACAATATATCCACATGAGTTGTTATTCCAATTAAATATTTCATGCAAGAAGTGATTAGATGGATAAATGTCATTCAAAATGTTAAACACCACTTCTTTGGCTTTAGGAAGGATTGGATAGGAAAAATATCGTCTCCTTATTTTCCTTGCCTCTTCATCTTTGTATTCTTGAAGAACATATCTTCTTTTCAGCTGATTAGGATAGTATTGTGTTGATATAATATTTTAATAAACCTATTAATTAACTGCTTCCTACTTTTTTTATAACTTTGTTTAAGGAGTTTTTGCATTTATATAAACATATACACACATGTACAAACATACTGAACTCACACAGACATTACCCTGCATTATACCCACCTCTTATCCCTCCATACCTCCCCAGGGACCAAGAGTGCACTCAGAAAGGAAAGAACTATGTAATTAGGTAAATAATAATAATCATCATAATATATTATAACGTTATTGTATTCTCTAATTGAGCAGTAAAGATTTTAAAAAATCTCTATAGTTTAAAAAAATTAGCAAACTCATCCATCAATGACTCACACAATTGTTATTCAGTAGTAAACAAGCCAGTGGATTAGCTCGCTAGCTCAACAATAACCAGAAAGTTCAGCGGACTATCAATTTAGAAAGTATTTTGAGTCTATTCAACTTATAAACAATAAGAAATGTGCAGATACAGTTAGTATGCTCCAAGATTTTTTTTTAAAGAAATCTGATTATTTGTTTATTATTTATTTATTTTTACTTTTAGTCTATGTCCTGTTACCATGTTGAATGTATCAACCAATTGAAAGTGAAATCATGCCTGTTATGTTATCTTTATTTCTTTCTGGTGCCTCAGTGTCTTCTGTGATTGTCTTGATGTCACATGTTGTAAGTGACGCTTTCTATAAATAAAGAGATGAAAAAAAAAAAAGTCCCTCCTGTCACGTGACCCTCCTCACGCAGGTCGTAGCTGTCCGTCGAGCCTGCACTTTGTTTACGTCCCGTCGGTTAGCTGACAGCTGTCGTAGCGCTTTCACCTGCATAAACAGTCTTTCCTACGTGTCTCTGACGGAGATATCTAGAGCTTGTTAAACTTTTACACCGCGTCTCCTGGATGTCAAGGATGGGATGTTTTTGTTGAATGAGGGGGAGTCTCTAGATGCCGACGGGAGGATGAACTCCATCACCGGCCGGGTTCTCGCCATCCCCGCCGCCTCTGTCACCAACTCTGGAGCTTCATCTTCTCGAGCCTTACACGTAGAGCTCACATCCCAGCAGGTAATTGCGAAAGTCTCTGAGCTCATGTTGATACCAACAGCGTTCAGATGAACTCAGGAAAGGTTGGACCGAGCTGTGTTATGTTCTAGTTTACAGCGTCAGTAACAGCTGCTGCCTGGAGAAACACGGCAGGCCTGTCAGGCTAACTGCTAGCCTACAGTTAGCTATCTAACTGTAAATTAACTGAACTGTACCGACACTCTAGACACAGTAAAACCATTTGGGCTGATGTTAGGCATTGTTTAGCCCAGTTTTGGTAAGTGTGTTGCTCTGTTTTGCGAAAATGTATCGTCATACACATTCAGTTGTGAACGAGGCTAAATGCTTCTGCTAACGGTGGTAACTTAAACTTGGTGTTATGTCAGCAGGCAGGTGACAGATCAGCTGAAGGGGAACAGTAGCATATGTCATTATATTGTTTCATACGCCTGTTTTATTGTGATTTGAAAACGGTTTAGACCACAAACAAATTTCATTTATGCTAAGTTAGACTGGGGGATTCTTTGGAAGCTTTAAAAAAAATAATTTCCTGGTCATTCATTCATTCATTCATTCATTCGTTTTAAAACGACACGTATTAAAGTTGACAGCTCACAATACCAACCTCAGACTATGACATCGGTGCATAACAGTCTCTCAGAGACATACATTATTACCACCCCTGTTGTTTTGTCTTGTAGCCAGATATTAATTACAGTGAGAAACAGGCTATCCACGTTGAGCATCTGTGTTAAGCTGAGAATCATAAATATATTCATAAACATGAATATTTAGGGAAGAGCTGAACTTCCCATTGAGATAACTTTATGTTATGTGTTGTATGTTTTTAATGCTGTAGCACTTTGAGATGCACTATAAATGAAAAGCGTGGTACAAATTAAGTATTATTATTATTATTTTTTTTGTTTCTTTGCTTATTAGTGTGACCTACAGTGTACATATAGTAGGGCTGCTCAATTATGGCAAAAATCATAATCACAATTATTTTGTCAATATTGAGATCCCGATTATTTAACACAATTATTGACTCACCGAACAGAAATGCTTCCATTTTATTAAATGTATCAATCCACACCAACTCTGAACGTCCAACACATTCTCATCGCAGGGCGTCAAATACTGATGCTTTGTCACGCACAGAGACCCCTTATGTTTTTTTAATGCTCTGAGTCTATTTCTGTCGTGTTTAGTGAAGCGTAATCTGCACAAACAGCTGTTTAAATCACACAAATATCCAGCTGTATGTGTTTTGAACTTATTAACGGTATCTACATTGATTGATTAAGGCTCCCAATCTGTCTGTGAGCTGCTGGTGCCACTACAGGCAAATTCCCCTCACTCGCTACGGTGGGCGGGGAAATAAAATCAATGAATCAATAAATACAAACACTGTTGATTTCTTCCAGAGGAGCCAGCATGAAAACTATTTTGGTTCAGTAAATTTCTGCTGTCAGTCAGCCTGGTGAAGGCAGGTTAGCAGGCTGCTGGTCAGGAGCTGCTGCTGACAGACAGCCGGTTCTGTGGACAGAGATGCTAAATGCAGGTTGGAGGCTTTTAGGGAGGGGCGAAAGCGCACCACTGCAAAGGAAAGGGGTGCACTGGATTTATAACACAAGACAAAACGAGAGCATCATTGCGAAACAGAATGCAGCACAATAATAGTTTTATCTTGATTATCTTGTTTTCAGAATTATTGGAAGCTAAAATAGCTTTTACACCAGTAAATATAACTCTTTGTAACACCTATGACATGTACACTTCTTATTACTGGCTGCAAGTACATTTTAGTGATATGAACTAAAGCTTATTTTACAGCTGCACTAATCGGAAATTTGCTGTGGATACACCCATTAGCTAAATCCTTAAAATGTATAAAACCATCTCTCCAAGTTTAATTGATCATTTTCTCCATTAGAGCTCCATAATAAAACAATGTCCTAGTAGCATTGTTCCACTGACTCACTGGTTCACAGTACTAACAGCTTTCAGGTGTAGGGCTGTGTGATATGGACTAAATCAAGTGTCACAGCATTGTTGACCAAATATTTATTATGTAAAACAAATGTATTATAATGTAATATGTGGATTAGTATTGATGTTTCTAGTGGACATGCACACACAAGAAATCTTCAAAAAAGAATATATGTGTGTGTGTATATATATACAATAAAACTAATTGATTAATACAAAAAACTAATTGATTCTATGAAGTAATACAGTAAATATAAACAAAATAGTCATGTATTTTTCAAGCTGTTGGAGACGTTTGCCTGTACACATAAATCAAGACAAAGTCATGCATGTTGATAGCAATATTATACATTTAGTTGCCAGTTTATTAGTTACAGCTTGCTGACACAATGACATCATTAGAAACACCTCTCAGTATAATGCAATTCAATAACAGCACCAACTACAGCTGCAAAAGACCATGAAGTTGAAGAGGTGCAAAAAACACCTCTCTAGACTAGAGCCTCAGCGATTCTTTTGACATTTTATAGACAAAACGATTAATCAAGAAAATAATCAGCAGATTAATCGATAATGAAAATAATATCTAGTTTCAGCCCTACTCTAGGATTTATGGCACTTAGGGTACCTAGTTTACTGGCAACTGAATGTATATGAATTCTGTTTCAGGGTGTAATTTTTATTTTAAAAAAATTATAAAAGTTTTAATAATTTGGAGAGAATCCCCTACCTGCAAAATCCAGCTCTGTTTCACCAACTGTTAAAAGCCAGAGCTTTGATTTAGTTAGTGCAGTCCACTTCCTACAGAAATGTAATGTCTGTGTGTCCATGTATAACACATGTTTAACAGAAGCCTTGTGACTAGCTAATCACTTTGTCACATACCGCCATTAGACTTTTTTTGATCATTTTATGACATGTGGTCAACTAATTACTATGATCTTTGTCCAAGCCAGTAGTCTCTAACAGGGGCTCTGATATTAGTGTAGTTTTATTTGGGAGAGCCCGACCCACCACAGTAGTTTCATACTGCACAAGTGTACTCACAACCGTTTCTCTCTGCCTGTGGTCCATATTAGCCCATTCAGAAATATGCACCGACATTTTTAAGGGGGAGTCAAAAGTCCCTTTGGAACAATCAGTGTTTTTGTTTCTGTGGGTCTTAATCGTATAGGGAATCCCATGACTTAGATTTAGTCTCAGTATGACTACAGGAGAGAGGCCGGGCCTGCTGGCCAAGGGAGAAGTTGTGATGTAGTGACGTGTTTGCCTGGAGCGGGAACCCAAATGGCAACTCTTGAGTCTATTATCATCTCCTATTAAATATTAGATTTTTACAAAAGTAGGCACCATCTTCTGTGTGGAGATTTTTGGAAGCAAGTCTTTGGATTAATATTCAAACAATGCAAATGTTAAGTGTTGGTGGATTGTTTTAGAGTTTTATTAATCGATCATGTAGGCATTTCTCTTTTTAAAACCTTTGTTTTGTGTGTCCCGTGTTTATAAATGATGTCTTTTCTGTATTTGGCTCATTGTGATAGATATTGATTCTGTGATAGTGTTAAAAACAGTGATACATTTCTCATGTGACTGTCATGACCGACCATGCCTGTCGAGTTAACTGGCTCCTCATTTCTACCATGAAGACGTCATGCCGCTATTATTTGAACTGCTGACATCTGGCAGACTGTCACAGCTTGTGTTGTCTCTGTGCATGAGAAATAACTGCTATTACAGGATATTATTTACATATAGGAGAGACAATGTCATATTTGCTTGTTTTCTAAAGGGATTTTTTTTTCATTTGCTCTGGGAGGTACAGTAGTGAGGGTTCTGTGTCTTCAAAACAGCCTCGATAGTAATTGTCAACCCCCATCACATGATCAGAATGAAACAGAACACAACAGCTCTGATGTATACAATCTGTTCTCACTCTCTGTCTGTCTCTTTCTGTATTTTCCTCTGTTGAACAGAGACGATTGCGTCATCTCCGGAGCATCGCAGCCCGAAACATTGTCAACAAGAATGGTTCCCCACTGCTGGACACGTACTTCACCCTCCACCTCTGTATAGGAGACCGCATATCTAGAGGTCAGTGTTAACACCTCTTCCACACACACCTGCCACCCTGTCCCTCCTTCATTTGGTAATACTGTAACAATTTTAATACCTTTGACACAAAAAAAATTATCATGCACATTATATTTCTCTGTGCCATGTTTGCAAAAAGAAATCCTTTCTACCCCATACGGAGAGCTAAGGTAGCCGCTACATGTTCAAAATGGCTAAGGTTGTCAAATTGCCAAACACAGATTGTGTTATAATTGTCATTATATAATTTGTGATGGTTGAATAATTCAGTCAGCATCTTAAGCAACTGTATGTTTGTCTCGAACAGGAAAATTCACCTTTTAATAGAATTAAATAGAATTTATATTGTACTGTTCAGATGTTTTTGGGCACTAAAGTTAGCATCAACAAGGCAAAATTGGCTAAGTTGGTCATCAAATGACACTTGAATGAATCTGGGCAATGGACAAAGACCCAGTGACTGACGTTGTTGAGATAATCCATTCAGGTGCTTTTATCACTACATTATCACTACAGTCTTGCTATCTGCTGTTCAGCAGTCACTGGTTTACATTCACAAATTGAAGCTGAGCTTTTGTGAATCATATTTTAGGGTTGATTTCCCCTCATTGATGGTGTATGTGTGTTTTCTATCTTCTTTTAATCACCATTCTTTGATGTTTGACTTTTTTTAGATTTTTACAAGAGTGAAGTCATACGAGACTCACTGGTGAGTATGCTTTAAGTAAACCTTTGAACTCTTCATGTCTGTCTGGGAAACATTCAGGTTGTTGTCAATACCTGAATATCTGCCAGGCACACATTTAGCCACCCCTGGACTTCACTGTAACCTTACTTTAACTAATTCTCAAACACTGAAGGTACAATGCTATGCTGTGAAACATGCTGTGTTGAATAACATGAATCAACATGAATTAAATATGATATGTTACTTGCTGCTCCGTTACGCAACTTTCTCTCTTGTTTTGTAAGCATCTGTCAGTTGTGTAAATGATCCAGATGTATACTACCATGTGATTTTTGGCTGTTCCCACTCTTATTTGTGCAGATGCAGCGCTGCACGAAGCTATAGAAGCAGCCAAGCATATCAAGCCATTACTGTTAGCCTTGCTGCCGAGTCATGAGCTGACCTAAGCTGCTTTCCAGGCATACTGTTCAGTACCCTCAGCAGACAGACTGTATAATGCACTGCAGGAGTCATAACTCCTGTCATCTCTTAGCCCAACTTCCTTCTGTTGAATTTAACATCCTTGCTGACATTAGTTCTCTTTTATTCTGTGTCCTTCTAGTCAATATTCGTCTTGGGAAACGCTTCCTGTTGGTCTTCCTGTTTTCATTCTAACTGCTATGCCCCTCTGCTTCCTCTGGTGACTCTCACTAGTTCTGTTTTCAAACCCCCCAATGGATTGTACTTCCGCTTTTGACATGCCTCTTTTGCTGCCCTTGAAAGTGACCCACAGAGCAAGAGATTTTCTCTCTGATGCAGGGAAATAGTACATAATTGAATGATGTAAATGGCTACAGTGCTTTGTAGAACCTGACCTCGGTCTGGGAGAACATACTGTAGTAGGGATCAGGCTTTAAGGTTAATGCAGAACAGGATGATTCAATTACTTCACATGCACAGGGATCACATTATGACATTGAATTTGACAGATGCACCATACATTTTTTATTTTAAATTTTGTCCTTGTTTGACATAAACAGTAGCTGTTGTTTAAAGGTATTTTCTTTGTAAGAGGGCTGAATTCCAAATTTATTCATTCATTGGACTGTAATGAAAGTCATTAAGTTATTGTGCTGCTCAGTTATACTATACAGATTATCCTAACCAAGTTACTGCTAATCCGTGTGTGTGTGTGTGTTTGTCAGAATCCAACTTGGAGGAGCCTGGATTTTGGAATGCTGCCGGACCTCCTGGACACCTCAGTGTCTTGCTTTGTGGTGAGGATCTGGGGAGGACAAGAGGAACAGTACCACCTCCTCATAGAATGGAAGGTCAATCTGGATGGCCTCAGATACACAGGACAGCAGGTCAGCAACCACACATAAGACAGTGATAATAGTAAACTTTATTTGTATAATGTGCAATTTTGTTACAAGGATCTCAATGTGGAATAAGCTTTGTTGTTAGTGAGATATTTCCTGTGCAGTACCTAATCAAAGTTTGAAGAAAATATTTTTCCCAGTCCAGTGTTATTGCCATTCTTTCACAGTGAGACTGTTTTCAAAGCTAGTAAACAGATAGCACAATCTCATGCACATCCAGATGCCTGCTGTCCTTTGTTCTCTCTGTCTCGGTCCCTACAATGAGCCTCCACTGCTTTGTCCACAGATTCGATCCAGGAATCCAAATGAGATCATATTTGGATTGAATGATGGCTACTATGCAGCTGACTTTGATCATAAGGTACAGCCTTTGTCCATTTTCCAGAGATTCTGCATCATAATGGAATACCCAGTCCTAATCTCATTAGTTTTATTTGGACGCCGTTTGGCTTTTGCACTGAAACACTGACATGTGGCTGTTCCAGGATCAGTCGGAGCGGAAGAAAAACAGTCTGCTTCAGGTCGACCAGAGTTCAGTCAGGAACTCCTACAGTGTTTTCTCTTTGCTCAGGTAAGATTCATACCACACAGCAGTATTATTTCATGTTATCATATCAATAGGTCTCAACTTTTTACTAAATTTATTGCATCATTACACTGCAACAACCTGACTGCATTTCCTCTAGAATCTTTTCTGACATGTGCAGTGGATTTCAACTTGAATGTTTTACAGAATATTAAATTTGGTCTTTTTTAAATGGATATTTCATTAACTTTTTTCAGTAATTGGTCATGTGATTAGACTTCCTGCCATCATGTGTTGCATATTTGTCTTGAGCGTTTGTTGTCCAGCAGATGGTGCCACAGGGAAGCCAACATTCAGACCCATTACCAGGGAAGCTCTGCTGCCCTGCAACTTTATTTAAAGTTGCAAAGCTACACAGACTACACTGTATTTCTCAGACATAAAAAAACATTTCAAGCAGTCTACCCCAATGAAAGCACCTCATTGTTAGGCCAGCATCATGATTGGGGTTGTGATTTCCATAAGAATGTAAGTACTTCATGATGTTGATTGGGAAAAATAGTTGCAGCTCAAAATGACACCATAAGAGGGAGACAGAGGTAAGTTAACTACTTACTTGTTAACTTGCCTCTAACAAGTTTCTTGTTAAAAGGGGAACCCTGGTACAGCAATTAAGAGCTTGAGACAATATAAGGCAGTGCTGGCATCTGTTGACAATCATAGGCTTGTTGATGTCCATTTATATTTAAATGTGGTAGAATGTAAACACTACGTTACTACAGGGCTTCCCCCAAGGGATACCCTCTGTTTAACCATAGCCTGATCACATAACAACATAATTACACATTTTTGACTAAAGAAATGCATATCTGGAAGGTTCAAGTTAGACACTTCCAAAATAAGATAAGGATCCTGTCATTAGGACAATTATGAGGGCTTCCACCAACATTTTTCCTGCTATAAGAATTAAATAGGGGTATGTAAATGTGTCACAGGCCTTTGCAGTGTCAAGAAAAAGCAGTTATGCCAAAGCTGGCTGAGCTTTAACAGTGCTCCCTCATCTTGAAGTGGTCGTGGTTTATGCTTATAAGAGGAGACCATAGCCTCCCCTGCAGCTTGCAACAGAAAATCCCAGTTTGAATCATAACTTTTATCACCTCTGCTCTTGCTTCTTCTATTATTGCAGCCTTCTTCCACATCCTCTTCTTCTATCCACACCCAGTGGGACCCCGTGGAGTTTAACACAGTTACACTGAGCTCCCTTCTTCCCTCATGCTGCTCTGCCTGCAGCTCCTCACCCCTGTCAGAGTTTTTCTTTGGCTCAGTGCGCTCATATGCACATGGTTTATGATCATGTACTGTAGAATGATTCATCAGATATTGTACACTCCAACAGGGATTATTCTCCCACCCCCCATGGTATATACCCATATATATCACTCTGTTTCTGACCTGCAAAGTTCTGCCTTTTTCAAAGTGAGTTAACTTTCTGAAGCATTCAGAATGGATTGCTACTCAGAGAATCGTGCTTTGTGTGAAATCTTTACTTTTGTTATTGGCTCACCTGTGTGGTTGCACGCTTTGATAAATGATAATAGCATCCACGTTTCTATGCTACTGGGGGGCGCTGCCCAGTGCTTTTCCATCATGTAGTGAGTTGAAAAATAGTGTTCTCCTTTGGTTATCCAATTCTTGCTGTTCCTCATCCAGAGAATTTGGAATGGATGTCTTTTTTTCTCCAGGAGCAGTGATGCATGTCCACCAGAGACACCCACACAGTCAGATATTCTCACCTAAGTTGCTCTCACTCTGCCTTGGGCCAGCGTAAGGTGTCTTTCTCAGCACAGAGCTTTAATAGACAACGATGAGAGCTGCCTCACTAAGAACACACTGATCTTGATTAATGGCGGTAATTTGTCAACAGATTCACAGTCTGCTTTTCTGCGCGGCTCTGGCTGACAACACCCCTCGCCTGTGTGAGGAACATGGTGATGTGGGCTAGCAAACACAACATGACTCAGATGGAGAGATGAAGAGGGAGCGTACAGATCATCAATCAGCAAACTCTTGTCTCTTCCAGAGAGTCTTCCAGGCTGAGATAGAGAATGAGCCATATCTCAAACTTGGGCCCCATCTGGGTAGAAAGAAAGCCAAGAAGACAATGACAAAGATGATCCAGCTGTTCAACAAAGTTGTTTTTTTTCCCCTTTGTAGACACTATTAATACAGGTTGAGACATTCCTCAACCTCCCATGTGCAGTCTTCTCTCTTACCATGGAAAGGTTTGATGTGTGAGCAATAATAGAGGAAGGATGACCTGATGGCACTAGTGGTGGAAGGCACTTGTATCATCGCATGACTGAGCTGGATATTAGACTAGTTGAAGAGGAAAAGAGAGACAGAAGGAGTGGCAGAGAGAGTTTCTGTTCCAGTTTATAATGGTTAGAGGCCGTCTTTTATGGCCTAATGTATTCTTGAATGTCAGATTGAAGTGGTGTGTAAGTGAAAGTACTTGAGTGGCCCCTCAATTGACACAAAGAATTATGCAAGAATTATGTTTACTTTTCGGCATTCGACATTTCAGATTAAACCTGTGTTAAACTCCCGGAGCCTAAAGGGGAACCCCCCCCCCCAACCCCCATGATCTGAGCAATATGTTACCCGTGTTTCCTGATTTGCTTGTGTATGCTCCTTTTGTGGAGTATGCATGTACGTACAGTATGTGTCAACAGAAGCACTGCACTGAGGTGGTGAAGCTCTGTGGGGGGTCTCTGGTGCCCCGGGGGCTGTTGAGGTGATAATGCTTTCCTGCTGGCAGCCCCTGAGGTCTACTCGCCTGCTGGTTGGATGCTGCATCCACAGCTTTCAGGCATGGGACGTTGTTGTGGTCCTGCATTAAACAGGCAGCTGAGTTGGAGTCCACAGCTGACACTGGGGTCTCAAACTGCAGCAACAAGACTTAAGAAACAAACTGACTGCCTAAGCTTGAAGTCACTGTGGAGATATGGATGTGGATGCTCTTGTTCTCATTTCACACCTCTGCAGTGGATTTACACAAAATCAAAGCAACCCCCATATACATAATTTAAACGGTAGTCTAGGGTTGGGTTTTTCTTTCAATTTAGACAGTGGACCTGCAACACCCCTTCTAGTAATTTGCCAGTCCGCCCTACAAAACCTCTTCAATCTGAGATTACATTTTCTCAAGGCTAAGACCTCCAGACGTGTATTTTTTCCAGCTTGTCTGCCTTCCATTATCACTGCCTGTCCAACTCTTAACTGTTCTCTTGTTTTTTTTCACTGTCTCCAGCATTACAGCTTCTTTGGTGCTTGCCTAGCAGCGCTGTCTCTTATTATCTCAGCTTGCTGATGCACAGTAGGGTTCATCACCCTACCCCTAAAATTATACCACAACTTAAAACAGCCAAACCGCCTCTTCTTGTGTTATCTGGCTTCTCAAACAAAGACAGAAGTCTTTGACTCAAACTGCAGTTTTTATGAGGTTCTTAACATAAAACACTATTTTGTAGCTAAGCTTTTTCATTGTTTATTATTTGGCTTATTACACCAGGCAGTTTAAGTAACCATGACGAACACTCTGAGATTATTTAGTGTAAGACAAGGGCAGGGAGCTTATATTCTCATGACACTGGGTGCAAACTTCTATAATTATCTGCAGAGTGTGACCCCTTTCTGACCCTTTTGAAACAAAAAGAAATCTTTTCTCAAGATCTCTTTGGCTTCCCTGCATCTCTGTTGTAGTTGTCATGTAAACATGGCTTGTAGCTACTCAGCTGGTCCTCCCAAAAACATCAGCCTGGAGGAGTAGAAGTGCAAATGCAGGCTGGCTAAAGAAACTTCACTCCAGTAATATATGAGACACAGACAGAATTGTGTTGTTTGTTGTTGGTTTTGTCCTTAGAGGTGTGATAGGGGGACATTAGCCTTTGTTTGTTGTCACAAAATGTCTCAGGGCTTGTTGTGAAATGGTTAATTGGCTGCCCTGTTCAACCTGTGGTGTCTGAAAAATGGTTGCTGGAAATGAATTCAATACAGTCATTAGTTCTTGGGCTTGTTTTTCCCCTGACCCCGGTTTGTTTGACAAGTGCATTGGGCACACTTGCATGTGATGAACAGCTAGCAGATTGGCCAAGCCACACGATGCTTAGTACATTCAGAATACAGCTTTGCCAAACTTAGCTGAACTCAGTAAGGTGAAGCAGCCATTGTGTTAGAATCTGAACCACTTGATGAATTTACCTGATGCCTTTGCAATGGAAGGGCATATGCACATTATTGCCTGTCTGCACCTCTTTCCCTCTTTTTCTCTGTCATACACAAAAGGTTTTCTAGTTGAATGAAAGTATTTCTTCAGAAAAAAAAGCTCTGCTGTGATATAGATACGATATTTGAATAACATTTTCAAATAAAAAAGACAGTAGTTTCATGCAGCCAACTTCAGCTGTGCATAGGGATCTGAATTGGCATCTTGTCATTCAAAGTCCCCTGGTCAAGAAACAGTGCTACATATGACCTTAAAACAAAGTCTACTAGATGTTTTCAGTTGCTCTCAGAATAAGAACAACATGCTCTCTAATGTCTTCTTCAGATCCCAGGTCTTTCTCTTTCTTGCTTGCTTATCTCTGCAAGCCAGATGACACATCTGCATTTGCTGATTCCTACTCAGCAATGATTGCAAGATTGCAGACGCTGGACCTTGACACAGCATATAAACCGTGGCAAATATTTATTTAAAGATCATCAGTAAAGGTAAATGAACAGAAGACAGAGGACCTGAGTCAGAACGGCTGCCAGGTCGACTTGTAAATCTTGAAAACATTTAGTATTTCAACATTCTAATTTTACTACACCTAAAAGCCCCTATAAAAGATTTTCTACAAGATGCCTGCTGTTTATCAAAACATCTGGACATTTCAAAAGCATAGGTTTCATCTGACACCCCTGCAGTATCTAGTGCCACGGTCAAAGGAGCAAATGTTATTGTTTTTCTGATGTTTATCGACATCAAGGGTTGAGTGCACAGCCTCAGTCATAACTTCCTGCAAATCCCCCGTGACATAGTTGTCAAATACCTCTCTTGCCTCAGAAAAGAAAAGTTGTCATGGCCAGTGAGAAGGCGTTTTCTGGACAGTTGCCCAGCGATGAAACTGCTGCCCCAATGAGGGTGTATGGCAGGAACCCCCCCTGCCCCTACTGGTCCATAGGTTGTGTTAAAAGGCCTGATGGGCAGGCGTTAGGCCAAGACTCTGGGAACGATAAGGGGGCAGACATGCGTGAAAAGGAGAGAGGAGATAACCATTCTCACCTGGGGGAAAAGGCCATATCAGATTCTACCATCGCAATCACCTAAACAGATGAAGCTGTCAAAACAGATTTGCCCTGATGTACCAAAGACTATCTCCAACTGCTATCGCTGTCACCACAGACAGATTAAGAAGCGTAGGCAGAAAATATGAAATGATATTTCAGTGGGACTCCTCCCCAAAACTCTATTTACATCATCACAAAAACAAAAAAAAAATTTCTGGGTTGCCCAAAAGAGGCAATAATATCCAAAGGTGACTGTGTGAGTTTCATGAGGAAAAAGCCCCCTAGGATTTGTAAAATTACCCCGCCAACCTGGAAGCCTGAAAAAGAAAAAAAAAAAAAAAAAAAAAAGATCCTCTTACCCTAAACCCACTCAAAGCAAGCACACACCTAAGCAAAACCCTACTCACATCACCCTTATGACCCAAACCACAATCCCCTCTTTCTGTCTGCCATAATCAGCGTCTCCAATTTCTGCTTGTGTCTTATGAACTCCACCTTAAGTGGTTCAATATCACAGACCAGTCAGTCAACATTGTTAACCATGAGTAGGAAGAAATATAGGAGAGTATTCACATGTTAAAGCTTAATAAAGCTCCTTAAACTTGCAGTGCGGAACTTTTACATATAAATGAATGTCAGTTATATTTAAGCCCTTGCCAAACGAGTTCACACAATGCTTATTAAGCCTATCACTGCCAGATAAATCTCTCTGCTTTTCACAGTATACAGAATTTTTAAATCTCATGTTGGGTGTGACATTCCCACACTAGCCGTTTGGCCATTAATTGTGCGGCTCGTGCGACTTTCCAAATGTTATTGGACTGAATGGATCAAATTTTGATAGTGAAACAAGTCATTTCATGGGGGTTGTTTGATGCTCAAAACAATTTATCCACCGTTTTACAGTCGCAAAGGTAGGTTAATAAGAAGAGCTAATCACATCTATATTGGGGGCGCCAGACAGTTGAGCCATTCATTGTCCATCAAGAAAAAAAAAAATGTGACCATTACTGTGTTATCCCACGCTCATGGCATATGAATTGCATTGAGACATTCAGGAAGAAGTAGATGATTTAACGTCAGTCTGACAGTATGATTGCTGATTGCCAGTTCCCCCTTTTTAGTCTGTTGTCTGTAATTCATTCCCACCATGTGGTATTGTTGTCTGTTGATGAGTTGTGCAGAGGGAGGATTTTGTCCCTCCATGGGTTCTGAGGAAAACATATTTGGAAGTTAATTGCCCTTGTGATTGATGGCCTAAATAATGCTCGGGCTTGTCATTTGCGCGCTGATGTTGCTGTTCCCCATTTCAGTGATGACAGTGACATGACTTTTGGAAATGGGCCTCCATCTCTGTGGCTTCAAATAATTAGTTGAAGGTTTAAAGGTTGTCTTCACTTTCTGGAACTGATGGGTTCAGATCCATCGGACAACGTTTGATCTCATATTGTGGTTAGATTAGAAAATCATAGTGATTAAACTTTTGTTAAGATATTTGTGGTTTGTGGTATTTAAGAACTCTGTCTGGCAGAAACTATAAAATGTCCTAATAAATCGTATACTTTTTATCATAGGGGATGCTCTCAATATTGTTTTTGTCCTTTGTTTAATGTTTAAAGTCATCAATACAGTTTTGGAGACAAGGCAGTCATGCCGGAACAAAGGAGATCAACCCCAGTAAATCAGTAAAAGAAACAAGGAGGGATAACAAACACAGTGCACAATGACTCTTCCACATGGAGGCAATCATAATTGTTACATTGCTCTTCAAACAGTCATTGTAAACATCCAGGCTAAACGAAATCAATTGATGGTGTAGTCATAACACTTTTATTCAGCCAGTCAATTTAGTGGCCTTTTGGAAACACAGTTTCAACACGAGGTCGTTCTCGTGTTCCAGTGTGTGGTTACAAACAATGATCCGGATGGTGACTGTGTGTTCTCCTTCTCCTGCAGGCTTCACACAGCCCAGAGAGCCATCAAGCAGACCCAAGTGACAGTGCAGAAGATTGGGAAGGAGATTGAGGAAAAACTAAGGACGACGGCGACCTGCACAGAGCGGGTGAGCACAATCGCCCATCAGCAGCAAATTTCTGCTCATCAGCAACTTACCTTTAAATCAACAGCAGTGTTCAAGCAGCTTATTTGCTTGTCTTCACTAGCAGTCGGTGATGTTTCATTAGCTTATGCTATAGTGACAGTATGTAAAGATGAGTTGAATTTCATGTTTTGAGAAAATATATAAAGTCCAATTTGAGATTTGATGTTTCCAAAGAACATTCATTAAGACTGGAGAGCGATAAAGGGCCCATTGGCTTCTACACTAATAATAAGCGTCAGCAGACAGTATTGTGATAAGTACTTAACCAGATTTAAGAGCTTGTATCATGCAATCCCCAGGTATAATTGTAATGTAAAGTAATGTGAGATGTAATTATACCTTTTGGGCAACTATTGTATGTTTTTGTTTTGATGGCTCAACAAAAAAGTGAAGAAAGAGCAATATCTCGGCTGCCGAAATGATAACTCTTTGACCAAAATCCACTGTTTATGTTTCCACCTCCAGTCATATCCTAGACTGGGATACATAGCAAAAGCAAGAAAGCATATTTAACATTTTTGGAATTGGCAGCCACACAGCTGTGAAAACGGAGCTCTGATCCCAGGTTTGACATTGTGTTTATTGTAAACATTCACTTCAAAAGCATCCCCTCTCTGCTGTTATAAAAGCCCTGAGGCAGTGACACTTCAGTGTTTTTTATCCTCCAGGTAGACTTGCCTTTGGAAAAAAACATTTTTCTGGTCACAGGATTACATACCTTACATGCCGAAAATCATTTTCGGCAGGTGGGCTATTTGTATTCTCACACAATCATTCCAAAGCTTTGAGAGTGTGTGTGTGTGCTGTGTATGTTCTTTTGTAAAGATGCCGAATTTAAGGTTTAGAGTGCCTCTCTAGACAGCTGTTACAGCTGTTGCTTTCCATCACGCTCTCCATTGGCTTTTGAAATGGCTCATTTTTTTCTTCTTTTCCACAGACCTTCACCCTACCTATTAAAGCAGCTCCACTATAGCCCTCCTTAGCCTTCCCACAAAAACATTGAGGCTCCATTCTTTTGCCACAAAGGATCCCTTTCAAAAACTTGTCTCTGATATTTCCCCCTCACTGAAACATTCCTTAAAACCCTTTTCAGAGCTCACATCAGCTAATAAATCACATAATCCTCGTCTTCTACCTTTCTGTAAAAGCCTGCCAGCTTGGAGTGAGTGGAGCATTGTGTAGATCTTCTAAGGGTTTCCCTCTTGCCTTTGGAGAGCTCTGTACTATCCTTCTGTGCGCGTCACTGTGAGCGTGGATCAAAGCAGGACGGAGTGGAGGCCACCAATCCCAGCACATGGCCCTTTCACCCTCTCACCCACACCCTGCCATTAATCTGCTGGGTTATAACGTGCTCCCCCCCACGCCTGCTGCTTATTTACTCAGCTGACCCATTGCTGTTTGATGTTCAGCAGGAGTCAGACGGGCCCTGGTGGTGGGTTACAGTCCCTCTCACACACACACACACACACACACACTCTCACATGACTGTGACCCACTTGTCAACTATGCTGCTTAGTGAAAGTGTAGGAGGCTCATGGTTCGTGCCAAAGCCAGTGGTGGTGAACATGCAAGCATCAGGGTACGACACATTGGAGAGATGGAGGCTCTATCAGTCTTCTCTCTGCGACTGATATCCCTCTCTGTTTTTGCCACAAAGCCCTCAGATGTCTTTAAGAAGAAGCATATCTGTGTTTTCTCTGATCCAGGCCACGATCACTATCTATCTGTGTGTGTGTGCGTGATGCCAAAGTCGCTGCTCGCAAACTACGGGATACTGTAAACAACAAGGCTGAATCTCTGTCAGCCAGCAGGCTCACTCCCTCCCAACTCTCCATTATCCATGTCATTCTCCATTGCATCTCCATGTTTTTCTCTTCCAACTCATATTACATGTACATTTCTTTGTAATCATCCATACACTCCTTAAACATCGTCTCTTGGATCTCTCTTTGCATGTTTTGAAGTTTCCATATCTGTTCATTCCAACTTATCATTTTTCATTGTATGTTTTCTGTATGTTTCAATCTCTCCCCTTCATCTACTGTATATCACATCACATTCATCAGCCCATGAATCCCTAGTGCTGTTCCTCATTAGATAGTTGGCTCACTGCAGGCTCCCCCTCTCCCAGATAGAGACATGAAGCCTGTTGAAGGGACACCCCATAGAGAAGGCAAGATGTTGACTAATGATCTGCGCTCTGATGCTGCTGCTGCTGGTCAGGCAGCATGTGGTGAGAGAGACGCCAGCCGAGAGTCATGGGTACATAGAGACAAAGAGTGAGACTCATCTGGAGTTGATGGACTTTATTGTGGTCTCTCACTTGGGTTTGTGTTTCATGCATCTGCACGTTTGCATGCGGTTTACTGGGTGTTACTCTTAAGTATTTTTTTATCTTCATCTGTTGAGAGGTGACTGAGCATACTTTGCCAGTTACGCCCTACTTCATAAAGTAACATACAAATCCTAATTCACATTCTCCCAGCTGGTCTAGATAATCAAGCCACTAACCCCTGCCTCCAGACTTCCCATCTATATGTCTTTGACTTTCTCTACTGCCAATGCACACACACTCTGTACTGGGATAACATATAGATAATATCAAAAGTTTAAAAACACCTTGTGTTGACACCTGCCTAACTACACGCTTGCTCAGGTTGAAGTTGGGGAGCTATAATGTGATTTATGTAAAGTCATTAAACTCCATCTAGTAATAATGTAATAGGCCTTATTCATGGCAGCATTTTGCACGTATCATAGTAGGAAAAGCACTGATAACATTCATGATGACTGTTCCATTTAGATGTCCCAGTAAGTCATGTCAGTGTGCCAGCATCCACAATACCAGGGCTGGAAGTAGCACATGTAAAAGGAATGCAGCCAATTAAACGTATGTGTTGAATGCTGTGAGAAGTCAAAATGTCTGCTATGAAATGGCCTTTAATGGTCTAAGTTGCCCGGCTCTCACAGTTGCAACAGGTGAGTAATGGAGTTGTCAATCAAGCACGGTCTGTCCATAAAGTAATCAGATAAAATGTCTAACCAGGCAAAACAAGTGGAAACACCTGTGTGGGTGGAGCATGGGTGTTGGAGGCCTTTTTAGACTTGTCATAGCACAGGTGTTACTAATTACATTAACGATGGCTCCGTCCTAATCAGGTGTCCCAGTAAGCCATGCTGCTGTGACAGTGAACCAGTATGCACAATAACAGGATCCTTCATTTCATTAAGTACAGCTGTGCTTTTCCTGTTATGACATTTCATAATGTCTGCTGTAAAAAATGTCTAAAACAAATTGAAATACAGTAAATAAAAGAATGAATACATAATGTATAGGATTTGTAAGTAGTTTACTATTTAAAATTATATGCAGTTTGAAAGTACATGAAAAATATGATTTAAAAAAAAATGATATAATTTTTAAAGATGTGTACCAAAATGTCCACTAAGTCTAAACATATCCATAAAATGAACATTAAAAACAATCCTATCCTTCATCTCTCAGTGTGTCAGTTTAAGGTCAGGGCCGTGTCCGAAATCACACACAGTTTTTATATATATATAGTATAGTATGTATATAGTGCACTATATTCACCCTCTGACATCTCTGTGTGTAAATGACTATATAAAGCCCTCAAAAATTCCAACAATGGAGCAAAAAAAGTAGTATCCACAAAATGTACATCCCACAATGCAATGCATCACATTGTATTAATAAGAAATGACTGTTCTGTGACTCATTATGATGATTAATAAGTGTTAGAAATTTCAATTTACAGCTCACTGTGTAGAGTGACCTACTGTGACTATTATACAGGGAGTAGTAAATCAGGGAATGCGGGAGTGATTTCAGACGCAGTCCAGGTTTGACACTCACACTCATCTCTTCACATCTTTTTGGGAGCAGCTGCTTGCATGCTAACAGCCAAAAGTCCACACTACTCCACAACTCGCAGCCAGCCATTCCCATGACTTGGACTCATTACTACCAGTAACTCTGATCTCAGGGCTCAGTTAGATGTTTGAATAGCGAAATCATTCTCCATCTTTCTTGGCATTAGTTGTCGAACGTGGATTCTGGATTATTGACGGCAAGTATTGGCACAGTAGGTGTGTATTAAATCAATGCGGCATGGGATCAAGCTGCGAAAACATAGTTTGTTTTTGAGGGCGCTAGAAGGAATTTGGGGATCTTTATAAAAGGTAATAAACACTAAAAATTGCTGTGACCACATGCTCAATATTATGTTTCTCTTTGTTTGCTCTCCATATCTCTTTTGTCCTCCGTTTCCTCTGAGCAGAAAAAAGAGCGGGAGTGCATGCAGCTGCGTATTGCCGTGCTGCGTAGTGAACTGCAGCGGCAGAGGAAGGCTCTTGGCAGGGAGATAGACCTGCGGCAGAAGGAAAGGGTACAGCTTCAGAAGAAAGGTAAAGCCAATGGGTGCACATACAAACAGGTACATGTGTTTAACACCATACTATAACTGTCATAGGTCTTTCCCCAGTCAAATGGAGGGTGGGTCAGAGTATATGGACTGGTTTTAATTTCTTTGTTCTTTGCAACACACTCAATACAGTGATGGGTTATTATTTGTTCAATAGAGTCATGTGAAAGGAAATAAAAATAATCAGTTGTTTCACTCTGCCGTTTTGCTGCCTTGAGGAGTAAACCGCTCTTCTATTTCTCTTCTATTTCAATCTGAAGTAATGTCATCATACTCGTTCAGTTTTACAGAAGCACAAGTGGCATTAAGCCAGAAGCAACTGAGCCAACAATGTGAATACTGTAAACACATAAGAGCACGCAGCGATCTAAGCATTCAGTACACTTTTTTTTCCACACTGTTTTTCCCCTAGTTTATTGCTTGAGCTAAAACGAACAGACTGGTGGTAATAGAAATGAAAGGCACTGGGCGTTTAGTGATGCATAAGTATCACATGAGATGATCAGTCCTTCTGCAACTCATTTTGTTGTCTCTTTAATGGTGCGGCATGACTCAAATCCAGCATGTGCAAGAAGACTTAATATAATGGTAGAAACATGTGCAGTAAATCCTACATAAAAATCCCCAGTCCTGTCATGATTAACCACAATGCTCTGTTACAGCTATTGATTGTAAAGAGAATTGATTGGTTGATTGAAATTCTTTATTGACAATATAAAGAAAATGACATATAAATAAATAATATATGCACAGCCTTAACCAGGAGGCATCATATCTTTTTAAAGTGTTTGTCAAAAGGATAAAACACAACAAAGCTCAAGAGCTTATTTCCATTGTGGTCCCAAATAGAGTATGTTGTTATGACACATTTTAATCATCATTTCATCTATATTACAGAAAACGCAGGCCTAACCAGCATATTTTTAATTTTATTTAGAACAATACAGGAAAACATTTTGGTTATAGCTCATTGAAATAAATAGATAAACCAAATTCCTTTATATAACCCTATAATATAATTGTAATACAGCGTACACTAAAGCATGTACCCCCACCCAAAATATGTCTTCATTAATTCATTGTTGATATCACACAGCTTCTGTATTATTGTGTCACCAGTTATAGAAATGACAAGTTAAAGACAAGTTCATTGTAAAGCTACTTAACTATTAATTCAGTCATTCAGTTTAATTTACATTTTGTCAGTTTTCAACATGTGATTTTGTTGTACAGGAAACTCCAGTTTTAAACACCCTGGTAAAGATTTCTGTGCAGTCCAACAGCAGCAGGTAGACTCTGTGTGTGCTGTATTCTCTGTGCATTTACAGTAGAGTACAGTAGAGTGCTGTCACATACAGGAAACCTCTGTCACGATCCCAATCCGCAGATTGGAGTCACTCAACACACACGTACACATGGACACACATAATGTACAGTATATAGAGCCATTCCTGTGGCTCATGCAGTCTGTGCCAGGCCACTAAAGCAACAGTGTTTGTGCAGTGGTGTCATTTAGTTAACCCTGTGAAGTCTGCAGCTCTGGACTCTGATGTCTGAGAGCCGAGGAGTGTTTTACTGCTGCCTGTTACTGTTCATAGGGAAATAAAAGGCTTATGAAAGGGCAGCGTTCGTGAAGTTTGGGTTGGCAAATGTACACACACGCATAAACTCAAACACATATGCAGGTCTACACAGGTATCCACACCTACATAATGTGTGGATTTTATGATTGCATCTACCCACAAGTTGTTATATGGTAATTTCAGGGGTTGTAACACATGAACTCAGTTTTTCTTTCTCAACTTTAGATATCTGTTTCTAATTCAGTTTTGTGCCTCTCATGGTGCTTGTAAAAATCCAGATATAATAGTTAGAAAAGCTCATGATGAGCTGTGCTGCAACATACACTTAGCATTATACAGCGAGTCCATTGAGGCCTCTACTATCATCAGCACCGGTGTTTGTCTTAAAGCAGGCCAGGTGCTCTCTACAGGAACTTTGTGTCTGAAAGATCAACTTGGTGTTTGGCCGAAGGGCAGGGCACCTCACTGAGCTGCCAACCTCAGGTAGGGATTGTTAATAATGACCACAAAGTCTGCACAAGCAGACAGACACACACACACACACACACACACAGCACTAAGAAGGTTTGAAGGAGAAGTTTCCTTTGTGCTGCAATCCTAAAAAATGGTTGTTAATCCTCTGCCTCTTTACCTGTCACCACTCCTTCTACAGCCAAAAGAACTGGCTGCTCTCCCTCTCTGCATCTCATTCATGGCTTTTTTCCAGACTGGACAGGTGCTTATTAA
Source organism: Scomberomorus guttatus (assembly GCA_038419695.1). NCBI lineage: Eukaryota > Metazoa > Chordata > Actinopteri > Scombriformes > Scombridae > Scomberomorus > Scomberomorus guttatus. Next base: position 6,209,303 of record CM076460.1, on the reverse strand, counting down.
GGAACAGAAGGAAAAAAAATCCTTCAGCTGGTTAAAGAGGTGAAAAGGTATTTTAGGATAAATTGAAATGCTGTAGCTGAATAGGGCAATGCTGAAATCTTGTTGTTTTTTTTCCCAGACTCATAACTCAAAAGCCAAAAACCATATGCTGTTGAGCTCTGCTGTACTTCCAGCTTGTTGTTTAACTCTTCTAATCAGCCCGCACATATTCATTTGTTTCACGATCGGAAAAAACCCTGCATTAATTACTGACAGGATACTCTCGTGGACGGCTGTTTATAGTATTTCATACAGCAGCTGATTTTGCGTGTGATTATATTTGGATTGGCACCGCAACATTTGTTTGTTTCATCTGATCCCATCCTTCATTTTGGAGGCCAACACGATTTTATTAAATGTAGCTTAAATTTCATTTCGAAACTTTCCTCTGAAGACTCCTTTGCCTTGTCTGTCAAAACACACACAGTCTTAAAGAAGTAAAATTAGTCCCAGTCGGCGGTATATATTGCTAATAAGACAAGCTAGTGGCTAAGAACAGATGATTTATTTACCCATTTAATGTCAATATTGATTCAATTAGAAGCAAATGTTTAAGTTGTTGAATTCTCACACATTCCACTTCTTATTAGATACAGGCTTCTTTGTAAGTTTTATTGACAGTTTAACAATATGTGTAAGTACATTGCTATGCAATATATCCCCAGAGGGCATCCCACGTGGACTGTTAATCTCCATTCCTCGTCACACTCTTTAGGATCTCATCTGTACCTGGCCGTGTGGTCTTCCAGTCTCTCACACAATCATAAGGCCCATTAGCAAATAACTCTTATCAACCTCATATTTCCAGGAAACCGGCCTTTCTCAAAACAAGTGGCCCAGAAAACCCAAACATACAGTCGAGGTTCTGCAGGTGTGTGTGCGTCCACACGTGAGCTAGCAGATAAAGATGAGATGAAAGTTGGGCGTCTGCATTTTTGTAAAGTAACTATTAGGACAGACTTGCTGATGCCTGTTCTGTGTATCCTTTGTGTCCCTATTTGCCATCTTCGACACTGTTAGCATAATAAGCACTGAAAAACATCAGGAGTCAGTATCATCCTGATGACAGGTTAACGACTGGCTGTTCAATGCCTGCTGATTTACAGTGATGGCAGTGAAATCATAGCAGGAGTGTAGACTTGAGGAAAAGCTGTTGTTTTTCACTTCTTCTGCAAACGTACGCAGTCCACTGCACGCCTTTCACACAATCCATAACAGAGGACATATGAGCACAGTTTTTTAAAATCTTTTTTACAGATGTGAATTTAAAATAAAAGGCTTTCTTTCTTTCCTCCCCCCAGAATTAATGGGTTTGGTTTTGGTGGGGTCACACTCTTGTCACAATTTCCTCCTGTCTAATTTCCCTCCTTCCACCTTGAGCAGACGACATAAATCAGGTTTCTGAACAGCGTTTATTGTACTTAGTAACGGCAGTTATTCTCACGCTCTGTATCACAGCCAGGGCTCCCGACCAATAAATGTCAGTGGTTGGGTTTCTGAAGTGTAAGGAGCACAGTTTTGTGAAGGTATGGTGTGTAGAGGTATTTGTCACCTCAGACAAGGTCTCATATTGAAGCTATCATCATTAGAGCTCCTTTACCAGCAGCTCAGCTTTACACATTTACATCCTTCAGCTGGCTGCCATTTTGACTCAGAATAAGGGTTGACAGGTACTGCAGTCCAACACTCTGCCTAATGACTCACTAGGATGTCTTTTTACCCTGTTCCTCCGCTGACGTCTCACTTTGTCTCTACAGCGCAGTCAAACCTTTGCTTTCATTAAAGTTTAAAGAGGAAACAAAGACATGGTCTTTACAGTTGTATTCCGCCATCCAGCATTCAGTATGGTCTCCTTAACGTTTTCCTGATTATGATACTCCCATAAAGCATTTTTTTCCTTGTCAGAATTATAGTTTATTCCTTTGAAAGAGTTTCACGATGCTCTTTACTGTAGATCATTTCATTGATCGTGGTTTTGTTTTTGAGCTGATGGCAATAGCCATTTTTATTTTCATCATTTTACACAGCTGCATTCACTGCTGCGCGGATCAAATCTCACTAGATAATGATGTGACAAATTCAGACTCAACGCTTTGTAATAAACTATAAGATCATTTACAGTTTTTAATGCGTATCAGATCATAGGAGACTTTGAAAAATGATCTATGTGCGTTTTTCTCATGAACACATTGCTGTGTAATTTATGATGATAACTGTTTCTCAATAGCTTTGATCATTTGTATTTTGTTCAATTTGGCTAAAGATTTTTCCTGTAAACTCCAGACTCAGTCACTCAGTTACCCACCAAAAACACCACAGAGGGAAAATAAATTTGCTTATAAAGAGCAGCTCAGTGGGGCCACAGACACTTTGTCAACAAAGCAGTCATCTTGCTCAAGTTTTTCTACCTTTTGGCAGTACAACAACATTTAAAATGTGTATTTAGGCATTTAACAGCAGGACCTGTAGTCTTGTTTTGACTGTAAAAATGATAAAGTACTCATAAATGCTATATCTGTCTGGAAACAGTGGGAAGACAAGACCGTTTTTTTTGTAAGTTTAAACCAGTCCAGTGTCCAGGAACGCTCCATTTCTTATACAGAGGTCACTAAGGTCAGCAGAGTGGTTGCCCATTTTGCTGCTGGATTCTCTTCAAAGTCCCAGGAAGCCTGGCCAGCCACCTGCTGCCACAGAGACCTTACGTTGTCTCATAAGAGTTATAGTGAAAGATCTGACTGATTCATTGTCAGATCATAAAATTTCAACAGCAGATGGGATAGCATTATAAAGCCACTCCACATTTTGGATCCTAAACCCACTATTCATGTGTAATACGAAAGATAATGTTTCAACACACACAAAATGCTACATGAACGTGGCCGAGCTAACTGCTGTAGGTTGTCTGTCCATATCGTGATACGAAATGGAACAGGTTAGAGGGATGAAAGGATAAAAAGATGGATGGATAGAACAGATAGAACAGAGGTGGGCATTGCATAAAAGCAATAGAGGCCCATGTCATCACTCACAACAGAGGGATAACCTGTCTGATCTCTGTCTCCTAAGCTAATCTGATGGAGATACTTCTGAGAACCTCTATTTTCTCCATCCCTCTGTCTGTCAAGGTTTCCACCCTCATGGTGCCAGTTTGAGCAGAATGACTGTGAGTGGAAGTTATGTGGCAAATAGCTGGACATGTGATCCGTCTTGTCACACATTTGATTTACTAATCTAATTGCTCAAGATTTACTTTTCTGCCAGCGGCTGTCATACCATGACTAAGGGTGGATTGCAGGCTTGCTTAGAACTTGAACCATCAAATTTCCAGAAATTGTGCGTGCCTTTCTTTGAATGTGTAACTCTCAGCACTTTAATACTGCATAGATGTGGTGATGACATGTAGACAGTGATAAAAGAAGAAAACTTTGGAATCCTCAAAAAATGTGTTTGGGACCTCTCATAGGTTCCTGAGTGAAGTTTGGACCTGTTACCTTCTACTGTGTCTCACTGGTTAAGCATTTGTCAATGCATATGTACAGTGTTTATAATATATATTAAACCAGAGCTAGTGCTTGAAAGTGTGGCTAAAACTTTACAAAATCTGTGCATCTGCAAAACTTCACAGTGTGGTTTTCTATGCCACAGAAATAGCAAAGCTCCGGCTTTTCTTTTATCGTTTTAATTACAGATCCAGACACAAATACTTAGAAAATACAGATTATTCTACATTCTACATGTAGTAGTGTTCCCTTGTTGTTAATGGAGATTAGTGGATGCTTGGTTGAGATATGTAAGGAGAAACACTGATGAAGCACAGAATATTTTGTCATTCATGACTATTAAGGTATTTTTGTAGAACTGCATTGATTAACTGATTAGTTGATTGACAGAAATTTAATCGGCAACTATTTTGGTAATCAATTAATTGTTTATTTTTCAAGCAAAAATGCTCCAGCCTCTCAAATGTGAGGATTCAATTATTTTCTTTTTTTTCATATGCAACATGATAATAATCTGAATATCTCTGTCTCTTGGACTGTTGTTTGGATAAAACAAGCAATTTTAATTCATCACATTTGTCTGTCAGAAATTATAACGGTGTTTTTCAATATCTTTTGTCTATTTTATAGACAAAACAATTAATTGAGAAAATAATCGCCAGATTAGTCGACAATAATAATAATAAAAAAATAATCATTAATTGCAGCCCTTCATTTTTGCTTTCAGCATACTTTTGGTCTATTTTATTGCTCAAGTAATATGTCAAGAACAGAGACCAGGAATCAATAAGCAGAATCAGAATCTATATTATTATCTTTGATGTTCTCATCCTAACCCTCTTCCTCCTGCTCTTCTCTGGGATCTATAGGACCGGCCAGTTGAGCCTAAATATGTAGTCCTCAGCACCTGGAAAGTATCCTTATCAGGGGACCAAGCTGCCTCTCGTGGCTCATCTGAATGTAGAGAATCAGTGACTTGACACCAAGGTTCTCCTACATGGCTGAACTCTTCCACTTGTCACAAAGAGGGAGGCCAGCCACCAGGGGAGAAACCTCATTACCAATGTTTATCTTTACAGTCCGAGCATAAAGCATATGGGATTCTTGGCATGATGAGCTTTGCTTTGTGGCTCTGCTCTCTCTTCATCACCACAGTCTGATACAATGGCCACAGCTGATGGTCAGTTTCACAATGCTTTTTATCCCCACTTGTGATGACCACCCTTGAGCTCTCAATTTGTACAGCAATCCAAAAGCTTAGATAACGATCAAAATGCACATATAATTGTCCATCTACTCTGCTTTTTTTCAGCTGTCAGCTAAGACGGAGTACTAAATAACACTTCCTTGTGTTGTGTGTGTGTGTGTGTGTGTGTGTGGGGAACAAATGTAGGAGAAAAATATATACCACCACATTTAGGTTTGGTTCAGTCTTTAAGGTGTTTATGTTAATGCACATGAAATAGTAAAATGTCTTGTTTATTAAAGTTATGTGAAACCATAAGTCAGATTTCTGTTGCATTTGCCTGCCACCCCACAAAATATGATGATGCTGTATCCACACACACACAGACACACACACACACACACACACACACAAATATATATATATATTCTGTTCCATCCCTAAATTATACTTCTTTCCGGTAACACTGTTATTGTGAGCTTGCCAATATTGTGGTTACACAACTTTCACAAACTGTATCACCACTGTCCCTTATCTGTCTGATTTTATTTATTTGCCCAGCTCTGTATTTATGTAGTCTGACAAATCCTGTAATCTGCATACATATGTTGTTTGGTTTTATGTGGCGTCAAAAGGAAATGGTTTTTTCCTGATCAAAAGAGCTGTTTGATCTTGGTCCAGTTTAACTGTGGATGGCAGCCAACCAAGCACAAGCCCACCTGGCTGCTCAGACATAGCAGAGCAGGACACACACCTGATAATTTACCGTTTTTTTTTTTTTTCTCTTTCTTGTTGTCTCTGTCAGAGGAAGTGTTCTCCGATCAGCACGAGAGTCTGAAGGAGGAGAAAGAATCCTTAACCAAGCTGCAGAAGGAATGCACTGCCAAGAGGTATGTGTGAGCCTGTAATTAGCTATTGCTTTATTTCTGCATAGAAAACACAACATGCATCTTTTACCCATCAGCTAGACATTACCCAGGGCCCACTGACTGATGTGACCCTGTGTGTTGCTCAATCATATTGGATTGTGATGAGATTACACCCTGCACCCTGCCTCCCACCTTGCTCTTTCAAAACAAGGGGATGTTTTTGCGGCTGACGCTGCCTATTTATGTGTTCTCAACTGAGAGTTTGCACATTATGCTTAAAACCCTATTGGCTTGTGTTTGCCTTGGCCTGCGGGGAGACGTGTGCGGCGGGTGCCGGCCCTGGATACAGATTTGTTTGTCTGAGAAGTACCTGGCAGTCACAGAGGGTAAACCGGAGCCCCGGGAAGGCCAGCAGGGGCCAAGAGACCCAGCAAACAGGAAATTAACACCGACACTTGTACATCTGCCTAATATCCATTCCTTGGAAATATCTGTGTTGTTGATGTTTTTTCATGGAAATGTCTCTTTTTTTAAACTTTTAGCTAGGGAAAGGGTATGCTGAGCATGCACACTTTTTCTCAACCTTTCTCACGCTGATGTTGAATAGCTCCAATCACAAAATTGGAGCTATATTTGTAGCTGTAGTTGTGGAGTTTAGTGTACTTTTTGAAAACATAAAAGTACATCTCATCTATCCTCTCTAGACTGCAATAGCTTTCTTGAGATATTGAGAACCAACTCCCCTTTGGTCACAAGAGAGGATGTGCATTTTTGTTTACCTACACCAGCTAAAGGCTTAAACATGCTTCTCCAAGCTGGATGTAGGCCAACATGCACAGAAGTCATTTAGAGACATTTTCCGGCTGTTTCTTTTTATACTTTTTCATACATCTTGTATCAGGTTTGCTTTCCTTCTTCTACAATTCGAGCGCGCCTCCCGACAAGAGTTGCATCAATCAATCAATCAGCTTGCTTGATGCTCAGGCCTTCGCTGCATAGGCAATCATGTGCATCTTCACAGTAGCATAATTCAATTCAATTCAATTTTCAATTCAATTTTATTTATATAGCGCCAAATCACAACAAAAGTTATCTCAGGGCACTTTACACATCGAGCAGGTCGAGACCGTACTCATTTACAGAGACCCAACAATTCCCCCCATGAGCAAGCACTTGGCGACAGCGGCAAGGAAAAACTCCCCTTTAACGGGAAGAAACCTCAAGCAGAACCGGGCTCTAGGTGGGCGGCCATCTGCCTTGACCGGTTGGGTTTACAGAGAAAGAACCTCCTCCTTAATTCCAGTTTAATATGTAGATTAACAAATAGTATTTTCTTTGTGAGCATACATTGAGAAGGACAGTGGTGGGAAACACGAGTTTGTATGTTTTAGGACAGGGATTTGTGGAGGGCTTGCATTTTGGCTTAACCATTTAGATAAGGCAAAGCCTGCTGGACAGATACGAGTGATTTCAGATCAAACAACCATTACTCACTAATCTGTCTCCTCTTTCACTTGTACAAAGCAGCTCCACACTGGGAAAAGGGAAATGATAAGAGACCGCTAACCACAGGCAAAGCTAAAAAGGAAATTCAAGTGAAATGTGAGGAGCATGGATGGGAGGGTGCATCACATTCAATAACCATTTCCCCTCCAAAATCCCTTTTTCATCTGTCTGAAATAATAGGCTATTACCCACACTCCTCCACTCTGTAGTAGTACAGGACACCCAAAGAGAGGCTCTCTCTTTCTCACACACTCTCACATACACACACACACACATATAAACAATCACACTCCATTCATACAAAGCAGAGTCAGTTGAGTCATTAATGTGTAAAGCCAGGGAATGTTGCTTTGAGGAAATGTTGCTGGGTAACTCGTATGCAGTTACAGGAACATCTGCTCATACATCCTGGAAGTGTCACCTTTTATGTACTCTTTTAGATGCAAAGCTTATTTTAATAACATTAAATAACTGCAGAGACATAATAAATGTTTTTAAGTTTTAATGACCATGTGCATTGCAGTGGGTTCTTGTTTTCTGCATAAATCCACCTTAACTCTCTGGTACTGCAGTTGCCTCAATTTAAAAACCACATTAGTTACTGATATTATATTGTGGTTGGATGTGGAAGAGACATCCAACAGGGCATTTGTTTTCTAGCAAACATGCAGTGTTTCAAACAACTTCAAGTGTGAACATACATTTACGTGAGCAAGAAGAGTTGGATCGTATTACAACACATAGGGCATCTACTGATCATGACATTTCTGGAATACCATGCAGTATTGAAATGTGTCTTTAATAACAAACATGGAAAATATGGGCAATTTTTACATTTCTCCACTGAAGTCTAAAATATGACAGACAGTATTTTACTACTAGATTCACATATTCATTGCAAATCACATCTTCACTAGTTTAGCACTTTTCTCAGTTAAAAAATGGAAATAAAACAACAATAGATATGAAAAAGTTGTTTGTCAGCCACGTCACGCTCTAGGGATGGCAGTCTGTCAGTCCAAAACTTTGGTCCAGACTGAAATATCTTAACAACTATAGGATGGATTGTTGTGAAATTATGTGCAGATATTTAAGGTCCCTAGACGATAGATATAATGATCTTGGTGATCTTCAGATCAAAGTTTTAATTTGCCCCAATACTTTGGTTTATGACCAAATAAAACTAATGACATTCCCATCACCATCAGCTATACTTTTTGTTTAGAGCAAATTGGCTGGTGAACCTGGTAAATATTACCTGCTAATCTTCAACACTTTAGCATTGTTGCTGTGAACTTGTTAGCATGCTGATATTATGCATGCATTTTACTCCAAGCACTGCTGTGCTTAATAACAGGCTCACAGAGCTGTGGCCATAGACTCCTAGTCTTGTTATCTTTATCTTTATTATGTCACTGGGTCATAAGATTGTGCCCTGTAGAAAAAAAGGTTTTGCCACTCTAAAACATTTTTAGTCACCACATTTCAAAGGTCATAATTGCAGAATGTTTTTTAGCCTGCTTTTAATAATGGGGCAAGCTGGGGTTGACTAATAAGGCACAACTGTCCTGTTGTGGATATGACTCACTGATGAGTGAACTAGCTCTCATCCATACAAGACAAACGCAGACTGGGCTAATCTTCTCTTTAGACCAACATTAAGCTCCTGTCACACATCACTGTGCTGCATACATAAACTCCCCTTTCTGTGCGTCATTAATCTTTCCAAAACATTCATTACCTTAATGCTTTACAGTGGGTCCCTGTGGAGCAGTAACTAGCCTGGATGATTTCTACTGCTCATTATCACTTCCTTCCATCTCTTCCAGCTACACTCCTTTCCCTACAATCTCATCTCTGCTCTTTCTCTAGTCCCTCCATTGCCTTACCATTCCCTAGGTCCTCCACTCTTGACTGTAGCTTTTGTCTCCCTTCTGCCAGGAGGTTACTCATTGTGTCATCCTTGTGTCTGGTTTTGTCTCCCCAGAGAGCAGTTCCTAAAGTCCAACGCCCAGCTCACCTTCCGCTGTCGTCAGCTCCTCTCTGAGCTTTCCTACATATACCCCATTGATGTGGTGAGTCAAACCTGATGGTACACTGCTGCACAACATATTGTTCACGAGAACTGCAAAGAATTATTTGGCTCCAAAACCAAAGTTTTGATAAAGCAGAAATGGTGCACATAATTCTGAATGTCAATTCATCTTCAGTGTATTAGGAGACAATTCAAAGTCTAAAGTCCAAACGGCTCTGCTGTAATATATATTCACTGATCTATACAATCACTGAGTTTTCTTAAACCTTTGGCAAAAAAACGAAATACTTTTGATGCTGACACCACTAGACAATGACTGAATGTTTTCTTTTCTGGGTCTGTTTCTGCTCTCTGATCATTGTCTTTAATATGAAATCTCTTATTTAAATCCACAGGCTAATCAGTCAGATTATGTCATCTGCGGAGTGAAGCTGCCAAACTCTGAAGACTTTCAAGGTAATTTACTACGTGCCTGCTTGTGTGTTTCAGGGTTACAGCAGGATAAGCTGTGGTAAGGCATGCTGAACAAATGTTGTGTCTTTACTTTGATGCCTGGGGTTATCTGTAGATGTTTGGTGAAGCAAAGCAATTTAGCATTTTGCAGTTTTATGGCTAGTATCAAAAAATAGAATTATTATTAATATCATTACACTAGAAGGTAATTTGGAAGAAGGTATTGCTGTGCTAAGGTAGAATAGTCTTTTACATGCATAAATGACAAAGCCTGGCAGAAGTGCTTACTGGAGCCCTGCTTGATGGCCAGGCAGAGAAGTCTAGCAGCTACGCTGGTTTGCAATCTTCTATTTTTTTTCAGGACACATAGCATTTCTGATCTCTTGTTGGCTGCTGCTTGAAGAATTCTTTAGAGCTACCACAGACTTATAGAGTCATGTCACAAGATGCTTTTCTAGTTTCACCACCCCAGTGAGATGCAGCCACAAAAACCACACGCTTTATATCGAAGTCATGGTATTTGGCAGCATAACGTTGAAAAAAAGTTTTGTCAGCAGGCAGTTATAACCACAGAGACCTTGTTATCATGTTGGTGGGGTAGGTTAGAGTAAGGGTCATGCTGTATGTGTTGTGATAAATTGGATTTTCTGTCACAGCAAGGGCAACTTGATGACTTCATGACCTCTCAATTGCTCAGATGACTTGGGGGGGGCGGGGGGTGCTGGCTTGAATGGGTAATGAATGGGTTAGCTTTGGTCTGCAGCACTTGTCCAACACTCAGAACACACTCGCCACTGTCCGCACAACATTCTCCAGCTCCTCTTCCTCACAGCTGGTGAAACCAAGAGTCAATAATTCAAAAAACCACTCCCAATCTCCTCCGCTCCCTGCTGTCACACTCCACCTGTTTACATCTTTTAAGAGCACAGAGACGAGCACAGTAGTGACAGCCAGCCCGTTTGTGTTTGCAATGATCTCTTGTTCCCATAAGGTGGAGGCCTGTGTCTGCTTCTGTCTCCCAGTCCTGCATAGGTGGACACGTAGCAGTGAGTAACCGACTGAGCATGTGTCGTGGCGGAAGATAAAAGGGCTAACAGAGAACATCCTAATGCATTTACTGCTAACTGCCTTTTCCCGTATGCCCTCCCTCCTGATCAGATGCCTTGTTGAAACATAGAAAAGAGCTACCATGCTACTCCAGGTAGTCATTATTCACCCTCTAACATAACCGCTGTGCCTGTTAGACCTCTTGCAAAGGCCAGATAAACATACAGTATGCAGATCTCATATACAGATGGTAGGAAGAAGGGATGGAGTAGGATGGATTTTACCCCAGTGCTGACTCCTGTTCTCATTTGTGTGAGAGAGCCTGATCAAGTCCAGAACTGTCTGGATGTATGTCAGTTTAAACAGGCCTACAGGGGAGGATGTTCCACATTAGAGACCAGGGTCAGGGTTAGTTGGAGTCCTAATCCTGCTGGGGGTCAAAGTGGAACAGGGTGGCACTGCGTTGAGATCAATGTTTTCATTTATCTAAGCTTTCCTTGTCAGCTCAGTCTAACAAGGTATCAGGAGTCTCCTGTTGCACCCTAAGGTGTCACTTATAGGTGCATGTCCTTTAGTTGACCTGATAGTCCTGTTAGTGTGAAGCATCATCCAAAAGCACCAGAGGCCAGGAAGCAGTTTACTCCAGGTGCTTTATTTGCCTTGAACTAAAAAATGCAGGAACAAGAAAGATACAAAGCAGGCTATCTGTGCTAAGTTGAAAAACACACAGTATGAGCCAAACAGTCTACCACTCACTATTGCCACAGTCTATTACTTCAAAGCATTAAGATAAAACCCACGGTGATTTTAAGTCTTTGCCTCAAGCAGTGTCCTGCTGCTATTAGAGAATATGAAACCACTTAGCGTGTTGTCTTGAAACCATTTCTCGCACTTAAAGCGAGAGTTTGCCGTTTCTTTCCTGTGAGATATGTTCACAAAGGCATCCAGTTTTCCACCCTAAAACGTATTTGGGCTCAGAGGGGATACTTCTATGTGATGCTTTTGCTTCTCAAACACATAGAAATTGGGTATATCTCACTGCAGCCAAGGTTTTTTTTTTTTTTGGTATTGTGTATGCTGTGCCGCATTTTGTATCATTTTCAAAAACACACGTTCCCACATGAATGCAAGTGCTCTTCCTCCTGTGAATACTTGGTTACCAAGCTATCTTTGGTTGGATGTTTATACATTTTTGTTTGGATTCACAAGATGTGGATGTGGTTTATGTAAACACAATTTATTTTTCCATGTAATGAAAGTACATTCCAAACAAAACATATGCTTTGAAGTTTTTGACATAATAAAATACTGACTTTGGGGTGATTAAAATGCCGTTTTGAATTTAATTTGCATTAGCTTTGGTGTGTTACTGTACATCTTAAAACCCCACTGATGGATTAACAATATTTGTTATCTGCTGAACCAAACTCCATCTCCTTTTTTTTTTTTTTTTTTTTTTTTAATACTTTGTGTCCTGCAGCAAAGGATGATGGGAGCGTGGCAGTCGCCCTGGGTTACACCTCGCACCTGGTCCTGATGATCTCGTGCTTCCTGCAGATCCCTCTTAGGTATCCAGTGATCCACAAGGGTTCACGCTCCTCCATCAAGGACACCATCACTGACAGACTCACCGAGAAGGAGAGAGAGTAAGTAGGCTGAATACTTGACATGGAAATACTAAATATACAGGAACGTCTAATCTTAAAATATTCACTTTCATCACAAATGCTGACATACACGTTTGGCCAAATCTGTCTTCCTTGCTGTATAAAAAGTTGATTATTCTAAATTCATTCTTACAATAACTTCTGCTCAAAGATAGCAGAAATTTAATCTCTCTTTAGATAGATAGATAGATAGATAGTCTCTTTAGGCAGATGTTATGCTATAGCTCTCAGCCTTGAGTGGATTGTATGATTAGTTCCACTTTCCCAAAGTACTTGGATCATGTGTACTGATGTTCAGATGAGGGTCTGTTTTCACGGCTGTGCAGAGACTGTGGAATGTGTTGTGAGCGTAAAGCAAGCCTTCCAACTCATTTGGTGTTAGGACTGCATGTGTTCTCAACACAACACCAATTATCTGACAATACAGTGATTGCACAAGCAGGCACAAACTAAACGCATACAGAACAATGCGAATAGGCACTCTTAATCAATCTTGAAATTCATTTTTAATTGCTATGAGAATAGACTTTCATTGATAGAGCATAATCATGACTGTTACTGTTTTTGTAAGATTTGATGGCGGCGAGTCAGGAAACAAGTTATTTGTTTTAGAATAAAAAAAAAAACTCTCCACAATGCTCTCATGTAAACGAGATTATTATGAGTAATTGTCGGTTTATACAAAGATGTGAAGTGTTCAAACAAAGACTTTTGCTGCACTCAGCTGTTTTTACAGCAGTGTTGTCATTGTATACAGAGGTCACTATATCTAATTGAATGTAACTTCGGTAAAAAGCAAAATAAAGGCAAAATAGTAAAACAATTTTATAATATTACACAGTTGGTTCATGTACAGTATGGCTGTTGTGTGAATCATCATTTTTTAAAATCAATTCACCTTGAATCAGTATTTATAGAGACATGGTAACTGATTTTTTTTTAGTATCAGATACAAAGGAAAAAACCCTATAAAAAACATATTTTACACATTTTTACCACAAGGTTTACCTCAAGGTATAATCAGTTGAAATGTTGGATATATAAAAAACGATTTGCATCAGTATGATTGTGCAACCTACTTCCCTTTTTTTTATTTTTCCCTCACTGCTAATGGCATCCCTTCACAAGTGTGGGTAATGTGCTCTGTCTCTTTCCATTGTTTGATCTGTAGTTTCAAAGTGGTAAAAACAGAATTACATTACAAGTGCATCAACTTAAGCTCTTATTTGTTGTGTATCAAAACATTTACAGTCAGGATTCTGTTCTCGATCACTCAAGTTCTGCTTTTACAAAACTGTCCCTGCATACTTTCAAAACCTTACTTTCCATAATTAAATACTAAATTACAGTATGTTTAGAATCATAGAGTAGCTACTGTGTGTTAAATATTGGACCTAATTTAAACACAAAGTCGTAAAATGACAAATGAAAAGGGCATTAATTTCAAAATTTTAGCTGGTTTTCACTTTTAGCTCCAAAAACTCTTTTAACCTTTTTAAAATTGTTAAGAAAGTACATATGGTAAAAGCTAGAATACATGCTGTAGTTTATTACACTTTTAGTAATCTGTCAAACCATAGGAGCCACATCAAATAACTCACAGCTGCAAGATTTCAAAGACCTGGAATACTGTAGTCAATAAATTGTCAGCCTTGTTATACTTTCGTTCCATATTCCATACCATAAATTCAGATATTTAATACTGAGAGGAACCATGTGCAGTATGTATGGAATTGTAACTGTAAAGGCTCATACTGCTTAACTAATCTAAGCATTTTAAGTCAAATCACCTGCAGTTAAATCCATTTTCTGGCACGATGTACATCGCCAAAGTAATCCTAGATCAGAATGCACTGTAAGATTTTCAAGACCTCTTGTAACATGTAATCCAGAGCACATCCCTGGCAGAAATACATTTCTGGAAGGTTTATAAATGGCAGTAGTTGAGTTTGAATGAATGGATGAACAGTTTTTTATGAGTTGCCTTCAGTGACAGAAGTGGCAGGCGTCTCAGGGAACCTAATGACTGCAGTAACCATTGTTTACTTTCTTTGCAACGCAGAATACAAGAGGGATTATATTCATCTTTATCATACCCCTCAGCTGAAGTTTACTATAGTATCCTGTCTTCCATTAGCTGACGATAGCTGCAGTTTTCTTTCTATAAGCAAAAACTGATAAATTCCAAGAGGATTTGGATTGGATTGGTTAAAAAATTGGATTAAAGTGTTTTCTCTGGATACAACTACAGTCCAAATATGACAAATCTACATCCATAATTGGAGAAATGCAGAAATTGAGTTTTCCAATACATAACCAAAAGTAAATATGGTACCGACATATTTAGTGAATTGTTTGGTCGTGCGTGCTGATTGGAAAACTTCCTCTGACGTACATCAGAATGATAAATTAATTTTTTCTAATCTGTTCAATAATGCATCTTTGAAAACCAATTATTTCTCTTTGGAAACAGTTCAAGCTGTCTTCACGGTTTAATTTTCTTTCAATGCAAGGCCATTTGGATCGGTTTGGGTCTCCTGACCACATTGCAGTCAGTGCAGATGCTTCTTTTCACAAATAAGCACATCTCTCCCCTTTTCCACTACAGACCTGCATATTGTAGCTTGGGCAGGAGGTGGTGAAACTTAAGTTGTTTTGTTTTGCCCATGGTAACAACCTAAAAGTTCCCCTTTTTCAGTTTACTCAGGTGTTCAGAGAGTGCTTCTCTTTCATAATAAACCTCTTCTGAGACTGTAAATCACAGTTCCCATTTCATGCCAGTGTCTCTATCACACCTTAGGGCTATGACCACTTTGCTTCCTGTATTCACAGCATTATATATTTTTTGTTGAATCACAAACTCTTCATAATTGAAGAATACTATGTCAACACAGAAAGCAGTAAATGATAAACTGAGAATCTAACCTCACCTGAGGCTTAGTCAGGGCCGTTTGTGTCAGTCATGAATAGTACAGGCACTGTAATTACCGCACATGCCAATGTAATGAAATTATTATTTGTATGTGTTTATGGTCTTGTAACTATGCATCAAGTCAGAAATTGAATATGATAATTGCATGTTTGGGAGACACATGTTCAGGTATGCACCTTACATGCATATTAACATTCTACTTGTGCAGGACCCCTTTCAATAAGTGAGAGAGGGGGAGTGATGAAGATGATTATGTTATAATCAGCAGTGTTACTAATAGCCATGGATGTGGATGTATATGATTTCCCCCTTAGAGTGAATAGTCTGTTCAGAGCCACTAAAAGAGGAGAATAAAGATCAAAGTCCTGAGTCATGCTTGCACTCATCATGCCCTCAATGCTGCTTTTGCCATGCACAGTCTTGTTGATTATCAGCAGAATATTTCAGTCCTTTTTTGTCGTTATTTTATTGTAAAAGAATCTTTAGTAAAGCATGTTCACACGTTTTCTTTGCAGCGTTTATTGCTGGGATATGTTTGCTTGTTTTTGACTTTCCTTCATTGCTTATGGCATTGTCACTATATGTCACTATACACTGTAACTATTTTTTTCAGTCAGAAGTCAGAAATTCAGAAATTTTGTATGTGATTAGTACTATACATGCTCTAGGAGACTTTTTATGGAAAAAAGTAAAAATGTAATGTTATTTTTTTGTCTTTATGTCTAGAGGCACAAATATCCACACATGAATGGATAGAGGAGATTGTCAGGGTTCCAGGGAGAAGATGTGGGCCACATGGCAGTATTAAATGAGGTCATTTAAACAGGGCTGTAGACCAGTAAGCCTCACCATCCTTTTGCTGCCATTCTCACCTTTTTCAGTTTAGTCAGTTTAATCAACTGCTCATAGACTAGCATGGCAGGCATTTTCTGTAACAGTGAATTACTCCTGTGTTTACCAGTATCCCTGTTTTGTATTTAGCTGTATTCTCAGTCAAAGACAAGCGACCGCTTATTCTCATCTGAGGCACATGAGAATGACGTGTAAATAAGCACTGACACTTCCACATCCACAGATGTCACACATAAGAAGACAAACAGCTGGGTGAAAGTGTGTGTGAGAAAAAGTGAGACATAATCAGACAACAGTGTGATTGAGCGGCCATCTCTCTGTGTGGGTGATTATGTCACGACAACAGCTGGAGAGACTCACTGGGAGTTGCTTCACATTCCCGTGTGGCTGGAGGCCTGACTGCTCTGTATGCATTTACAGTCCCACCACGCAGGATATTTACACCAGCATCCAGAAACAAAAAATAAACTTGTAGGCTGTATGGCTGATGAACAGACACAACAATCCAGCATTGCCCTTAGGTGTCCCTGAGTGGGGCTAAACGCTCCAGAAAGCTTTCACCCCCTCCATTGCACATGTTTATGACCCCTGAGGCCCCGGCGGGCTGCAGACACAACGTAAAATGATGTGTGGGAAGACGGAAAGCAACTAGCCAGACTCTAAAAGTGTACAAAAAAGGGGTGATTAAAGTGTCGGAAAGAGGCAGCCAGTGGTGATAAGTGAGGTGGCATGAGATCAGTTTCTCAAAGTGTGGTAGGATTAGCAAGCAGTCAGTCAATTATGATGGTGTGCACATAGAAACCTGATGTTGGTTTAGTTGCGTGTTGCACTGTAGGCCTCTTTTAAAATGGTAATTGTCCTAACCTGGCTTCTCTCTTGTAAACACTTTTGCAATGTGATGAATCTTTGTGCTCTTTTTAGATGACGCCACAGACTGCAGATGCATCTTTTTTTAGGTCAGGTTCAGCATCCCCATTCTGTGCCTCTACTGCAGCACCTAATGTGGATCCAGATTTTGGTAGTTGAACTACTCGCTCCTGTTACTATCCAACACAAAATCCCTCGTGTATTTCTAAGAGCCCTGTGTATAGTTGAGCAAGAAAAAATCCTTATGCTTAGCCTGTTAATTGGTATGTTACAAATATTGGGCCTTCAGTGTGGTGTGAAGAATATGAATATACAGTATTTCACATTTTGAGCCTGGCTAATGTAATTTTATTCCTTCCGACCTGCCCTGTAGAATAATGGCTGCCTTATTTCATATAGTCTGATATTTTGGCCACAGTGAAACCAGTCAAGGCATGTGTTGATCTGAACTATGTTACCCTCCAGCACTTGGGCACAGGCCAAAGTTTGAATCTGGCCCTGTAAGAATGTTTGAAAATAAGGTGTGGAAGATGACTGGTCTGTTTGGCACTGGTTGTGATTTGGCCTTTTTTGAGATCTTAAAATGATCCTCCTCCCTATCGGAGACGTCCTCTGAAATCAGCGGACAACGACATGTTGCGCCCACATTTTGTCCTGTGCAGACCCCAGTTCCAGTGTGTCTGATTGCATGGGGGAGAACTGGGGAGATGCGATCCAGATGTCCAGTGTTTGATTGAGACCAGAACCTAGCCATTAAATAGCAAGCACTCCCTCATATAGTCTTTCACCTAAAGTATCGAGGCAAATCAGTTAGAAAAAAAAAAAAAATGATCACAGGCTAAAGGAAAAATGGATGTAAGTGGGAATTTACACATCACTGCTGGGATCAAACAAAACAAGAAACTGTTGGTGGAGGTTGTGAACGTGAATGCCAGGGGAGGGAGGCCTGCTTAAGACGAGAGGAACCTGTGAGCTCCAAGAAAAGAGGTTATTGTTCCGGGGCTTCAGCGGTTTCATGTCTCTTAACATGGACCATGTGCACAGGAGGAGAGGGGGACCTGCATCCAAACTACCCTGTCGTGCCTAAGGTTGCACGGCAATGACAGGGAAAAGCACAGTGAGGCTGCAGAGGGGGTTAAATATCCTGGCTTTTTATTGTTCCACTTAAGTTGATTCAGTATCAGAAGTTTAAGGGTCAGTCCACCCAAATTATAAAGACTGCTGTTTCATCCATTTTCTCTACAGAAGTTTTGAGGTATCTGTCCTGAGATTTCTGATACCAAGCCTATACAGTGTTGATCAGTGGAATTATATTTTTGGTAGCTGATAAACATTTGACCTTCTCCTTCTTTAAAATGCTGTCTTTGTCGTTTCAGCACACTCTGACCCACAGTACAAATACATGTAATAAG
The DNA here is from genome assembly GCA_038419695.1 of Scomberomorus guttatus. Classification (NCBI taxonomy): domain Eukaryota; kingdom Metazoa; phylum Chordata; class Actinopteri; order Scombriformes; family Scombridae; genus Scomberomorus; species Scomberomorus guttatus. The sequence continues at coordinate 6,190,938 of CM076460.1, read as the reverse complement.
TGTATTTATAGTTTATAGTTTTGTTTATATCAATAATAATTTAATTTAATACCATTCACTACCTAATATTAGTATTAGGTATAGAATGAAATTAATTTTATGATGTTATACTGGGTTTTATATAAGATGGTGTTATTAAAGAATAAATCTTGTTATTGAAGCAGTGTGATGTCCACATGTTTGGTAGTGGTTCAGCTGCATAGTTGCCTTATGCTTTATAGAAGAGATGAAGGAGCCGTTCAATATGGGAGCCAGAGAGCTTCAATCAAATTCGAACAAATATCTCATTATTTAGGTCTGTATGTCAACTACAAAGGCACCCTGGGACCGGACAGAATGTTTACTTGTCTTTTGAGGTTTTCTGCCAAATCACTCAAGGACAATGGCAGGAATGGTATGTTTATAATAGTTCTGAAGAAGTCAAGGAGTCTCTTCTCGGGTGACAGGTTAGTTGCATAAGCAGCCCTTCATCTTGGAGTCCTGCTGTTGCACAGCCTATTTGAGCAGTCGTTGTCCATACTTCATTAAAAAGATAACAAGAAGCATCTGTGCTGAATGGCTTTCTGAAGGATGCTGTAGGCTGAAAGGAATGACCTGTAGTAGTATTAAATTCTTTATCATAGATTGAGAAGGAATTGGACTTGAAACAGTCTTTACGTCAGTATCGGCTCTTGCTCTCTCAGTACTGCCATGAGGTTGAAATATTAATCCTTAATAGCTGTTCTAATCTTTTGATATAAAGTCAGATATCATGTCATTTGAGATGAAGTGATGGTCTGCGTAGGGTTTTTGGCTTGTGAATGCTGTGTAGGGTGCTGGACAGATTGAGCCCTTCTTCTCCGTCTCTGCTTGTGATTAAAACAATGGAAGGAAACAAAAGCAAAGAAAAGAGAAAATGAGAGTGCCGGGGTTGGGAGCTGGGGTCAGCGGACCCCTGGATATTCTTAAGAGCTGTGATGAAAACCCAGCATGACAGAGCGAGCAACCGCCACATCACTCAGGAGACGCTTTAACGGCAAAGACTAAGATGGCGAAACGGTTATACTGGGGTCTTAAGTGCAGCAGCAGTCATTAAAATAGCGTTCACTGACAGATGCTCAGTGTAATCATTTCTCAGATATTGAAAATTACAGCTCACTGTGATTTATATAGTAACCACTGCCATTAGAGCCTTGACGGTTGCAAGGCAGGTGTTTTTTTAAAAAGCAGGCCCAGATGATTTATGGTCCCATGCTGTTTGAAATTGCACATTAAAGACATTGTGAAACTCACAAGCAACCCCCTCCATTAAAACAGGGGTGTAAGTACTGGCCAAGCCTCGTCTCTAACATGTGAGCCAGAACTGTTGTTTTGCACATTTGGAGTATTAATTAGGATGTCTAAACAGGCAAGCCAACACATGTGGAGACCTCAGCCTGTGTGTACATTACAGTAGGTCAGCCAGTCACCAGGAGTCTTCCCACCGTATTTTCATGAACCACAGTAAAGCTGAGCTCGACCACCCACCTGCATAGCTGTGTCCTCCTTTACAGTACACATTTAATACAATGGACCCAAGAGGGAAGTGAGAGGAGTCCAATATACTATAGCATGCTCAAATATACATGCTCTCTATAGTTTGCACAAGAAGCACCCACTGACCTCACAGCCTTGGTTTTCTAATAGACTCCTTTTAACAGGGCTGCCTATAGAGACGACGGCCATTTTAACTCAAAAAACAGAGCTCAGATGGACTTGGCGCCCTCCATTTTGGCTCTGTCATTGTTGTAAAATTACAGAAACCAATGTCAGTTTTAAACAGACCATATATTCAGAGCAAAATGCATGTACAAGGTTTTAATTAGAGTCTTTTGGCCGTAGTAACTTCACCTTTTCTCTCTTTGTACAAACAGCTCACAAATGTGGCCATTTAACTGGAGGCTGTAAAAGACATCATGTGCTGCTGACACCTGCTAGCAGGCCCCCGGGGTGCAGTCCAGGGAGATTGTGAAGACACTGGTGGTGGATCACCCAAAGATGAAAGAATTATAACTCAGCCTGCTATTAAGTGATCCCTCAACAGGAATAAAAGACAGGGCAAGAAGTGGTTAAAAAAAATGGAGAGGAAGAAAGAGCAATGAACTTAATCTCATCGTTTTAGCTATATGTTTATTGGTCGTTTCCTCCTTTTAACACAAGAGTCCCTCCTTTATATTCTCAGGTTGTCTATGTGGAGAACGGGTGTCTAGATCCTGCTGTTAAAGAGCTGGCACCTGGGGGCGTACATATATTCTCACTCGTAAAGACAGGGGACTTTCCTATGATGTGCAGCTTTGTCTTTTTATAATGTTATGGCTCCACACTTATTAATTACATATTTTTGTGTCTGCACACAGAGCTAGCATGTGCACGTTAACTGTCCTGTGGTGAGAGTGCTCCGAAGGGGAGATGAGAAGAAAAGATGATGAAATATTTTTATAAGACGGGAAATAAGTGACAGATTTACTTCTGCTCCCAACTCACTGTCATTTCTTTTTCATCTTTTTGTCCAGAGCATGCAGAGTTGAATATTAGCTAAATGAAAGCAGATTTCATGTTTCGGTAATCAGTCTTTTAAAGTGAGTGGGTGTGTTGATTATGGTGCCTGTCATATTCAGTTTGCTGTGTTAGTTTGGCGGACATGACCCTTCAACAGAGCAGCCACTGAGGGGAGCAGGAGAGGGATGTGCTGATGGAAGGAACGGCTTGATTTAGGGAAGTGAAGAAATATGAGCAGGACTGCTGAGATAGAGATGATTTGATTTGATTTATATGTACAACAAAATTAGACAAAAGAACCAACAGCGTAGTGCACAAAGTGCAAAAGACGAAGTAAGCACGACCTCATTTAAAAACAACACGAAAACAAATTGTTACATTCCAGCAGGAAAACACAATTAGTGCCACAAACAGTTACTTCTGCAGCCTGTGTGAGAATCTTTCTGGTTTGTGTCTGTTTATTCTGGACCCTTTGTCCTGATGGACAGACAGGGTACTGATTTTGGCCTCCATATTCCTCCAGGACTATAATTTATTTCATCCTGTTTAGTGTACAGGACTGCTTCAGTTTATGCCGCTGGCTGAGTGATTAAAAATGGCGTTCTGTCTCCTCTTACTGCTATTCCTTATGTGTCTCCCATGCTCATACCGCTAACATTTTTACTATTTTAGAAAAAATTATAGCAATGGCTTTCTGTCTCCAAGGTCAGACCTGAGTCAGGTGAAAACTGAAAAAGAAAAAAGTGACTTTTTGACAGCAAAATTAAGTTTTATGAGTGCTTTACTTTTTATTTTATGCAATGTCTTTTAAATTTTAAATTGCTGTATGCTTGATCTACATCCATTAAGTTTATTTTGAGTCTTAATCTCAGTGGGACAAACCCGGTCAGATTAGATAATACTATATTTAAAATAATAAAATGTGCACGCCAAGTGAATCACATACTCCTCCTCTGGTGCCTCCTCCCTTCCCTCCGTCTTCAGACTTCCTCCCTCGATCCTCCCCGCTGGTGTGTAATAATATATTTGACTTTACTGGACGTCCCTGGGAGGAATTCCTGGTGTTTGGTGAACCGGAGTCTCTCCAGTGTGATTTCAGACACAGTGGACAGCGGTCATTAATCACTTGGCTGTGACGGAGCCGCTGTGTGTTCATGTGTTTGCGTGTGTGTGTTGGAAGTGGCTCTGTTTTCCTTTTCGTGCGTGTTCATCAGCAAACAAATCCTATCTGTTCGTGGGGAAGTGATATTGGGAATGCCAGCGGTGTGAGGGGAATGCCTGTTGTGTTGTTCTTCCTCTCTCTGTTAGTTATTTCCTAGTGCTGAGATATGACCTCCGGCATGTCGCTTTCTGCATGGGGCCCTGGCTGCATGTCGGGGATATAGACGGCCAACAAGTGGCTGGCTGTGTGGCCCTCGGGCTATAGCATCTCCTTTTTTGCTTGCCAGCCTTCGCAGCAACATCCTGTTAGAATTTATTCTAGGGTTACAATGATCTCCATCTGGACAGGATTTACGTCTACAACTTCAAGTGTTGGAACTGAAATGCTAATAGTTTGAGCAATTCAGAGTGAGGAGGCGTTTACCATGAGCACCAGTTCTGAATGTTGTCTGAGATCTCCAGACAGGGTCTGAAAATCTGCAAGAAATGTCAAAGAAATAAAGCCCACACACAAAAAATCTTTTGGGTAAGTTCATGTTGTCAATGGCAAACTGACAAAATTTTACAGCTGAAATGCTCAAACATGGGTGTCATCAAAGATTTGTTCTCTAAGAGCATCAACATCTAAGTAAAATCTAACCTTCAGCATACCACAAGCACATCTGAATCAATACTCTGCACTTGAAACCTGCAGGGTTACGCTGCTGTTGGCATGATCTCTGATGACAGCAGAGTCCAGTGAAGTGCCAGGACTGAGGAAATGTATTTTCTGCTGTATTCTCCCACTGCCTCAGGCACCTACAGGTCATAGTAAAAGCGGGTGAAGAGCCCCATATCTGCTCTCACACAGGATTAACAAAAGACCATGACCCAGTCCCTGGGAGGCACACACACAGGAGGGAGGCATGCCGGATGTACATACTCACCAGTATGCACTCATTTATACACACACACACACACATGTGCAAAGCATTCAACACATCAGAAAGCATCTGCTTCTCCTGGCAGAGCTGTCATATAATCACAGAGGCACGTTTCTCACAGAATTGGTCACACTTATATGAGGCATTCAGGATTATGTATATCTTTTTTTTGTATTTTTAGATGTGTTTGTGTGTCACATTTTAGAATTTGTTGAAGAGCCGTTGCTGCCCTCATATGGCATCAGACAATAACACAACTTTGGGAGATCAATACATTTTAGATGAAGAAATTCTTTTCTTTCCAATAATATTTCCTCTGCTTGTGCTTTCCATTTGACGTGGCTTTTGGAAAAGCAACAGCTGTTCATTTGACTAACTGCATGGATGCTGCATCTATGCGTATGTATGCCTGTGACAGTACTTGGCCATGGTAGCATCTCATGTTTGTAGAATTCTTGCTCTTATAAAGACCAGATGTCGGTTTCTTGTGCAGTAAAAACACTAAAATAAAGCATTTTTCCTCCCACCTCTTAAAAAAGCGCTCTTTCAGTGTTTGGGTGAGAGGTTAAGTTTAGAGATGAGTTTAGACAGGGCAAAGATATGAATGTAGATAGTGAAGGTCATCAGAAGTATGTTGATGCAAACAGGTGTGTCTGTGCGTGTGCGTGCGTGTGTTTTGTCAGACCAAAGCCCTGCTCAGTCTGTGGAGCTGGTTTCCCAATATACTGTATCCTCCTCAGTGGGAGATCAGCAGACATAAGCACATAATGACAGGAAGGGATGAGTCCGGCCTTAAGTCCCTGGTAGCAAAGAGAATTTTCCCACTCTGGATGTCAGCATACTCTTCCTCATCCTTCAGAATCACTTCTTGTGCAGTCCTAACAAAGACATTTGACCTGCACCGATGGGACTTTCCCACCATGCTGAAAGGAAAAGTTCTCTTTGTTCTTGCTCAGAAGCGAATGGACAGGCTGTTTGGACGCCTACCCTCTTGTTTGATATTTCAGTTTAACAAGATACAGAGGTTGCCTCTGTGGGATGGGATCATAGACCCAGACCAAGCGTGTTCAACCATCTGCGAGTGTTACTGATTGTAAACGCTGCTGGCTACAAGAAACGGGCACTTTCAACAACGGGAAGAATTCATTGCCTATTGCAGAGCCAAAGAGCAACAATTGTTTGAATCCCTCAAAGTAAAATTAACAAGCAACGAACCCCCCTTTTAATCCCACCATCCTTCATTGACATTTTCACATGGACCTATATTGTGAAATGCAGTATGGATATACTGCTGTTGTAAGCTTGACTACGTTCAGTTGGCTTGCGAGTGTTTGCTCGGAGGGGTCTTAACACCTTTGTTTCCAGACTGTGTTGGTAATGGATCAAGTGGAATAAATCACCTGCTCCTGTTAAAGTTTGTCTTTTTCTCCTGTCTTTCACAGATTCCCTTTGTACCCCAGAGGAGAGCGGTTTCATTTTGAATATGGTGTCTACTTACTCAACAAGAACATTGCCCAGGTGATATATCAACACACATTCAGTGCACAAATGTTTGTCACTAGCAAGTGAAAGTTTTACTTAAGAACGGAAACTTATGAAAAACTTGAGGACCTGAAAATTTTGAGAGAAATAGTCAAAGCTTTTTACTAAGAGGATCTACAGTGTTAAAAAACTGAGATTTTGAAAATAAAGACTATATAGGAACCAGTACATTCTCACAGCTAGTCCATACTGCATACCTGACTTTCAGAAGACTCCTCCTGCCTCTTACATTAAGTGTCTGCCTGTGCTGCTTAGTGTATAGGAACCTGTTGTTCACTGATACACACACAAACTTATGGAGTCACTTTTAAAGCTGGTTAAATTCTAGATTTTTTGAAGTCCCATGAAAAGACCAAAACCAACAATGTGTTAGTCTGTTTCTCAATACTTGTGACTGCCATAGTTGCTTTCAGCCCCAAGCCTGTTTGTATTTACTGAAGACGTAAATCTAAAAACAAAACAAAAAAAACAAACAACATAAAAATAAACTTTCCTTTTTGAAGACGGCTAATTAATTCCCTAAAACAGCTGAGCACTGTAGTTTTCAGCGAATGCTAGTCAAACAGGAGTGAACAGTGCATTTGTTGGGGACCATTTTCAAATGCAGATTTTGTCCTCTAGTGAGTATTGATGCAGCAGCGGGACAGTGTACGTGAGATCAACTCCAAATAAACTATAGTGCCCATGTTCATCATAATAATGGAACTTGTCACACGGTGCAACAATGAGGCTCACTGATGTGTTTTTAGTCATGCTAGCAGCACGGCTCTATGGATGACAATATCGGTCGGAATAAGTTATATCAGTTTGTTACTACACAGACAGATACTTTGTTGGTTTTGGTCTTTTCATGTGATTTGTTGACAATAAAGAAAATATAGAATATCACCAGACTTATCCTTTAAGGTGTCTTTGAAAGAGCAGATAGTCGCGATATGAAATGTATTTATGTGTGTGTGTGTGGGTGATATTTGGCTGGAAATAGTTTCCTCCTCTTTCTCTCTCCATCACTTACAAACACAAACACCTCAGGGGAAGGTTGAACTCTCGACCTATCTGTGCTTATTAAAGTACACCTAATGTGATGACCTTGGTGACTCCCTTCATTCACCCCTTAGACATTTAGCACTGACTTTTAACAATTTGCATTCCATTCCCTGTTTTCCTCCTTGTCCAGTCAGGAATGAAGGGCCTCTCCACTGAATAGGAGTAGGCAATTAGCGCTAGCAGGTGGCTGACTTCAAACCACTGCACTTTGGGAGGTTTTAGTTCTAATACCAGACCACAAGCTGCTAGCCAATATCCAAGTCTGCCATCTTCCCACCAGAGTCCAAGAACAAGAAAATAAGCAAGATAAGAAAATATTTGAGACCACAAATGAAAATAAGTGCCATCTGAAACCACCAAAGTGAAAGGCTGTTTTTTAAAAAGTCTCTCTGGATATAGTTTGTCATGTTTCTAAATTATGATTTGTGTGTGTAAAGAATCCAATATGAAAGCCATTATTCAAGGTTGGTATTGTAGGTTGTTAGTTCGATGTATGTTATTAGTAATGCTTAACTCTAATCTCACACTCGTTCCATCACTGCTTGTCAGTTCAAGCACTATCAAGCCAGAGGTGAAATATTAGCTGGACTGAACTACTGAAGTCGGTATTATTTGATTGATGTTACTGTGCTGTAATAACTGTCAAGATTGAACACACAGGCAAGTGTTCGATTGCTCACATATGCATCCAAGCATGCGTTTTACCACTGTGACTTGTAACAGACGTAACCTTTAAGACCTGGCAAAAAATTTTGCAATGAAGCTCAAAGAAATTCTAAAAAATATTTTCATATGTCCCAGAAGTTGAATGGAAAATAGCTTGTAGCCATGATGTAATATGTATGTAAAATGTGGGATTATATATTTTTAAACCTACAGTAAGTATGCTGTGCTTTATGCACCAGAGACGCTGTATGATGTTATGCACCAGAGAGTGAGAGAAATTTAAATGCCCACGGCACAGTGTAAGCTGTATCTGCTTTCGAACATTTAGCGTGCAGTCGCCCTCTCAATGCATATTCCTACCTTTCATCTCACATAGCCCCCACCCATATTCACTTTTTATCAAAGCCACACATCATGATCTAAGCTCTCTGAGATTTCGATTTCATGACTCTTAACCATGTGCTGCCATCAGATGTAACATTGCATGCTCAATCTTGCTGAAAGTTTAATTTGACTACTGATAGAAGGCACATGTCGTTGGCTTGAGGAGAAATAGTCTTTATCTAAATTTACTTCCCAGCACTTTCTAAGTGCAAGTGTTGGTACAGTGATTTTCTGGTATTAAAGAGTAGAACTTATTGTAAAATATGTTTTTTCATTATCCAAAAAATGGATGCCTCAATAACACATACATACATACATACATACATACATATATGGTGCTTCAAAGGGATCTTGTCCTCTTCAGATGAAAAATGAGATCCAGACAGTCAGCATGAGGTTTTCACCTGCGTCCATGAAACCAATGCAGATAGATTCAAACTTAAGCCATCTTAAACCAGATGTAAACCATCAGCTATAACACAGGTGGGCACATGTGAGGAGTGTATGATAACTTTGTAAGAGCAATTAGTGGAATGATGAATTAATAAACGTGCAAAATACTTCTTTCTATATATAACCTCTCTATAAGGCTCGTTTCTGTGAATTTCAGTGACAGAAAAGTAACTAAATGTGACTCATGCACATAGAAATAGACAAATTGTTGATTGTAGCATAGCTCATATCTTTAATGTAAGGTCACCTACAGGAAAACACTTCTTTTTCTTACTTTCACCAAAGCTGCAGTAACACGCTATACTTTTAACAGCTCGGTAGAGCATCAGTATTTTTACAGGATGATATTTCAGCTTTCATTCAAAGTGCCGTCTTATGCATTCCATGTGTGCCTGACTAGGTCCACGTTAGGGATGAGTTATCAGGTTGACTCCAAAACAATTTAACTGTGCCACATGAATAGTCCAGCTCCATATGACAGTGATAGTAGACCATTGTTTCAAAACTGAAGAAATGGTAAACATGTCACAGTCGATAAACTAGAACCCACCGCAAACAGAGCTTCCCCACCCCGTGTTTAGTTGATTTCTGCACACCGCATTCGACTGTGTACTCCTGTGAGTCTGATCATTCATTTTCTTAGATCTCACATCACACATGTACAAGTTTTGTGAGTTAAATGCATGAAGCAACGGAACTCTTTCATGCTACATGTAATTCCTCCTTTTAAATTAAATTAGGATTTCGTAACCTGGTCATTCTCAACCACTCTATCAGGGACGCTTTGTTTCACTCCTGCTCTGCTGTCTGTTTCTTGTTAATTTATTAGGGGTTTTATTAGGGAAATGGCTGCCTTACTGACCTCTACACATTTGGCCTTGGATTTTCAATTGCTGGCATGATTTACCAACAGACAGCATTTTAGTCACAGCAGACACTTATTATGTTGTGTGTGGTTTTTAAATTTTTCCTCCTTGAGCAGGGCATGTTATGCAGCCACTGCACAGCTTGTTCAGTGTCTGGCTATGTGATACAAAGCAGAGGTCTGGTTTCACAGCAGACCCGGCTAGTTGGCTGATTGACTGGTTTGCTGACTGACTGGAGTCTGGGTGGGAGACATTAGCTGTCCATCTCTTATTAAATTGCCCTGTGTGGCTGTGTTTGAAAGTGATACAGGGAAGCTGGCGAAGGATCAGGGCCACAGCGGGTCGACACTGCTTTGATGTGGCAGAGGGAGACGTTTGCTTTTATTAGGCCTCATGTCATGGGTAAGGATGGGGAGGCTGCTCAGAGCACCCTGTATGTCAGGTGGTAACACACTCCCATGTTGCCACTTTCAGTTAATTTGTTTGACAAAGAGAAGTTAAGAAATGCTTCAAGGAATGTCTGGGTTGAAGCACAGCCGTTTTCTCCATCTTATTTCTTGTGCAATCCAATGTTGGAAAACCTGCAATGGCTGAGCAAGTCACTCATGTTAATGTAGAGAGACTGCCATTTTTCTTAACATGCACATTTTCCTCTCAGTCCCTGTTGAACCAATACCAATAACAATACCGATGGGATTTTTCTTTCAGCTTAGTTGTTAAGTTAATGACATCTGGCTGCTGAATTTCCTTGAAATTGTTGGTCAAAGGTATGTTACTGGGCCTAGAGTGCCCATCCACAGGGTGGCACAAATGTTAAACCTGCCGTTCCTCCATTCACAGAAACAAATAAGCCAAGTCAGTGTGGCTGTCTCCAAAGGAAAACCAGCAGCCTTTTGTCCAGAGGCATGCCTGCCATGTGCTGCATTTCCTTATTCCCTGTGTTATCCACTAGACTACGTTGTTGTGAAACAGGCATGTGGGGCTGATTAAATGACAACTGATGCTACACAAAATCTCCAGGTTTTTAGGCTTTTAGGAGGAGGGTGTGGGCACAACAATTAGTTCTCAGTCACCAAGCTTGGTGTATCATATTGTGTGGGCCCCAGGCACAGGAAACCACGTATCTGGAATTAAAACACAGCAAATCTGTTGCGGCCTAACCAGGTCAGCTCAGGGGGTCACCTTTATTTCTTTCTACCGGGGAAAGTCGCCTGCAGTCTCCCACCTTCCAAATCTCTGGGCAATTTCACAGCATGATCTGCAGGCAGAGTGCCATACTGGTGGTCTGGAGCATACGTCAGAGCGCCTGTTGCCATTGAGAGTGGCAACTGTGGCTCCATAAAACATGGCTATGACTCATGGGGGAGCTTACTGTGTTTAGTGGTTAGTGGAGGTGGCAGCAAGCGGAACAGGAGCTGGTTGGCTGGAGGTATACTTGGGGAAGCTATTTGGAAAGGCTGTAAGTACTCTAGCAGGAATAACCTCTGCTTAAAAATGACAATAATAATGAACTAACTGTGTCAGATTTGGACTCAGAATGTTGTGGTCACACGGTACGATCCACAGGCCACTGAGCCCCAACACTAATTATAAAAATGTAGTTTTCACTGATCTCACACTTACAGGGAGGCCTTGTTGGTTTGGGTACAATAGGACAACAGGAGAAATGATCCTGTTTTCCACTGACACTACTCAAACCACAGTTGACTGACCTGAACTGAAAAATGAGCTGGCTGGAGAGCTGTGTCTGTTTGCTGTCATAAAAATTAATATGAAAATAAACAGTGCTGGATGTGTCATCAGGTATGTTGAGGTGACTGCGAGCAAACCCATTCACCTCATTCCTCTTCTGTTCGCTCTTGCTCCTTTCTAATCCATTTCATCTTTGTTAATTCCATATCTTCCAAAGTTGAGGCCCTTCTTTCAGCTCTTCACTTCTGTGACAAAGCTCATGACCCCAGTCAACAGAGATACGACATAGTCTTGGCATAACCCTTTTGCAGCCATTAGCTCATGTGATTGTGCTTCGATAAAAACCATATGACCCAAGCAAAGACGTGCAAAAAGTGAACATTACACAGCTTCCTTCCACCTCATAACTCCCCTCCACCTCAGACCGAGTTGTCAAGACTGTTAAAATTCCCCAAAGAAAACTATCTCCAGCTATTACCTTATTTCCTTTCTTCTTTAATGCAGATGTTGGAGATGGTACAGGGTCTACAACTGGGCTTTGTGAATACAGTTGACTCCCTATAGTGAAACAATATATGAAACCATATTTGCACTTGAAGTTTTTCCACAGTTGACATTCCTGTACGCAGTTGTGCGTTTACTCTCTGTTAGTCCACAAGCCTGTGAATCAGAAATGGCTGTGTACAGTGAGTGATTGTGTAATAGGCAAATGTAGGTTATCAAAATATGAGCTTCCTCCTTCTTAGCCTGATATACGTATGATGGGCAGTAAATGCACAGGACTCTTATCTCAATTTCTTTTGTCACATGTTTTGCAAACTTTCCTTCAGTTATATTCAAGTTTTCATATTACATAAATATTGCACCAAACAAGATTGAATGAGATAGTAGTGATAGCTGTAATGTGTCTGATCATCTATCCTTAGCCTATTTAAGAATCCTTCATGGGAAAAATGATCATAGCTAATAAAGATCCACCATTTGATCCTCAAAGCGTTGCTCCCAGGAGAAAGGTTCCACTCTGTCTGGTAAAATCTGTAGTTTTTATCACGATTTTTACTTGCTTGAATTCCCTTGATTGAAAGAAAACTGAAGCTTCAGCCTATTTCTCAACAGGATCGTTCTGAGAATTGGAACACTTTTAGACGGGACTATTCCAGGTTTCCCTCAGAAGCCTGTTGGTCTTTCTCTCCTTGTCCAGCTGAGGCTTGTGGTTCGTGACTCACTTCTCAGTGCGTTCCAGAGAACGTTCCAGAAAAAAAGAAAGAAAGAAAAACAGGCAATTACATCTCAACTGTCCCTCTTGAACAACAGCAGTCATTCTTCTGTCCAGCCGCCTCTGCAGAAACCTCATCTCAACAAACAGACTCCTCGATGTTCAGAAATCATAATGCAGCCCACTGTATGCTGTTTGTTTACCTGAACCCCCGGACCACGGGTCCTCAGACGCTGCCACCATCTCTACTCTAAGACAGACAGGGCCTGGAAGTAATCAGGCCCTTTCAACCGCCTGCTGCCACTCATTGTCTTCATCCTTCCATAACAGCCACATCCGTTTTCCATTTTACAGGGATTGATATGATAAAACACATAATGGGAGGGACAGGCACCAGAAAATGCAGCGCCAAGTCAACGTAATATACCTCACTTTCACTCTTAACAGGGAGGAGGAGAGAAGAAATGAGCTACCAAGTGAAGTTCTCTTTTAAACCATAAACATGTCTGTTTTTGCTTTAACCTAGTGAAGAATAGCTTGAATCTGTATGTTTTGAACATCATTTCCCATATGGCCACGTGCTTTACAAATGTTGGATAATCATCCCCTTACATCTAATAGAGAATAAGTTATAGACTACACTTTTTGACAATATGTTTTGCATTTGAGTGCCATTAAGGTGCCACAAGAACTCTGTAGTAAAAAGCACTTCATTAGTGTGCTTTATTTATCACATTTGAAACAAGAAATTATTCTTGGCAGGTTGTAAGTTAAATTGAGAGTGATATGGGTAGTACTGTGAGATTAATACCCTGACATGACCAGAGACAGTAGGCTGATGGCTGTCTGCTCTGCCCCTCAGATGACTGATGCAAAGAGGGAGAAGAGAAGAGGGAAGTTTCTGTTCTAATGATATTACAGCTAAGATTAGATGTGTCAAAAGGTTGCAGTCTGGAGCCTACTGTGCTCTGTAATCTAATTTGGATTGTGCATTGTATGTATTGGACAGACACTATCTGAATTATTATGATAGTAGAAGTGTATGTTTCCGTAAAATCCAAATTATTAGTGAATTATCTTCAAATGTCACAGTGTGTGTTTTCATCCGCCCTATAATTGCATTGTTTATATATCCTCACATTTTCATAATAAGCATGTAGTAGCATTAACTAGTGCTGCCAACACCAAATGAACTGATACATGTTTTGAGACTCAATTGGGAGCATAAGTTGTGATCTGTGTGTCTTGGCCCAGGCTGAGCAGGAGATGTGTGAGTAGAAACTTGACCAGCTCCCTGCGCTGCTACAGGAAGAGTTGCTACTGAGAAATTACTTTCAGATAAGAACTATTCTTCAGCTCTGAAGAAACAGCCTGTAGGAAAAATGCACCCAGTGGTTTAGCTATCCTGTGGTTCTCTGAAACTCCTTGTTCAAGCTATCTATTAACCAAACCCAGGCCTTAACGTACACCTCTCTCTATGCCCATGGGTTTTCATAGCCTTACTGTGTGGTCCCTGTTTTCCATCACAAACTTTTGTTGTTAGCTACAGCTTGCATCCAGTGCCACTTATTGGCCAGAGTAGGTTTCTGGTGGAACCCCTTTTTACAACCAAAACTAGGAGCACCCTTTTTCCATAAACAGATATTTACCATATACTGTTATATCAGGGAGATTGTGGAAAGGCGGTAGTACATCTGTGCTGTTGTGCTTGTAAAGCCTTAACCGCCCAGCCTCGGGTTCTGTTTTCGATAAGAAAGAATTGATGGATGCTCCAGAGCTGACTGGTACAATGAAGAGAGTGGTCTTTGTAGTCTGTCAGCTCTCACTTGCCGTCGGCCTCTAAGCTGCGATTTATAAGCAGGTCTCAGACCACACTTGTAAGTGTATGTCACAGTTCTGTGGTTTCCAGCTTTGGGTGTGTGTACGTAGTGAGGCCGTCAGTGCGCTGCGATTATGCCTGAGCTCCAGGGTTTTATGGGAATTCCTCTGGACAGCCACCTATGACTTTATGAAACACTTAAATTCGTCTAATTGAATTTCCACATTTTGTGGTGTGCAGTCCCAGGTTTGTCCATCACCACAAAGAGGAACCAGAGTTAGTTCCACTAAATATAAGGGTAAAAGTAAATGCTAATCCTGCGTCTGTGTCTGCATATATATGTGTGTGTGTGTGTGTGTGACCGAGAGAGAGAGTGATTGGAGAGAATGTCATATGTGCAAAAGTATTCAGTTTTCGTTGGTTATTTAAGCTTTGACCAATGTTGGTGTCTCTAGGTAGTAAAGTCAAGCCAAAATTTTATGTCATTTGCGGAGATTGATGAGGGAAAAGACGTCAGTGGGCAGAGAGGGGCCAGTATTGGTAGTATAATTTATCTCACAAGATCAGAATGACGAGATCGAGAAGATGCATCAAGTGGCATGTTTCATTTGCTATGTATCGTCATCTTTATGTATTGTCTTTTATAATCAATCAATTTAATCACATTACGATTATCATCTTAGAATCTCTTCATCAGTCTTCTTCCCGTAGGTCAGACTGTACATTTTGCTGGCAAAATGTTCTGGCTGTTTGGAAAGTGTTGGCTGCTCTGCTCCATCATTTACTTAATAGTGCGTCTGCAGTTTCCAGCTGGTTGGAATTTGTAGCCGAGGCCTGTTTGTTTGGAGTCTGCTCTCCTGTTGTCTCACTACATGCTACGCCACTCTGCTTTGGCACCAAGGCCTCTCTAAATTTCCCTTCACTCACAGATAACTCCTTGAAAAGTTTCTATGGTAATATCAAAAAAATGTTGGCCTCGGTCAGGGGGTAATGACAGAACAAAGGAAAGTAACTGCTCAGTAGATAAAAGAAAAGAGAGAAAGTCCATGGCATGCCAAGTAAGTTCCTTTTTTTTCACCGGAGGTTATATCTCCTCATTTGATCATAGTTATGTCATTGTGTGTTCAGATATCTGCAGTAAGGTCCATTCTGTGTTTCTCTTGGGGTAAAAAAGAGTGAAGTTGGACCAAGGCACACAAACAAAAGAATTCTCTCTGCTTGTGGGCTTTTTTTGGGCTGGCCAAGATCAGCTCCTGGGGCCCAACTTGTCATATGAATCCAGAGGGCAGAGACCAAGTATATTTTATGTCAGTAAGTTTAGAAAAACTTGTTTTTTTTGTTAATTCATCAAACCCTGTGTGCTGTCATGTTGGTGTTTGGGAGTAGAGGCATTCAATCATGAGCACAGACCTTACTGCAGCTCAACGACATTAAACAGCTCTTAGAATAAAACAATGCTGGCCCCATCTGGTCAGTATTTGAAAAAATATCAGCCATCCTGGCTCTGTGTTAGCTCTTCTATCCAGTGCCGTTCCTGCTTACATGTGGATTTCATTACAGCCCCTTGACTCTGGCCAATCGGCAGCTTTTCATCTGCATTAACACAGCGGCTCTGGACCGCAGAATTTTTTCAGTGGCACTTTTTATCTAGCAAGACAGTCGATGTCTCCTCTCCTCAATTTGGTTTTGTCAAGTTAATCCAGCATTAGTCTCTTTTTCTGAACATCAGTCGCTCCAACACTCCTCTCCACCAAATAAACTCTCACCTCATTAGGTTAGTGTCTCTCTATAACCCCTGATGTCAACCTCCATTACTCAGGATATGGGTGGGGTGTCCTGGCTGTCATGTCATCATCTCTGCCATCCAGCCACAGCTTTCTCTTTATTAATGAAGCGCCTGTGATGAGCCCAGGCCTGTTGTCCCAGAGGCCGCATAATCGTTTCACAGTTATTGGAGAAAAGGGGCTAAGAGACTCATGAAAGCAGCTGTTAAATAAACACCAGCTCAAGTTAAAAAGGAGGCTGCGAGGAGGCCCTTTTATTCTTTTTCATCAAAAATAATTAGTGTAAGCTGTTTTCTCTTTTCTAAGATGTACAGAGAATTTTACTTGGTTCACATGGTCTACAGGCCAGGTACAACAACACATAGATTTAACCATAAACTTTCACATACACATTAAATAGCAAGATTAGCATAGAAAGCTGTTTTAGGATTGGACATTTTGGCTTTTTATAAAATATGTTTAACTTCAATAAGGTATTAGTTAATTAAATTTAATTTCACATAGAAGTCTGAGAAGTGACCGTCACTACTAAAAGGTTAGTTCTAGTTATATGTAAGATTGTGTCATATTTTTAGATTCAGTTTGATTACATCTTGACTGTTTTGTTTGTTGTCGCGCTCCAGGTTATTACTCAACCATGCTGGCGCCAAACAGGCTTTTCAAAAGTTTTAGTGGACAAATTATTGCCATTGCTGTCGTTGTCCCCATGGAAACAGACCTTTTTTTAAGTTAAAACATGTCGCAGCCAAGTTGTTGGCTCATTCCTTTCAGAGCAATTAGGATGCTGTCCACAGAAACAGCACCCTGCCGTAGCTAAGTATGCATCCAACTACAAATATAAACACAAATGCACATGCTGTAATTATATTATGTCAGCGCATGTGTTTTGCTTTTATGTGTGTGGAGCCTGAACCTCACAACCGTTGCACAGTCAGACATAGACATATTTGGAGTTATTCTTGAGAGTGGGTAAGAGGTAGAGAATTAGTTCTTGCAGTGGCTGTGAGAACTGAGCAGCCAGAGAAGTTCACCTGTCAGCAGCCCCGTCATAATTCTTCTCCTCCATCCTTGTTGACAAGGAAATCTGCTCGTATTCTCTATCTGACAGCCTCAGCCAGCCTACACCAATTGGCCCGTCTGTAGCCCACAGAGTTACGATCAATAGATTCACCTGAGTCAAGGTGCTGTGTGAAAGGTTGTTAGGATTTTTTTGTGGATTGATTTTGTGTTATTTCACTTGATGTAAGTTTCATTTTGTCAAGTTTCATTAATGCATCTGATAGATTCTGATATTTGTACTTTTTTAGGTTAATAATAATAAGAAAGATGATAAACTGTACTACAGCAAGGTTTTTTTGAAACTGTAAGTTGAGTTGGCTGTCATAAAAGAGCCGCATTGACCCGTATTTCACTTTAACCCCCAATTCAATTCAGCGGTGGCCTTCCTCCAGCTCATTAGAGTTAGAAAGCACACTTTCAACCTCACACTCTTTCCCTCACGGAATTATAAGAATAATCTACATAGTTGGCCACCAAAAGTGAGGGGAAAAAAACTTCACCACACAATAGCTATTTGTTTCTTTTTCATCGTTCTGTCTCTGCCTCTCTCTTCAAGTCCTAACCGGATTTGGTTCCTTGTGAATTAGGTCACATTTTTTGAAAATCCATTTATGCATTTATTTATGTATTGCGAAAAACTTTTTTTTTGTTTGTTTTTTTTCCGGGAGAAGAGCAAGATACATAAAGTAGAGCTTCATAATTATGCCTAACATGCGTCTGTATTAGAAAAAAGCAATATTATGGGTGGTTTTTATTTTACTGTGCAGGAATTCCATACACACCATTTAGGATGCAAATTTAAAGGTTAAGGGATGTTATGTATTATGTTTATATAATAAAATATGTTAAGAGTATATTTTTGTGCGGCTTTAGCACATGGAGTCTGGCAACAGCTGGAGAGGAAGTGGAGCAAATGAATCTAATCATTTTATCGTAGGCAAACAAATTAAGAGCTGTGAGCTGTTATTAAGCGCAGAGCTGAGCAGGCTGAACTCTGGACAGCACTCCGTCTGGGGACATTATGAGCTTGGATCCGTCAGTCTAATCACAGATTACACCTCCTTATCTGATTTAAAACAAATAATGCAGAAAACACTTCACATGGGATTTTGATTTTGATTTTTTTGGTAGATTCAGTAGATCCACGGATTGTAAAAATCAGTCCCTGATTCTAATCTGTCACTCAATGTGAAAATCTTTCTCTGTTGGACTATGACTGTTTCAGTTCCACTGCAGTCCATTTGTAGTGCAAAAAAAAAAAAAAGTTTTAACATCCCTAACACTATGCAGGGTCACAGTTGAACAAACCCAGATGACCAGAGAATGCTCTAGGCTCTCCAAAGTAAACCGGACACAGCCTATACTCACAGCCTATACCATGGCAGGTTTTAATTTGATACTTGGAGCCAATGAAGAAAGCCAAGAGTTTTTCCTTTCTTTTGTTTATTGTACCATTATGCTGCTTTTGAATTTTTGTCCCCTTCTCAGAAAAATAATTTTCATGCACTACTGTATTTGCTGAACATGCACACTGCATTTTACAGCATAATCTGTTCACAGTCAAATTTGTGACTCCAGAGTCTGTGACTCTAGATAGTAAGTTTACTTGTCTCAATGTGTTTTTTTAACTCAAGTCATTACTATCATTTCCTTTTGCTAGCAGAGTAGAACTCAACCATCCTACAGTGTAATATCACTGAAATCCCATTTTAGTTTAACACATGTTTGGTCGTTGATACTGTTAAATGTGACTAAAAACAATGTGAAACAGCGCTTACCCTTTACACCATATTTCACATAAGCTGTTCTTTTCCTATCTAATATTCTAATATAAAAGATCTTTCTGAAGCATAATGTGGACTTTGTCTTTGCCAGTGGCTCTTGGAAAGCTGACCGCAATCTCAGATCTATTCTGCAAGAGTTCAGGCATGGTTGATCTGTCAGCTTACAACTAGGATGCCTGCTAATACTTAATATCTTCATAGCCCTATCCTGATGGCTCTACCTGGCTCACACACAAGCACACATTTACAAAGATACATGCAAAAAAAAAAAAGTCTTACCAAGCTGCACTATGTCCTGTGCGCATGAACACACGTATATTGCAAGTGATACATAGCTTAATCCTTCTCCATGTGGATATATGAAAGACCTCTCGTCTCCCAATACTTTTATCCTCACCAACCCAAATTCCTCCACGGAGCAGTTTGACGCTGCATATTTTATCCTGGTAGAATAGCAGCAGGATCTGGTTGAAAATCCCTTTGAACTCTGTGAAATATTGGAAGTCTAAGCTTTAATCTGGGGCTCTCCAGTTACTGTTTTGATAGGGCATGTAGTTGGCCAGTCAGTTGCAATGTAGGCCAGACGTTGTCATTTTACTGTCATCAAGGTTGTATTCATGCTTGACAAATAGTTTTTATGAGGGGGACTGAAGTAGGTTTACAGTGTTATTTGCCAGATGCAAAATTTAGTTAATTTTATGTTGTAAGAGTCAGTGAGAAACCACCAAACTCAATCCCACATCAGTTATTATTCATTCTTCATTCTGGCTTATGGCTCACACACATTTTCGACTTGTTAAAATAGAACGTTAAAATAAGCAGACATTTGGATAAGTAGCTCTCAACAACCTTCACTTTGAAAGCAATATATTTGAAAGTTGGTAACTCAGACAGATGGGGAGGAATGTTCACAGTCTGCCAGCCCAAGCTTTCCCTGTGACCTCCTGTTCCCTGGTAATGCTAATAGAAAATCTTAGTCGTAAAGCCATCCACAAAATAAAGAGGAAACGAAAAATAATATGACCATTCACAAGGAGTGGAAGAGGGTTAGAGAGAAATTGTGGGCAGCATGAAGCCAGGATAGGCACCTGCCCACAAACCATATATTCATCCTCCTCTCTGGCTGACTATTTTCCTAGGGGCCTTGTGGAAACACAACACACATATAAAAAAAGATTTTCCTTGTAAAATACCACAACACTTTTATTCCAAATAATAAAATGAGTGTGATCAGACAGGCTAAAATTAAAATAATGTTTTAATGACTCTTATTTGGCAGATTTATTTAAAGGGCATGCTACAACTAGGGCAAAGTTTGCTGTGTATGTTCAGGAACACTTTCCCCCATTAATATATCTTTCCATGCTATGGAGAAGACATTAGACCTATCCTCCATTTCCCTCAGCTCACCCATCTCACATCTTGTGCCCTTCACTGTTTGGCACCATTTGCCATTCAGACCACAAACGTTTGTGGCTTCCCTCAAGAGCAAGCTCCGTATGCTTTGAATTTGAAACTACAAAGTACTGAATTAGCATATTCTCCTAGGTGTGCCTCACCCAGGCACCAGGAGTCCTTGTGAGAGCTGCCATGGAGGATTGATGATGGTCCTGCATGCCAATACTGCTAACAGGAAGTTGACCTCAGTGTTGTGACTTCACACACTGGGTCAGCCCGTGTGGGTGTTGGGTTACTGGTACTGCAATAGCTCGGCTCCAGTGTTACAGTGGCAAGGGTTATTAGCCCTGAGGGCCAGAGCGACCCTCAAGGATGGTGGCTTTTCCAATAGGTGTCACTGTAGCACACACACAGAGTCATTGGCCTCCTCTACTGACCAGCCTAAACATAGACCAAACAACTACAACATGAAAGGATCTCATTAAGACTCTGGGCATGGCAGTGCCTACCTTCGACCCTCCCGGCAGTGATTGAGGTCAGAGGGGACTAACATTGGTCTCTTGTCACCGGTGGTCTCACTAACTGAATTTCCTATTCATCTCACACAGCCTATCCCGTAATTATGTAAATCTGTTGACTGAATTTGGCGGCAATACGATACTCAGTAAAGTGTAACAACAAGTAATGCGATGGAAGAATCTGGTTTGAATTAGGGCTGCATTTGAATCGGACTCAGGGGCAGTGAACACTCCACACCTGTATTACATTACCACAGAAAGGAGGGGAGAGCAGGGAGAGTAAAAGGAGAGAGAGCGCAGAGTTAAAGGATGTTAAATGAAGTGGAAGGACTTTGAGTATGCAATATTAAAAACTGTTTTATTACACGCTTGTTTGAAATGGCAACAGAGTCAGGAAGTACAAAGATTATTACATTTCACCTGTTAAGGAAGTGCTTAAACTCATAGTATAGTATGATCTATGTAGTCAAGCAGTTTCCATGGACATGAGTATTAGGTTTACTTTTGTTCTTAAACATCTTACAGTGATAAGGCCGCTGCTAAAGTCAATAACTTAGTCAAACACCATAATCTTAAACACACTTCTCAATTATCTACTATCTTATCTTCTAGAGGTGTGGATATGTTTATGAAAGTGAAAGGCTTTATGCCTTATACATCTTGAGGCAATTAATGTCAAAATTGCATTGAGTATTTCTCAGCCTGTAGCTCAAAATGACTGTGAGGGTTTGATAAAATAGTTGTCTAGCAATTTCGCCCGATTTCAGGCTTTCAGGTCTCCCTCTCCAACTTGGAACAAAAACCAAATTACACTTCCTCACCAGACATTAAACTGGAGTTCTGCTCTAATTGTCTTGCTCACATGTCTGCTTTGTAGATCAGTTACAGGCCACTGTAAGCGGGTCTAAAACCTGTAGATGATAGAGGCTGATAAAAATTCTAAATGATTAACCCATGACTTTCATTCAACACAGAACCAGCCCTGTTACATCTCTTCAAATAGCTGTTAACAGTTAGCTACATTTCAGTTTTGCTAGCGCCTTTGAAGGTTCTTATTGTTGCTCCTCAATGTAAACAAGGAAATGTTTACATTGAGGACTGCTCAGCAGATGAATGGGCTTTGATTGCTAAAACCTTCCTGAAAGCGTTCTTTATCTGTTTTCCAACAGCCACTGTAAGTTCATATCTAACATTCTGAAATGATTTCTATGTTTCAATTGAAAATCCATCATAAACAAACTGGAGCATTTGACATCAATTTACTTTATTTATCACTTTATCACTTATTTATCACATTGACGGGAGCATTTTATCACCAGTTAACAGTTTATCAACTGGTCAACATTTAATGTTGACTTAAAATCTGATAATGGCTTGAAAGACTTGATCCAACATCTTTCCAATCAAGTTTCGGGCAATGGAAATCTTGTGTCACTGGTGAACTCCACAGCTTCAGCTCAGTTTTTTTTTTTTTCGTTTGTCTGACTATTTTATTTGATTTATCTTACGTTCCTAGTGGTAAAGAGTTCACATATACTGTAGCTACTTGTGTGTTGGAGGATTACTTCCTCAGAACATTCTTATGAAAATAAACACCACACGTAGAAGAGGTAATGATGTGATACTTTGTTGATCCTTCTTTTCTCTTTTTGTTTGCCCTTTGGAACGTTTGAAGCCAGGCCATTTGGATGAACAAGGATTTCTCCAACCATTAGGCCACTGCCCTACCCATTATGTTCTAGTGTCAACATTTGAGATTGGCATTAAAAGAGTCTAAATGTAATGTAACCAGGTGGAAAATTTAAGAAATGAAAAACCATGTTGTAATTTAGCACGGAAAATACATTTTACAAGTCTTGTATGATTGTTTTCACCGTTTGGTAGAGACAGCAGGGATTCTTCACACTGTAAATATGTGGGAAGATATTTTCTGTGGTAAGCAAACGCGTGTGGTGTTTATGAATCCTGATTCTCAGTTTGTCTCAAAGACTGGATGATGATGACTGTGGCACGTACTCAAGGCCAGAAAACTGCTCCGAGTTGAAGGGAAGTGAATTTCTGTTGTGAATGAATTATATGACTCTAGCCAGACTCAAACAACTATTCAGCCCGGCTCTGTATATTTATTGAGACACATGAAAGGCTGCAGCGATTAATCAAGTTGGATTTCATATTCCACGCTGTACCACATGATTGTTGAGGTCTGAGCCTTCGTTGCACCATGTGAGTTTTTGGGCATTGGGCAATGCAAACCGGAAAATGTAAAATGTAAGAACGGTAGGATAACGACAAAGGACAGCTCAAAATACACATCAAATGAAAAATGAACATATTATTCTCACATTCTCGTTCCCCTGTAAAACATCTTTACAGTCATTCTTTCACTCGATGTCATAGCTGCCATCTGCAGCCATTTTGTCTCGGCCATTTTGTATCCGTGCTGGTCAACATTTCAGTTTAATTTATTTAGTGGATGAGTGAAGGCTGTACAGAATGAGTTTCATTATGTGCCCGGGATAGCCCAGATGGGTGGAATCATAGATGCACCGCACTGTAGCAAACATAATCAACCATTTCAAATCCACCAGTGAGCTAGAAAGAGCCTCTTAGACAAGGAATTCTGTTTAATAAAAATCAAATGAAATTGTGAAAACAAACTCACGGCAAAATATATAGAAGAAAATGCATATAAGACCAGGAAGTACAATCTTACCAAAAGTAAGGAGCGAGGGAGGTTATTTAGTTTTAGGTTATTTAGACTTGTACGCAGTGTTTCTCTAGAGCCTTTTATACATGACAACAATGGACAAAATAACTAGAGGTGTGTGTGTCTGTGTCTTTGTCTTTGTGTGTGTGTGTGTGTGTCTGTGTCTTAACCTCCATTTTTTTGCCCCAAAAATGTTCCTCTTGTGGCTACATGTGCTTTGGTCTTTGGTAAATGTTTCAGTATGTATGTAAGTTTTTAACCTCCATGTTTAGAACTAATGTTTTTGCAATTGGTTCCTGGCATTTCTGCTACAGCTGCCAAAGAGAAGCCATGGGACAAGCTAATGGCTGCCTTTTCTCACACTTTTTGTTCCAAGTAAAGGGGGCTTTTGGGGTGAACAGCAACTACATTTCTTGATGATAATTCCTTATAGTTGTGACGCAAAGGCAATTTTATTGATTACCCCAAGCGCCGGCTGATAGGATATGTTAGGATACATAACCAAACATTAGCAACACAGTTAAAGGATGACAAACTAGGTGCACACATGCTTGAATGGCACATTTTAATGTGTGTAAACTGTGTTTTTATTTATTTAAAATTAAAAATTAGAATTAGATAGAAATCATGAGGCCTGTTTAGGGCCAGTTTGAAAGTGGAAGAAGGGTTTTTATTTATTTTTATTTTTTGTTATTTTATTGTATTTTTTTTCTAAGGCTCATAGCTACATACACTGCAAAGGGGAAAGTACCGTTCATGTGGAATGTTAAAAAACAGTTGCCATGGCACCTACCTACTTTTCACTTTCTGGTTCAGTTAGCAAGGCGAGAATACAAAAATAATTTATTGTTTTCTTCAAGCACAGTTCTGTTATATTGTCCGTTTCGTGTTACAATGAATACACTGTATAACACAAAAACTTATGAGCTCTGGCTTTGCAGTTTGACCACAAAAGATAACGCCAATGCTGCAATTCTTCTGGACAAGCCGAACTGTTTATTGAAACGTCAAAACAATAGATCAGATCGACATCTCGGCATATATAAATACAATGTTCTAACTTTTGCATCATATCAGCCTACCGAGGTGAATGACTTGTTTATTTCCTCAAAGCTGGACCCAACCTTTGAATAGTTGGCAACAACAGTTTTGCTGGCAAACAGAAAAGAATATGTCGATCAAAAGATCCTAAGCTCATGTGGCTTACAGAGCTGTAAAAACAAAAATTTATATAATTGCATCGACGTGTCACTGTGAGTTGCTTACGCTAAAAGGAGACATAATAAGATTAAAAACAAGTACGTGCGTACACAAATATAATGACCACTATAATGAAAAGAGTAAAACGTCACCTGTTGCCATCAAAAAAGTTGGCACTTGCAGTCTAGTGTGGAGGAATCGCCTACAGGCAAATTCTTGGCTAGAGCTGATAGTTCTTTGAGCTTAATCATGAAGAAAGCATGAACTTTATGTAGGACGTATTGTTTCATGCGCCAGCCAAACAGCTCCAATGGACACTGTGCCCCAAAGCTGCTCTCACAAGCCAAGAAACTTTTGATTATTGACCATTTTATTGCACGTCTAACTTGAAACTACGTGTTAAAATCTTTGACGAATGGCCCATATACCACCCTCATCAATTCAAAACAGAGATGAATACAACATAAGCTAGAGAACCTAAGTACAGCACATTAAAGTCTAACACAGTTTTCACTATTGTATTGGACTCATTAGCTTGACATGCCAGGTTTCAGTATATAGTAGTCAGGCAAAAGTGTGTGGTTTGCAAAAACTAGTAAGTTGACTGCGCAGTTTGGCTGACCATTTGTATGCCATGCAGGTTCCCGAAACACAGTTAGCTTCAGCTTAATAATTAACAGCAGAGCATTTAGACTCTGTAGCATTTCCTGGCAGTATGAGTAGAAATGATAGAGGTGACAGGAACTATTCCATTACACGGTTACAAATTAGTCCACACTACTGTTCACAATTTGTTGCAGAACATTATCATTCAGCTCTTAATAGTATTATTTGTTTTTACAGCTTGTTGTTTTTTCTTCACTGGTATGTATGCTGTTCATGAATCAGTCATCTTAACCAGAAGAGGCACAGCCCTGAAATATTGTCAATGACAGATAATCTCCCATAGCTCCAGTTCTCTACATATGAGGTCTATGTATGAAGGCCAATGTCTGGGTCAGCCTCACAGTCTCTGCTGAGGTATCCAGTCCACAGTTTGACTAGAGGGATGGTGGAGGGAGGAACACCTGGTTAGCCCCTGAATAACAAGCTGTCATAGGACCTAATGAGCTGCCTGATTATCCTCCCGAGGGAGTATCTAAAATCTATGTACTCTGTAAAATAACCGTTTCTATTTTTACCCCAGTGGACAAAAGCATGCTGATTATAAATCACTGGGTAATTGTCCGTGATGCAGGTCAGACATGCACAGGATACTCCAGAGTTTGATTTGGAGACTTTTTTAACCTCTTGACATATGAAACGCAAAGCTCTTGATGAAAATATCCTGCGTCCCAGATTTCCCCCTCTGCCCATCTCCAGTGAAGATGGAAGACTTCTTGTCAATCGATGCACCGCTTGAACTGTTGTGATGTCTGCGCTCAAAAGCAGCTCCTACAGTGACCTTGTAGCGTAAAAGGCGTGGAGGGGGGAGGTGAGCTTTGTTACCTGGGCCACCCTCCGACACCACATCGTCAACAATCAACCTCAAAATTCTCTGCAGCCCGCCCACATTCGTGGGCTGATCTGAGGGTGATTAGTACTGACAAATTCAGGGAAACAGTAATACGTGGCATAAGCCAGGCTGTGTTTGTTTAGCCGCTGTACAGAGCACAGGGCAAACAAGCAGGTTTTGCCAAATGATGGGTGGCATGTACTGTAAACTGACTGGTTCCCGCCGGCTCTGGTCAGTTTCAGTGTGTTTATGTGTGGTCATGGCTCCAGCGGATTGGCAGGCTTGAACTGTATACACTGCTGCGTTTTTTGGGCTGTTACTTTATCTTTGAAATGAATGAGGATGAGTCCCCAAATTCTCAGATGTGACGGGTCAGTTGCACTCATCCTCTGAACTCTCACACACGCTCATACCAAACTGTGCAGTCATAACAACTGATTACTCACTACACATGCTGCAGAGTCTCCAAAGCCCTGAGTTTGTTTTGTTGAACAGATAAACAGGGAAGGGAGTGTCCAGACACAAAGGTGTGAGCAGCGACGAGGCAACCTGGCTGGATCTGTTTCACTATGTTATCATGTGAAAGAGCCCTAGTGGGTGCCCCCACTCCACCCCCTCCCCAACCAGGTCCTCTCACCTTACAGCCATCCTCAATGAGCCCTGGGAATTTCTCACCACAAACTGGTTAGCCCCATTACAAAGAACCCTGTGGCCAGCTTGAAAGCACACTTCCATTCACATATGTACAAGCACGCAAAGGTCTCCACCAGCATTCATCATGAGGATGTATGAAAGGGAAACTAGAAATGACAAGCCGTCTCAAGTGGACTGATTCTGAGCAATTTGCATGATCTTTTCTGGAGTTGTTGACATAGAAACACTCAGAGATTGTTCTTGATGCTGTATTTGTGCAAAAATGCTTCAAAATACTTATTTTACTGGCTTGTGGACACAAATTTTCATTCCTGTTCTGTCCAACTGAAATCAATCCATTGTGTTTTTTTTGCCTAGTGTCAACTACAACACATTGCCTCATACAGTTGCAACACACTCCTAAAGAACAGTTTAGGTTTACAAACCAGAATCTAAACCTTCCCTCTCAGCTGTTTGTTTCCATCCAACATTCAAAGCTTTCATGGCGCCGACAATTGGTAATAACACCCAGCTTCATGTCATGGAGCCTCATGCATTTCTTCCTCTTTTACAACATTCTCTCTCCTTTCCTTCAGATGACAAGGCCGGGTCAGTACTGTTTTTCTGTTTGTCTCTAGCGAGCAGAGAAGTAGAGAAGGGGGGGGGTTGCATAATGGACAGCCAGCATCCAGGATATATGCCTTCCCAGGCCGAAGGCCATCAGCAACACACATATATATACACACATACAGTGCACTCTGAGGGGAAACTTAATGCGGCTTCCACCAGGGAGGGCCAGACCAGTTTATGAATATTGATAGAGTCTGGCTGGCTGAGCACTGGGTCAGCTGTAGGGCTGCAGTGTCCCCTCTCCCAAACTGTCTGAATGTGTTTAACACACCTCATTACAAAGACAGTGCGAAGCATCAGTCACCCAGCGCTGGTGGCTCTGCACTGCTGCCAAACAGACACTTAGCTCAAGTGTTGTTGGTGCCCACTGGCAGAGATTTGGCCAAAGCCTGAGTGAACATGCATGCAGGTCGAGTTTTGAATTCCTCTGTGATGGCTTGTTGGCTGCATACATTTTGAAGAATCATCGGCCAGCCACATTACCCTCAGGAATATTTAGCATCCACACATGTGCTTCCCAGTAACGTCCTTCTATTTTTTAATCCTCTACAATGAGTCCATAGTAATGAAGTGCGCTCAGAGCGAGCCAGTGATGTCACCCATCACTCTCTTGTCTTCACCTATATCCAGTTTCTGTATGCTGCACGCTTGGCAAGATCTTTACACATGAGGAAAACAATAGGAGGCACATATACAAATGCACACTCATGCTCTTTCTATCTTCCACATGCACACACTCTCAGACATACAGGCGTGTAATTTGACATAGGGCTCCTGTCAGACACGCAGTGTGGTTATTACACACACTTCCGAGCTCAGGCCAAGTAATGGGATATGAAGATGGCTTTTTGTTCCGCCCTCTAACTGAGTATCAAAGAAAGCATACAGTATATACAGCAAATGCTGTTTACCTTTGCCCAAGCCATAATATTTATTCTTTGCTCATATCTGATTCACAATTTCTGATTCGTACTTTGTAGACCATAACCCTGAGATTTCCATGAGATTGGGATTTTCCTTATTTAAGCATCTGGCCGCAGAACAACCAAGCCCCCCTGCTCGATGTAGCTACGCTCTTTCTGTTGCTAAACTGGTGGTGTTATTGATCTTGGCCTAATGTTTCAAACCCAATTCCGTTCAGCCGGCCCTGTGGACAGCACTGCGCCGTCATTTGGTCAGACCCTGAGGTTTACTCTGAGCCATGAATGGATCTCTGTGTTGTTCTCGTAGGTTTTGGACCATTCCATCGCCAGCTGGGTTTCGAGGCGACACCCTTGTCTGACTCCCTCATTCTGAGCTGCTTTTGATAAAGCCCTCCACTGATACTGTCATGACTGTTGTTTCTGTGGCTCCCCTTACAGACACGCACCATTTGAGTCCAGAACACACACATGCGCAAACATACTGGAACACTGATGCAGACACGTGAACATTTACATGTCATACACATACCGTACCGTTCATACCATACAGTTTGCACATTATTCTGGCAGCTGTTCTGACAGAATGGGATTTAGCCATTTTATGTTGAGTAGAAATTTGACACACATGCACATGTGGCCTGTGTGTACTCTGGCAGCATGACCTTTCGTGTTAATCCTTTTGTGCCACTCCTCTTGCCATTAATCAAGCTTTACAAGAGCCACTATGTACTACAGTAGGGTTCTGACTCAATATTATAGCATTTGCCACAATAAAACAAGTATGGATGTGTTTTGGGGGCTGCTGAAAACCATTTGTCTCCACTTAAACTGTTAAACAAAACTCAAACGAAACCCAAAGAAATGTAATCTTTGGCCTTTGAGGCTAAAACGTTTTATTTCTCTGTAATTTCTTTATTATCATGCCACTCATCCATTATGTGCTCATGTGTGAATAAGCGGCATGTTGTTCTGGGTGAGTAGTGTGTCAGAGTCATGTGCAGTTACATCTCTTCACCAGAAGTGTGTGTGTTGCCGTGGCACCCAAGTGGAAACAAAACAGATGTCAGCTGGTGCAGGCGGTGTGTGTGACAGAGGGGCCTCGGAGATATACGCTCGACGTGCGGCATGATGCTCCTCTGCTGTTCAGCAATATAGGTTAAATAAACTCTCTGGGACAAGAGTTGGCTTGCTGTGACATTACTCAACTGTTGGGGGAGATATTTCTGGCACCAGAGCTGCAGATTCAAGGTGGCCTTGTTGATTTTTTTTTCACCGGATTTGATTCTATCATCATAAAATAAAGCACTGTGGTACAAGGGAGGTAACATTCAAGGCCAAATTTAGAAGTGAGTCTACTAGAGAGAGAGGAGGAGATCATGGAAGAATGTAAGGGGGTTTCTAATGTGCTCTTTTTACCCCATTTCGTCCAGATGTTTTAGCAGCGGGTTTGGTTTTTCTTGCCACCCGCATCTCATCCGCCTGTCTTTCCACACACCTTACATATTAGCGCACATGCCTGTTATCAGGGAAGGATGCCCATTGTGTGTCCAGATGAGTAATAGTCTGATGGAGAGAGTAGAAATGTGTCACGGCGAAAGAATGTAGACTTCTGTAGGTGGTATTTCTTTCTTCTCAAAAGGGCGTCCAAACATGGAGAATGTGCATACGTGTCAAAGTCTTATGCAGTAGTGCTTTGCCAACATGTACAGTACGGTTCAGTACAGCGTGGTAGGTTGCTTGAAGTTAATGTTACAATATGTGTTCCCTTTTCCTGCAGCTGAGATATCAACATGGCTTGACCACCCCAGACCTGCAGCAAACACTTCCCAACCTGAAGAACTTCCTGGAGCATGGCCTGATGGTCCGATGGTAAGAATAAGAAAGACACCACAAATATTTCTTCATATGTCACTGAAGCATAAGAGATGAAAGGTGACTTGTCTGTATTTACAGGGGATTTTGCTTTAACTCAACTCAAGGAGCAATCACTTAGTCTTTGGAATAATCAGAATAAGTTTAATCTTTTCTCAAATTTAAGTTTTAATATTTTGTTTATTATGATCCTCATTAGCTTAATCTGAACAGAGGCTTTTCCTTCAGGAGTCTAATCACCCACCACTTGAACAGACAACATAAAATCACATTCCACACCATAACACCAAACCATAAAATATAAAAACCAGACAACTTAAAGACAAAGATAAAGACAACACAACAAATAGCTCAACAAGTGGGATGAATATAATACTGGAGTATGTATTACAATTTAGCATTATACGTGTATTACAAGATTAGAGGAGTGGGATTGAGCTAGGAGATGCTGTTAAAGGAGAAATTTAAATTGATTTAAATTGATCTTTTTTTGTTTCCTGAATTACATGTACAGGCAAAGAGGCTCTATATATTACAGCATTTTTCTATGCACTTTTCACAGTTTTGGCAATATGCCGTATTGATATTGAGTATAAGACTACCACTTTTTTTTTTTTTTTTTGCAAAATGACTTTCTGAAGGTAAGAAACACTTTCAGACTAGTCCTGTTGGGAAAGTGTCCTGGAGACACTGTTAGTCCAAGGAGAAAAGAGTCATCATCCTTGAAGTCTTTTCTCATAAAGTGAAACATGAAATACATTAAAGCATAACATAAATCCCACATTTATCTACAGTAGCTTGTCTATCAGTCACACTCTCACACAATTCTGTCAGACTCTTGGAAGCAGTCAGAATAATTTTCCCTGGCAGTTATCATTTTTCAGACTGTGTGTTTGAGCTCCCTGTCATGATCATTCTGTGACAGCAGGATTTCTTGGCTGCTTGACAGATGATTCGGTTCTGTTTCTGCACTCAAGGTGTCTGGAGACACTTTCAACTCGTTTTCACTCATCAGGAGTTTATTTCCTCTGTGGCAGCCAAACACACAAGCCGTCTGAACTCCCTTATGTTAAACTAGGCTTCCTAAAAACTTTTAGGGCCGATTAACTCTAAAAGACATGCTATAAAGGGATTTGAAGAAATTAGACTTAATGATATAAACTTGGAGCCTTCTCCCCATTTTATTCACAATCAGGCCAATATGCTTTGACCACAATCATTTACAGCGCAGCATTATACCCAGATGTTTTATTTGTTGAATAATAATAATTTAATTGAATTGTTGAACAATAGGCACATCCTTCCCATGAAACTAAAGGCTGACCCAACTTATTTGTTATTTATTCCTTGACTGACTGCAACTTTCTTTCTAATCCACTTTCTCATTCTTCAATAGTGAATTTTGCCATATATGTCATTGTATCATCAGCATACATTAATTTTATATTGTGTATGATTAATTATAAATCATTTGTTAAAATATCAAATAATGGTCCTAGACAGCTTCCTTGAGGTATCCCACAACTAGTAGATTTTACACTTGAAAATGATCCATTTGCTGTAAATATTACTATAGAGCAATTCATTATGTAATGACACCAGGCATTGCCAAGATTATTAGCAAAGTTGGAAGAACTTCTGTTTTGACAACAGAATATTGGTCTGACAAGGCACGGTATCGTCTGAAATCATTATACCTCGCCTTTGTAATGATGTACCACCTACATCAACAGTACCTCCACATTTTAAAAAAGTTGATGAGATTTGCAGCAGCCACAGTGAAGTGGAATGCTTGGATCTCTAACTCCTTCTTCGCCTTCCTTCTACAGGCTTACGGCCTGTAAGTAACCCTTCACTAAAACCTAAGAGTAGGTCTGCATCAGCCTTCAGCTCCACTTCCCTAGAAAAGAGAAAGCTGTCTTTGATCTCCACTCCTCTCCCAGGGTCAGCAAAGGGGAAAATGTGTATTACACACATTAATTGAATAATCCTTTGTTTTGAAAGGAAAGAAGCCATGAAAAGCCCAAGCTCTCAAATCAGCCATCCACCGCCTCCTCCTCCTTAATGGGAAGTGGAAGGGCCCAAAGATAGATGAGATGAAAGCATGGGCTCGCTAACCCTGAAGCTGTGTGTGTGCGTGTGTGTGTGTACGCACGAATGGAAGTAACAGTTCCACAGTGGCTTGCCACAGCCACACTCCTGATCGACAACGAGACCACAGGGACAGGAACAAAAGCTGCTCTGTAGTGAATCACAAGTCATCAGCTGAGAATCAAGAAACTGACTATCATCCTGAGCAGTACTGAGCTACAAACACACGTTAGACATTAAGATCCTTCACACTGTCATTCTGCTGCTAATTCAA
The DNA here is from genome assembly GCA_038419695.1 of Scomberomorus guttatus. Taxonomy (NCBI): domain Eukaryota; kingdom Metazoa; phylum Chordata; class Actinopteri; order Scombriformes; family Scombridae; genus Scomberomorus; species Scomberomorus guttatus. Next base: position 6,158,284 of record CM076460.1, on the reverse strand, counting down.
AAGATTTTGCAACACTTTAAAGGAATAGAATTCAATGTTTATTCACTTATTAATTACAATAAAATTACAACTTGGCTTTAGACTTTAGAGTTTTTGTACACATTAAACAAGCTGTAACATGTTAATTAGTGAGGTTTAGAGTTGTTGGTAGACAGATTGTTATTTTCGGACAGAGCCAGGCTAGCTCTTTCCTGTTTCCAGTCTTTATGCTAGGCTAAGCTAACCAGCTGCTGGCTATAGCTTCTTATTTAGTGTACAAACATGAGAGTGGTTTCAAACTCTGCAAGAAAACAACAGAGGTTGTACTTTTAAGCACAACTTGAGTCATTTTCAACTCTTTCTTTCTTCTTTCTGTCATACCAGTTGTCTCTTACTAATTTCATTTATTTTGCAAATACGCTACCTTTATCTATCTTGCAACTCCTCAATACAGGACAGTACAGCACACTGTGATGCCGGTTTCTTAAATTTTTGTTTAGTAATTTGGATGACACTTAAGTCAGGATCCATTTGCAAAATGGAATGGATTGAAGTGAAAAAAGCAGAATGGGAAAATGTCAAAATTGATTTATAAAAAGGTTAAAATGTATTGGAAAGTATGTTCAAATTTACATTCAGACTAAGGCAGTCTCATCATAAGAGGATACATATTGCATATGCCCTCTAACCTAAAGCCTCCAGTGAGTATGAAGAGGTGGCTGGTTTCACAATGTCCTGTAATAAAGAGGATATGCACTGATTTTACTTTACACGCTTGTTGCATTTTTTCCCTCCCATATCAGTTCCAATCCTCCTTTCCCCCTTGTTTGAAAAAGCCTAAATTCAGATACTATTTCCAGCGCTGGGACCTAACTTATGAAATATGGATGTATAAAAATGCTGCATGGCAGCTGCAGGTAATTATTCCATAGACTTTCTCTATCCTTCCATGCCACCTCTTTCTTCCTTCCAAGCATCCAAACAAGGATGATGTGATGAAGGATGTGACTAAGGGAACGATTTCCAAATCTATTCTGGAGACGGTTCCTCCCTCCATATAAAACTAATCCAGCATGCATCCAGTCTGCAGGTAGAGCTTTTCCCAAAGCGCCAAGACTCCAACCATGGGAGCATAGCGGGTTCATCTTGGACATTTTATACAGACCGGATGGAAACTCTGAGGAAAAGCAGAGCATATGTAAGAATATAAGACTGAACTACAAAGTTCCAAAGGTGTGGACAGACTTGGGTATGTCATTTTTGTACAGTGGGATATATCATGCTTGACCAGCTAGCTGCTGATCATATCTTTATACATTTCCAAACAGCACTGTCTCAGAAACACGTCATAACATGTCATAATATGTCATAATATATATAATCCAGCACTGGTGAAAAATGGGCAGTATAGGTTTTTTAAAATCTCGCTGAAGGATAAGAGACAGCAGAAAAATGGTGAATCTATTACCAGGAGGCAGACAGAGACAGTACCAGAAACCAGTTCTTTGTAAACTGCACAGTCTGTTGAGATCAAAGCAAACGCGTTCAACATGCTCCTATTTGCCGCTCCACATCCGCTGAGGGCCTGGCAGAGGTTCACAGGGTCCTAATCCCACTCCGGTGCCTGGAAGCAGGGCTACGTACACAGAGGGAGACAAGGTGTGGCAGGGCGCCTGGCCAGGCAGATTCATCACTGCAGCTGGAGGATGTGAACTCCCCAAAGACCCCTTACTGAGTAAAAAGTTATCAAAACCACGGTAGTCCTCCTGTGTTACAAGATGTACGCAAATGTTAGGATATTAAAACAAGTGCAGTCTCATCAATGATCACAGATAAAAAGTTATGATATAAAATGTATACACCTAAAATAAGCATTTGCAAGTTACATTAAGCCTGGCAGGTGCCCTATGGATTTACTATATTTACAGTAATGGATGATAAATTGGAAGGATAAATCAATAATATTCTCTTTCTTCCTGTTCATGTGATATTCTGCACAGGTAAAGTGTTTTTTAAAACATCACTTCCTCCTTTACCTTTGGTAATATTCCATTCCAAGTTTACTCTCTCTTATGCTAACCATTATTTTAGCCAACCATATGTTTACTTTTGATTTTATTGAAGAAAGTTACTATAACATGATAGCTTTTTATTAAAAACATTAAGCTTTTTGTAGATGTACAGTAGAGTTTAACCCCAAGTAATATTTTACATTTAGTCGTTATTTTAGTATTACAGTATAAATGTATCCAGGTAACCTACCTAACCTAATGTACCCAGTTTAAGTAAGTTAATACACTGCTCATCATAGACATTAAGCAGGTAGAAAGGGGGCTGTAGAAACAGGGTTGATGTTTTTCATTGACAACAAACATTTATTAATTTGAAACAGAGTACAGACTACTGTTGAGATGACTGTGTTCAATTTGGTGTCTGTTAGCAAGGAGCAGACAGTGTGCTCCAGAATTGATTGTGCAGCCAATGGCAAGAGGAGTGAAATTGGAAATGTCATGTACAACCCCATCTAACATAATGTAGTACTCTCTTATCTTTTCCTTATGTAGCAAATGGACCTTGAGTTAAGATTACTTTGTTCAAGTCTTAAGTTGGTCCTTTTTTTTCTACATACTGTATATAATGTCCTTTTTACTGCAAATATGGTGGTTTTGCTTGAGATAAGCATTAAAACCGTCAAGTGTTCATAGATTTAATGTGTATGCTTAATTGAGTTCCCAATTAGCTTGCAGACAAATGTTAAGTGAATAACTATCATTGAACAGCAGCAACTCAGAGATTGAAATTTTAAATAAAATAATTATTGTTATAAACAAAGCTGACATTTGTATTTCACTTTTTCTATCAGTTATATTTGAATAGTAAAACAACAGTATTCAACATCATAACAGATGTAATATGTCAGATTATGCAGCACTGAGCAGTGTGAGGGTGTTTATATTGTCAGCTTGTTCCTTGTGTTGCACATGCTGTACTGTGGTGATTCCTTGTCTTCAAAGGCCAATAAGTCCTGCCCCGTTAAAGCAAAAGGGAAACTTAGCTTCCACCATAGTGCATATCAAATTTTTAGTAATGTTTGCTCTAGTAGTTTCACAGGGATTTCCCAGAACCACATCAAACGACCAAATCTTATCTCCTGTTGTATGTTTTGGCCCAAAGTCGTGGTTCCTTAGCAGGATTTGGACATGAACAGGGGCATGTTGTAAAGCCTGTCGGGGGATTGGACAGTGGAAAGGTCTGGTTTACTAAATTCCTGAGTCTGCCTGAAATATGCCAGGTTTGACATCAGCAGTGGAAAGGAAGAAAGCAGGCAAAAAGCTTTGGAGGAGCAAAGGCTATTTCTGGCTCAGCATGTCAAGTTTTCTGCTTAATGATTTAGGCAGAGGCCTCTTAGTAGCATTTACAGTGTGCAGCAAAGTTGTTGGGGAAATGAAGCAGAGACTGAGGCCCTGTGAAACTCAAAGACTCACTGTAGGTGGGTAGCTTGGGCTACCAGTGGACATACTGTAAGCTATCACTATACTGCTGTGTATCATACATTAGGGATGATGGTTGCTGTCACCACAATCCAAACAGACATGAGTAGTCTCCAGAATGGAGAGTGAGTTCCTTGGTCTATCTGATTTGCTCACATCGCTCTCAAAAAGAACCAATATCATCAAGTCTGACGTGCTTGCACAGCACAAGGTTACTCAACTAAACAAAGAGAAGATCCGAAACATAGAGGACTGGGTTGCTGAACAGGAGGATTATACATGCAGACCTAACCTTAGATTAATCTTCCTCCCTGAAGGAGAAGAGGGTAGCGACACAATTGGTTTTCTCCAGCGCCAACTCCTTATATGGCTCCCTACGCTGTCGGTAAGAGGGGTTATGGAGATGGAGCGGGCCACAGGATTTACTCCAAGTCCTCTGGTGATAACAAGCCTAGACCGGTTATATTCGGACTACTCCGTTACACCGACAGGAAGGCCATACTGGATGCTTACCGAGCTGCTGGCTCATCTCTCGCCTATTGGAGTCATAAGCTGCACTCAAGAGTTGGGGTGGGATGGCTAGCAGAGGAGAATGGCGGTAGGAAGTAGGTGATGGCAGGATGGTAGGTGGGTGGGAGTGGCCAGGAGAGGGCAAGGAAGGGAAAGAAGAAATCCAGAAGGGAAAGAAAGTGGGGTAGAGGGTAATAATTTAATATATAGTAAGGCGGATTGTATTATTTGAATTCCAGTTGTATGCTCAAACTGAGGCTTTTATTTTTATTGTTAGATATCCAGATTGTGCTTTTTTAACCTCATGGGTTAAAAATGTAGATGTTGCTTTTGTGCAGGAAACCTACCTAAAGTCTGTCGATATTAGTAGATTCCAGAACAAAATGTATGAGGCAGTAGATGTTTCCTCTGCCCCAAATAAGACTAAGGGGGTGTTGATTCTGGTCAGAAGGAGGTTAAATCTGTCATTAAGAGCCTCTGGCTCAGATAGTGAAGGAAGATTCTGCTATGTGATTGCTATGTTAAATATATCAAAAATCTGCCTGGCTTCAATATACACCCCTAATATTCTTAATATTGATTTCTTTGATACAATGAAGTCTATTTTGCTGGATTTTTCAGATTCCATCTTAATTCTTTTTCTTAATTCACCCAGATCAGACGGGTTTTGTTAGGAGCCGTTTGGCCTCTGACAATATACCCCGTTTATTACATAGAACTGAGGCTTCCTCTGCTCTGATGTGCATCCTTGGACAGTTTTATCGTCAGACGCAGAAAAGGCTTTCAATCGTGTGGAATGGGGTTATTTATGGGCAGTTTTGCCATTCTTCCTTTATAAAAATGGTTTGCAAGCTTTATGCCTCTCATACTGCACATGTTCAAACTGGTAACCCTGGTTCACCCAACTTTGTTTTAACAAGAGGGACTAGGCAGGGCTGCCCGCTTTCCTTGGGTCTGTTTGCTCTCTAATTGGAACCATTAGCCCAGGCAGTTAGGGAAAACCATGCCAAATCTCCCATCATAATCAAAGGGACATCTCATCATATTTCTCTTTATGCAGATGATGTTTTATTGTACCTCTCGGACGCAGCTAATTCTGTACCTCATTTTATGAATCTCTTCCACAAGTTTGGCTTTTTCTCTAATAAACTATTCAAAATATATACTTATGCCATCATATAAGACAAGTATAAACCTTAATCTAACTCACCGGCCAGTCTCCTTACAAAACCATGGCTTTACCTACTTAGGTAAGCAAATGAGACCTACAGTTTTACACCTAGTTAAAGATAACTTCCATTCTGTTCTTGTTAAAGTCAAGAAAGGTCTTAACAGTTGGTTGACTCTATGTGTAGGAATTTTATTTGGAATGGGAAACATCTCAGCATCAGCTTTTCCACTCTTTCTCATCCCAAAACTTCTGTTGGCCTCTCCTTACCAAATTTTAAACACTATTATTGGTTGTTCCAACTAAAAGCCATTAATACCTGGTTGGACACTTCTGCAGTTACATCATGGCGCACTTTAGAAAATGCTTTATCCTTTACAATCAGGATTCAGGATTTGCCTTTCTCTGTCATCAAACAAAAAACTGCAGAATCACATATGGAGTACCTTGCGATGCACTCCTACCCCAACACCCTTTACTACCAAGACTAAACTGGTAGTTTCAGTTTATAACAAACCTTCCTCTTGTGACAACAAACCACTCCCAGTAACAAAATTTGGGAAAAAGATTATCAGTCTCTCAATCATGAACACCATTGAAACACTATTCTTTCCTCATCTAAAAATCTTGCTCATCTGATAATTCACTATAAGTTTGGGCACAAATTTTACTCTACACCGGAGCATAGATTTTGATTAAAACTGGTTGACAGTGACTTATGCACTAAATGTCCTGGCTCTGTTAGAGGAGACTACTTATATTCTGGTATTGCTCTACTATCAAACCTTTTTTGGAATATATTAAAAAGATTGTTGGAACTATCACTGATAAAGCTCTTCCCAGCTGTCATGCTCTTTATCTGAATATATTGTTATTGTTTCAGGAGAAACGGATAATATTAGCTGCCTCAACTGCTGCTAAGAAAACCATTATTAGAAGAGAACCTGGCTAACTTTTTTTTCAGATGTTTGTTTACTTGAAAGGTCCACTGCCAAAATTAACGGTGCTAGAGTTGATACTGTGATCAACTGGTCTAAAGCTATCGAGATCATCCGGGGGCTTTACTAAACTCAACCGTTAGCCTTGCCTTGACCCCATTTTCTTTTGCATAACCCTTTATATTTAGTACCATGGGCCATGCACATGTATGTGTATGTTTGTAATTATTATATATTGTTTGTTGTCTCTGTCGTTGTTGTGGTTGTTTGTTACTGTGGATTTACTATTGTATGCTGTTGTGTGTCTAGGGCGTTGTTTATTTGTGCATTTACATTGACTCATTGTTTTTATTTGGGTTTTTTTGTGTGTGTGTATTTATTCTTTGTCTTTGTTTCATTCTTTTCCTTTTCTTGCATTATTTATTTATTCCTAGTTTTTTTTTTTTTCCATTATTTTACATCATTACATGCACAATTACAACTTCTTGTTGACCACAGAATCTAACAGAACGAGCATCGTGTATGTGTCATGACTCAGGGATGCCTGGCAACAAATCAGGAGTGAATATTGTCCCAACAGAACTCTTGACAAAGTGAATATTTAAACCCAACTGTGTTTTAAAAATCTACATTCCACCACTTTTCAAAAGGCAGTTTTGGGACTTCTTGTAAGAATGATTTATAGGAGGGAAGGACATTTCAGAACAGTAACAGAGTAAATATTTATTAAGAATATGAAAAATCTCACACAGTGTACCAAGAGTGTCAAGACACAGTTGGCTCATGTGATGTAAGTATTTGGCCTTATCCTGTGAGGACAACGCTGTATTAGTTCCAGCTTTTCCAAACATATTTAGGAAGTGTTTTTCAGCAGTCCTTTCCTCCCAGCATACTTAATTGGCCCACATGCTCACAGTGGCCATACATGTGTAGCCTAATTGCCTGCATTAAAAAACATGTCATCGGTATAACAGTTAAAATGTTTCAAGAAAAAAATATGTTATGACTGCTCAGAGGTTTGCCTGGCCAAAGTCCTCACTGACACACCCAATCTCCTCTGTAACTCATACGCTGCTGCACAATTTGACACAAATGGAAGCCTAACCTAGAAACAGAGTGGAACAAAATAACACGGTCCAAATACAAAATTCCTCATTATACAAATATGTGGTGTGATGATCATGTGATTTTTAAGCCAGTGTCAGTAATATATGTGTTTATGGTGTGGATGGCCAGCTGAAATCAGAGCAAATGGATTATATGAGAGCAACAGCAGGAGGGAGTAATGAAAGAAAATGGCTGATAATAATTAAAATCAAAGCCATCTAATCAGCCATTGCCATAAAGACATCACTCAGTCAAACTAAGAACGTAGTAGTCACTTATTAACTTGTTATAAATGATGCATGAAAACCTTAAACTTTTTGCTCAGTACTAGTCGTCTCTGGTTTCCAAACCTGTATTTTGTTTCAAAGAGTCTGAACCACATTTTCCAGTTACTTAAATTATAATTGACTTCTCATGACATCTGTCTTTATTCCTTTCCACCAAATCAGGTTTTGAATTTTTGGACTGGGTTCCAAAGAGCCCATGATGGTTTCATTTGGAAAGTCACAGATAAGTGTTGAGATGGCAAATCATTCAACTTCTCTCTATCCATCCTTTTTATTTCCCTCACCAGAAAATTAGGTGTTTAAGAGGACATTGTTTCCATTTTGCCAGAAAAATGCTTTGCTGCAGAATTAACTGTGTGCTTGTTAGGAGGCCAAGCTAAAGCCAGTTGTATTAAATGATGTGTTTTGATAGACATGCGCTGCCAAGTAAAGCACAGTCCATCTCCTGTTCTGCCCACTTAAGAGGAACACTCTCAGAGCATCAGGTCATTACCCCATCCCCGTATTTTCTTAACCTTGACCTTGGTTGACTGTCCAATATTTACATCTATATGCCTCCAATTAGCTTAAATTTTAGCCATGAGGTACAGTACAGGTCGTTACCATAAGCGGTTACATACTGTACCTTCAGACCGTGGATGGTTCTAATTTACTGTATCACAGGCGCTTTGAAGTTTTGACAAGTTTCTCTTAAAACTAGACAGGCATCTCCACTCTTCTCAGCAGAGTGTCCTGCCTGTGAACCCTGTCAGGACCACCTCGGCAGGGTGCCTGCAAGGGTCAAAGTCAGGGCGCTTTTTACAAGCTGTCATGTGTTTGGTGGTGAAACTGTCCATCAAGAGTGCAAGCTCATACACAATAAATGCAAATGTCAACCAGTGCTCTCATCACGGATGTGAGTGCCACTGTTACAAAGAAGACTTCCTTTATAAATGCCAAGCGACAGGAGAAAATTTATATGGGCATCTGTTATGACTGCATGTCCAACTGAAGCAGAGATTTGTCCTCAAGTCTTTAACCAACACATGTGAATCTCCAGAGAGCACAGCAAGGCTCTGCTTCACCTCTGACCCCAACAGTACTGTGCCCTGGCTTCTGAGATAGCAGAATGGTCACGTTAAGCCCACCGCTAAGTAGTCATGGTGAATAATACATGGCCTTGGCTATCGGAAGGAGCAGTGAGGCCCCCATTTAAGTAAATTTACGGCTTCAGTGCTGGGGCAGGGCGGGGTGTCCCAGATCGCGAGTCTGTTATCTGTTATACAGGAAAATGTCTGACATACTTGGGTGGACGCCTGCTGCGTGCTTCGAGTCAGCAGAACATGAGTGTGGTTTCACAGGCTGCACAAATGTTTTCTGAATGTTGTAAGGTGGAGTGATTTACAAAGAGCTGCAGCTGTCTTTTTTTCTGCATCAGGGGAGAGGAGCTGGGTGCTTTGGGTGGACGGGTGCTGATGATATCAATGGAGAACCAGCAGAGGTGTAATTGCGTGTCCACTTGTTCAGAAGGCGGTATTGGACCCCTCCACTTTTTACAGTCAAAAAACTAATGTTATATTAAAAAAAAAAAAAAAAACAACAACAGGAGAAACTGCACGCACTAGGACCATGCGGAAACAGCGCCTGCTCAAGCTCCCGACCCCCTTCCACCTCCCCCTCCCCTCTCCTCTCTGTTGATGTTAGGCTAACGTTGACTGAGCCAACATCGATACACTCTTGCAAGGTAACGTCACTATTACTAACGTTGGCTGGCGAGCGAAATAGTCACCAGCCCGTCACATATTTCCAAAGGGGGAAAAAAGCAATTTGATAAACTAAATATTTCAGATAGTTGTAAAACTATCTACTATGATTTTTCTATTAACCTATATAACTCGAAAACAAGTCCACCTTAAACCGCAACAAGCATCTGTCAACAATGTATGAAAAGCAGAGTCTCTCTCGCTGCTAGTTTACTTTAACGTTAGACTCACACACCATGAGCTCAATGAGATAACTTGACTCTGCTTTCATATTAGAGATCAGATTAGGTGGAGGTGTCTATGGAAGACAGGAAGGACGAGGCAGGGAGAAGCAGCACTGAGTTGCAGGTAGGTTATATGTGCTGTATAAAGGGTTTGGTGATTTTGGTTTGTTGATAATGAGAGGAAGGAGTGAACATGATAAGAAGTGAATACAGTTGAATTAAAAATAAAGTACACTAATCATAATACAACCAACATGATTTCAATATGGCTCCAGCTTTCCCATCAGCATTGGTCTATACCTTGTTCATGTCAACCGCTTTCATATCAGAGATCAGATGAGGTGGAGGTGCCTATGGAAGACAGGGAGGGGTAGGCAGGGAGAAGCAGCACTGAGTTGCAGGTAGGTTATATGTTACCATAGTCCCTAAATATATGTAGAAATGCAGGAAAAACCACAATTTCTTTTCCTGCGGGAGGACCCCTAGATCCACTGATTTATTATCCCCCCCACTAACCAAAGTTACGCCCTTGAGAACCAAGTCCAAAAAGAGCCTGAGTGTCTCATTTGCCCCCTTAAGACGCCCCAGTGTCTTAAGTTGGTTGTAGGGATTGCTTCTGTAATAAATTAAATACAGTAAATCTTGTAACCATAACACAAGGAGGTGCAGCATCTTATCCTGAATTTGATACTGTACACAGAAGTAATATGAGTATTATTGCTTTAATTTATGTCATTGTTCATTTAGTGTTTTTCTCTCTTTTCCTCACAGTGACCGACACCATGTCTCCAGCTCTATCCCAGTGCCCACCAAGTCCCAGCTTGGTGTGTCTGCTGCCTCAGAGATAGGCTACCCCTGCCACACCAGCTCTCCAGACCGAGGCCTGAGGAAAAGGGCGAGCTCGGAGGCCGATAAGTATAAGTCAACTCCCCCACCCAGCTACAACGCAGCTATGGGTGAAGAGCAGCCCCCGGTTGGCCTGGCGCCACCCTCGCCTTCACCCAAACATCTGTCGTCCTCCCTCGATGCTGGCATGGCTTCACTTAACCTGTCTGAGCCTACGGAGGTGAAAGAGGAGGGAGAGCAGAAGGAGGAGAAGGAGGAGGGCAGTGAGACAGCAGTGGAGGTGGAGAGACACAGAAGCATTGACAGAGAGATTGAAGTAGAGAAAGAAGAAGAGACTGAAGAGCAGCCACCCAGCAGCACAGCTGCACCCAACTCTTCCACAGTGGGGGACACAGGCGAAGAAACAGTGGCCACTAGTCAGCATACAGGCACCATGAACGGCTCTTTGGTACCAGGACAGGTGTCAGGACTGGTCCCGGAGCTGCGCTGCTCGGTGGAGCAAGCTGAGGAGATCATGGGCACAGAGGCCACCGGCCTGGGATTGGGGATGGGGTTGGGGTTAGGGTTAGGGTTAGCAGATGAGGCCCGGCTGGAAGACTACCGCTGCATCCCTGTGGACCACGCAGTAGCTGTGGAGTGTGATGAGCAGGTGCTGGGCGAGCTGGACGTGGCTGGCTTTGAGGAGTTCTCCAGGCGCATCTATGCACTAAATGAGAACATGTCCAGCTTCCGCCGACCACGCAAAAACTCTGATAAGTGAGGCAGAGGACCTAAGGAGAGAGGCAGACATGAAAAAACTTGCACAGAGGGTTTGGACAAATACAAGGCAGGGACATGGACTGAGAGGACAAGGGTGGGATCCCCACTCTCTAATCGCAGCATCAAAAACATAGGAGCTATTCTGGAATAATGACCAATTTGCACTTATTGTAAACATTTCCATAGTAATCTTTTAATGAAATGCAGTTAAAAGTGCAAGTATTGGGACAGTAAGCTTAACTGATTTTTTATTTTTGATGCCAACAATAATATATTTTTAACAATAGATACGAAACAATAACTCAGACATTTTTTATGCACAAAGTTATTTGGCCTCTGTGTTAATAATCACCCTTTATAAATTAGTGTCAGCTATTGTAGTTTGTTGTCCCATAACAGCGGACCATTAATGCCAAATTTAACATGACTCACAAACAAAATATATCACTTACACTTTGTTTTCAAACCTATCCTGCAATAACAGCCCTTAACTTCTTGCACAAAACATTATCAACTCTAGACTTCATTTACCATTCACACCCAGAGTGCAGCCTCAGTACATCAGGGTATTTAAATGTTTCAATGCAGCAGCTCCAAATCATTTTCCTTATCACTTTACCTAAAATTTCACTTAAAAAGAGGCTTTAGAGTACTTTGGGGCGTTTCATCAAGTGTAAAATCATTAACATAGATAAGAGACACACAAACATTGAGAATGCTTTTATCAAAGTGGACCATCTTCAGCCACATGTATGAGTCAGAGCCTGCTGTCCCAGTATTTACACCTTTGAATGTACAAGCAAATGTTTAGACGGTTCCCGAGCCTTCATTCAGTGTGCATGGCAGTGGGCATGTGCAGGAGGGGAAAGTGGGCATGTGTGTGTGTGTGTGTGTGTGTGTGTGTGTGTGTGTGTGTGTGTGTGTGTGTGTGTGTGTGTGTGTGTGTGTGTGTGTGTGTGTGTGTGTGTGTGTGTGTGTGTGTGTGTGTGTGTGTGTGTGAGAGATTGTGAGATTGTGAGATTGTGTGTGTGAGTGTGTGTGTCTGGGGTGTGTTTCACATTAGCATGCAAACACAGTCTCACAATCACAGTTAGGTTTCAAGTAATCCCACCAATGACCTTTGAGCTATGTAACACAGCAAAGTGAGGTGGGATCTGGAACCAATAGCCCAATCAGAGACTCCCTAACTGTGACACGCTGCATCCCCCCCCCCCCCCTTTGATAGGGCAACCCACCCGCCGTTCTCCACATAGAGCCGTGTTCCTCCTTCAGGTCTTAAGATGAGGATCACAAGAGTGGCAGGTTGGAGCTTACAGCACATGGCAGGGATACGGTGCAATTGTTTTTCTGTCCATCTCCATGTCCTCTTTTTTTTCTTTTATTTCTTTAATTTTAATGTACCCCATCAATATTAACATCAATGTTAATGTTATGTCCACTGATCCTCACATTCAGTAGACCAAAAATTGAATTCTGTCTGTACTCTGTTGGAATGTCTCACTCAGGCTCTACTGTAAGTGTTAATAGCAAGTCTCAATCCCATTGTCTGTGATTTTGTCCCGTGTCTCCCTGTTCGAATGCTTTCTTGCACTGGTATTCAATGGCAATTATTTGCGTTATTTATGTCAACAGTTGTGTGTGCTTTGTTTCAAAGGAAATCAATATTTAGTTTTATTTTCCCTAAGATAAAACTTATGTGACGTCACACATGTTAGACTGATATCACAGCCAGTGTCTGGGTCCTGACGTGGACAGCTGCTTTGCATCGCCCGCCATGACAAAGATGGACTCTCCACCGGCAGCCCACTTTGTGTTTCAGATCCAGTACTGTGGTTGCTGACTGTCGAGAAGTATTGTATTTAAAACTGAAAGATGAACCATGTTAGATCATTTCCATAAATTGCTATACAGTTCAGTAAGTGACCATGTACATATACTTTTGTATGGAGGGTTTCTTTTTGTTATTAAAGACTTACAGTCCAATGGCATGGATGTATGTAGCCCCTTTAAAAGTGTGGTCTGCCTACATTTGTGATGGTATGGGTGTGCTCAGGTTTGAGTGGGAGGTGTTATAGTAATGACATTGTAATGTATGAAACATGTAGATTTGATAGTTTAAAAATGGAAGGAAAATGGACAGAACTCCAATACCTCCTGACAACAGATTAAAACAAGACTAAGAGTCTGGAGCCATGCTAACAGCTCTGTGAGGCTGTACGTATTGTTCATGTCATATCGGAGGTACTGTAATTATAACTTTCCGACTTGTAAATAGCATCCATGTCAATTTCCAAGTCGTAATTACGTCTGGGAAACTGATTTTTCTGAAAGCTCTGATATATCCATCAAGTGCCAGAAAACCAAGCAGGACACCTCACAACAGCCAAAGCCTGTTGTTCAATGTAATTCAATCCAAATTACAAATACATATAGTGTAATTTTGTCAATGCAAATAATTTTCAACCTTCATATAACCAACTCAGTTATGCAACCTTCCTGAGTTGTCAGATGACATGAACACTCTCAAGTCCTAAACATGAGAATCTTTCTGATCCTTCCCATCCATCCAACATAGCGTGAACGAGGCATTAGACCCTGCTGTGCTTTGAGCTAAGTGCTAACGTCAGCATGCTCACATGCTAATGCTAAAAAGTTATAATATTTACCATGTTCAGCATCTTAGTTTAGCATGTTAGCATGCTAACATTTTCTAATTAACACTAAACACAAAGTACAGCTGAGGCTGATGGGAATGTCATTAGTTTTGCAGGTATTTGGTTGAGATATTTTTGTGTGGATCAAAGTAGTTGAGCGACCACAGACCAACGTTGCAATGGTCCCAAGGTGGCTTAAATGTCTTTAAGTACTTAAACAATTCAGCAATTATCAAAATAGTTGTCGATTAATTTTCTGTTGATCAACTACTCAATTAATGGACTAAAGGTTTCAGCCATGGGCTAATAAAACAGCCTTTTTCATGGCAGACATGTTGACTAACAGGTGTAACTAATAACATTTACTCTGTTCCAGTAAGAACAAAACAGGGGCCCTGGTACTGGCACACCTGAATGGAAAACAGACGTTATTGTTATTTAACTGATTTATCATTAATAACACTTGTGCTTCTTCTGCTATATTAAATGTATCCTGTGAAAACATCAGATTAAGGTGTAAACTGTCCTCTCACACATGCAGCTAAACTAACAGCTGAGTGAGAGATCAATGAATTTGTCTGTACGCACCAACTCCGTCCCAACAAAAGGTCTAATCAGGTAAATTAAGTGAAAACACCTGTGTGGGTGGAGCAAAGACCTTCAACTGTATTTTGTGATGATGCATTTACAACAATGATTTTTTGGGGGGGTTATTACAACATAATTTCATCAGATAAGTCATTTAAGGACAGGGGAAAGAATCCAGGTGTACCCTCCATCCAATCGTCTGAAACACTTTCTGGCAGGTATGGGCACTTAATCTTTCACGCTTCTATATGTTTTTCATCTGTTTGGAAAACATTCTGAATTTTTTCCACACCTAGCTCAGTTTAATTTTGTCAGAACCTTTGTTCTTGACTTTTTTATTTAAGTCTCAGAGACATGCTGCACCTTGCATCACTGCATATTATTGCATGAAATGGAAAAACTGAAATATCGTACTGACTTCAGAGAAAGTGTTATGATCTGTGGTGCGAGTGGACCCAAATGCAGACCAGGAGACAGTTCAATAGTATATGTAAAGAGGGATTTATTGCAACACAGGATGAAGCAGGTGAGCAGGTGGGGGAATGGTGATGGCAGGGGTCCAGACAAAGTCAGTCCAACAGGAGTATACTGAGGGAGGTCAGAGGAAGTTAGCATGGCGAGTGGTGTGGGCAGCAGGCTGATCGGCAGGCAGGCAGAGGTAACCAGGTGGTGATGATCCTGAGAGCAGAGGAGAATTAACATTAGTACACAAGGCATAGCACATGAGGAAATAACTCAGAACCGCACGAAGACTGAACAATCAAGAGCACGTGTCTACCACTGTAGCTGACTGAACGATCTGGCAAAGAGCGGCTAGCAATCCGGGGAAGATATACTGTCTGGCTGATAAGATGATGGATGGCAGGTGTGCTGATTAGAGCAGGTGCTGTGCATCAGGAATAATTGGAGAGAAGCCCGAGGAAGGAGGAGCCATGCCTACCACTCACACACAAATACACAGGGAGACAAACAGGGGACAAGAAACTCAAGGAAAAGGGGTCAGGGATATGACAGAAAGTGGCAGAAACTTTGTTTTTCTCTTGGGTATCTGTTATAATTTGCACTCTGACCACCATCTAAGACTAGGCACTACAGTTTAGATTCAATTTAGGGAAGTTTAATCTAGTCAAATGAATTAGGGCAAATTTTTCCATTTCAGATTCTCAACATCACGTTTGTTCTGACATAACTAGAGCTATTTTAGTCAGGTGACTAAAAGGCGTTAAAGCTCTTTGCCTTTATTCACCCTGACAATGTGAGCGCTGTAGATCTTTATATACATGTACACGTGGTTGTACATGTGACTAACCTTACTGTGCATTCAGTAAGCCCGTTTCTAATGAAATAAGCCGTTCTGCATTCCTTTACCTCATTATGCACTTAACTGAGCAAAATCCAGCCTTTCTGGTGGTATTACCGTGTCACTTTGTTGTCAGGGCTCCAGGTAATGTATCAATTTGTTCACGTTAAGCACCGGAAAACAGTAACTTGCAGCATTTGAAGCATACTGTGTGCTTGTAATTCACATCTCTCCTTGGTTGCTTCAGGCGGATTATGGTTGGCTACTATCAATATATTTTATGGCAATAAACTGTGTATTTTTAGAAACACCTTCTGGACTTTTCATAGTCTTTCCCATTAGGAATTTCAATAATGCAAATGATTGCCGAAACCGTCCTTTAGTTCTTTCTGTTTCTAGATTCACATAAAGCAGTTTCCTGTTCCTGAATCCTATAAGCTCCTTGTGTGACTCTGCAGACTGTCTGCTCTCACAGCTAAGCCCCCGCAGGTGTCTGAAGGCCTCAACGCTCGGCCTTCTCAGAATGACATTTCTTCAGGCCAGAGACGGGACATTTGTGCCATCATGGAAGGCAGGCCTGCGCTAAGCGTTGCATTTGAGCGAATGTGCCCTTGCACAGGTGCACAGCTTGAGACTTTGATAGTTTGCAGGTTGTTATTATAGTTTAAAGTTTATAAGAACAAGAACTGAGGCACTGAGAGTGAGAGTAAGCAGGCCTGATTTACTCATGAAGCCATCTTCATATTTCTGAGCTGAGTGCTCAGTTTAAAGAGTTCAGCACTGCTGCAGTGTATAGTCTGCTGTACTGTTCATCATCACAGGCACCTCACAAAATACACACCAGCCAAACCAGCACCACTGGCTGTCTAAGCTTGGGCCTCTGGGCTTTACACCACAATGTGTGTATGTGTATGAGTGTGACAGTAATGAATGCACCCTTACTCTCTGGCTTTAGTGTGTGTCCTCATTAGCTCTGATTATTGATTTCAATAGTTACTGGCCAACCTGTCCAATCGATCTTATTCGGATGGCTGTCTTATTATAGAGTAGAATCCATCCAAGCAAATATAAGTAGGATAAACCGTGCACACAGGGAGGAGAATAGCAGCAGTCCATCAGCACTTCATTTACACAGCAGCCGTATTGTCTGGCACACAGTCAGTTCCAGGTCAAAGTCATTCACTGTACCCTTGTCATTCTTTGGTCTCAATGATACTCTATACACTTGTCATTACCTGGTCTCCATCATACTGTAGATCTCTTGTCATTATTTCTGTGGGTGTCACTCATTCACTGTAACTGCTACATGGTAGGTATAATGGCATGTATGTTTATTTTTGGAAATCCGTGAACAAATGGGAGACAAGAAAATCAAGAATATTTGATGGCTGCATTACAGTGACTTTCATGCTTCTCTTGGGAATCCCACCATAGTAGGAAAAAGAAGGTATCAAGTGTCAAATTTATTTACCAGTTCAAAGGAATAGTTTGACATTTTGGGAAATATGCTTTATTCCGCTTTCTTGCCAAGAGTTAGATTAGGAGATACCACTCTCATGTCTGTACATTAAAAAATGAAGCTACAGCCAGCAGCAGCAGTTAGTTTAGCTTAGCATACAGACCGAAAGCAGGGGGAAAGAGCTGGCTCTGTCCAAAGGTAGCAAAATCCGCCTACCATCACCTCCAAAGCTCACCAATTAACATATGATATCTTGTTTGTTTAATCGTGACCAAAAGCAAAGTGTAAAAAAACACCAGACTGTGGTTTTACCAAGTTATTTCTTGGCCAGGAGGAATGACTTCCTGGAGTCTTACCGAAAGGTTGCCAGTTGCTGTTTTCAACTTTGGTTTTATTACAGATTAAACAAATGAGATATAGCATGTGTGGTAGGTGGATTTTTTTGCCTTTTGACAGAGCCAGGCTTGCTGTTTGCTGTAGCTTCATATTTAACGCATTAAATGATGAACTACTCCTTTAACTTTGTGTATGACCAGTATTCAGGATATTAATAAATGACTTTGAGTTGGATGTATCACTAAATAAGTCCCATCACAGGAGACAAGAGGAAGCAGGAGTCAGGTATCAGCCTTGGCCAGTGTTCAACTCTGTGGTTTAAAGTCAACACAAAGTGCTTTCTCATTCATTAGTGAGTTGAGAGCTCAAACTGCGACTATAACTCTTTATGGCTGTATTACAGTCATAATACAGGGATTGAGGGACTGTGTTACAAGCGTGGCGGGAGATGTAGCAGCTCTGGTGTCCTGTCTGAGAGCTCAGACCAGACCCTGATGTATCCGCTCACCTCGACCCGTCCTGGTCCTGGACTTGGCCGGTCAACATTGTGCTGCAACCTGGCTCAGCTGTTTAAGCCATCTCAGAAACAAGACTATCTGCCTGGATGAAATCCCAGTCACCCCTCCAATATTTCGGCAGTAAAACCTCACTCCTCGCTATCACTCCCAGTGTTTTCTTTCTTATAACATGAGTCTAAACCTTTCCCAGCCATTCAGCAAACCCAGACTTTTATATGACTTACTTATTCTCTCCACATGCTCCAGTTGCACAGCCTAATGAAATGTAGTGGTGTCCAGCTGATTTCATTGCAGCAAAATCAATATTGGGATTGGAGTGCTGTGAGTGCAGAATTCTGGGTAAAAAATAATATCACAAAGACCATGACGGTTTTATTATCGACCTTGTGAAATTAAAACCAATTGCTGAGGACTGATGTCATTGCACTCATGCAAGCATTGTGTGGTAAATCCGTGCTTGAAGACATTGTGGCTTTCTATAATTACGTTTAGAGAGTATGAATGACGTAATTGACACCTGACATACAGACGAAGAGAGGAATACTCCCCAAACACACAATGGGCCTTTACAACAGTCCCCCTACAGCTTACAATGGGAAACAATAAGAAAAGACATATCACAGCACCAAGGGAAAGATTAGATTTTGGCCGGATTTTGCTTTTGTACAGTAGCCATTGAGCTGTATGTGATGTACATGTTTTGAAGTAGTTGTACTTTCATGGATAACATCATGTTTTCTCCTCTCTTCTTTCTGGGAATGATCCCCTTTCTCTGTATGGCTTTGAGGAACAGCCATGCATTGATTCATGGTGCTCATCTCGTGACTAAAACACCGGCTGATCGTCAGTCTTCCCAAACAACAATGGTGTCCTGCTGAGCTGCTACCAAGGATTACATACTGCTGCATGGCATCTGATAAGAAGAACCCAAAAAGAGTAAAGAGAAATACCGTTGGTATCTGCTTGTTGTTTGCACACATTGAACCATTATTGATAGATTGTTTCAGCATGATTGTGCTCTTCCTCTACCTGACAAAGTCCCACCATAACCTACCCAGGATATGCAGGTGATGTGAATGCAATTATTTTTCCACTTGTACTTTTTGATGAAGGATACTCCATTTAAAGAATAGCAGTTTAATTTTGCCTTGCTTGTTTGAAAATGCTCAAACAGTAAGAACATGAGTGAAGAGCTATTGTGAATTAATGGATCATCTCCTTAATTCAGCTTGCATCAAGTAGTACTGACTATGCTTGTTTACTATTCAGCCAAATCAGACTATTCACCAAGTATTTGTGCAGGTGTCAATTTATTAATAGATTTTAGTAAAATAGGGTTAGGGTTAGCACTGAGTAGGTTTAGAGTGATATTTTAAAGTAGTGGGGTTGCTAGATAATTCTGAGGGGTCGAGATGATTCACAAGATGGGAAATTTCTGTGACACAAATGTTTATTTTTCTGACTCTTCTGCTTGGACCTTAACCGTTCTAGCAGTTGTGGCTCTATGGATGGGAATGTCATTTGTCATTCCGCCACTTTGGCTCAGACTAAATATCTCAACAACCACTGGATGGATTGGTGCTGAATTTTGTACAGGCGTTCATTGTTCCCAGAGGTAGAGGCCTACTGACTTTGGTGATCCCCTGACTTTTCCCATAACACCATCATCAAAGTATTTTTCCAATGCTTTGGTTTATAACCAAATACCTGCATAATGACATTCTCATCAGTCTCAGCTACTTTGTGTTTAGTGCTAATTAGTAAATGGTAGTATGCTAACAGGCTAAACTAATGATACTACATGTCTATGGACTAGTCTTGTTAATAATGAAATACTCGAGGGTTTAACATCTTTAGATGTCTCTAAAACTATTCAAATGAAAGAGAAAGAGAACATAACTCTTTGGTAACTTCTCGCAACTCATAGGCATGCGACCCCTGACAAGGGGTTCAGTTTGAAAAGTCACTATTTGCTAATAGGGAACAGCACTTTGAATTTTGTAAATTTTTTTATGGAGTTTGGTTTATTATTAAACCCAAAATGGCCCAGCAAAGGTCAGCTGCTACAGGTCAAACAGTTTAACAAACAGTCAGCTTTACAGACTTTATTCCCATAGCAACCATTACAAACACAGGTCACACTCAGGTCAAGCACAGTGTCATTTTTACCACATCTGTGTATCCAGTGCACATTTGTTATTTTTCAATAGAAGTTTTTATTAATAACATATGTTGTGTGCAAATATGTCAGTAACATATGATGTGTTGAAAAGTAACACAAATGTGTGTTGTCTTCCAGATATGGATATTTTTCTTCTTTTTTAAGACTATACTGTTGTATACTCTTGACGTATAAGGCATATCATGAAACTTGACCAAACAAGTAACAATTTCACAGAATCCTTAATGAAAAACATATGAGAACGATCTGAGGGATATGGATTCATATAGTAAGACTCAGTAGATGTAGAAGTAGACAATTTTTTTTGTGCAAATAGCTACTGGGGTTAGTAACTAACATGTTGATTAACTTAACTCCCTTTTTTGTTACATTTTGAGTTTGTTCCATCCAAGTGTGCTGTTATATTCAAAATGTCCAGCATGAGAAAGAAGACTGTGTTTGGACTCAAACCAAGAGTAAAGCCACCTCTTAGCTGTGCAAACTCTAAGTCATCTGATAATGGGACACACATGGCCACTATCACTGATAATCACTGAAATACCAGCATTTAATGAGGAAATCTTCAAGGTTGTTAAATTGACTTGATGTCCTCCTTACTAATTACCTTGTCATATGTGTAATTGTCTCATCCTATACATCAGAGGTGCATACAGGCCTTTAGATCCCAGTGGCAATTACACACATCTGATGTTCATTGTCTCTCAGTAAGAACAGTTACACAAGGAGCAAGAGGAAGTGAAAGAGGGGAGAGGGATGAAAAGTGTGTTGCGCGTGTGTGTGTGTCTGTGTGTGTGTGTGAGGAAGAGTCATTTGGGTGCTAAGTAGCAGAGGTGAGATTTACAGGGAGGGGCTTGGGGCTAAACACCCTTTTCTAAAAATCCACCCAGCAGGTAGGATACTCCTGCCTGGGGATTTACTAAAGCCTGCTGGCTGCAACAGAGAATAAAAGAATGTCGTCCTGGCTGCACCAACAACTTTGATTCGCCTGGAAACTGTGTCTGTTTTGGCCAGAACAGAGCCTCTGAAATCATTTTCTTCCTGTCTGCCCCACACTAACTGCTATGCACATTACACATATACATACATAACACTCCTACAATAATAATAATAATAATAATAATAATAATAAACTTTATTTATATACAGTTACAAAGTGCTTTACAATAAAAACTAAACACATTATAAAACACAGAGAGTAAAATGAACTAAAATGCCATGAAATATAAATTAATTCACCAAAAAGCAGTTTTTAAAAAAGTGGGTTTTTAAAAGTGATTTAAAAGACGAGACATAGTTTGCAGCCCTGATCTCCTCAAGCAGGTCATTTCAAAGTCCAGCAGCCCTGACTGCAAAGGCTCTATCACCTTTGTGTATCAATCTCGACCTTGGAACAACAAGGAATCCCGGGCGAGTGGGAAGGGACATAAAACAATGAGAGATCTCATAAATAATTTGGGGCGAGGCTTCTCTGGGCTTTGTAATCAATAATATGTGATCATGCTTCCTAGTCCTAGATAAAATCCTGGCAGGAGAGTTTTGGATGGACTTTTGCTTGCTTTTCGAAGCAGGGCAAGTCATCTTGACTCCATCCACGAGAGCTGCTTTCTTCCTAGTAGCTTAGCTCGCTAACTGGCTAATGGCTGATACCTTGCTGGTTTGGAACAGTCGTGCGCGATTACATATTTCTGCCCATGTATTTGTATGTTGATTGACAACACAATTGCATTTACACTTGTGTTCAATGTGGTCACAATGTGTCCCTGACCACCTCTGGAGGTAGTTTGCCAATTGGATCACAATCTATCGTCAATGCGTCTTGGGTGCATTTACACCTGTATTGTCATGTGGTCAAGCACTATCAGACTACAATCCAATCACCCAAAACACATATTAATGCAAAGTGTAAAAGGGTTCTCTGACAACCAGCAGCAGTAATCCAGCAATTACAGTAGGTAAACCGTTAGCTCTGTTAGCCGTTAGCTGTCATCTCCACTAGCTGTCATCTCGGCTAGCCATGTTGTGGTGTCCACACGGTGGCTGTCAGCATCTGGAAGCAGCAAGTAATGCCAAACTGTAGATCATCAAAAGTCATTAAAAACCAGCATACATTTCCAATATTCACCAAGGAGGAGAAGGAGAAAAAGCTTCCTGTTTTCATTCCGCACTCTTAGTCAGCTATTCATACTCTAAAGCGCATGCTGGGGGCTAGAGCTGGTTTAAGATATGTATCAAGTGGACAAATTTTCAGCAGAACCGTTCATCAACATGTCAAGTTAATTTCTGACAAATCCTCTCTGGGCTTCCTCACTAACTTGCCAAAGTTCTGTGTGGAAACACAGCTCAGGGTCTTGTGTCATTCTGGGAGAGCTCCCAGTATTTCACCTTGGCTGGAAAACTCCTCCAAGAGTTCCGGAAACCAGTGGGGATTAATACAACCTACCGGTGATGAAACTTTATCAGCAGGGCTGAATGCGAAGCAGAGTGCTACAAGGAACACATTTAAAACCTGTTTAAGTCAAAACTTTGCTTCCATTGCTCATTATCACAAAGCTACAGTAGCTGAAGCTCAACTATCTGTGCTGCTTACAGATAGTGCTGGACTCTGTGTGGAGGTGAGTGAATGTGACTTTTATTGACTTTTCCTTTCTTGTCTTGTTTTATTGTTCAGAAACCAAGTTAGCTCAGATAATTTCTTTTTTTTTGTAAAAAATCTTTATCATGAACTCCATAGAATGGGGATTTCATGTTATTAAATACAGTCACCTTCTCTCAACACTAGAAATCAGAAGAATAAGACCATCATGATGTTTTTTAACATCAAAATTAACTTTCCGTTACAGACATGCTGCCACCTCCTGCCATTAAAGGATCATTCCAGGTTGTTACAGCTTGAGTCATATTTTCTCATTTTGGCCATTATTTCTATTAGTCATGATAACATTGTACTCTTCAAAGTATTTGCTGAGATCTGAGAACACGGTGACATTGCTACAATGGAATCTGATGGGGCAAGAAACAGGAGCAGTCAGATGATTATACAATACCAAAAGTGACCTGATGTCTTTTCATTGTTGTATGCTTCTGTGTCTGCAGGGTGAACACTCCCAGAGTCCATCTTAGTGGCCTGGTTCACTGTGGAGTTTGTGGTGTGATTTGCCAACAGGCACACCATCCATCTTTAAGGTGGTATGACTCCCTCTTCCTCTTCCTATGCTTTCCATCCCGTCTCTGTCTGCAGTTTCCTCCCTGGTCCAACTGCAGCAGGACAAAAAGACTGATAGTTTTGATTTTTATTCTCTGAGGGGTTTCCACTCTGAGAAAGAGTCTGAATTTATTGGAGAACAGGAGTCAAAGGTCAACCCAATGAACTTTTACTTCCTGAGTGTAAAAGTGTAGATTTAGAACAAGTTCAGATTGATTTTATTCTTAAAAAACTGCAGGATTTGTTCCGATGAGATGCTGTTTGACAGTTTGATTGATTCCCTATTGATTGTAAAATTGAGCAAAGTTGCTCCAGTTGGTTCCTCTGCTCACTGTGCATATGTGTGAGTGTGTGTGTGTGGTGACGTGCACGGCCTTGTTTGCCTAACCTGACGCACCAGAGAGTTTGTTACACAGAACCATCTGAGAAGTCATCCTTGGAAACTTTTTGGAAAAGGGCAGACACTTTCAAAAAATACTTTGCAGGTGATTGGATGAACAATCTGTCTATCACTATCGCTATCTTACCCTTGTGTGGCAGCTGGATTCATGAGATCGCGAGATCACATGAGAATCCTTATAGGACACTAATTGGTCCAAACCACCGGTGGTTCAGACACAAGTGCATAACCTGAAGCCTGGCAAGATGGATTCTTGTGTGATCTCATGATGTTGTGATCTCACAAATCCAGCAGCCAACACCCAGAGCAAACTGGCTTTCTCTCATGGCCTCAACATTATCAGTGCTATTGCCATCCTTCCGTACTACATGTCCCTGGTTGTTGATGTCAGAGATGAGTCACAGGAGGATGCCACTGTTGGTGCTGGCAGAGGCTACCTGACCTGGTGCCTGCTGAGTTCTACTGCACATCCTGTATGTGATGAGGCTGGCTCGCCACTTGTTGAAACGGACAATGCAGTTCAGCCTGCTGCTGCAGTTCATCTGTGTGGCCGTAGGTGAAAACTGATCCAGGAAGTCAGCTTGTAAACTCTAATGGATGTTTACGATGGAGAGTTGGGGAAGTATGTGTGTGAAACTAATGAAAGTCTGATCGTCTGAATGCTTGTGTTTCTTGCTTTGTCAGACTTTTTTAGCAATGTCGCTACAATTCAACAAATTACAATTCATGCCCTGAAGGGGACATGAATGTCCAAATTTCATGGAAATCCATAGTTTTCTCACTGGAAAAACACAAATATTAGCCTCATGGTGGCACGAGGAAAAGTCAGGGGGTCACTAGTATTTATCTTCTTGGCAATGCGTTCAGTAGTTCTCAAGACATTTCACTAAAAGCTAAAAGTGTCAACCTGCAGGTGGTGCTAAAAAAAAAGTCAAGTTTGTGGCAATCCATTAAATAGTTGTTAAGATATTTCAGTCTGGACCAAAGTGGTGGACTGACCGACTGACTGACCTACATGGCTAAAAATATGAACCAAGGTGAAATAAATCAGAATGTTCATTTAACCTTTTAGAAGAACTCCAGCACTGACGTCAGGAACTGCCTCCAGGAGAGAGATTGGTTCTTCCAGTTCCATGAGAATAGCATAATTCCCACCATGCAACAGTGTTCAGCAGCCACACTTTGGCCGGCCCAGAGAGACAAGCTGCTAATTGATGCCACTGGTCAACTCCTGTCGTGCCTCTCGTTGGCCCACTCCACATCAAGCTTGGCATCTCCCTCTCTCCCCATTTGTCATATTAGAGTCGGATTCAGTCAGCTTGTTTTCTCCCTCTAAAAATTTTGCTTCACTTTTAATGAATACATAAAAATCTTGGAACCAATTTGGATTCTATAAAAACGTCACTTAACTTGCCATAGACTATTCATTTCACATACGTAGAGAGGAGAAAACACAGCATTCCTGATGAATCACTGGGCTTTGAGTGAAATTCATAACAATAAATCACAAGATGGATTTTCAAACAAACAGAATGTCGTGTTTTACGACTGTACAAGTTGTCTCATCTTATACATCACAGGTGCATTCAGGCCTTTAGATCCCAGTGGCAATTACACACATCTGATGTTCATTGTCTCTCAGTGAGACCAGTTACACAAGGAGTGAGAGGAAGTGAAAGAGGGGAGACGGATGAAAAGTGTGTTGTGCATGTGTGTGTGTGTGTGTGTGTGTGTGTGTGAAGGAGAGTCATTTTGGTGCACAGGTGAGATTTACAGGGAGGGGCTTGGGGCTAAACACCCTTTTCTAAAAATCCACCCAGCAGGTAGGATGCTCCTGCCTGGGGATTTACTAAAGCCTGCTGGCTGCAACAGAGAATAAAAGAATGTCCTCCTGGCTGCACCAACAACTTTGATTTGCCTGGAAACTGTGTCTGATTTGGCCAGAACAGAGCCTCTGAAATCATTTTCTTCCTGCCTGCCCCACACTAACTGCTATGCACATTTACACTCCTACAATATTAAATCTGCGTTCATGGACAGTGAAATCCAACCGCTATCACTCCCCAAAGCTGAGAGCTGGTTTAAGATATGTATCTGGTGGTCAGATTTTCAGCAGAACTGTTCAACATGTCAAGTCAATTTCTGAAAAATGATCTCTGGGCTTCCTCTCTAACTTGCCAAAGTTCTGTGTGGAAACACAGCTGAGGATCTTAAAGTAATAATCTTTAAGATTTTCATTTAAATAAATGTCTGTTAAGCCGAATGACGTAACACAATAGTGATTGAGCCTATGGCCCGCTGATGAAAGCCCTTGCATTTGCGGTATTATGGACTGGGCGTCAGTGGCGACATTCCCAGGAAAAATCACAAGCGGCGCACAGTTAGTGATGTGTTTTCCATCTCCCAGCAGTGGTTGGTCTGTCAGAGAGGGTATGTGGAGCTAATGCAACAGACTCGCTCTTCAACTGGAGGCGTGGCCCAGGTGCCAACTGCCAACTGACATCACACAGGTGACACTGTTTAGATCTCTAGGAAGTGAGGTCCAAAAACATACCTACAATTACCACATAGGTGCTGCCAAAGAGAATGAAATGGAGATCTTCAAGATTGTTACTTTAAGTCATTCTGGGAGAGCTCCCAGTATTTCACCTTGGCCGGACAGCTCAGACAGTTATGTTCTTTGTTGTACCCTCAGGAAAAATCTGTTTATCATGAACTCTACAGAACGGGGATTTCACATATTAAGCACAATCACTGATGTGAAGATGAACAACCTTCATGCAACACTAGAAATAAGAAGAATAATACTATCATGATGTTTTAACATCAAAATTAACTTTCCATCACAGACATGCTGCCACCTCCTGCCCATCCATTTTCCACCGCTCATCTGGGACCTGCAGGTGGTGCTAAAGAAAAAGTCAGGGGATCACCAAAGTCATTAAGGTTCATCCCCTGGGGATCATAAATGCCTATACATATTTCATGGCAATCCAAATAGTTGAGATATTTCAGTCTGGACCAGAGTGGTGGACTACATGGCTAAAAATAAGACCTAAGCTGAAATAAATCAGAATGATCCTTTTACCTTTTAGAAAACCTCCAGCACCAATCTGTTACGAGGAAAGTGAAGCAGGTGGACCCAAATGCAAAAGACAGCAGGCACACGGGATCAAAAGCAGAATATTTGTTGAAGAAACTGACACAGGAACAAGGTTAACTGATCAGACTCGACAAAGACTGAACTGAAAACTACACAAGGAATGATTACAAACTGAACACAGGTGAGTGAAATAAGACACAGGTGAAACATGAGGTAATCAACAAAGGCAGGAAAACACAGGAATTAAAGGTAACAAAAACACAAGGAGAAAATATTTCAAAATAAAACAGGAACTAAATATCCAACCATAAACAAAGTCCTGGCAGGATGTGACAGGACCCCCCCCCCCCACCCCCCACACCCCAAAGGATGGATTCGAGACATCCCACAAATGTTGCCAAGGGACACAGGACGGATGGCTGTAGTAAGACAGGGGGGAGAAGGAGGCCAAAACTGACAGTCCATTGGCCAGGACAAAGCACAGGTAGCCAGGGATGTGAGTGCAGGGAACCAAGAAGGTTGGTGCACGGGTGGGTAGCCAGGACATTGGGAACCAGGGAGGCAGCACTCAGGTGCTGGTCCCCCTAAACTGGAGCAAGCAAGTTTAGGGGGACGGCCCAGGGGCTGGACAGAGGCAGTTTCAGGAGCCCCAGGCAGATGGCCTGCGGGCTGAACAGGGGCACAGCAAAAAGTCTTAGACGAACAGACGAGCAGCCTGGGAAATAGGTGAAACACGATGTAATCAACAAAGGCAGGAAAACACAGGTAAAGGTAACAAAACACAAGGAGAAAACATTTCAAAATAAAACAGGAACTAAATATTCAAACACAAACAGAAAGTCTTGGCAGGATGTGACACAATCTCCCTGTCTTGATCTTGTTATATTCATTGTGTATTCTGTGTGCCATATCAGTAATTCAGTAAATCATTGACGGTTTGCAGGAACTGCCTCCAGGAGAGAGATTGGTTCATCCAGTTCCATGAGAATAACATAATTCCCAACATGCAACAGTGTTTAGCAGCCACACTTTGGCAGAGCAACGCTGCTAATTGATGCCATTGATCGACTCCTGTCGTGCTCTGCCTCTCGTTGGCCCACTCCACATCAAGCTTGGCATCTCCCTCTCTCGCCATTTGTCATATTAGAGTCGGATTCAGTCAGCTTGTTTTCTCCCTCTAAAAATTTTGCTTCACTTTTAATGAATACATAAAAATCTTGGAACCAATTTGGATTCTATAAAAACGTCACTTAACTTGCCATAGACTATTCATTTCACATACGTAGAGAGGAGGAAACACAGCAAACGTAGCATTCCAGATGAATTGGTGGGCTTTAAATGAAATTCATAACAATAAATCACAAGATGGATTTTCAGACAATAAAACAGGATGTCGTGTTTCATGACTGTACAAGTTTGTCTATTTGGGTGTATAGTGGAATAATTCTCATTACTCTTTCATTGCTTTCACATCAATTTATTCAACACAGAAATCAATCTGCTTGACGTCACACACACAAACCTTTATGGCTCCATCAGTTGCAGTTAATCAAAATGTGCAGTCTGCTGCCAGCCTAAGTACTGTTCAATTACTCTGATAAATCTGATCAGATTTCAGAGATCAGCTCTTCAAGAACACATCTGTACCAGAATTTGACAACATTTAGACCTATAAGTTGGTAAATAAAAATGTATAATTTTATTTTATGGTACTGTTTCGAATGTGGGCTGTTGAATTATCAGTGTAGTGGAATCAGGTGTGGAAAACTGGAATTATCAGAGTGCAAAGATTGAGCGAAGTGCATGTCTTTATACCCACTGGTGCACCTAAGATAATCTGTTTTACAGATATGATAGGTGAAGTAATAGGATTTGACAACAAACTCTGTCCAAATGTTCTGCTTCTTGTCTTGTTCTGTAAGTGGTCACTTACTAACATATCTTGTGTATTACTATAGGGCATGGTAAAATGAAACAGAGCCCTTCTCATCACAGAACAACACAGGCTGTAGTTTGAGAGAATCAGTTCAAATAAACAGATGGATTTGGGTTTGTTTGACAGTTAAGTATCCAGCAGGCGAAATCACCAAAGCAACAAATGGTTATGTTTAGTGACTAATGGCTTCTGTCTTTGTTTAGCTGACCAGATGGTCCAATCAAGCTGAAATGATCAGAGAAGGGAGCAAATTTATCTATTGTGACCAGTGACCATAGTTGGATAGATTGTAACTATGTGATTATGGTGTCTTTTAGTTTGAGTTTCTTTAGTTAGGTTTTTAATCAGATGAAAAACAGCTTAAAAAAAAACCCAAATACAATTACACTCAAATTAAACATTTCTACCCCTGAAACTCTAAAATTTGGATCTGTTCATGAGATTTCCAGTGCACATGGCTTTTATTTTGTGCAGAAAATAAGGTCTGTGGTTCATATAAGCCAAAAACATTCACATTTTGTTTTCCCATAACTTAAATTAATATCTCAGAATTGAAGATGTACAATGACCAGAAGGGCTTCCAGATGACAGTCAACAAAAACAAGCATTGAGTAAACTGGGTTCTAAGATGAGAATTCTCAAGATAAAACCTTCATCAGCACATACATACAGTATCTCTAGTATTTTAGGGGAACTCTTACACACCCCTTGTATTTGGTATCAATAATATATGCATCTTTCATTCAATGTCAGTGTTACTGAACTTGCAGGAACCCTTGGGACATTTTGCCCCCGGCACCCGTCCTTTGTTTTTCGTCACCTAAATATTCTTTTCTCTCTGGGCTGACTTCCATGAAAGTCATGAAAAAATAATCCTGAGTTTGGGGACCTTCCAAAACCATAAGGCTACTTTTTTTCCAATAGCATTTTCATTTTCACTTCTTAATTACTTTAATTAAAATGAATGTCAACATGGCAAGAGGCAGGTTTTTATGTGTGCCCGTGCCAAGATACTTTATTTGGGCCTATTAATTAAGTCACTATTGGAAAGTCTTACAGTATATGTAGCCCTACTCCTGTGAAATCACCAGAACATATAATGCTGTTCTACCATGGCCAGTGGTGCAGTTCCACGTGTTCTTTATCCATATTCACAAGTCACGGTAAGATACAAAAAGTGGATTTATGTTACCTGTCATCTGTCACCTGTCACCAATTCTTTCAATACCTGAGAGGAAGAACAAACAGGATAGATGGGATGAATTACACCTTTCATTTCTGTTGAGCCTTCAGCGCTGTACATTGACATTCTGTTTCAGTGTTTCATGTGTCCTGCTTCCAAGGATAAGCCAACTACTGCAGCTCTGCTGTTGCTCAGCTAACTCTTTATTGAGGCAGGTGGTCATGAGAGGTCACTGTTCTTTCTATGTCGTCATCATTTGGTTCTGTTTGTTCTCCTCTTTTCTTTTTCATTATTGTTTCCTAACCTTCAATAAATTAAAAGAATATTTAATGAATATAGTTAGATGGATACCACACTCTATGGGTGTGGTATCTTCTCATCTAACACTCACCAGCAAAGTGAATAAGAGTATTTCCCAAAGGGTTGATCAATAAACTTATTATTGTAGATACAAACTATAATTATTGTAGTAAATACTATGTTAACATGATCTGTAAAACATCTTGTGAATGATATGAAAACAATAAGCCAAAACTGACGCTAAAGATGGACTTTTTTAAATATAAAAACGCTGCTTTATTTATACAGTATATCCCCTTCCATTCTTCCTTCAGTCTCTTGCCATTACTTACTTACTAATTGATTAATTGATAGCAGTCTGTAATGATCAGTAAACATTATTGAAAGTCTGAGCTCAAAATAACAATACCATGAAGATAAACTGTTTGTCCTGTTTGTTAAAATGAATGATTTGTTAAAAAATATCCATCAGAATCAGTCTTGTGAAAACTGTTTGTATGTTACTAACACATCAACATCATTACATTACTGTTATACGCTGTTAGACGTTGTTACAGTCAGACTGTACTGTAGCATACATGCACAGTCTGTTGTGCCTGGTGCGTATAATCATGATTGCCACTCAGAACATTCAGTATGGTATCAGTTACTTCTTTATGTGTATGATGAATACAGCAAGAGGCATGACTGCCAGGAAGTCAGATGGATAGCTCGGTAAGCCTGCTCAGTAAAACCTGTATCTTTCTTTTTTATGATAAAGAGGGCAGTGTTCTTATCAATCTGCACATTTTTCAGAGCTGTGCTGGAGACAAAATCCACATACTCCCCTATTGTGTGATATGGGGAGGATTATTTTTGCTCCAGGCATTCCGTGTTATTCTATAGGGCCTCTTGGTCTAGTTTTTCAACAGTTGGAAGAAACATGGCAGGCCTCTGTTTTGAAGACCCTTCCAGAAATCTGTTCCAGGACTCCAGCTCTGCAGCCACACTGACAAACAGCCGTAACCACCCTGACCTTCCCCAACCAACTTCCTCTGGAGAAGAACCCAAACAAATGTTGTTATTCAGGGCCTAATAATATTCTGGTATAAATAGGGAAAAGCAGGTTTGCGTCAGGGGTATGACAAGGCTTCGCTTTTTGTGAGCAACTTGGTTACGTTTCAACTTAACAAGAAGCAGGTCCAATCAGGATTCTAGAAATACTGTGGTCATCAGTTGGAATACCATCCCAACACACAGACACCAAAAAGAAAAAAAAAGATTGTATTTTTCAAATATTGAGTTAACTCTTGCAAGTTTTATTTAAATTAAGCAGGTCTTTTAAGGAAATTCCTCTGAAAATTAACAACTCAAACTCAATGTTTCTGTCACAGAAGCTTGTCTCTATTTTTCCTATGCAGTAGCATATTATATTAGAATATTTTCCCCACATAGTACCATTTTTTTCCAGGAAATTTACTAGGAAATTATCAGGAAATTACACACCAGTCAAATTAAGTGTTTCATTCTTATTACATTTTTTTAATCATTTTTTATTTCCCACCATGTGTAGGTATTTCAGCTGTAAAATAGATGCTAATCCCCCCAGCTTCCCAGAACCTCTGTGTCCTCAATGGTATATGGCCCTGGGTGCAACAATAAATTGGATTTGATTCTTATAGTCCAGACAAGAATCAAAATACCTCCCAAATTTCTGGCAGCCTGCGTGATATTTTGATGCTGGGGTGCCAAGATTTCTCATAAATTATATTGTAATAGCTTCAGCTGGATTGTAATTAAGTTGAAGACATTTCTGAGGCATGCTACATAAAAATCTGGCCACATGAGCAGTAAGAATATGGAGATTGCTTGTTCACTGTGATTAAGAATGAACAAAGTAAGGAAAGAAAGTAGTGCAGCATATTCAAAGGCTCTTTTTCTGTTTCCTGCTGGGGCTTCCTCACATACACTCACAGACATGTCCACTGCAAAACCAACTGCTTTCACATTATTATTGATTCTGACAAGGATAATTTTGCCTGTGTATTCCCTTACATTGTGCAAGAGAAATGTTTTTATTTTCCACAACCATGAAGACCACAGATGTCAATATATCTATTGTTTAGCAGCTGCATATTTCTGTCTCGTGTTTGTAAAAGGAGACCTGGAACATTCCACGACTTCTTCTGTCACACCAGTAGTCCATTACTGGCCCTTGAAATGGATACTCAGCCTCTCTATCATAAAACGGTGGTATTACGCCATTAACATTACTCTTATTACCGGTTTAACACTGAAATCAGACACAGAATCAAAGTCTTTTATAATGTGAAGAATGGCATATTAGACAATATCATCTTGATTAAGCTTAACAAAGCACATAACAAGTCCTTTTAGGGTGTTATTATGTTATTGTGGTTTTTGTTAAAGATGTCTGATAGTGTTACTTTAATCTGTGTAATCATCCAAACCTCTGGGGAAAATGACTGTATTTTTTAGAGATTGCTGTGTTCTGGAAATATTTTGCCTTTTGGTGTTCATTATTGTTGGCTCTGTTCATGCGAAAAATAACTTTGAGTATGCAAAGTATGCAAAACATCCAAGCCTTGGATACAACATATATCTTTGAAGGAATATTCACAGTTTTGGGAGTTACTGTGCATCTTTGCTCACATTTTCCAGTACCTCACTGATGGACTGGCAACATAGCCCTCTTTGTGTTTTTAGTCATGCGGCTCTACGCAACCACCACCTTGGTCCAGACTGAGGTATCTCAACAACTATTGCATGGATTGCCATGAAAGTTTGTACAAACACTCATGGTTCCCAGAGGATGAATCCTGTTGAGTTTGGTGATCCTCTGACTTTTTATCTAGAGCAATCCTCAAAACTTAAATTTGTCCAGTATTTTAGTTCATGGCCAAATACCTGCAGAACTACATTCCCATCAGCCACAGCTGTACTTTGTGTTCAGTGCTAAATAGCAAATGTTAGCATGCTAACATACTAAATATTGAACATGGTAAACATTATAGGCCTGGCTGCTAAACATGGAAGAGTCATGACGGACAGCTAGACATCAGTTTTCAGTAGCCTTGCTTGTCTACTTGTAAACAGTGAAGAAGCACATAACACTGTTATTTGAATTGTTATTTGAACAATGCAAACATTTTCACATGTTAAAATGATTATGAGAAAAAGAAACTGAGCAAGCCAACCTCTCTTCAAAATATGACATAATTTCCACTATGAATATTAATGCAAACATTGTAGCTCATCAGATATTTGAAAGAAACATTTATGAATTCTTTCAGTAAATTAAGCTACTTTCCAATTTTTCTTCCCTCAAATTCTTTAACGTGTGGGTCTGTCACCCAGCAAAATGTTCTGACCAATTCTGAAAATGCCTGTCCAGAGAAATATCAGAAAATGAAGAGGATATAGCTCAAAGCCATGGACAACAAACGTTTTTAAAAATAAATTCCTACTGAAATGTGTCCATTGTAACATTAAAAAAAATAAAAACAACATTGTCACACCCCCAGTCAGTGTGACAACATTGTAATGGGTCAGTCAGTACACATGCTATATGAATAGCTCAGCTACCTCTGTCAGTCACCTGACCCTCACTTGCAGGTTGTGGCAGTCTCCCACTACACATCAGCATGTTAGCATTGTGATTGTGAGCATGCTAGCATGCTGATGTCAGCTTTTAGCACAGTACAGCTCACCGAGCCTGATGGATATCTCTGTCTGGCATACATACTACCCTTTCAGTAAACAGTAACAGTCATCTGGCAACTGTAAGACAGTCAATCAATTCTTATCACACAAAATAATACAGAGCTATCCACAAATTTGACCAAATATTCCATGACTTTTCTCATAATGCGGTCTCAAAAAGTAGCACTGCCTCCTGCTTTGCTGTTGTCTGACTGGTGATTTGCCTATCACCAGCAGCAGGGCGGGGAAGGATGAGATAAGCTGAGCAGGGTAACACCAACAAGCAGCGTTGTACTTTTTGTGTAACAATGGTTGGGCTGCATACTATATCAAGAATTTCCTACACAATATTAGGCTAAACCAAAGAAAAGCAGACCGGATGAGACCACACTCAGCAGACAGAGGATGAAAAGCACATGGAGAGGGCAGCATATGTCAATGAATGCTACATATCGCAGACAGTGTGCAACGTCAGAAAGTGCACAGAGAAAACATGAATTGCCTGTGGCTAACCCAAAGGTATACTTTTCAGTTATAAATGGCCGAATCAGAAATAGTGCACAGTGTGCCATGCAGCTGTTACAAAGCTCTTATTCAGGCGTGATAAACCAGAGTTCATGTAACATGTACCGAACTATCTGGGAGAGCAATAACATTTTTCAAAGCTTGAAATTCACTCATATTCTCCATAAATATTCTAGGCATCTTATTTCAGTGACAAGAAGGTTGGTTCCAATGATAAGTTGGATAAACGTCACTTTAATTTGTACCAGCAGTGCACCAGGTTTCATCGTCTGTATGTATTAAACATAGACTCCATGTATGGCCTCCTAATAGAGATTGATGCATTTAATCAAATGTTCCCTCGGCCTTTGCCATTCCAAGGATTTTGTCCTGGTTATCATAACAATAATGTCTAATGACGTTGAAATGGCAAGCGGCAGAGCAAGGGGCAAAATCGTTTCAATCTATCAAGAGTACATTAAAGTAAGTGTACACTGATTAACTGACTAGTCACACATAAGTCACACATGCACTGTAAAACAACACTGAGCCATATTAAAGTCTGATTAGAGTCTAATGAGGAGAACGATTCAAGTGGTTGGAGTGCAGATTTCTTGTCCATTAGTCTACAATACATATACTACACAGTGCACAGTGTTCGTGCTTTAGTAGCTGCATGACAAATGTACTGTAGACACTGGCTGCAGAAACATCAGGCAAATATACTTATTTTTATGCTGCATAAGGTAAT
Source organism: Scomberomorus guttatus (assembly GCA_038419695.1). NCBI lineage: Eukaryota > Metazoa > Chordata > Actinopteri > Scombriformes > Scombridae > Scomberomorus > Scomberomorus guttatus. Next base: position 6,123,115 of record CM076460.1, on the reverse strand, counting down.
TCATTTTAGATTAAAGGAACACTTTGCTCAGTTTCAACTTTATTTGCATATGTCATAGTTACTGTACAGAGGTATCATGCTTTAGTGGAACTCTCTGTATCGCTGCTGCCAGTTGTAGCTAGTTCACTTCCACCATCCACTGACATACTCAGAGGTCAGTGACTGGCAGAGTCATTATAGTGAATGTACTTAACTTAAATGTACTTTTGAGCTACTAGGAAATGCAACAGAGAGGCTCAGGCTGCTGCTTTGACTGTGCAGCCGCAATGACGATAGAATAACTGGGAGCCATCCAGGACATGCTGAGTACATTACGCTCTCATCTTATGGGCCACAGTCATGGTCAGTCGTAATGAGCAGGTAGCGGTTCTTTAACAAAACTAAACTAAACACTGTATGTACACACAAGCTAAAAAATTATGGTCTATGTAATCATCACATTGTAAATTTATTTTATGTTCAAAACAGTTATTTCTTACTTCTCTTTTTAAAATGACGGTCTGTTTAGCATATCTGCTTGGAATATTCAGGGTTTAAACTCTTATTTATTTGGTTTAAAAAGTAAAAACTTTGACTTCCTAGACAAGGCTAATAATGTTGATATTGTTATTTTGCAGGAGACTTGGTGCAAAGGAGTTGTCCCCATAACTATAAAGAGTTTAAAGTCCCATCAACAAAATTAAATGGAGTCACCCAGAGTAGAGACTCAGGGGAAATGTTGATATGGTATAAGTCAGGACTAGCAGACTCAATAGAAATAATGAAAAAAAGGAAATATCACATCTGGCTTTGCAGAGTCTGGGTCTGTACATTGTCAATAGAAGGCTGCAAGGGGACTCCTTTGGATGTTATACATATTGTTCAAACTTTGGCAGCAGCACTGTTGATAATTCTATAACAGATTTAGACCAAACCTCTTTGAGAGCCTTCACAGTGAAATAACAAACACCGCTACCAGATCACTCTCAGATCATCTTTTCATATCTGAAAAGAGCAGACACAGGTAACATACTGTATGTTCTCCACCCTGTAAGCTGTACAAAATAAAGAAGTGATACAGATGGGCACAAAACAGCCTGGAGCAGTACCAGGAAGCAATGATCAGTGAAGAAATCCAGTCTCTTCTGTCTCTGTCTGAGAAACATTAACCACATATTTGATCATTTGGCCTCATTATCAAACTCAAAATGCAAAACTAAGCAACCAAAGAAAATGAACACGGAAAGGTGATTTGATTCAGACTGTGAAACCATTAGGAAGACATAAAAAAAAGTCTCAAACCAAAAACACAGGAATCCAGACAGCCAGGAGCTCCGCCTTAGTTACAGTCTCACAGACTCTAAAAAACACACTGAGAGAAAAAAAAGAACAATATCTATAAAACCAATTACAATTAATTGATGAGTCTCTGGGGTCAAATAAATTCTGGGAAAATTGGAATTTATTTACCAAGAAATGTTACAATGAACAGTCCATTCAAAATGGAGATACATGGAAAAATCATTTTGAAGATCTCGATTGCGTTGTATGACAGTGAGGAATGGGGCCTCTTACTACAAAATGATTGGGCAAAATGGGACAAAAATTCTGCAGAATTATTCTCCAGGTACAAAGAAAAACCCTGAATTAGGTAAATATCCTTTACTTCTAAGTATTCAGAAAAGATCTATCAGATTCTGAAGCCATATTAAAAAGAGCGACCCTGCCTGTTACCATTATAAAGCTCTTTGCCTGCCAAGAGTTAAACATAGAAAGGAGTCCCCTCAGCCAACTGGTCCTGAGGCTGACTGACCTTTCACCTTCTGACATCACAAACCCCAGCCAGCCTCCCAGCAGTTACACTATCACTCAGAAGATCAGACCTATTATAAACTATAACTAAAGAAAAAGAAAAATAACACTTAACACTCACTTATTGGAATGATATTACACGCTCACAACACTATCTAGAAACATATTTGGCCTTAAACAGACAGTATACTGTGGCAGACTACCTAACCACAGTAACTGATAAGAACCTGAGAAAGACATTGACAATGTACAGACAGACTGACCATAGTCTGGCAATGGAGAAGGGCAGACGCAGACAGACCTGGCTGCCCAGAGAGGTCAGGCTGTGTTGTCATTGTGATGACAGAGTTACACTTTCTAACAGAATGTCAAAACTACAGAAATATTAGGGAGGAATTATTTCCAAAATTTGAACAAAATTGCCCCAAATTCCAAAGTCTGACAGAAAGGGAGAAATTACGTCTCATTCTGGGGGGAAAGAAAGAATGTGCAGAGTTGGCTGCTAAATATGTCACTTCCTGCCACAACAAAAGAGACTACCAGAAGGACATAGACATATAGACAGATTATTATAAATATATAGACATTTATAAATATACTTGTTCTTACCATATTCTACTTCATCTCCTTTTGTCTTTTTTTGTTGTTGTTGTTGTTGTTTGTTTTTATGTTGTTATTTATAGACTAATGGCTGTCTTGTCTCTACTATTAACATCTTTATATTTTATTTTAACATCTCTTTATTTTATTTTATTATCACTAGATTTTCTTTTGTTTTTGTTATTTTCATTCCTTAACATTGTCTTTCATAATTGTAATTGTGCTTTGGCAACACATGTCAAATGTCATGCCAATAAAGCCTATTAAATTAAATTGAACTGAATTGAATTGAATTAAATTGAACCAGCAGGAGCTCACTGCTACCTGAACCAGAAGAGACCAGCACCTCACATTCCTTGCTTTTTTCCTATAGTGCAAAATAATTTGGACTAGTTCAAACATTTTACATTTAATAATTGACTAAAAGTTGCATGTGAGATTCTGTAGGTGAGATGATGGACCTGAAGAAAGGCTGCTGTTGTTGAGACAGATCCTAAATGCTGGTGGTGGAAAGTATTGATATGAGGACCAATAATATGTAGAGAATAAATGTATTTGACAAGGAGGTTATGATTGGTTTAGGAGTGGCCTCAGGAAAAGGGGAATTTAATGTCCTCCTCCAGTCAAAAATGTGTTTTTCTTTTCCTTCAGTTTGAGCTTCACTGTGCAGAATGATGTATGTGCAGAGTTTGACACTAGAAGGCTATTTTCACATTCATCTGCTGAAAGTGGAAATTTTCTCTGTGAGTTATCTGAGTTTAAGGGTGTACCTACCAGCATGATTTGTAACATCACAACTGTGTGATGTAGAAACTTGAAGCCTCCGGTCCACGTACGCTGAAAATGGACTTCAGTGAAGTAAGAGACATTTTGTGCCATTTTGTAGTTCAACTTTTGAAATGAAAAATATTTGCATATTCATAGATTCTGTTTTTTCAATGAAGGAGAAGGAGTAGATGCCATTTGAAGGATTTTTAACAAGGTAACTGAACATTTTTTGTAGAAAAAAACAAAAAGAAGAAACACACATTTTTATTCCAAGCAGAGGATTTTTATATGTTGTAAAACATGTCTGGAGGGAATCTTTAACAGATTGGTTAAATGATTTTGGGGACCACAAAGAAAGGACTGCACTAAATAAACATTTTGGGAAAAAAAGAAATAGAAGGAATGCATTGGCTGGATCGGCAGTGAATGACATGATGAGGTGGGATATACAGTAAACTGATTTTTAAAAAGTCTATGGAGGGATAACCGGTATGTATGAGAAGTGCCGGGGAAAGCTGGTCCTCCTGGGTGATCTACTGCTATAGCTTTATGAGTTTCAGAGTGAATTTTATTGTAGACTGTTTTGTAGGTTTGTCAAATTTGGTTTGCCACATCAGAACAGGTTTTAGGACCTGACCATCATGTAACTGTAATGTCCCTGTTTCTAGTCTGACCCTTGTTACATGTCATCCCCAATTCCTCTACCCTTATTTCCTCTCACCATACTGTTGCTATCAAATATAGGCAAGAATGTCTTATTAATGAAACTAATTATGAGTTGAAATAAAAATATTACAGCTAATTAGTGAACACTGTCAGCTTTACTTCACTGTATTTTAAGTTGTGTCTACAAATCCTTACCTCTTAATATTACAAAAGGAAACACACACCAAAGTCTAATTTGAAATACATTTCACTTCACTTTTCCTATCTTTTCTCAGCTATACTGTGCAATAGCAAATTTATTTTCAGGTCTAAATCAGCTATACAGGATACATAAACACTACCTTCTCTTGGGAGACGATCTTCCTTCGGTGGAACTGCTGCAGAAGCACTTTATACAAAAGATTGATCTGAGGTATGTATACAGGCACTTTTAGGTTGGTTAGTAAATCTCTGCTCTGCAGGGACAACTCAATATACTTTGTGACTACTTTGTGACAACTATACTGTGAAAATGTGAAATATAACCCAGAGTTGCTTCTGTATCTGTAAACTTAGCTATCAGTGAGAATTTAAAGTTTTGGATGCAGCTTAAAAAAATCATCAAAACTTGAGATCCACAAGGTGCTTGGAGCTCTGAAAGGAGGACTAATAAATAAAGGAAATAAATAAAGGAAATATTTCAGACTTCAAAGAGAAGAACATATTGTGAAATCAACTGTCCGATTCAATTTTATGGCAGACTTGGAAAAGAGCCTAGATAGCTCCAGACCTGCTCCTATATCCAATACCTGAAACAGAATCTATATGTGCATGCACTGCAAATAGTATTTCTAAAAAACAAAACATGTATTGTCTATTATCAGACTATATCTGCAAGCACAGAAAAAATATTAGTACTTTCCTATGCTCTGCCAATTATTTCATGATCAAAAGTTATGCCTCCACTGACGTTAAGCTGTCAGTAGCGCTGCAGACAAGATGAAAGCTTCCATCTTAGGTTTCACTGTGTGTCATCCATCAGCTGAGGTAAGTTATTTGTTGTTTGTGGACTGCATGAGTTTTGGCAGGGGTGGGGGAGCGCAGAGAAAAGGTTGTATGTGGATTCCTGAGCAGGCAGCTGGGCGAGCGGGTGCAGCCTAACAGGACTGGAGCAGATGAGATGGATGAGATAGAAGCTGGAGTGCAGGCAGAGTTAAAGAGTGGAGAGATGAGGGTGGGGCAGGGCGGAGGGGTCCACTTTAAAAGCCCTGAGGGCTGGCGCATTGATCTGGAGATGTCTCCTTCAAAGTCTTCATATCTCCTATCTGACTAATATTGACTTTGCCAGATTTATATCTCCATCTTCTGATGTTTTGTCAGCCTTAGCAATGTCAACTTTGACCCCATTTCCCGCTACTTCTTATTGGAGGCATATGTGGATACATTATCAGAATTGGTAGTCCTTCCTCATAGGAAACAATGCAGCTGTTTCGGTTGTATTCTTTGCCGGTTCAAGACTAACTGAATTAGCATGAAGACACGTGACTTTGTTCAAGATGGGCTTCAAATGGGCTGAACTTTTACCTGTATTTCTGTAGCGTAGCCACAACATAAATTACATCTGAGAAAACATCAGATACTGTTGAAGTCTCATTAGTTACACATTGGTGGAGTGGATGGATAAAACATTACATAAATAACATCGTCAGCATATGTCCGTCACCTGCATACAGTGTATGCAATGGTACTCCAAAGAGAAAGAAAACTGTACAAACGTTTTAAAAACATATCCCAACATATCACATATACATACATTTATGGTCACAGCCTGCAAAAACATACATGTTAAAAGTAATGGAAGAATAGGATTAACTTTCAAATAACAGTTTTCTCAAGCCAGTGAAAGACATCTCCCTAAGTCATTTCCAATACAGAGAAAGTTTTTCCTCAACTGACTTTTAATCTAACTTTCTCATGTGTTTCAACAGATTTAAAGATTTGCTCAAGAACCTTCTATACAATGGTGTATAGAATCCAGAATTAAAACCTTGCCTGTAGAAACATCTCCTTAATATATCAGTGTATAATTAATTCAGATGAATGAAGTATATGTTTATTCACTTGGTCAAAATCAGAACAGTTTGGTGCTAAAAGTTCAGGACTAATTTAAGGCAAAAAAAGAGGATCTTTGACCAAAACAGGAAGAAGAATGCCTCACTTGTTTGTTGCAAGGAAGTATTATATTACAGGTGAACAAATACACAGACAGCCCAGATGGTGTGCAGTAGGGGACAAAAGGTCAAACCGCTCTGGAGTATGAAAATATTCCACCTGATCACTCCAGTGAGGATCACTGCAGAGAGGCAACGTTGCTTGAGTGACGGAATGACCCGAATTTGGCTCCTGATATGTTTTGCGCTGTGGGAAAATGTAACCTTCCTTGTTAAAAATACGTTTATTCAGTGTTGAGTTTGCAGTTTCTCCTCATCTGTTCTGTATACATCTTCCTGCCATGTGTGGTGCAGTGAAGTGTTTTGCTTTTTGCGACAGCTGTCATAAAAATCCAGCACCAAGGGGCTCCAGAGGTCACCAAAGTGATCCAGTTTCACTCTTCAGGCTTTTTTTGTTATATGACAAGAAAAAGTAAATTGTATGACTTAATATAAAGCTAAAACTAGATTAATTATTGATTTGTGCTCTTATATATTGTATGTACATTTTGTTTTGTAGCTTCATTACAGTAGGAACTCAAACTTGATCCATAGCTCTGCTTTCTCCAAGTTAATAAGCATAAATGTCACTGGTTCAATCAGTAGTCAGTGTTTCCATCAACAGATCAACATTCTTAAAGTAGAATACTGAATCCTGACTTACTCATTCAATGCAGGATGAAAAAATATTAAAATGCTGTGTGCTGTTCCAGCAGCCCCACCTCTTTTCGCTACTGTGTTGTGAACATCGTATAACTCTAACTTTGGTTATATTCATGTCAGAACTTGAGTTGAGAAAATAAGACCATAATTAGAAAGGATTTATACTGTAAGGCTCTATAAATATGAGATGTGGAGCACATGGTTATAGTAAGAGCTTTTACTTTGATGCAGACATGCTTTATGTTGCAACATTAGTGGCTGCACCTTATCAAAAGCTCTTATTATAACCGTGTGCTCCGGATCTCATCTTTCCAGATCCTGCCCCTATTGCCAGTTTGAGCTGTTGGCTGGTGCGCTGACACTCCTTCACCTCGATTTATACTTTAACTTATCACTAATGACTTTAGGATGGCTAGTAAAGGGATATAAAATAAATATTTAATGTAAATATAATTTATAATGCTTTTCATATCAGTAATTCACCATTATAATGCATGAATAAACTGTTTGGGTTTCCAGCTCACATTCAAGTAAGAAAAAGAAAAACTATGTGTATAAAGGTTTGAGCAGTTTTACACTTTGGGAAATACGCTTATACATTTTCTTGGTGAGAGTAACGCAATATCACTCTTGTATCTGTCAAAAGCTGCAGGAAACAGCTACTAGTTGTGCAGATTAAACAAACAAGACATATCACATTAATTAGTGAACTTCACAGGTGTTATCAGACAGATTTTTTTATCTTTGGACAGAGCCTGCCTAGCTGTTTCCCCCTGCTTCCAGTCTTTATGCTAAGCCAAGCTAACCATCTAATGGCTCTAGCTTCATATTTAGCGTACAAATATGAGAGTGATGTCGATCTTCTCATCTAATTCTCCGCAAGAGAGCAAATAAGCCTATTTTCCAAAATGTCCAACTATTTCTTTGGCATCAGTAATTTTAACTGTTATTAGAATTATAAGTGACAACTAATAAACTAACAAGTATCCTTTGTTTGAGTGTTAAACACCACAGAAAAAGATTCCTTTCAAACACTATCCACTGCTGTGAACAAGCTTCAGAAAAGCACAACATGCAAAGCAAAACATGTAACGTTATCTCGCACAGTGCGTGTAAAGACTCCTTTAACTTGCACTGAATGACCTGTGTGTCCTGCGGTGACGGATGCTTTAGCTCCTGTAAGAGCTACAATAGCCAACATGTCACCATAATCCCAGCTACAACAGAGCTAAGAATAGAAGCCAAGTGGATACTGGAGATGGGGATGAACAATGGTTCTGGAGGCTGAAAATACATTTTCAATGGGGACAATGGTGTATTTTAAGCCTCGACAAGGCTTTGACATCCTGATTGCTAACCTTTGCTGCTCACCATAATGGCTCTTACAGATTTGTAGCCTCGAGTCACATCCAGGTTCTCTTGTGATTCAATAACACAGATCTGATGACTGCACAATGGCTGGTTCTCAGTGTTAACGTAACAGTTTGTCAGTTGTTGGTGCTCGTATTCTGCCTGTCTGTATGCTGGGATGGTAGTTAGCGTGACAGCTCACCAGCTGTTGGTACTTGAGTTAAAGCCTCCTGCTTGTTAAGCAACACAAAGAACCATTAAGGTTCAACATGTACAACAACTGATATGTACACCCCGGCCAGCAGACTTGGCTGATTGTAGGGTCAAAAATTCTTTCTGACCCCTTTGGACCCTTAACAAATGATTCCCAAGGCATCAGGGGCAGCAGTCATATCCGATGTGCTGCTCTGTCCATGCGAGACACATGTGCTACAACTTAAGTCGGAGGAATAAATCATCCTGTATGAGGGGAATAAGGAGGATTTCACATTAACCCCTGAATGCCTTGTACTCACATGGGATCTCCCTTTGGCTACAGGGATAAATAACATCCAGGGAGCCCTATAAACTCTTACACAGCCGAGGATTTATTCTTCTTGAATTCCTCCTGCTGAATGGTAACGAGATCAGCCATTTTGCAGGGTATGAGGTAGGTATGAATGTCAGATGACGTCAGTGCAGCAGGACAACAATGCAAACCGCCAGGGCCTGTGGTGTAAAACCACACTACCTGCCACCCCCCCACTGCCGCACATCCTTCAAGGTGGGACTCCCTTTTTGCACCTAATGGAAATAAATCAGCTGTCAGGGTGGCAGCTTGGAGGTGTCAAATACTGTTTTAAGAAAGAAAAAAACAAAAGGAAAAGACAAATGAAGAAGGAAGGGAAGTGTGCGAGTACGGTTCAAAATTCACCCAGGTGCAATGTGGGAAAGCTATGAGCCTCCCTTTCCTGGTTGCCCAGGATGTGTTTGAGGAGAAGATATATGTGACCCTCTGCTTTTAATACTTCGCCATATATATGCTGCTGCTGCACAAAGGGAGGGGGGCATGTGAAGTAGCTCTGAATGCCTCTCTGTAATGCTTTTCCATCTGCTGCAGTAACTTTAACTGTGTCCCATCAACCACAGGGCTCAGCAGCCTGTCACTACAGAGGCAGCAGCATTTAAGAGCTGTCACAGTGGACACATAGAGCTCAGTGTGCAACTGTAACTCCCTCCTCTCAGTGTCTGCCTGTCACTTTGTCAGACAGGTACAAAGAGACAGTGTGAGTTCAACTGTCTGAGGTGCTCTGGAACAGAAGCAAAGGAGGGAAGGAAGAGAAAAAGGGGGGCTGTAGGTAAGAGGAATGAAGGGATAAACAGCAGTAGAAGAGAAGAAAGATGGGAAGAGTGGAGGAAAGAAGAGAGGCCAGGAGAAAGGGAAAAGGACAGTAGGGAAAAGACAGACACGGGAAATGAGGGGGAAAAAGAATGAAGGCATTAAAGGGCAAAAAAAGGGGGTGAGTGAAAGGACGGAGGAAGCCAGGAGAAAGATAGGTAAGGAAGGAAGAGATGGGAACAGGGGGGAAAGAAGACAAGAAATAAGGGAAGGAGGATAAAAAGAAGGTATAAGAGGACAGAAAAGAGATGACAGAATGAAGAAAAGAGGGTAAAAGGGTTAAAATTGGGAAAAGTTGCAAAGGAACAAGAGAAAAAGGCAAGAAGAGGAGGGAAGCCACGAAAGGAAAAAATGGAGGGGAAAGGAAGCTGAACAAATACTGGAAAAAGAAGACAGAATGGGAAGAAGGAAAATAATGTATGAAAAAAAGAAAGAAAGACAGGATGAGTTAAAGAAAGAAAGGAGGGCTGACTACCTTTTTGAGTGTGCGGGTACTGTAACATTGCTAACCCAAGCTTTGTTTACCTTCATTGATTTAATCACCTCCTGTTCTATTGAAGGCCAGTGAACATGTCTGTCTCCCCTCTGTGTGTTAGCTTGGCTAGAGTACTTCCTTGGATAGCAGAACCCTCATCTTCCCTCCCTCCCGTTTGACTGCAGCGAGCTGAGCGAGTGAACACTGCTGCTCAGACTAACAGCTTCTGGCATCTCCAGACAGGAATTCGTTCTTGCCCCTGTGATCGCAGCGGGCTGGGATTTCAACACGGAGGGAGCTACAAAGAATCATGTTATTATTATTTTTGTAGATGTAGAGTTCTGGGCCTCCCCATCCCAGATCTCCCTGTGAAGCAGGTTAGGGTTGTACACACACTATCTTGAAATGTTGGCCTTGTGCACTTCAGTGTCAAATCATTCAGAGAGTAAAAAAACACACAGTATCAGATCATACATCAGTATCAGTGTGAGGAGGATCAGCTATCTGAACTCCTTAGCTCTCCCAGGTGGTGCTGTACAGGGTAATATATCTGACTACTAACATTATATCCCAAACAGACTGTTTCTGTGGCTCTGACTGTAATCTATACAGCTGAGGATGAAACTGTGGGACATAAACATTGAAGCCACGTATGAGGTGTGTGTGGCCTGGCTCGCTTTCACACCCCACCCAGCCATCACTGGTTGCTAAGCCGGGAAGGTGACCATGAACTAATAACAGCATTCACCCTCATACAAACATACGCGCACACACTCCCAGGTGGGTCACAGCTGTTGAATGAGCTGATCCGCGTTAGCTCTAAAAATACCAGCGTTGACACAGGGAGGAAAACAAAAAAGCAAATTAATGAAGCCCCCTCCGTCTTGATTTAGTGCTGCCAGCCTCACCTGGAGGTTTCACATCCTGAGAGATTTCATTCAGAGAATATCTCACATTCTTCAAACCATGTCTCAACATTTATGAGTTGAGCTGCTCCCACTGTGAGCAATGAGATGAGGCCCTCCAGGCTTGTGGCACCCCTCGCTGATTGCTCATATAGTGGAGGAACACCATCCATGCAGCTGGTATCTCACCGTCCCGGAGAGCTCTCACTGCTTTTATGAACATCAGGAATGGGAGAGTGTAAGATGGGGGAGGTGGAATTAATGGTTTTTCAGCCATACCTTGAGAACAGCAGGATTTTCCACTGTGGGAACACATGGTGGGCTTAGCTGTAATACAGTGTAATGAGATCTGAGAAGGACCCTTGAGTGTGAAGGGGCTGTCCACACTGCAGGCTACCTTTATGGGCTGCTAGAAAGACGAGATCAGGCTGGCAGCGAAGGTCAACAAGTGGAAGGCATGTGTGGGTGTGTGTGTATGTGTGTGTCCACCTACAGCCAGTGTGTGGGAGGGCGGAACATCCCATCTGTAATTAAAACAGCATCACCTCCTTTTTGGTTACAGGTGGGAAAATGTTGCACCTTTTTTACTTTCCGCTCAGTTGTAAACACCAATAAAGCCACCTTTGGCTTTCATGTTCCACACAAACAGGCACAAAGGCATTCAAATAATATATACACATATGCCTGCCCACACACACACACACACACACACACACACACACACAAACAGCAAACAGCAGTGTTCCTTGATCAGAATCGCTACTATGTGCTGAAGGGTATTTACTTGGTTATGGAGAGAGTTGGAACACACAAACACACACCCACTCACAAGGACATTAAAGCCTGGAGCTCAGTGATAATTAGAGGTCATTTCAGTGACAGCTGGCACAGGGCATACCACAGGGCTGTAGCTAGAGGAGGGGGATCAAACATAAAGCAGGCATTGCTCTGTGAATGCAGAGAATGCCGAGAAACGGCTGCTAAGTTAAGTAAGCAAGTAAGCATCTCGCCCCATAACGAATTGCTTTCTAAACAGGATCTTCAGTGTAACAAGTGTGGTATGCTGTAAAACCTCTTGTCAATATGCAACTTCATTTGCTCTCTGGCATGAAAGGGAAAGGAAGCAGGAGATGAAAATGCCTTGATGGCTATCTGCTGGTTTCTTATAGTGTCCTGTCTGGGTGTATTGGAACATCAGGAAGCGCTCAGACTTTGGTCTGTGGGATGTTCAAGTTCAAATGTAGGATACTTTACTTAAAGAAATCACCTATAACAGACACGTCTCCTTGGTTATTTAAAGCTAGTCCCAATCCATTGGATGTATAAACATTAATCACATCTGGTCTGTAAGTAGGAGCAACGGTTTTTGCAACCCATTGTGGGGAGTATAAATTTCTCTCACAGACAAACAATGGCCTTCTAAGTGGAGTGTCAAAGCCTATAAAATGTGAATGCCTTTTCAACAGGTCATCCATTGGCACTACATTTTATAGTCTTCTTCCTGTTCCAGATTTTCACAGCCAATTCCTGCCTACTTCATTACACCTCCATTGTGCTCCCTTTATCCTCACAGCAAGAAAAAGGACTGACACATCGGAAGCCTATTCAGTGTTTGTGTTGCATGCTGAGATTAGCAATATATTTAGATACTTAAGTCTAAAGTGAGAAAAATAGGGAATGAAAAATGGTTTCTGTAAAAGACTTGTTCCAAAGAAAATATTTTATTCTATAAGCCACCTGTGTGAAACTGGACTCACATTGACTGGCCACAAGTTGCAAATTAAGCCATCATGTAAGACTTGAGTTGTACACTTACCATATATTGTAAATCTGCAATAAGTGTTTTTTTTGGCCACTTGGGGGCAGCAGAAACAAGCTGTGAACACAACACTGACACATTACCACCTTATAAATTTGATATGATGAACGTGTTGGTAAATAGTTGCCTATTTACACGTTTAGCAGACACAGAATAACATTATCATTGATCATTATCATTGGAGTCGTGTTTGTGGCCACCTAGGAAATGTACGGCAAATAGTGAGAGTGAATCAAATCAACAAAGAGCTGAAAGACGCTAAAAAGGTGAGGGGAACTACAGAGTTGGGTGATTCTCTGTGGGTTTGTCACTAAGAGTGACCCACTTTCACATGCAAGTAATCATATGAGCCATTGTTAATATGAAAATATTGATTTTAGCCACCTTAAAAGCAGAATAGCAGTGTTCACAAAAATTGTCAAAATTTTAAGAGCATAATTTAAGTAATTTGTGATTTTACAAACAAATTGACAGCATTGGAGTGAAACAATTGCTTTGCTGTCATAAAGGGTGGTGTGGTGGAATTAATGAGTTCCTGAACTCAAACTTCTTGCATCCTATGAAGTCAGTGAAGAAACTACTTGTTGATGTAAATGTGGCATTTCTGAGAAGCAGCAAGGAGAAAAGCATTCAAATATATTTAAATGTTTTTGGTCAGTTTTAGCCCAATTCCAGACTTGCAACCCACATCTTAAATTTTTTCAAGAAATTCAAGAAATGTCCGTTCAGACTGAATATCAGGCTGGATCAGTGGCAGATTTGCAGTGTAATTCCAAGGGATCACTGAACACTGAATGTCTTGGAAAACATTTGAATAGTTTAGGAACATTTCTGGCTTTTTTCCTTACTTAGAAATGCAGCCAACTCAGATTGGAGCTGGAACTGGAAAAATGATAGCTATTGGTACCATATGCGCTTTTGGAGCTGCCATCAGTTTAAGGGTGTTATAAAAGTATTAATTTCAAAATATGAGATTTTCATGGTGGGATCTCAGATATTGTGATAAATTATGGCTTTTATTATTGAAAATATCAATTCCTGTGATGATATTAGTTTAGGGGTTGACAAGATGTTTTTGACAGGGAACGTTTCAGCTTCAAAGCCCCAAACTGTCTTGCTAAATCTGTGTGGAGAACGCTTTCCTTCAACAGCGAGTACTATGTTCACATGGTGCCCTCAAGCAAGGCAAAGTGGTATTAAGGCATTACATAAGGCATTACTGCTTCTGTAACGCTGCAGTTCCTAAGTGTGAACATAAAGAGATAGAGCATGTGTGCTCAGAAACAACCAACTTTGATAAATAAAGGTAAAAAAAGTCAGGAAGAGGTTTAAATCTTTTAGGAAAGCAGTGAAGGGTCCAATGAATATACAAAACCAATGAATAAATCATCCCCCCTACCACCAACACTTTTTGGAGAATTATATGCAAGCTGCAGCATTATTAGTCCCAATACCAAAGATACTTGAGATCACCCCTCTAAAACAAAGAAAAGTTATGGGGAGCAAAACTTTTACAATCTGTAAAAACAGTTCACCTCTAGCCTACCTCAGAGCCAGACATTTTCCACTCTTTAACATCTCTGCTTTTTAATATGGTCCCTCTGAAGCTGTTCTCCAACATTTTTTTCTTCCATTTGTATTTTCCTCTTCAGCAGAAAGAGGTATCACCTAACGCTTGACATGGCGTTTGGGGGGACCAGCAACAGGAAAGAGAAGAGGTCACATCTGGATGTGACCTGCAGCAGCGGCTGAAATAGACCAGATCTGCCATCATGTAGTTGAAGAGGGGTGTGGTGTCTCTCTTTCAACTCCTAGTGACTTCTGGGTAGAGAGGAGCACTTATGGTCTTTTTCTCAAGAAGATGAATGAATCTTATCCTCATGCCCCCTCAGTTTTTAATATCCTCAGACATTTAAGATTGACACTCGTCACAGCAGTCAGAAACAGAAATAAACTGAGCTCAAGTAGTCCAAAAGTGCATCAGAAAAAACTGAGAAAGAAGATAACTGGTTGTGGTGGGGACAGATTTTACTCACAGCACAGAATGTTGTTAGCTCATTTGACTGAGTACATAGATTTAAGGCTATACACCAGGTACACCAGGTACACCTGCTGAACAACTTAGCTGACTTATTTCCTGAAAATCATTTTTGTTTCAGATACTATTACATTACATTACAAAAGATACATACTGAGTGGTTTTACATGAAACAAAAATCTCCAAACTAAGAAAAACAGCTGCTCTACAGCTAAAAGTTGGGTATTCTTATAGGAATAGTTTGACACTTTGGGAAATACACTTAATCACTCTTGTGCCAAGAGATAGTTGAGAAGATTGATACATCTCTCATATATATGTCTTTTAAATATGAAGCTACAGCCAGGAGACTGCTATTTCAGTTTGACATAAAGACTAGAAGCAGGTGAAAACAGCTACTTGTCGTTTTTGAGTTTCTAGGTTTATTTGTAGATTAAAGTAATTATATAAAGTTATAGAGATTAAGACTTGCTGGAAGGCAGATTTTGTTACTTTTGGACAGAGCCAGGCCAGCTATTTGCTCCCGCTTTCAGTCTTTATGCTGAGGTAAACTAACTGCCTCCTGGCCCTGGTTTCATATTTTATGGATATAAAGTAGCGTGGCATCGACCTTCTCATGGAACTCTCGGCAAGAAAGCAGATTCCAAAATGTCAATTAATACCATGTATGACAGGATTCCCTGAATAGGTGAACAACTAACTGGCATAAAATCCTTTCACTAGCCTTGGTTTCAGAGGAGAGTTTTGGTATCCTATGATTGTTCATACACTGGGGACTTTTACAGCCTCATAAGAGCTGAGAGAAGCATTGCCTGTATGTAAACAAAATGGTTAAACAGCATTGAAAATTGGCATGTTTGGAAGAGTATTGGTCCAATATGACAACACTATATGACTGTATGAGCCTATACTCCCAAGAAAAATGACACTATATGTCGTAAATTCAGTAGCCAAAAATTACCTATAGTTACGCTTGAGTGACAGATATAAGGTGACTTCCTTATTAGGAGGAGGCGGGTTGGGTGGATGGCTAGATAGCTGAGTTAGACTTTGATAAGACATTTTTTTAAAAACCGTAACAATGATAGTTGTGGTGTTTACTGTTGCCATGATGATGAAGGTTGCGTATCTTTAAACTATACAGGATTGTCCTAAAAAACAATGTATAGACTCATACAAAAATAATCCCTCTCAATCATTACTTATAACCCAGAAGTGTGTGACAGTGTATGTATCTACAGAGACTCTGCCCTCTGCCTGTAATTTCTTATTTTCTTATTATTTTGCTGTGTTCAGGACACTTCTGGGTGTCAACCTTTGGGTAGTGGGTGTGTAGCCCCCAGCCAATAATAATGCGCAGGGTGTGAGGTCGGGACTCGTAGTGTAGCAACTAGATTACATGCTCTGCTCCCTGTGTCGTGGATGTATAAAGAGCTGCAGGTCTGTGTGTCTGCTACACACACGCAGAGCAGAGAGGCCACAGCGGACAGGATGAAACTCTGCGTTCACACAAAATCCGGCGATGCAGCACCTTTCTGCGGGGTTGTGCGGAGGTGTGTTGAGGTGTGAGCCTGTTTATTTGTGCTTTTGAACATAACCGCCGTGAAACAATCTAAAAAATAATATTTATCTGATTCACGGCTTTGTCTTCTCGCCAGCGCTGCCCGCTATCTTCATTCACTCTCTAGCTCGCTTGACCACCGCTGCTCTCTCTCGCTCTCTCTCTCACTCACTTGGAGAGGAGGGGCCTTTGAACTTTGAATGCTGTGTGTTTATAAACACCAGCCAACAAATCCTGCATAGTATACCTTTAAGGAAGTATTTTAAACCAAACCAAGATCTTCCCCTAACCCTAACCAAGTGTTTTTTGAGCCTAAACCTAACCAGACCTTAACCATAGCGTTGTCACACCATAAAAAATAATAATTTTTTAACAGTGATTTGTGATGGTTTTAGAAAGCAGCATATTACACTACTATGGGTCGTTCTGGAGTGCAGGTACAAACGACCTAATTTGGAGGACTTGTTGGACTGTATTTAATACATTACCTCTGCACGTGCTACCTTCAACCTTTTTTTCCCATTATCACAAATAATGACAGAAACATGTCACATATGTCCCGTGACCCCTCTGTCTACCTTTGACAGAAATGCAATAGGGTAAATATTCCAGGAGGAGCTCTCTGGGCTGCTGTGTTCCTGCGCAGAGCCGCAGGCTGCACTTGGAGTCAGGGAGCTTTAAATCACGGGGGATTTTCTGGGCTGAGCTGTGCTGTGTCCTCCTTCAGAGCAGACCGTGTACATTTGGACGGGATGAATCAGACTATTATTAATTATCCAGCATGCAGGTCAGTGGCGCCATAAATAACTGTCGACTGACAGACAGATTTTAACCAGAAAAACAGGCAGGGTTTTGGGGACTGGTGGGTACGTGGTGAACTTAAAGAATCTTGGATTATAAGGATATTACTACAGTGAAGCGCTGTCTTTTTTGATGATTTTTGCTTTAGACTGTAATAAGATCAAGCAAAAGAGAGACATAAAATAAATCTTGTACCCTGGATTTGAACCCATGTTTTTTTTACTCTAGTCTAAAATTGCATGTTTTCCTGTCTGCATTAAAAAATGACACCAGAGAAAGAAGACATATTTTTTTAAACATGTTTCTAGTAGTCATGCTAAAATATTGTAGCACAGATTCAAAACCTCAGTTTTATTTTCAATCTTTAAAGGCCTGACTTTAAAGGGTCACCAGAGTACACCAGAGTTCAGCTCTTTTAGGATATAGATAGGTCAAGTATATCAAACAGGCACCATTTAAAGGTTATTATACATAAATGAAGGACTTGCTTGTTCTTAATTTTTAGCAGGAATTTGTGGCAGCCAATACGATCATACAGAATCCTGTAATTTTAAAGGTATGCTTCAAAAAATAACACCTAAAAAGCGCCCATGAAATTTGAACACTAACAACGTCTTAGTGTTGTTGCTCCAAACCACCCCAGGCCCCGCTCTGGTTTTGTTTTTCCCACCCACCAAGGTAAACAGAAGGCGTGTGGGACATCAAAGAGCCAAGATGCCCTCAGGGCACCCAGAGGCCAAAGCATATCTGAGTTCAGGCTACATTTCAACCGTACAAATCACCTCCTGATTATATATTAGCTTTCTCCATATTAGCAGTCAATAATTTCTGTAAAAGGTAGTGATTAGTGTGAGGTCAATATATCTGTAAAGCACTAAAGGTATCAGCTCTGAGTGCACAGCATAGTAAGACGCAAATAAACCCAGATATCCATTTGTTGACTTAGTTCAGGCCATGATTTGTATGCCTGCTTATGGTCAGCACAAATCAAATATGAGGTCAGTATATTTTGAATCTCCAACCTCCATTTCAATAGCGCCTGAGCTGCGACAGGGCCTTCCGTGCATATTCAGCACTAGGAGTCAAATAAACAAATAATTCCATCCTTTTTGCCTCAAGGTGCTCATCGTTATACATATTTAGTGACGGATGATTACAATTTTAATAAGCATAAGAGGAGAAAGCCTGTTAGCCTCTCCGTGTCAAAACATTTATACAGCATGTAAAAAGGCCCATGGTCTCACTGGTGGTCAGGGGAGAAAGAGTTTACTTTTATTTTAGTCTTCAGCCACACTGCCTCAGTCCTTCCAAAGCAGGACAGTGGGAGCATTTAGCGGAAGGGCCGCATGGCTCAGTCATACGTCTGGTTGCATGTGTGTGTGGTGGGATGATTCATACTCGGGAGGAGAGAAGATGAAACACCTGCACAATGTCATCCTTGTGCCATCCACACTTAAGGTATATGTGTCATACAGTTTAAGGTTTGAGTAGAACAGTGCTGGGTTTTGCCTTTGGTAGGATAGGGTTAAAGCAGTTTGGAATTTATTCTGAATTAGTCATCAGATGTATAACTGGACACTTAAAGAAAAAAATAGATATACAGCTTTGCAAAGCAGTCTATTTCTAAACACATCACATTTCACCTTTCCTTTATATCTGAGTCTTAAAATCAAAGAAATGGAGCGAGATTTTTATCTGTTTCCAATAGAACTTGAATCAAGAATTTTATAAAATCAGTCATTTTTGATGCAAGTATTTTGTCTGGCTTTTTCTGTCTTTTTTGAAATTGAAATGAAACATTGTATTGTGAACAGTTGGATCTTGTCACAGCATTGGCTGATTTTTTTGTTTTTGTGTTTTTTCCAGTGCTGTTTGCAGCCAATGCTAATGAGCAATGGCATATCTTTGTTATGATTTTTGTTTTATAGCATTTCTCAAGCAGTTTCCCCAATGATCCACTGAATGTCCCAGTATGCTTAAAACAAACTTAGTCATATGATGTGTTGCCTGGGCAAAAGTGTCTATACCTGTTCGGAGAGGCCACACTTAAAGCTGGGGTGAAAAGCCTGTCATCAAGAGGGGCAAGACACTGTGAATTGTACAAATGGGAATAATTGCGCACATTGTTTGACAGCTGTTGTGCTCAAGAAAAGAGACACAAGTACTTATGTGAAGGATAAAAAAGAACTTGAGAAACAAGTTTGAAGTCTGCCAACTTACTGGATAAGACGCTTACCAATATAACTGCAGCGTCAGCGGTTTGATTCTGGCCACAGACCTTTGTTGAATGAAACCCCTTTCTCTACCTGTTTCCTGTCAGTCTACACTATTGTCTGTCAAATAAAGTTGAAAAATGTCAAAAAAGGCTACAAACATTCTCACTTCTGCATACCTGGCCCATCGCTGCATGAAGTTGGTGAGCTTGTCAATTTTAGTTACAAAACTTAACAAAAGAAATATGTGCAAAGGGCTTTCAGATGCTGTTAGACAATCTGAAAAGCACTTTGTTAGAAGCATCCTGAGGCCCTGAGACCTACCCCTGCCTTCCCCTCAACTAAAGGTGAGAATAATAGATAGAAATAATAGAAAATGATTGATGATGAGGCAAATTTGAAAATGATGTGCAAATCCATGTGAAGTCAAGCAATCTGTTTATTTTCAGTGTGAGATGAGCTGAAAATGTTTAGAACTGACTACTTCAAATGCCCTTTGTTGCACAATTGATTGACAGCTGTTTATAGCATGCAAACTGTAACCAAATGAGATTATTGTGTTTCAGCTGAGTGTGAGGTGTGTTTTACAGCAATCCTTTTGTGGGTTGGATTGCACTAATTATGGAAGATCTCGTTTAAACAGCTATCCATCAGTAAGCTGACAGCTCATGCATTTGGTACAAATGTGAGTACAGCTGGCATCTTAATTACTAGTAAATGAGTACATTCTGAAATTGTTTTCATTCTGTGTGGTTGCACTTTAAATTTCATTCATGGATCATCATTTTTCAAAATCTAATAAAACATACTTAGTAGATGCCTTTTTAATAACCATAACAGGCTGCACTGAGGCAACCCACTTAGTCATTGAGTCGTACTTAAAAGACTCAGAACTCACTGTGAAAACAAACATTTTTTCCCTAATGATTCAATGATTCAAGTGTAATGTGTTGTTTCTGTTATTTACAGAGCCTGTTTTCTTCCTACAGTATTCTCTAATATTCAGTTTTTCCTTTGCATAAAGTTTGATTTCATCTGTTCTTGAAATTGTTTTCTGCAGCTTGGCAGGCCAGACAAATAGTTATGAGGAAAGGATGATGAGCAGACAAGAAACACAGTAGCTCAGTGCTGGTGGCTATTAGCCAGCAGCTCAACACCGGTCACTCTGACGGGCTGTGTCTACCCAGTTATTATGTTAGTCAGAGAAAAGCATCTCAGCATTATCTGAAAATTAGACCGCTTACAAACAGCATATGGAAAAAGAGGAGGAAAATGGAAAACAGACAAAGCCTCCTCAAATAAACATGACCAACTGTTGAGAAGAATTTGTTCTTTCCTTTTGGTTTTGAGCTGTAGGTCAATCGTCTGACAGAAGGTAACGCTGGCCTGTACTGTGTTATCATGAGCTTGTGAGATGTTGACACGATGAAAATGAACCAGAAAGCCAAGACATTCACTATTGCATCTGTCGAATCTGTCTTTGTTCCATGGGAATGGGTTGAACATTAGCCGCATTTCGACCGCAGGAACTTTCCCCGGGGACTAAGACCTGCGTTTCCACTGGAGGGACCAGGGTCTAAATTAAGTTAAAGGGAGAATGTTTTACCCCCTAAAAAGTCCCTGGTCAGGGAGGTAGTACTTTCCAAAAGTATAGGAACTTTGGGGGTGGGGTTTGCGCGGGATGCCCGTCGCTGATTGATCAAACACACACAGTGCAGCTGCTTCAACTTGTGTGCCGCTTCATTCATAAAACAAGGAAGTACTCTAGTTTTGATTTAGGACGAGGGTTGTACAGCTCTGGAAAGGTCATCACAGCGGCGATGAGTCTCTCATCAATCTTCACGGTTCCTGAGTAAACACCAGAATGCTATAATGCTACACAGTAAACAAAGTTCTTCTTCCCACGGGCATCTTTGGTCTGATTGCCCACTTACATGATTGGCCAATGTAGCGCCTTGTCAGATGACATTGTGTTGTGTTCCAGCAAAAGTTGAGCCTGGTTCAACTTTTTGCTGGACAACTGCTGCGTTTTTTTTGCTGTGCGGTCCCCACCCCTGCAGCATAAACGCACCGGGCTGCTGTTGTTGATGCATTGCTGGATTTGGTCTGAACATGGCCTTATATTGTCAGCTTCCCAAATCGTTTTAAGAAAGGGCGAGTGAAAAAGAGAGAGAGATAGTGTGGCGTTTTTCACGCAACCTTGATTTTGTGTCCTTAGGATAGTGGCTTATTGTCATTAGTAGCGTCTTTTTATCATTCTCAAAATTATTAACAGACAATGTTTTTATTTTTTAGGCCCAAAAGAAGATGTCAGGAACAAAGCATTTGTGTGAGAACAGCAGAAATATCAGAATCAAGGCCACAGAGAAGCTGCATGTTCACCATGTGCTGGCAGCCAATTCAGGTAAAACCCACAATCTGTGACCTAGTTGAAGACTTTATACTAACACTGTAAAATATACAGTATGTGATGATCTTCATAGTATTCTCTTTTGTCTGTTAGCATGTTAGAAATTAACATGCAGTACTTCACTGTTTTGTATGAGCAGGAAATGATTCAAGAGCAGTGCTGATCAAGTAAACCGCAACTTTGGAACACTACTAACAGTTTTAGATTTGGAAACCAAGCAAAGTGTTTTTTTCACAGATATAATACTTTTTTTCTGAGATGTTCCTGGAACTTTCTCACCATCATCCACAGTTTGTTTAAATGTTTTCCAGCTGTGAGTATAGCCTCTCTATTTCTGTTGTGCATTGCATTGTGGGACGATAGTGTCCACGTACACCACCCAAAAAATGAGCAAATTCAGAATCCTTGAGGATACTTGTCTTGTATTTGTTGTGATCATTGTTTTATTTATTTTCGTCTTTTTATATTTCCTGTCCTCTTTCATTGTTTTACCACATTTGTATTATTGTATTATTATTATTATTAGCATTGTAGACCATTATAAAATTACAATTCAGGTGGGAAAGAATGGGCTTGTTAGCAGATTTGTGTATGCTTTTGTGACTACTCAATAAGTGAGTCATGGTGTATCACTTTTCAGGCAATGTGTCACATATTTCAATGTGTTTCCATATAAAACATCTTCAAAGCACAGAATGAAACCAGTTAGAATGCTTTGCTTTGCCCACTTTCACAGAACAGCAAATCAAAGCTTCAATTACTGCAGTTAATCTGTTTCCTGTAACGTTGAGGTAAAGAGCGGGGATGAATAACACTTAAAGGAGGCAGCTCTTGTTGAAAGCTTACAAACAACTTTTGAATGGGACTAGATAATCCCATGCAGCTCTCTCACTTTGCTTCATTGGGATCCATTGTGAACATGCGTCTTTGGACTCTGCCTACCAACAGCAGGGGATGTTTTGCTGCAGGGAGGGCACAGAGACAGACAGGAGTGGCTGCAAATGTAATCCACAGTAGCTGAGACCCCAGATTGAGTCTAAGCTGATAAGACTGTCTTGGGGCTAACGACAGGCCACAGCAGGTACCTGACCCATCCATTTCCCTGCAATAAAGCCTTACTTACAGCCTGCTCCCCCGAGGCTTCAAAGAAAGAGTCAGTCTAAGCCAGGCCAACCCTGCTGAGGGTCACAGCCACTGAGAAGAAACAAAGTTGCAAACCGTGGAAGATGCTTGACTGCCTGTCTGTCTGCTCATCTATCTATCTCTCTGTAAATGACACCTGTAACGAGTCTCGTGGCCCTGACGGCTAAGGTACAGAGCAGACATGAGGTGCTCCAGGGGTCAAGAAGGGAGGTCAGGAGGCTGTATTGATGTAGCTGCCCCCTGACCTCATGTCTCTAGAGGAGGGCGTGGTGCCATTCAGCTCCTGGCAGCATGTGTCCACAAAGTGACCTGAAACCAAAGTCCTGCAATGGCCAAGGGTTTTCATCAGGCACCTCCTCACAGTGCGTTCAAGCACAAGGAGCCTCCTATTCAAGTATCAGAGGTCCTCACATCCCGACTCCTCTCAGGACATGACATGCAGCTCTCGTTTAGTACCTTTCTCCTCTGGAACAAAGTAAACACTTTGTGATAGGTACGGAGTAAAGAGAGGGCAGCTAAAAGAAAACAAAAATGGCAGGCCTCTGACTTTGATGAACCAGAGAGGAAATACCACAGTTTGATGAAGTGGCACCATTCCTATGAGGTGGTTGCCACGGCAGTCAGGAAAAGTCAGCCTTGTCTTTTCTGAAAGATTTTTTACTATGTGAATCATTTTGCTCTTTCTAAAGTCAACATTCAACACTGACATGAGAAATAACAGCAGCATTTTTTACTATGTAACATGTACTGTCCCCTTGGGCAAAATATATCAGAAGGGATATGATATACGAATTACGACTTCCTTAAGAGCAGACAAATTAGAAGAAAAATGGTTTCAAAGAAATTTGTATGTAATTTTAACCAGAGAAAACCTCCTGTCCATGATGCACACAAACCTAATAGAACACATTCCTTTAGAGGATGCAATTTAGGGATTTGGAAAAAAAACTTTGCCGCCCTGCTAATGTTTTGGTCATGCCTTTTTTTTATTTAGCAGAGTATCTCAAAAATGATCAGAAAATTCAATGAAATTTGGTGGAAAGTTAGGTAATGGGCTACAAGGTACACGTGATTACATTTTGTTTTGTGGATCAAGTTCCAGGTTTGCATCCAGGGATGATTTTAAAGGATTTCTTAACATTAACTTTATCAACATTACTTTTTACAAGATTTTGACTACTGTGATTACTTGCATTTAAAAAATCCAGTTTGTCCCATGATTGGGACAATACGTGTTTTGATGCAGATCAAACATTTCTGAACATTGCCATTCTCTTGATCTCTAGTTTAAGCTCGGTATTCAGACAGCTTTTTAATTGACACAGAACAACCTATTTCTCCATCAACTCTGTGGCAGCATTGCAATAACAAGATGAAATTATAACATAGTATTGCTCTGAAACACAAACATAGAAACAGACCAGTGTTCACAGGCAAGTGATGCCAGTCAGACTGGAGTCCTCTCAGAGCCTTATATGCTCTCTCTGTATCCTGCATGGACTGACATTCTCCCTGCCATGTGATTTATGACACATCATTTGGAGCATACAATTAGGACTCGTAAATTTGCTTCGAAAACACTGAGTGCTCCTATCTGTGCTCGGGCAGGAGATCTGAACACTCTGACGGCAGCAGCTCCCCCACAGAGACACTGGATAGCACACAACACACCACCACAGCATGACGACCTCCTGCCTCACCTATCTGGAGGATCAAGTCTCAACAGCTCCAGGGAAGAGTCGCACTTGGAGATTCAGGGAATGTCCACCATGGTGGGCAATGTCAGCCAAGCGAGTAAGCAGAACTAGCATATCTTTGATGGGAAACCACTTACTCATACGTAACTGTGTTGGATTTTATGATTTCAGTTTAGGCCTGTACTGGTTTGCTAACATCTGTGATATTCCTTCACCGGGGACCAGTAAAGCTCTTTATAAAAACTCTTACAGTTTATGTAGGCTAAATTCAAGTGGTCTCTCCTGACCAGCAAGACCTCCTCTTCTGTTTTTCCCAGACTCTCAGCACACCTTATAGAACATTAAAGAGAGAAATAAAATGACAGGAAGAAAGAAGATGAGAAACTGGGGTGATCTAATCCAGCACAGATAACGGTGCTGAGGTGTAGCTTGAAAACACAAGCACACAGGCTGGGTCCAACTTGGATTTCGACTTGCCAGTTTGGCAAGCGCACAGCTTTGGACTGTGTTCAGGAGGGGGAAAACAGACGTACACACACACACATATGGAGAACAATAGAGGATTAGAAACCATTGAAATGTTTGCATTTTCTGTCTGATGCAGTTAAACACCTGCTGGATTTAGTCTTGTTGCAGATGCTTACAGTTTCAGTGCATCTTTGTTCGGTGAGTGAAGGATCACCGGTATGTGACCCGTCCTCTGATCAGAGCAAGTTAAACAAATTCCTGAATGTCGGTTCTGGGTGTTCTGATGCATAAGGACCAACAGTTCTCTGCCGGTCCTTGTGCGTCAGACAAGTCATACAGCAGATGGAAAGTCATGAGAAGGCTATAAGACAAAAGTGAAAGCAAATTAGGGAGGTTTTAAAGCCACACAGGCAAACTATTTAAATGGAACTACAGTATCAGCGGAGGTTCTGCAGACTGGCTAAATGATATTATTCTGTAACGTATGGATAGTTGCATCTGCACCCACTAAAAGTGACTAAATTAAACTTTTTTTATGCAGGTGGTGTTCTTTTCTTTGTCTTTTCTGTCATGGCTATTACTGCTCATGCTAACTACACATTTCCCCTTGTATTTATTACAAAGAAACCACTGTTGCAGCTGTTACTGGAAAAGTAAAACACTTCCTGTGAACCACAGGACTTTCCCGGCATGTTCAATAGAGCTAATGTAAAAGGTTTCATGCACAGGGTATACTGTATGTTGAATCACCGTTCACTGGCTATGAAAACTTCTCAAATGATCTTTTTAAAAGCATGCTATGCTAGTTAGTGTTAGTGATAAAGATACAATGAAGCAGAGGGTCAGCTTGTCAAGAATGCCAGTTTGCATCATGCCTGGGAATCACACTCGTACATGCAGGGCATCTTATAGTGACAGTATGCTTGAAGAAGGCCAAGCCCCTCACACACACCGAGCAGCAGAGGAATGTCACAGGGGGCAGGGGCCATCGGCCTGGGTCGGCCTGACCTCCACAGTTTGCTCCAGTAGGGCAAATGGGCCTTCACCCTGTAATCCCACCACAACAGGGAGCAATGGGGACAGCTCAGGCAGCTCAGCCTCTGTGAAGGCAAGAAACTCCCTGCAGGGACGGACTCCAATAAAATCTCTTTGTTCCCCAGAGAGCGCTACATCTCAGGTCCTCATCAATGCTTTGGTTTGGGGTTTCAAGAGAAACTAAATACCCTGTGGCTGCTTTCTCCTCGCACTCTTTGTTAGTGGAGTAAAGGGAAGACTGGAGTGAGAGCATGTGGATTTATTAGGCCGCTCGCAGAGCTCTGAGTAAACTTATTAAAGCAGAGCTGAGTGATAGTCATAAAAGACTGAAGATATTTCAGTGATCACAGGCATGGAAAGACAAACACTGAGGCCACAGGGACATTTACTTTTCAAATTTAACTTTCCCTTGATTAATTATTTTATTATTTTATTATATTATTTTATCCTTATTGTTGTGCTTGTGTTCACTATACAAATATAATTTATTTAGCAGTCATATTAAAGCACTCATATTTAGGGATGCAACTATAGATTATTTTCATCATTGATTAATCCTGAACAATCCATTAGGTTTGTTCTAGATAATGTCAGAAAAATGTGAAAAATGCAATCACAAGAGACAAAGATGACATTTGAAATTGCTTGTTTTCTCTGACCAACAGTCCCAAACCCATATTAATTTCACTACCATAGAAGCTAACTGACAATTTGTATTTTTGCTTAATAAATTACTGAAATGATTTTAGTTATCAAAATTGTTGGGCATTAATTTCTGAGCTCACCTTACAGTTTCAGGGGAGGCTGAGTGAATGTACATTAGATATTACATTAGTTATCCAAAGGAGATCACATACAATAGCCTAAATATGTATGATTTTACTGTTTCCCACTTTCCCAGAGTAGAAACTGATAAATGCCTTCAGACTGAGCTTTTCTAATTTATTTGGTGTAATCAGAAGTATGTCAAACAGCAATATCAGGCTGTCTTGGGTCAATTGTTGAGTGTCTAGGCATCCAGGAATTGAACTAAACTACCGGGGGGGGGGGGGGGGCGTCCAAGCTTTGTCTGAGGGGGGGCCCAAAGTCTCAGACTTTGAAAACCCCTGGCCTAAATGATTAATCGACTAATTGTTTCAGAAAATGTTAAGGAATACTAGACACTAGACAGATCAAATTTTGGAAAAACATTCAACATTCAACTGACTGATCAAGTCCATGTAAATTGTCCACCTAATTTACTGTTGAGTTCACCTCAATTCAGAGGTCATACAGAGAAATAAATCATATTTCCTGGATGTTATACTCCTCATGCAATCAAAATGACTAAAGCTGTAAAACAAGTCTCTGCTGTGTATTCTGACTCACTATAAATTATTGACAATGACACTGTTGTTTAATCGCTCTCAGATTTTGCACAGCTGTTGAAAATCAAATAATTCGTTGCAGGTACAAAAATGATTCAGAGAAAGACTGAGATAGGATGTGATTATAGAGAAATGTGACTTCTCTGTCTGCAAGGTAATTTTAAAGTAATGGTTTGTTTGTTTCTATTGCTATGGAGATAAAAGATGAGTGTTTATAACTGAATACCAGAGGTGTGGCCTTATCAGCCGCATAGTTTGGTAGCCAACATACCACAACCTTCTAATTAGCATTTCCGCCTTTTGGAAGCACTTTGAAAACCAGAGAGGAATTTGAATTGCCAGCATGAATTATGATAACATTTGTTCTTCTGCTAAGTACTGCATGCTATCCTATAATGATCCTCCGGATGTCAAACCTCTAAATCAGCTGTGACAGAAACTTTGCAAGAATATTCACATCTATGTCATTTTCATGGAAAAATATTTTAGAATGACAGCGTTCTAAGTGCTAATATGACAGAAAGCACTAAACACAGACAAAGTAGCCTTACGCTCTGTCAAATCCCATTTGTTAATGATTCTTCAGTTGAATCTCTTTGCATCTATTGGATATCTCAGCATGTGAGAAAGGAGAGGCCACAAAGAGAACAATGGAGAGAGTAAATATTTGATCTGTCTATCTTCTCGGCTGTGTCTAGCTGTCATTACAAATAGAGGGTGAGATGCAAAAGATTGCGTGGCTTGAGTGTCAAATGACTCATAAGCATGTGTGAGAAATGAAATATGGTTTTAATTGAAGTGTAAATGTTTATGACAGTACGAGAGACATCAAAGCAAACATCAAATTACTGTGGCCGCTATCAGAGGCTGTTAATAATGTTTATACCAGTTGATGACTGAATTGTCACTATTGCATTTGTCAAGCAAACAAACACATCTTTTTGAATGGTTGTCTGTCAGTATGGAATGTCTCAACATCCACTTCTCATTATTCAGGCCAGTTTCCATTCAAGTGAAGCACAATTAGAAAATCCAAGATGGCAGCTGACCCCATCCCACAAGTACAGAGAAACACATCAACTGAAAGCATCAATCAGCAGCAACAGTTTCAGAGTCTGAATCACTTAAGGTTTGTACTAAAGCTGAGTGAGCCAGAGAAAAAAGCATGCCTGCAAGTCACAGGTCAAACACAAAAAGCCTCTTTGTCCTGGTCATATCTGTGCTGGATGGTTTCCCATAAATCCAATCCTGTGATTTGAATGTTTAATAGTCATTTCAAAGAGTTCTGGATTTAATTATGAAACCTTCAAAATCTAATAAATGTACCCATTGCATTCATTTCATGAAGCAAGGGTAATGGTTAAAAAAATGACTATTAAATACTAAACATACCTGATTTGAGATTTTATGTGTCTTTATGTGTCATTTCATTCTTTTTTAAATTTGATGTTTCATATCATATATAATTTAAGTGATCAGGACCATGTTTAATTAACACTTAATAACATTAAGTCACTTAAAATAATTTAAAAAGCCTAGCTGGCACCCCCTACAGACAGAACAGTCATCTGCCCAGATCATCACCAACCCCTCAATTCATTTTTCTATTAATTCAATTCAATTTTATTTTATTTTAGCACCAAATCAAAACAGAAGTTATCTCAGGGCACTTTTCACATAGAGCAGGTCAAGACCGTACTCATTAATTTACAGAGACCCAACAATTCCCCCCATGAGCAAGCACTTGGCGACAGTGGCAAGGAAAAACTCCCCTTTAACGGGAAGAAACCTCAAACAGAACCGGGCTCTAGGTGGGCGGCCATTTGGGGTGACTTTACAGGGAAAGAAGGAGGGAGGTGGGAGAGGGGGATGGGGTGGAGAGAGACACAGACAAGCATAATAACAACAACAACAATAACTGTAACAACAATAATAATAATAGAGATGTGACTTGTGGTAATAATAGCAATAATAGCAGTAGCAGTGATGGAGGCAGGACATCCACAGGACCACGCCACAGTCCCCACGGCCACCATTCAGGCACTGGACCTTCCTGTGAGATGAGAAAGCACAAAAACTCCAGGAAAGAAGTCAAGTTAGTAACCTGCATTAATGGTACATGAATGCCTACAGATGGAGAGGAGGAGGAGAGGAGAGGAGCTCAGTGCATCATGGGAAGTCCCCCAGCAGTCTAGGCTTGTAGCAACATAACTAGGGGCTGATCCAAGGCGAGCCTGGCTGGCTCTAACTATAAGCTTTATCAAAAAGGAAAGTTTTAAGCCTACTCTTAAACATAGAGAGGGTGTCTGCCCCCCGGACCCAAACTTCAAGATGGTTCCACCGGAGAGGAGCCTGATAGCTGAAGGCTCTGCCTCCCATTCTACTTTTAGAGACTTTAAGAACCACAAGCAAGCCTGAATTCTGGGAGTGCAGTGTTCTAGTGGGATAATAGGGTACTATGAGCTCTTTAAGATATGATGGTGCCTGACCATTAAGAGCTTTGTAAGTGAGGAGAAGGATTTTAAATTCTATTCTGGATTTTACAGGAAGCCGGTGTAGCTAAAATAGGAGAAATACGATCTCTTTTTCTAGTTTTTGTCAGTACACATGCAGCTGCATACTGGACCAGCTAGAGAGTCTTTACAGACTTGTTAGCGCAGCCTGATAATAAGGAATTGCAATAATCCAGCCTAGAAGTAACAGAGGCGTGGACTAGTTTTTCTGCGTCTTTTTGAGACAAGATGTGCCTGATTTTTGTAATATTACGTAGGTGAAAAAAGGCAGTCCTTGAAATTTGTTTTATGTGGGAGTTAAAGGACATATCCTGGTCAAAGATAACTCCCAGATTCCTTACGGTGGTGCTGGAGGCCAGGGTAATGCCATCCAGAGTAGTTATATCATTAGATAATGTGTTTCTAAGGTGTTTAGGGCCAAGCACAATAACTTCAGAAAATTGCAGGTCATCCAGATCTTTATGCCCTTAAGGCACGCTTGAAGTTTAGTTAACTGATTTAATTCATCTGGCTTCATTGATCAATATAATTGGGTATCATCAGCAGAATAATGAAAATATATGGAGTGTTTCCGAATATATTTAATATTATATTATATTATATATTATATATATTAAAAACAACAGATGCTGTATGTTTCTTATTGTTGGTCATAAAACCATGCTACATGCCCAGTGTTTTCTATATGTTGTAACACAAAGTGAATTTTCCAAAGACAACTCTTCCGGGGGCTTTAAAAGAGAGTCAGCCCTCCTTTAAAAGGTGGTGCAAACATTTTGTACAAATAATAGATTCAAAATGGCTGCTATCAAGGTTTTATGCAGCAAACAAGGAAATTTTCCTACAATCTCAATTTTTCCATATTTCCCTCTCAGGCCAGATTAGAGAATGCTCCAGTTACAAAGTGGCTTTACAGTTATGTGGAGTAATGCCATGTCTGAAGCTGGTCTGTAATTGATGATGAAAGGGTGGCTGTTTTTCTTCCACAGTACTCTGTTTTGAGGGGTGTTGTGCTTCACAACTAAATGGTCAATTTTGTTAAAAAAAAAGTGAGAAGCAGCAGGGCAGTCTGGCATCACAACAGCACTTTCTTTACATTATCACATCCAAAGGCCCTGTTAGACAGATCACTGAGAGCATATAGAGAGACAGAGAGAGACACAAGATATATTGGAGAGATGGTCCTATACTTTGTCCTATAGGCTGACACACACACACACACACACACACACACACACACACACACACACACACACACACACACACACACACATACCACATCCAGATGTGATTCAAGCATCCTCTCTGCATATATGCATTTGTTGCTGTGTAGCTGCTGGCATGTACCAAGGTCTTATGTTCCCAGAAGTGTGGAGTTATTTCCATGAGCATGTGGGGAACCAAGTAACCGCAAGAGCGCTCAGATTACTGTCAGTAATAACATCTCAATTTGTTACTTGTTTTAATATTATAGGGTAAAAGCGGCACAAAAGCAACAACTTGTATTATAAATTGCCGTGGTTGTTTGTCTGAATATATGTACTTGCAGATAGATTATTTCTGCTGTATGAGTTTTTAATGATCAGATTCCAGCTCATAATCAAGACCTGACCACATGTCCAAGGAATTATGCTGCCATATTCACATTTTTAAAATAAAATATGACTTTAAAAAAGCCATGTTGTACTTTTCTGTTACAATATTTTAACTGTCCCAAGCATGTAAAATATGATTCATTGTAAACAGCAACTTTTTCAATCAACCAATCATCTTACCTTCAGCTGCACCAGGTGCACACTGATTAGTTTTGTTCTGCGCATGCACAATCATCTCCACATCTGTGGCTGACTAGCTGCAGGTAAGTTGCCACATGCTGAGCTGTTTCGTGTATTTTGTCAAACCAGCAGTATTTTATGCTGTTGAGAAAAGCATAAACGTTATTCGGCTATTTTAACAAGCCTAAATGTATATGGGCAGTAACAAATAACACTCTTTTTCTCCCCTAAACGCTGCTGCTTCAGCCTAGATAGCATCTGTGGTAAGTGAGCTAGCTAATGACGTCGGGTTGTGGATTAAATGAGAAGGCTAACTGAATTGACTTTGATGGCATGTTGCATTTTAGACGTGACTGAAAATTAAAACATCTACTGCTGCTTTACTCCACAGATACGATGTGGGTTTATGGGCTAAAACCATAGACTGTATATATAGAGGCTAAATCAGTGAAAAATAGGTTAACCCAGAATAATATAGCCTACAAGATACTATGGTAGAGAGATGCGCGCGAGACAGAGGAGTGCCAGCTTGTTAAAAATAGGGTTGCAGAAAAGCACGTGCACTTTCCAGGCGCCTTTACTTACCACTTTGTACCAACTTATCCAACTATTATTATCCTGTTTGGAACCGATGTTACAAGCTAAACTGATATAACAAAACAATATTACTGTAAATTTTATTTAGCAGAATGGTCCCTGTCAATTTTATATTATATATAATATACTTTTGGATCATTATTACTGATTCATTATCATGTAAGCAGCATTTTAATGTTTAAAAAATTAATTAAAAAAAACTGCTGGGCAATTCTATACTGTTAGATAATCTAAAAAGATGCATCATATTTTATAATATAATATTTTCTTATATGTAAAATCCTAATCTGCAAACAGCGAAGTAAAAAGTACAATAATCCCCTCCACATATTATTAGTAGCTATGGTAGTAACATTATTAGCAACAGACTTACTATCAGTGTTCCATTATGTTTCATCCTATTTATGTATATCCCTTGTCATAATATTTTCAAGTTGTTCTCTATCAGGCATTTAACTCCACCTGTTTTGTGTCAGCTTCTGTATGTTTTACAGTCAGGACACTGAAACTAATTGTGATATTATTTAGACTGCAGTCTTTTCAATAGCATCCAAATGGTGCTTGTTTATTTTATTTACTTACTCATTTTACGGCATCATATTTAATTTTACAGATCTTTGATCAAAAGCACCTGCCATTTAGCAAATTTGTTGTTGAATTCTTGGTCAATTAAATGCAGAGGAAAACACCCTTTTAAATAATGTTCATCAGGTAATAATTTCCATTTTAAAAGTAATGTTTCCCACTGCTGGCAGGCAGCAAGCAGGCAGAGTGCAGCCAGAGGGATTAGAGCCATTGTCAGCAAGAGAAAAGGCAGAGGGGCGCACAGGAAATGATTGCAGCCCCATGGAGGCAAGTCAGAGGCCAGTCCCGCCGGTCCAGCTGCTGCAACCCAGTACTGAGAGAAACAAGGAAAATGCCAGGTCAGTAGAGCGTTCAGAGAAAGACTGAGGCCCGAGCACAAAGAGCCGCAAGAGAAACACTCTGAGAGGCCAACACGTGGAGAGAAGAAAGAAGTTTAAAAAAGAAAACACCAATGTAAAAACACATATCCTCCTGAAACACACAAGATTAATGTCAGGTTTTTACACTTAAACATATCAAGACTTTGATTTGTTAAGTAACCTTGTCCTCTCGGCTGCACAGGGTCAGGCAGGGGAGATCGGTGCTCATAAATCATACTTGCTGGCGATGGCTGCTCAGACACATTGCTCAGGCATGTGGAGAAGGAGGAAGTACGCTAGTTTGATTGCCCGGCACGTTACTCCATGTAGAACCAAGGTGTTTTCTGACTCATTGGGCTT
Organism: Scomberomorus guttatus; assembly: GCA_038419695.1. Lineage (NCBI taxonomy): Eukaryota > Metazoa > Chordata > Actinopteri > Scombriformes > Scombridae > Scomberomorus > Scomberomorus guttatus. Next base: position 6,089,589 of record CM076460.1, on the reverse strand, counting down.
TTATTAAGAGCAGCCGCAACTCTGGAGGTGGTAATTGATTCTGGCAGAAGAGCTATGGCTCACTGTTAGACCAACATCTAAATGTAAACAAGTGGAGCCCAGCTAGTGTGGAATTTCTTTATTACCTGATATAGCCATTAAAAGGATCAGTGCCACTCCAATAACAGAAAATTGAGAGATGGTCTCCAGGTCTGTCGTTTTGCCCGTCTCCAGTTTCAACTTTCCCATATGAACACGTCCGCCACGTCAGATGTGAAGACCAGAACTGAAAACAGCCACAAGTGAACTGTCTATCATCTATCAAAACAAAAGCAGAAAACAAACAAACAAAGGCGCAGCTTGAGACTCCAAAAGTGCAGACATGAAATAGTTCCAGCCAATGATTAAAGCAAAAAGGCAGGCAGGGTCTTTCATGTGGGGACCATCCCATATACCCCTCCCAGCTTCAAGGCTAAAACATCTCTTTCCTCTGACTGGCAGGGACGCAGACAGATAATTTCTTCCGCTACACTCCCTAACCAACAGTACAGCTCAGGACTAAAAGTGTCATTGCAAATAATTGGTTTCTCTTGACCCGGCGCTGCAACAATTAAAATGCCTCAGTAACCCTGGTCTTGTTTGGCAGAGAAAAGGACAAATCTGAGAGCAATTGAGGTCTTGGCACTACAGAATTACGGCCCATAGAAGATTTCCGACCTTCTCCTTCTCGGAATCTATTTACCTTCGTCAGAAATCACTGACTTGCAGTTAAGGGAGAATGATTTCCTTTGCCAAGTTTTTGGGCGCAGATGTTTGAATCTAATTTTACAAATTGTAACAAATGCATACTGACACAGCAACAGCTGAAAGAGCAGAGAAGGATGATTCAGAATGAATAAAAACTTGAGAAGAACGATATAGTGGAGAGCTGAGACAGTATGCATGAATGGAGAGCAGGATTTCTAGCCCATTTCAGGCAGTTCAAATGATCTCCGGTCCTCCATTTGTCCTGTTAATCAGCCTCTATTAAAGGTGTTGAAGTGGCATCTGCGCTCTGACCTTCACCTACATAGAAACCAGCCAATTGTGTGCACATGTGTGTGTGACAGAGAGAACTCAGAGTACACATGCAAAATACAAACGTTTAACAATTTCCATTCTTTGAAACACCTCTCACATCAACACACTCCCAAACGGCTGCTAAGGTTAAGAATATAAATACACCGATTAAAAGTCTGGCTAAGTCATTGTGATAGACCAAAGGCGTATCTGTGAAATATTGCAAGGATGAATGATTTAGAGATTAATTCCACAGTTCTCATCAAAGCCTCTCCAAGTACTCCAGCCAAAATAGAGCCGGACACACAGCTGCACCTTGTTGAGGAGCTGGGTTGATTTAATCTGTGCTTAACATGATCTAATTTAAAGCTAATACAGCCCTTGTGTGGTCGAAGCGCAGCACAACTTAAGACAATCAAACTGATAAGAAGAAGTGACCTCTGTTGAAAAAGAGAACGTTCTTAAAGGGCCCTAAGGGCAAGACTGCACTTTTCCGTGATAGCCTGATAGCCTGTTACCTGGCTTCTCCAGACTTTTGTTCTGTTTTGTTAGGTTTGTTTTGTCCTTACTCGCTAACAAGGATAAAATGTTAACCAAACTCAGTAAAAATTGTATGCAAATATAGTTGGCATCGCAATGAGCACGCAGCTCAAAGTGGCAGCCTCAAGCCATACAGATGATTGGTGCGACGCTCCTGGCCCTGTGTCCACCTGTCACAGCCGGTGATTGTTTAGCAGCAGTAATTGTACCATGCTGGCATGAAAGCCCACAGGAAATCCCTCCAACAAAACGCCCGCCAGGCTGGAATGTTGGCACTGCGCTGGTACTCGAATCTTTCGTTCCAGGGCAGCACAGGCCGAGCTTAAGGGCCATGTGACGCAGCGAGGAATGCTGGAGGCTGATGTTGGGTCGTAGGGGGGAGAAGGAGGGTCGGTGGTTGTAGGACAGTGGTGGGGAACCGTCGAGGTTAGCAGAGCATTTGGGGAGGGGATTTGGGGCCAGCAGCCGAGGCGGTAGTGCTAATCCCCAGTTGGCAGGCTTAAGAGAAGTGTGAGGGCCTCTGTGCTGAGGAGGCCGTCCATCACTGTGAAGTGCTCTGTGTCCTTTCTGTCAAACGTACTTAAGGAGTGAGGGGTGCTCTGCTTTGACACTGGTTAGAAGTACACAACAAGAAGCCCAATGATGGCGAGGTTATGATAAATCTCATTTAATTTCAAATTGGTGCAACTGAAAAGAAAGTAAGGAATAATCCCATAAAATGAATAATTAGCTACACATTTTGATGTGATGTTGCAGGCTTCACGCTCATTAAGCTTTCAACAAAGTCGTCATTTCGAAAAACTTTAAACTTGATTTTTTTATAACAAAAATAGTATTTTTGCACATAACCCATTACACTTGATTGTGGGAAGTTGTGTTCTTTCCCTTACTATGGCATTTTTCATAGTTTAAAACGTTTTTGCTTAGCACCCATACACTGGAAGAAGTAATTTGGTGCACTGCTACATCACTTTACTCATGAAAAGAAAGTAATTTATACATACTGTATTTACCTGATATCTGTTTTGTAAAAAAGAGTCTCTAGTTGCAGGAAACATTTTAAATATGGCTTCTTTTAGTAAATAGGGTTTCTAGTTGTCATCAAAGATGTTTTGTGACTAGCCAAGTATCTGCAATTTATGATCACTAATGCGGTGCCCGTTCAAAATGTGCCTGTTCAGAACCGGCTTGGCCTCCGGTATTGCAGAAACTAACATTCTATTGTACGCAGATGTTATTTACTATAATAATGAATTTTCAAGCATAATGAGGACTGCATTTAAAAATAAAATACATAACAGAGAGCTTTTGAAAAAATGTGCTCTTGATCATTTTCTGTGGCTTCAGTTTGGATCATTTCAGTGGGTATATTTGATCAAAAGATTTGTGCTTATATGAGATGTACTGGTTTTGAACTGCCCGTGGCAAGTAGCCTAAGAGTCTGTCCAGTCTTGATTAAAAGCTCTGGTTTCACTGTCTGTCTTTTCTCTTTTTAGAGCACGCCATGTGAAAAAAAAAATTTCATTTTCACTGTACAGCTCTGATCACCAGCTGTGCCCATGCTCATGGTTTTATTATTATGGGGTACAAAAAATCAGAAACATAAATATTTTTTGGTGAAAACAATGCAGAGATTTGAGGGTTTAATGAACTCTCACACCCATTTTCAGTAGTTTTTTCATTATTTGACTATTATGCACGTCGTTTAGCCATTTCCAGTTAAGTCCTATGCAATTTCCAAATCATCAAATTTTTTTCTGAGTAAAAATATCCACTCACACTAATCCAAATTCATTTCCAGATCCAGAGAAATGCTCCATTCCAGCAGGGGAGGACGGTCACCACTTTAACACCCCGCTATTTCCTTATTCCTGGACAGCATACTCGCGCTCAGACACAGAGCTGAGCGGCTCACCGTTCGCTTGTTTATTCAAAGTTTATTCATATTAAACGTGTTGCATGTCCGAACGTATTTTTGCTGTATAGTCTGTGCTCAGACACAGAGCTAAGCAGCTCGCTGTTTGCTTGTTTATTCGCAGTTTATTAATATTAAACGTGTCACTATCCAAGCACGCCATGTGAAAATACTTTTCTCTGACTCACTGTACAGCTCTGATCTCCGGCTGTACTTATGCAGTCGCAGATCTCTGATGCCCCGCCCAGCTGCTGCAGAGCTGAGCGGCTCGCTGATCGCTTGTTTATTCAAAGTTTATTAATGTTAAATGTGTTGCGTGTCCAAATTGTACCAAATTCAACACTGTACTTCCTTGGGTCCTAAGCAATACACCCGCAAGTGTGAAGTTGATCGGATCTGTTGTGATTTGGCAATATATAAATAAAGTTGACTCGACTTGACTGACTCGACAGACAGAGAGAGATACAGAGAGTCCTTCCTTTATAGTTAGATGGCTGCTGAACCAGCACAGCTGTGAATTATGGTGCGCTGTGGAAAGAAGATTGTGATGCAAATTCTTCAGGGACCATATTCGTGTAGGAATGCAGTGTGATCAAACCCTCTAGGCAAAAGTCTGGTTCCACCACAGAGGAGAGAAAGAAAGAGGGAGGGACGAAGGAATGGTCAACAAGGAGAAACAATCTGTCATGCGTCTTCATCTCAATTTGCCAAAGTTAAACGGTCTGATTAGGGGAAGGAGGGAAAACTGAAATAATAAACACAACACATGGCCGAACTGTACACCATTTAGGACAAGCTGGACAATCACATGTACACACCTCTACTGAGAGGCTTGAGAAAGCGTTGATCAGATATCTCTGAACCATTCAACACAGCAGATGGCTGTTGTATTAGCTTTGTTTGTTCGTGAAACTTTTGCCAAACAGAGAGAAATAAAAGCTTCTTTAATCATTTACTCGCCGTAAGATAAACATTAAATGTGACTCCATTGATGCACCACACCAACTGGCTGGTTGTGGAAATTCAGATCCATTTGATGTTATTGTCATTGTACAAACAAAAAACAGTTCTTTGGGGGTCACACTTTCTAAATATCAGCAGAAAGAAATGTGAAAGTAAAACAAGGAAGGACGATACAAGACTAAACTTTACAAGGGATTTTTTCACAGTGATCTTGGTGATTACAGAGTAAAACAAATGTATATCAAAGATTACATATTACTGTCATGTATGTGATTTCTACCTTTACTTTTATTGACATGTACACAGTACAGTGCACAGTATATTTCACACCAAAACAATACAAACTCTGCTGTTGTCTCAAAATTAGCTGCATGAGTTCTTTTGTCGGTTAACAGGCAGACCCGGGTCACTCACACACACTCATGAATGCGCGCGCGCACACACACACACACACACACACACACACACACACACAGCTTCATAATACAAACATGAACCCGACAAACAAGACTGCTGCTGTCAGTCTGCAGCTGCGCCCCTCCACAAAGTCACACAAGGCCCTGAAAGGACAAATGTTTGTTTCCCTCTGCAGAATTAATGAGGGCATCAGTTCCTGCCACCTCCGTTCTCTCTCACCGACAGACTGCGCCCTGCTCCCGCTCTGCCTGGGCTTGAAAGGGAGAAGTAAATATTAGGACTTGACTATTTAGAAAGAGTTGGAAATGTGCAGCCCACAGCAGGGCCATGAGAGGGGCAGCAGGAGAAACAAGGAGAAATGAGGAGTGAGCGGTTCCACTGGCAGAACATCTGAAATCTGCTCCTCAGGATGTGACAGCTATGTGCGCTAATTGCTTTAACCCTTCACACCTACTTGCTCCTTGTAATGGCCCTCCAGCTATTCCTCTTCAAATAAAGATTAATCTCGCCTCACTTATATACATACTACAATTGTTTCAATTTAAGACTGTAATACTGAGAACAAAGCAGTAATGAGGGTGTATTTGGTAAGCAGCCAGCTCACAGATTTACTTTGACATTTTGGGAAATACACTTATTCACTTTTTTGCAATGAGTTAGATGAAATGACTAATGCCCCTCTCATGTCTGTACGCTAAATGTGAAACTACCACCATCAGCTGGCTATACCTAGCTTAACAGAAAGACTGGAAACAGAGGTAGAAGGCTAGCTTAGCCCTGTGTCAGTGTGGTATTAATCTTCTCATCAAACTCTTGGCAATAAACCAAAATAAGTGTATTTCCCAAAATGTTGAATTTTTCTCTAAAACAACAGCTTTGATTTTTTTATTGTGTGTATTTTGTCCTGTGACAGACTTACAGTTGCAGAGCAACTTACTGCAGTGTATGAAGGATAGCCCGCGCGCGAATTTATTCTGAGATAAGAGCGAGCTGAACAGCACATGGCTGAATAGTATTAACACCGTGTCTGAAATGGGTCGCAGTCACAATCCAGCGATTACTTCCAATCGAAACACAAACATGACCTCTACAGTGTTTCTTGATTACGTATTTAAAGCAATAAATTGGCTTCCATGTTGTCTTCCACCAGAAAAGCTTGTTGTAACTTAGTTTAGTTATGGACTCGTACTTGTTAAAGTCCACTGTTGCTCCATCTACTTCATCCACTGTTGTGAGCTGTTGATAAGATATGCTTCTGATTACTTTATGTTTTTTCCATCATATTTCCACTCACACAGATGACACTTGAGTCTAATGTGGCCAGGAAATACTCCATACATGCATGACCAGCTCCAAATGTGCTTTGTGTTATTGAATTCTCAGTGCATCTTGAATGTGTTCACACTTGTATTTTTAGCTGTGGAGTTGTCATTGGAGCACCCGAGATGGACTTTGCCAGCTGTGAACTGGCCCACATAAACAGTTGCGAAGAGACAGTATTTGTACACATTTTAAAGAGCGCCTTTCCGGAAGTATTTATTGATACAAGATTATACGACCGTACCCTGATTGCTCGTTTGTTGGGTGAGCGGAGTTGGATGAAGTAGGTTAGTAGGGAGAAGCAGGATGAATCTGGGAGTGGAGGAAGTGAGACTGAGTGTAGCAGCAGTGACTGCTCCCCCCGTGGCTACATCAGCGTGTAGATTTAACAACCCATTCGAGGGTTGAGTCCATTCCAGCTCTAATAGAGGCCAGTAAATCAGGCTGGCGTCAGGCTGCAGGTATGATATAGTAGACCTGCAGCCTGTGGCGGAGGTCTCTGGGTCGGAGACAGCACAGTGAAAGGATCTGCACCATCATTGCTCCTCAGAGCTCCACTCACAACTATTTGACAAGAAAAGCAAAAGAAGGCCAAATGTAGCTTGTTTAGTCCCCCCTCCTGTAAGAAAAAGAAGAGTTTTGTCTCGCAGTGACTTTTCCCTGGTGGTTAAAGTGGTTAAAGTGGTTAAAGTACTGGTTATTACAGTTAGAAAAAACCTTCAGGAGTCTTTCGTAAAGGTCTTTTCAGTGTTCAATAAAATGTTTGTTGATAAGTTCTTAAAGATTTATTCCAGTTCATTACATCTTGGGCCTTATCTTTGTAGTTTTGGCCTTGCGTTCTACTGATAATAAGAAAAATATAAAAACACTACTCAAAAAAATGTGGGGATGCCAGGTCCAACTTTAACCTACGATACTTACTACAGTTGTGTTTGCACACAGTTTTCCTGTACAATGAGAGATTATTACTGACACTGCGGGTGTACTCACTTTTGATTTTACCTTCAAATAAATTGGTTTAAATAATCTGGCTAAACTATTGGTTTATTTACAACCTGTCTCATAATCTGACTACTGGTGTTTCTTGTTCCCAGCAGATACTTGTTGGGCACATTGTTATCATAACTGATAGAAATGGGCAAAACTTTGAAAACGAGATCATGTTGTATTAAACTAGAATTATCCTACAGTTTAAGTGTAATAATGTAACCCATTTTTTTAAGTATCACATGGTCTAAATAATGTATTTCTGTTTTTCTTCCTTTGAAGAAATTAAATTATAGGGTAGAAACAATGAATACAATGAATACAGAAAATAGAAGCTGCTGAACATCAGCACAAATATCAGCCAAGATATGTCTTTACTGATTTGGCTTTTCAAAATTGGTGAAGCTGTAAATATTTCAGCACCTGTTTCACTTTCAGTAGCAGATTATTGATGATTGATGGTGGCACATAGTTTCCAGTTGGGTATTCTTAAATCGAAAAAAAATTACTCTTTTCCCACTCACCAATCAGACAATTCACAAATCAAATCAGTGCTGCAAACAGCGCTAATCACACATAATGGCTTTGCTGCCCCCCCATCCCCCCACTCAGTTTTTTGCAAAATAAATGGTATTACCTCATTCAGGCTGAGAAATATGGAAGCAATTAAAGAGAGGGGGTAATCTGGCTACCATTCAAAATTACCCTTATGTTACAAATGGAGGAGAGATTGAAACAAATATGCGTGTGTATGAAGCTGATTCCCTCCTCACGTCCATTTCTTTTTCTTCCTATAAAAAATGGTTCTTTTAAATAAGAGCTCAAGTTGAAAGATTTGCAAGGGCAAAAGATTGATTTACTGTGATGCGCTTGAGTTGCAGCAAGAGAAGAAACGTCTGAATTTTATGCCTTAGCCATTCATTTGGATAACTTGAGAGAACAGCGTCATTTAACCAGATCAGTGGGGATTTGAGCTGTGCACTGAGCTCATAGAGTCTATCTGCTTTAAGCCAAAGCTGTGTGTATGTTTCAGCCACTCAACAACTGCGGCTGTCGAGGGAAGTGGAGGAGCAATTTTCGCACTTAGGCCTGAGCTTGTCCTCATGTTCCAGTGCTCAGCCTAAGTTGTCTGGGTTATCAAAATACTGAAAGAAAGTTATACAGTGATCACAGCCTCCTGAATTAACTGACTCAGAATGAAAACCTCAAAGAAGAATGATTCTCACATTTAACCTTTGGGCTACAGTCACAATGAGAGCGGAATATTTGTGAGAAATAAACAGGATCCCCATCTGTTTTTAATATATCAATATATATATGACAAACAAAGCAGTCTTCCAATATCCACTAGTGTGTTTATTTTCCAAAACTGGACACTGAAACAAAAGAGCACACAAGTTAGGCTATGCTGTGCTACAAATGAAGATCCACAAATCAATATGGAGTGGGACACTAAAATCTATTCAAAATGTTTCCAAATGTTGTCTTGATTAACAGTGAAACTACTAAAATCTGTTCCTAAGTAATATTAAAAGCATATTAAAACAACAATAAACATCTGTGACACATAAAGATACTGTAAATCTAGCAAACATATCTATAAACAAACAAAAAAATTGATCTAACCCCACCGTTTCCTTTGCATCAATTGACTGATGGAAATAGTAATACAAGTATTAATACTTATACTAATAAAACTATGTCTTGCGTAACATCACCTCTTTGTTCTCATGTTTTCCTTTACATTCCAAATTTTTTTATATCTGCCATTAACCAGAATCCTTTGATCTGATTTGCATGACATCAGTCAACTTGGCAGCACATGACAGCTGACTGTTAGATTAGGATATTCCCCAGGAAAAAATACTTCATGCAGGGTGATGAAATGCAAAGGGAATTGGCCTGACACCTTAACTGATCTGTGGTTGGTTTGTGGGGCCGGGCCGCTCTATTTATCAGAACATCACGGCTGATTTTAATGCTGCTGGCTAGGTGAATGTTTTTCATCATTGGTCTTCTCACTCTAGCCTTAAACAGTGGGAGGTTTTATGTCAGGGTACGGCTAAAATACTCTCTGCCATATTCTCCAGATATGACCGACTTCACAGGATACACATGTACTCACACATTAGTCGAAAACCCTCTTAAACTAAAGTAATCTTTACATTTGTGGCCCAGTATTCTTTCCTTGAATTATATGCTGACGTTTACATAGTTTAACTCAGCCAGACACTGAATAAACATGGCGGTGTTTCACTGATCTTCATGTGAATAAAGCCGTGCCGCTACCCTCTTTAACCCCTCTCAGTAATGTTAGTTAGTTAGCTGTTTTTTCTCTGGGTTTGTTGACTCCTCAACTGAGGGCGCAGCCTGCTCTGTCGGCCCCCTGGCCAGATTTACTGTGATTACACGGACCAGTGTTTACTTTTCCCAGCGTACTTAGCTCGCTGTTTCTTTTATTCATATTAATTCAGCCTCGTTCTTTCTCTCTCCGCGGCTCTTTTCATCCATCCTTCCTTTGATAGCTTATACTGAAGGTCTGGCATCCAGATAGACACTGATTCACTGTATGTTGAAATTATGTCAGTATAAATTTATCTGGTGCAGCGTTTTAAAGTCCAGTTTAGTCTGAAGATGAACAAGTTCGTTTTCATCCCAAACAATGTGACATGTTGTTTAGCTTATATAAATTAAAGTGCTTCTACTCCTATGGAGGGTGTACAACTCAGAAATTTAAAATAATTTAGTGCGATTCTGTTTCACTGATTTTTTTAAACACTAAAATGAGAATATAATATAGATTTTTGTTTGTAGATAGGTGAATTGAATGAATCCTTAAAATCCCTTCCAGTTTTGCTGTCAGCTTTGAAACTTCAGTTAGATCATGTGCCTATACATGGCCAAGCTTTACAGCTGTTCACTGTGCAGCTGTACACACACACTATCTTGATTTGTGTGCTATATTAAATTATAGGCTTATTGCGATTACATTGAGAGACTCACTGTGACTCATAATAGAAAGCTGAAAACCTGCTCTGTAACTCAGCTCCTATTTCAAGTGTTAATAAAAATGAAAAGTGATGCTATTTTAAGGAAAAAGAAGGTTTACATTTAAACTATAATAAATTGTAATACTGGAGTCACATGTTGTACTTTTCATGTTCATGACTTGTATCTCTGCTTTCACATTGTAGTCTTACTCAAATTCATAAAAAAAATATTAACATAGATATATATGTGGTTTGGCAATCTTTTGTTGATACTACACCTGTTCCAGGATTTATTTTCACAATATTTAATCTGAAAGAGTAGAAGAATAATTCAAAATGAAGGCATAGCTTAAATTTTTATTTGTATTCACTTAAAGGTATTTGGCCGAATTAGTTTCCGACTAAACACCATAAACTCGTGGTGGTGTCAATGTCTGCTCCTCAGCCATCCACTGGTTTGTCTTTATCTAGAAAGGTGCATGCTTTGCATGATCTGCTATCTCCCAGCAACGTGCCTGAGGACACACACACACACTAAAACAAAAAATGGCCTTTAACAGCACATACTGCTGAGGTCCTATTTAAAGGCTGGAGGGTGAGGGTGGGGGTGGGGTCTACAAAAGTCCATTTACAGTACGGGTCAGTACATCTGAAAGCCTTTACCACTCCAGCCAAATTCTTTGTCTCTCTCATTCACAGCTAGTTATCTAGACCGCAGGCTACACAAAGGCAATTGGCATTATATTGTCCGGGCTGACATTAACCCCTGATATTTTCACTGCTCTCCATTAAAGTCCTCTTTTCCTTCTCTATTACCAGGCAATTCCCACAGAGCGAGGGGTCACACCAACCATGGAGAGATACTTAGATACTTTCTGACAAAGACAGAAAGAAAGAAAAGAAACAAACTGCAGCAGCGATTAGTTCCGTTTTTTTTTTTTGGTCGTCTTTACTTTTGTTTTGTCTTCTTTGGACACAAAGGTGCTTAACAGCCCAGATGAGGGCCGCTCTAAAGCTGTTTTTTAACCTGATCCTGGCCAAAATGGCAGCCCATTCATGTCTAATTTACTCAAACAGCCACTCTTCCGCTCTGCTTTGTGTTGACAGATGAAAAATGGGAGAATGTGGGCTAAATTAATGTTAACAATAGGTTCATATTGTGTTAATACATTCAGTCCTCACATGAAATGTTGTTTTATTGTGTGGACTATGTCCAAGTGAGATAGACAGGGTTAGACAGAGGTCAGCTGAATAGTTGCACGGCTTAATGATAACAATGGTTGCTCAGAGGGTCACTTGGCCAGGTTCTGCATTTCCAGACTAAAGCAGGTCAGACTTAAGGCCCTATCTAATCTTTAGAGGCATGATGAAATTACTGTAATATCATGCTTAGTCGTGATAATTTAACGTGGTATTGGTGGGTGACAAATTCCAGGAGAATTTCTTAGCTTGATTTAAACATTTACAGTACCAGTCAAAAGTCTGGACAAACCTTCCAATTCACTTGAATGAGAAAGTGTGTCCAAACTTTTTACTGGTACTGTACATAAGCACAATTTCATAAATTTGACTGAAACTGACAATAGATGAAAAAAGTGGATAAGTAATTTTGTGAGACATATCATATCTATCTACGTTAGAAGGTCAAGAGCTCAGCTGATTCCATCATTGTCTGCACTTTTTAAAAAGTGCTGTAAATGTTTCAGACAGTATTGGATGTGTTTAAAATGTACTTTCTTTTTTCTTCTGACTGTTTTGCACCACGTTTGAAATGTGTTAAGAGTAACATCCAAGCGGCTTGGCATCACACACTCACACAAACTCAGCCACACTAATATCACTCTGGTGTCCTCATAAGCACTTTTTCATCCACTGATAGTCTTCAGTCTCTGGCTGAGCCACCTGTACTTTGGTTTGAGGACGGCATGCAAGTCCTCAATCAGCAGGTGAGGCTTCACATTTCTGTAGCAGTGAACTCAGTGATAGACAGCAGTGTGTGGACTCACATATACACACACACATACGCACACCTTATTCTCTCCAACTGCCATGCTGAGGAATGCCAGTGACTGAAAAGTCCTTGAGGCTGTCGACAGACAGGCCTGTGTGCAGACAGAGCAGACCCCCGCTCACCTGTACACAGCAGATCCTCCCTGCCCCCAAACCAAAAGACCACAGTACACCGTGTCCATCCTGACTGCCTGTTTCTGCTTTTAGACAGCTGCTATACAACAGTATTCACTGACTGAATCTTTAAATAGATAAGACTTCTTAGAATTCATTGTTCAGTTACTCCACTCTGCAGTACCATGCATCGTCTTTAGTTCTCTGTTGGAACATTAACAAGGTTTGTGTATTCAGCGACTTGGCTTTGCATCTGGAATCTGGAGTCACATTTCTCCTCATTACCTGAAATAGATGTGCCTAATCAACTTCTCTTAACCTATGTGTTTGTGGCCCAAAATAAAACAAAATGAAAAGGACAGCTGTGAAACAAATCCGGCATCATAAAATGGCCACTAAAATCAAAATGACTGGTGATAACGTTCCCTTCAGCTGATTTGGGGTTGTTTTGGCAGATTCTGTGTGCGTCCACAGGCTAGGGTCAAGAAGTGTTACAGCTCCAGTGAGTGTGCAGCTTGTGCAGGCTGGTGCTGCGATGTATCATGTGAGTTCACAGCATGGGCCCTACATCTTCCACAGCTATTTCTGTCAGTGTAAAATCATGAGAACCACTTTAACCAACACAAGGCTGGTCAGAGGGTAATATCTCAGCTCTACACAGTGCCAAGTCTGTTCCCCCCCAACAAGCCAACAGTCTGGCTATATTTCCAAAATAAGTTAGATTTCTGTCTTTTTCTAATTTGATGTTTAGTCATTGGAGGTCTGGCTCTCTGACAGATGAGTTTTTGAGTGTTAAAGTTGTGATAGGAGTGACAAAAAAAGCCCTTTGCAATGGCCTTTGTGAGGATGTGGAATGTCCAAACAAACTCTTTCCCAGGGTTTGGGTAATTCAGAGAGGCTGTCAGGTCAAACCCTGCAACGCATTACCAACTGTGTCGAACTGATTTACAATCACAGTGTGCTATAAGTTGTTGTAAACTGTTATTTTATAACACTTGGATTTGCAGTGAATTAGACTAAATGCTGCTTAGTTTAAAAATAATTAGGCTTAGAGGTTATGGATTTGTCATGGGGTTAGAATGAAAATAAGCTACACAGTAGGTCATTAAAGGTGCAGTTCAAGGAAAAGGAAACAAACATGCAATATCCATGTAAAGATGATGGTGAAGATCATTTAATTATTTTATAAATACGTCTTTCTTTATTTCAGTATACAAAATAAGAGTATGTACATCCACACAAAAGTGGTTTACAAAATCCATGAGTTCAGCTCATATGCTCTGAAAAATAGAATATATTTTGAACTGCCTGCATGTCAGACATAAAGGAGATAATGCACAAATTCACAAACTGAAAAGTCCTTGATTTTCTTCTCTCAATCCACAGGGATGCAGACATGACCCATGTGAAGATCCACGCAGGACACATGGTGAGAGTCCAAAACATCAACCACAAAAATGTTCCATGATTGAAAAGTACTTGAAGTTCCCTTTGTGTTCCTTTTTCCTCTTTTGTCCATTGATGCAGAGGGGAAAAAGTATTAATAGTACCTAAAAAAAGTACCACACGAATCCATCAGAACCCTTTGATTTCCGTGGAATGAAGCCAAACATAAGTCTCTGTCTAGAGAAGAAAGAAGACAATCCCTCTCCTCCAGCATAAAATCCAATATTATTTCTTTTTTATTAGAGATATAATAAAATAGACTTTCAGTATCCCTGTTGGGGGAATTTATGATCATTAACAAGAAAAAGAAAATACCCAGGAGGACGGCGGTTTTTACATAAACCGACTGGCACTGTCACCACACTCCACGTCCAGGCTTGTGAAGCGAAGAAGCTGAGAAGCCCAATTGGCAGTTTGGAGATTCAATACAAAAATGATACTGACACAAGAATAGACGACTTCTCGTTGAAATAAACATGCTAAAGCTTAAGACAAAAGTAAGCCTTCTTGGTATTGTAGTGCTTTGGTTAATCTGTAGCCTTGGGTGGCTTGGCACAAGTAGAGGACAGCAGGTGGGGCCAGCAGTGGCACAGACTCATTTGCAGACGTATCTCTCCACAATCCGCTCACACTTTTTGCAGGTTACGTAGCAGCACCAGTGGTATTTGCAATGGCAGCGCTCCACCAGCTTCTCTGTGTACGGGTTGTAGCCACGTCCACAGCACATCAGGTCACAGCTGTCACTGCCGACGGAGGTTTTGTTGCACTGCCTGAAATTATCATAGACAAAGAAAGAAGATATGAAGTTTGAGATTTTATTTTGTTTTACAATATTACATTTTCCTAACCAATTCAGAGAAAGGGGAGGGTATTTTTGGATGAAAGATAACATATTTCCAGTTTGGTTTCCTGTCTAACACAATTAAGTTTATAGCTCCAATCTAAAACATTTTGTCCAGCAGTCTGTACAATCTCACAGCCTGTGAAGAGCCCACAATAGTCCTTTAAATGTGCTTGACCGACCGATGTGCCTTAACCTTTTGTTTGTTTTTTTTGTTGTTTTTTTTGCTTTCATTTTCTTTTTGTTTTGTCGATGCTTAGGAGCCTCTCATTTCAGAAGCCCGAGGCATCTTGAATGAGCGGAGAATAGCCCCGCCGTAAATCACACTGAATACACAGGGCTGCCCTCCCTCTCTTTAGCTTGCCCTCTCCACATTATTGCATTGTTTTATGATGGCAGAGTGTTAATGACCAGTATGGTGAGAGAGACGCTGAGTTGATGGCTGCTGCGGGAGTGAAGGAGAAGGAGGAGGAGGGACAAGAGTCATTGAGAGTGTAAGACAGGTTTATTACATCGGTGGGAGCTGGGAAATAGACAGAAACCCCCACGCACTTATGTTTTTTCAGGACCAAAATCTCATTATATCACTGCTGTGCTGTAAGTGGAGCAAGAGGACAAGACTGTGCATTCTGTAGTTTACATCAGCTGGTTTAAAGAGGGACACAATAATGTAATTTAAGACTAAAGAACAGGCTTCAATAGTTTTCACCAGGGATCACACTTTATCCATTAGCGGCTGCCGCTAAAATTCACTTTGCCCCTGTCCCAGATTCTCTGCTTGATTAAAAAACTGACTCTACTAGGCATTTCTACTGCTCTCAGGTCTTGTGAATGGGTCAGAGCTAACAATGTAGACAGGAGGTCAATTCATCCTCCTGTCTACACATACAGTGTAAAGACTGATAAAAACATCCTCAAGTGGTCAGCAGTGAGCAAGAAATCAGCGGTGAGATGATCGTGGCAAAGCAGATGGCATTGTGACCATGTAACCGAGTGTTATATCGGTCTAGACACATATGAGAATAATCGATACCCACACAGATACACTCACAGTTACTTATACACAAACAACAGCATCAGGCCGGGTGCCTCGTGATTTGGCAAAAGCACTGATGTTGCAGACTGTGTGTGGCTGCCACGTTATCAGGCTGCAGACAAGGGATGCAGTGAGTGTTCTTGACATGAAGCATGTCTTCTGGTTATCTGTAGAGTGGCCTATGGTCGACGCATGATATGGCAGTCATATGATGTATGACATTTATAACATACAACAACATCACGTGCCATTTAGTAAACCTTTTTATCCTCAGTGGCTTACACAACCATGATTGCATGCTGTTGCCATTGAAGCAACAACAGTACACGTTGATGCCCAGAACTTTGCATTTACTCTTTGTTAACATTAGTTATCAATATAAAGTAGGGTTTGTCTTGTTAAACAAGCTAACAGATAATCAGTGGAACAATGCTGGTGGAATTACATAAGATCAAGTTTTCACATTTGCAGAGAAACTTCAGCCATCCCGCTAATCATCCTCAAAAGTCCCATGCAATTCAAACCTAAATAATAAAGTCTGAGATATGACCTATCCTCTGCAACATATTTATGGGAAATTTAAAAATTCAGTAAGCTTGCAAAATACTGCCGCATATGTTTGCCATATTTCCCTGATATTAGTTAGCCAGATCTCAGACAAATTCTCTCCTTGCTGCCAACTAAGTTCTCACAGAGCTCAAACCAGCAGCACAAAACAGTGTCCCAACTAAAACACTGGAGCAGAATAGTGTAAGTAAACCTTTATCTTTGGGAAACCTTTAAATGTTTCTCAATCTGTGTGGCCCCCTCCAATCGATATCAACTCGAGTGCACTCAGTCCTAAGAATAACTGCATTAGTCATTGTTTCAGATAGAGGGATAAGGACTCCAGTCACAGTGGCCATTTCAGTGACACATGCTCAGACAAGCCACAGACAGAGCACTCTCGGGGGCCCGCTGGTTGTTATGAGCCAGCCTGCAAACTAAACGGTGCCACCAAGCAGGCAAGCACTTCACTAAAGTCAACATCCTGGATGAGCAGACAGTCAGGATTGGTCATTTACTTTTTTGTTAGCTGCGTGGGTCTGTTACTGTTATGAGTCATGACAATAAATCTAACTCCAAACAATAGAGAACTATCATTACGACCAAAATCTCCTCCTTCTTATGCACACGCACAGCCAAACAGTGTTGTGACCTGGCAGTCTCACCTGTCCTGTGTGCCCACAGAGCCCTGTTTTTCATTCTTGGTACAGAAGTCCGGGGAGCTCTGCAGGTAAACCAGCTCATTATCCCTCACTGGCCTGATGTCAATGTCTTTGGGCACCAGCTGCTTGCGTGTCCCCATGGGCCGGTGAACCACTTTGGTGGCAGACAGGTATTTAGTCTTCAGGTCCATAGCGATCTCCCTCAGGTCTTGCAGGCCTCTCCAGCAGGTCCTTATGGAGCAGGAGCCAGACACACCGTGACATTTACACTTCATCACCATCGCCTCTCTCAATACCTAGATATAAGAACAGAGGACATGTAGGTTAGATAGAGCTCACTGTATGTGGGGCTGACAAACAATAAGCCAGGTATACAAAACATTCACCCTTGCAAAATTTTAGAAACATTAGAAACATTTAGCATTTTCCACTTAGATAAGATAATAAATATTTTATTTGAAGTCCAGTAACAAATTTTCACTTTTTAAAAAATTGTTACATAGTTCTTACTTGTCTCCCAACTTCACTGTTGTGTAGGTGCATCAGTTTGTTGGCATGGGAGCCTGCGCGCTTCATCTTCATGGGAGCATCAGAGAACTTGGAGCCCATGATCAAACCGTAGTGCAGGTTGTCAGCACAGCCACCCCAGCGGTAGCCAGGCTCTGGGATCTCCGCAGGAATAGGACCACACGAGCACAGCCGCAAATCTCCAGAAGTGCACGCCCGTGCTATGGTGTGGCTGATGGTTGCTGCAGACAGGGCGTAGACAAACGCAGCCTCCCTTGTTCCTGATGAAAGAGAATAGAAGCTCATATAACACAAGTTTTAAAAGAATACGTTGTGTTTTTTAGGCTCTGACAACATAGGCATCAAAACAATACAGAGGTCATTTTCTTTGGAGTTGTAACACTTTAGCATGAATTGTGTTCAGAGGTCATTAACATTTACCATATTAGTAGCAGAGGACACATTTACTCAAAATAGGTGATGTTGGAAGTTTAAAACAACTATAAGTAGAAATTCTGCTCTTCGTCTATCCTGTTTCTCTATTTTCCTCTAATCTTTTCTACTGTCTCTGGAAAAGAAAAATTGACTGCCTGCACAAAATGTATCTATCAAACACAGTCCATCACTACTCATGCAGTAATGCAGAGTGAGCTCTGATGTAATTGGTGGTGATGTGTGTACAAGACAAGCACATATGTTAAAGGTCAAAGAGCAATTGGAAATATGGGAAGAAGTCATGTATGACTGTGGGCTGGTTAGATCAAAGCCATCCCAGGACAGAGATGAGCCATTTCCTGTTCAGTGCAGACTGTTCATTTGGCAAATGGCAGCCATGTCCTTTCTGGGGAGCACTGCACACCCCACCCACAACCTAGCAACTATCTCTGGCAGATTCAAGGTCCCTCTGGCAATAGAAACAGCTAAGTTAGACTGGAAACCAAACAGGCGCTCAGTCAGATAATGCTGCGGATTTCAGAAATAACAAGCCAATTATTAAATCATACAGAATGTACACATGTTGTGGAAAATGGGTATTCTCAAATAACAGCTTCAGTACAAGTCCCCGGTGAAGACTCCTCAGGAATAAATTATGAAATAATTTGGCTGACACCAAAAAAGGTGGAAAGATGAGGCAACATGTCATCATAAAACCAGTAATCATTTTTGAAAAGGACATATTTCTGTATCAAAGCTCTTTAGATAGCAGTCATGTTAACACATACAAATACATTTATTGTGGCATCTGAGTGCAGACACGTTGAAAGGGGTGAGGGTCATTTCAGCAGTTGCTGTAAACTGAACTCAATAAATGCAGCACTTAATGGCCCTGGTTTTGAATTGTCAAGCACAACCATAAACAAGAATCTTGTGGGTAAAAAACTTGGAGCGGCTCTTTGGAAACAACAGCTTCCGTGCTGTCATTCCAAACTGTTTATGACCATACCTCGGTCGAGGTCTGGCCGATACTTCGGAGCATCAAGAGGAATATCTATGGAGGAGCAATTCCAACGCATATCAGAAAAGGACTTCTGACATGTTTTCTTGACTTCGCGGGCAGCTTGGATAATGGTTTGCATGAGCTCCATGTTGCTGCGGCACAGCTGAGCTTGGGAGGACACCAGGCCAGGCAGCAGCTTACAATGTTGGGTCTGGTTGATGTGTAAAGATGCAGGCATGTGTGATAGTGCTCTGCAGGAGAGGAAACAAAAAAACAAACAAGGTTTTGGTCAGTACGCATGATACAGTACATATTCTCTTAATTGCAGTGGTGATGATTGCTTAATTGCATGTTTTTTGTTTTATGAGTTGTGAAATGATCGCGTTTATGGGAATAACAAAGAATGCTATGAGTTTCATTTACAGTGGTGTGTTAGCGATTTGAGATTCTTGTGTACACATATTTCAAGCCTCTGAGACACATCAACATTGAACAAACAATTGAAAAATCAAAACAGATAATGCTCCAGGCAGGGAAATGTTTTGGCATGCGTCGCAGAAAAGAACCATCTTATCACAGTGAAAATCCCAAAGGAAAGTCAGCTGCAGATTCATAAAATATAAGTGACATGTTCTTGGCACAGGGCTTTTCTTTTGTTAAAGCACAGAAGAGGCCTTGAGATATGCCAAAAAATATAAAAACCCCTCTAAATTCTGATCTAGTCAGACGAAGAACTACATAGATCCCTCAACATTTGCATTTTCCACCACGGGAAGCTCCATCCTCTGTGGCCTCGGTTTGACATGATGCACACATTTGATTTAAACAATTTAAACTTATTGGGGATTAACTTAATAGAGAAACCACATGCGGAGCAGGTTAGCTCTGATCTCTGCTTTCTGTGTTCGTGAGAACCAGGCAACGCCGCCTGCACCTCGGCCTGTTTTGGATTAGAGGCCGAGGGGCCGCCACTCTGTGCCCAATGATAAGCTGTGACTCCACTGGGCTCGTGGTAACACAGCACTCGCAGGTGTTTACAGCCGCATCTGTTTTGCATTGCACCGCTGTGCATTATCAAGACTGCGGGGCTTCTCACTTAGATTTAGCACATGCCATCCCCACTTTCATGGGCACATCTGCTTAAGTCTTCCCACTGAGTATTAAAACCACTCATTCTGATAAGAGGCAGTGAATCTTTTTAGTTAAGTCAACGCAGTTGTGTTTTCACAGTGATCTGACATAAAGCACATGGATAAAACCTCAGATAAAAAAATACACAACAGAACACGAAAATCACTGAACTGTGCAGCAAACGTCAAAAGGTTTATAAGAATACCAAACCAAACCATCCAGAACATTCAATTGAAACATAAACAAATCCAAAAAATAGCAACGGGAATTTTATGTGCTTTCCAAAATGATTGCGAAAATTATTGTTTACTTTTACCGTACCATAAAAACAGTGCGGTGCGAGTACGAGCAATCAACAGTTGTGTCAACATTTAAAGCATCGCAGCTTCCTTCTAAAGTGCACTATTTTTACACTGATTTGAAGCCTGACCAGATTAGACAGAGCAAGCAGTGACATCACTGGCGCGCTCCGTGCTACCATGACGCCCCACCATGTCTGTCTTTGCTATTCTTATCTTGTTATTATACAGCCGGGCGGTAAATTTGATCGGAGATCATGGAACTGAAACATGCCGTCTCCTTTTACCGAAGCTGCATTAAAGTTAATAAAATAAAGAGGTTTCCTTTCATAACCTGAAGACCTGCCAGCTAATCTACTGTCCCTTTCATGAGATACACATGTACAGAACACAACCTCTCCCTTGATCAGGAGCAACTTGAGGAATGTTGGGGCCCATTTCAAAGCTGCCATGGGCCCTCCACTCCATAAAATACTGAAACATGCAGAAAAGAGCCACACAATATCGCGTATCTTCATGACATCATCCGCTTTGACATTGTTTGAATGTAAAACAGTGTAAAGATGGTGAAAGGCCTAAAGAATGAGATGGCGGCACTCATGAGAATACTTACAGCCATTTGATGCCAGAGCAGACCTGAGACAGCAGCAGAGCAGTGAGCACACCAAGAGGCAGGACATGAGAGCTGCTCCTCATGGTTGGACAGTGACTCCAGTTCACACAGGACACAAATACAAAGGACTGTTGGGTTTCTTGGCTCAAACTTAGAAGTCGACTGTCATGGCACAGCCTCCTCTTCTAAATCCTGTAATAAATAACATAAATAACAACAATGCCATTTGTAACATTTTTAGATATGGAGTATTTTTGCTTGATTTATTGATGAATACTATTTAAGAACCACTGTGAAGCTCTGAAAACCTTACACGGTTGAGATCTTCAGAAGATAATTTAAAGATAATTTCAAAACAACTCAGAAAAGTCTGATAAAATTATTTTAGTTTTCTGTCAACAACCTCAGATATTATAAACGTTTAATAATGAATAGAACGAAAATGAGCAAAATGTCTGTTTTTAAGAGAACCGTTCCACACGGTTCACCAATTTAAGTGTTTAAGCGCACTATAAGGAAGATCCATGGTCAGAATAGCACATCAATCTCATTCTACATGCACATAAACACACAAGAACCAAGACATGTAATTGCAGCACATCCCTGAAGGACAAATAAATATATTACATTTCAAAGAGAGAGTAGCACTGTATGAAGTACAGGCTCAGTGTCACAACACTGACTTTCCTTGGTGAGTTTAAAGTGACTTTATTTTACTTCATGTTGTATAAAAATCAATGGTATTTCTATAATATAAAATAATAGAAACATGGGATAAATAGCTGCTTAATCTGTTTTTTAGTATCCCACCAGGTGATGGTCAGGTTTAAGGGGTGGACTATCTGAGCTATATGCAAACACATGAACTTTTAGAGATAGTAGCGTTCAGACAAGGAAGGACGTTTCTCATGAATAGATGTTATCAAGCTCCTTGGTTTATTTAGATATTTGTGTCTGTAATTCAGTTTGGTGTTACCTCAGCTCCAACTTGGATAAATGTAAAGAGTTTCAGATATAGGCTACTGACAGTAGAGGGCCAGCAGGAGAGATCAGCGCATCAGAAGCATCATCTGATAGCGCTTTGAGCTGCTGATAAAGAGTTTAAACTGAGCGCGTTAAACACACAGCTAGCTGATAATGGGCCTTTTTAAAGCACCAGTTCCGGTCCTCGTCGAAACTGTGTGAAATCACTGATATTAATTATTTAAATGAGCTAACTGAAACTCACCAGCCGACTATTGTTAGCGGCACTAGACCTCTGAGACATGTAGCCTAATAAAAATAATATAATTAGACCATTTAGTAGGCTGTCGATTAGAAATAAGGAGTTCCCTGAGCTTTTTCACAGTCTGGCGTCAGGTCTGTTTGACTATAGGCTCAAGGAGATTTACTGCTTAAATTTACATTTGGCCGAAATGGCAGCTCCTGTTTCCCCCTAAAAGATAAAGACTGATAGCCTCACACACCATCCGATGTGTCTCTCATCAAGCCGAGATAAGCTGCACACCGAGTAGGCCATAAATCATAGCTTAATTCCCAACCACCAGCAAAACATTAACAAGAACATTTTTGTAAGAGCCTTAAAATAGGCTAATGTTTGCCAACCTGCCTGTGAAGTCAAACGTCTTTAAAAAAGAAAAAAAAAACCTTTGTCTTCACAAGCAGATACTTAAAGACACTTTAAAGGCAAAAACTCCTCATGTTGCACTGAAGTTGTGATATTCTGACATGAAATTAAAATACGTGACTGTAAAATATGTGGAAAGTAAACTGGTGGAAAAAATCAGTTTCTCCTATCTCAGACTAATCTTGGTTGCAGTTCCTCCCACACTTTTTTTTTCCAGCACATGAAAGAAACTTTGTATTCACTGTTAACTTTAAACGCGTCCTATCTAACACACAACAGCAGCATACACAAACTTTTTCCTCCAAACAAGTTTCACCTCACCTTTGCACGGCGTTCACCGTTCAATAAAAACAACAGCAGGAGGAAAAAATCAAATGAAATCTCAGCAGGTCGGAATATCCTTTCAGAGAGTTGTCTGTGTCGCTATCAGCCAGACGCATGAGTAAAATCCAGCGTGGGGTGGTAGAATAGCTCCGCACAGGTACGCATGGTGTGTTTTCAGAGCGGTGAGTGTGTGAGTGTGTGAGTGTGTGTGAGAGAGAAGAGGAGAGAGAGAGAGTGAGCCTGAGTGGGGGCAGATCAGCTCTAAAGTACCCCTGCCCCGCTTTGATCTCACTGCTGATGTCAGACCCGCATTAGCATAAGAAAGCACGCTGCAACCGGGACCAGAGCGGAGCCGCTCGGAAACGCCATAATGAAATGTTGTTGGGTTGATATCTTACTGAAAAGGCGCTGGAATAGTATCATACGATTCCCACAGGGCGCTGAAGTAAGTCAGAGTGTGTCTGTGATGATGAATAGCCGATTACAGCTGCTCTCGTATCAAACTCCCATAAAATTCCTTCAAAGATTCCTCAAGTTCTCAAAGGACAATTTGCAGTGACCTTATCATGCTCAGTGGTAGCCGCTATTTTCATGTCACCAATTATTCTATAAAACATTTACATGACTGTAAAACTTCTATTGGAGTAGAGAGATTATGCTGGTACAAATAAGACCTTTTGTAAAATCAGATTTTGGATTAGAGTACTTTTTCTTACAGTGAAACCAAACCTTCACTCCGTTATCCAGTTTTATTTCTTCTTTACAAAGAAAATCTTTTACTAACTAACTAAAGTTAATACCTACTTTTAACACAATGTATAGGGGCTATTATTTGTTATAAAATAATTAAGGTCTATATAAGTTTTAGCAAAGACTATAAGTGAAGTAACAATAGAGTAAAAAGACCTTAATGACCTAGACATTCATGTATTATAAGCTATTTTATATTTTATTAAGTTATAGAAAAGATATAAACACTCATAATATTGGTCCAAAAGAATGGCAGAGGTGGTGTTATTGTTCCAAACGCTGAAACTAAATAAAAAATATACTGTGTTTGTTAATTTGAAATGTACAGCCTTATGGAAAAATATGGACTAATTCAATCATCCCGCTACAATTGCTGAAAATGTCCATGTCTAATGTTTTTCATTAAAATCTGTTTAGAAACTGTATTTTACATTCAAACGTTGTTGCGTGAATTTTTGTTTCTTTTATGCGCTCAAACCAACAAACAGAGAACTGCAACCAAAATTCAATTACGGCTCGGCTGGCTGTACTCTGCACAGTACCCTCGTTTTGTTTAAAAGTTATTTTGATAATAAATGTTTCTTAAAGTAATGTCTAAGTGAAATGTCAGAGTCACACACAGCCTTTCTGTCATTATCTGCGCTGAAGAATGATGTGTTTTTTAGATAGAGGTGAATTTGAAATGGGAATAATTTCCAATTTGAAAGGTAAACGATGCTCTGAATTCACTATGACACTAAAAAAACATTTTATTTATTAGTGTGGATACCATATAATAGTTAGAATGTATATCTGTTGTAATACAATGTGACATGATATTGTGGTATTCCAAGTACACACATGCACACACTAATGCTTTCCAACATATGTTCTTTAAAAAAAAACTGCAAATAAAACCTTCCTAAAGTTACAGTTTTCCTGCACTGGCTGATTTCCTTAAATATTAACCACACTGTAAGTGATATGTTGCAGAGCCAGCTGTGGGAACGTAATGTATAGTTTTCCTGAGAATCTGCTGCACCTCCAGAGCTCAGACAAAGGCAATAGTGAGCTGTTGTCCAGACCTTGACCTTGCAACTGGTATAGCTAACATGGCTGGCCTCGTGCACTGCTGTCCGCTCCACTAGGAACAGCAGATCAGGTGTTGTCAAGCTGTCTCTGTAGCAGACACATTTACAGACCACAACAAGCCCGTTTCCCCCGGGAACACCTGGATCCTGTGTCTAAATCTGTTTGCCAAACAGGGTCTACTGCAACATTTCACATAAAGTATGATGACCCCATATGTATGTCTCTTATTTACAGTGGGGCTGTGATCCTGGTTCCAGGGACACTCGATGTGTTTTACGTGTCGGTCAACTGTGAATGGGCACAGGTTGGAGCGTGTGTGGGAGTTGTGGAGCTTCCAGCAGGACCGGGCCCGTCTACAGAGAAACTTTTTACACTCAGGCTCTCCATTCCTGAGCTAGGATCAACACGCAACCCCTTGATCTTCACATCTCACCTCCCAAGCAACACAGAGGGGGGAGCACACCTTCTGGGGAGACGGGGGTTAAGTGAGCCACTGGAGTTTATGATAATGAAATAAGTCATGTCATATAACAGCAGAATCAGAGCTGAGTTATGAGAGATTATCCATGTCTATGATTAAAACCAGCTTTAGGGAGATAATGTTGCAGTTACATTGGCCTTTTTAACTGTCACTATAATCAGCTTTTGACATGGTGTGATTACTGGTGAAAAAGCTACAGCATGTCTCTGACAAGATGTCCAAAATAATTTTTTCAAAGTTCACCTAATAAATTAGATAAATCCATTTACATCATGGCATATCATAACCACAATGAAACATTTCAAAAACCCAAAAGTGTAAATGCACATAAATAAAAACACTGTGTGTGCAATATTTCACAATTAAACTGTATATTACAATTCTTGTTTTGCAAAAACATTTTCACAGTTTAAATGTTGAAGAAAAATATGCAGTTTCCAAACTGACAGAATGAAGAATGTAGTCAGCCCCACTCCGGCTAAATACAGTGGTAATGTTTGGGAATGAGTCCTCGGGCTCACAGTGTTAAGTCATTGTCCTTCAAATCTCAAGAGGATCAAGCCAATATCACGGATCTGGAGGCTCACTGTTGGGGGGAGGGGTGGGTGGGGGGAATTAGGACACTCATCTTTCACCCAGGAGGATCAGAGCCTGAATGGGTGCAGAGTTACTATTATGCCCCTGAAAAATGCTCCCATGCTCCCATCAGGATGTATATTAAACTAAACTGAGCTCCGACAAACGAACAAGTGACTTATTAGTCAAAAGTACATTTTGTTGTAAAAATGTACTTCAAGATGATTTAAGAGGGAAATACAAAAAAAGAAAAAGTAGATGGTGTGTTTTCTTCTTTCTCATTTCTCATTTTTAATGCATAACCATTATTACACAATACAAAAAAAAATTTAAGCTCACTGCCATGTTTATATCATTAAATCGAATCCCTTTTTATTTTGTCAATTTTTGATAAAATGGCACAAATATGTGAACCACAATGATGAACTAATAAAGATTTAACTTTGAGGTATGTTCATTT
Source organism: Scomberomorus guttatus (assembly GCA_038419695.1). Lineage (NCBI taxonomy): Eukaryota > Metazoa > Chordata > Actinopteri > Scombriformes > Scombridae > Scomberomorus > Scomberomorus guttatus. The sequence continues at coordinate 6,063,487 of CM076460.1, read as the reverse complement.
CTGCCTGCTCTCTATTACCAGCTAATCCCATTTGACCATAGAGAATTTTTCAATCAAAATTAAAACCAGGAGACTGATTAACAGCCATCATAAATGCAACTAAGCAAGAACTTAAAAGGGAATTTTCAAATTGAAACAATCAGTGAACTATATCCGTAACGGTTACTTTTCATTTTGCCTCTTATCTACAAACACCGAACGGCACAGGGCTCTGCTGCCAGCTGATTATTGACAAATAACAAGAACATTATGCATTATAAATAGTATCCCTAAAGGGTAAAAACTATCAAGACCCGCAGAGGGACAGTGACAGCTTCGGATCAGCCATGTGAAAATACCATCACCCTCCGGTGTCCCTCCTGTGAAAGCTGCCGTAGCTCACAGTGGGGATTGCCACAGAAACAACAACCTCCATCCAATTTGTGCCCTGCAGGACAAGACTGGACTCACATCTTTTGTATGCCATTTGTTTATAACCTCTGTCTCTATTGTGCTTTGAGGACAGAGCCCTTTCAAGTGACAGATGGGTGGCACTTTTGAACACGTCATGTGGTCCTCCAGACTGCAGAACAGCCTGCACCATGAGCTGTGTGGCACCGTTCGTGAAGCCTGTGGCAAACACAGTCCAGGAGTTTAACGGCGCTTTGGGATCATTCCAAAAAAACAAATTATCATGGGTACACTGGTCTGAGCTGAGGTTATAAAAGTCACGTGCATTATGGGATAACTACTCGAGAGAGGAGTGGATTCCAGTAATACAACTAATTAAGCACATTACAGTCCTGTCACATCACCAGAGCATCATAAATCTGAGCTAAATGAGTCCATTCACTGCATGAAAATAACCAAACACACTTTAAAAGGAAAATCCACCCTAAAACATGTTTTTTTTTTACATTTTTGATGATTAAGTCGTTTTAACACAGACTGCTGTCACCAATTAGAAGATCGAGACATTGACTGATGATGTCATCAGGTGACATGATTTGGAGTGTTTCGACTGACAATTAATTAGTGACTAAATCTATCGAATAATAATATTTTTGCTCACTTCCTGTCATCCTAGTAAGTTTGATTTGAATGTAGAGTAGGAGTTACAGCTGTGAATTAAAAGATGTGTCTATAATAATAATATATAATAATAAACTTTATTTATATGGCACTTTTCTTAACAAAGTTACAAAGTGCTTAACAGAGAGAAGAAAAAGGGAATTAAAAAACCAATTAAGAACAAAAGAAAAACAAACATTATAAAACAGATGTAAATAAAATGAAATTACACAAAAATATAAACTGTCAGAAGTGGGATAATAAAACAGCAACACATGAAACATTCATAAAAGCTTTCTGGATAATAAAACAGCAACATATCAAACATGCAACACATAAAAGCTTTCTGATAAAAGAAAGTTTTAAAAAGAGATTTAAAAGACATTAAAGATGTTGCCTGTCTGATCTCAATAGGCAGACTGTTCCACTGTTCCACATAATCCACCGAAATCCCTGTGAATGCTTGTCATAGTGTTTTGGGGTTTGTTTCATTATTTATTGTCTGTGGAGCAGCTGCAGGAGTCTATTTCTGCTGTTCAGCTGGTCAAAGCCATGAATTTAAAACCAAGCTGTATATTGCTAAAAAAAAATGAACACGTGAATTCTACATTTAAGTGGATTTTCCTTTTAAAAAGAGTCATTTCTCCCAATGGCAAGGGTGGCAGCACTGTCTCACACAGGTCCTTTATCACAATGTATGAAGCCATATCACTGCATCTGAAGAGGTGTTGCTGAAGAGGAACAAAAGGGCAGAAGGGTGATGACTTCAGCAGAGTCTGGGGCCGCTCCATTCATTTACAGACGTCTCTCCGCTTGCACCTCCTTGTAAACATAAAGCCAAAGAGCCATGGAGGAATCATACAGACAGGCACCAGCACTGCCACAGGCTTCTAAACAGTGCAATTGATAAATTGTGCAAATACATCTGGTTCGTATGAATTTACCCGTTTTTTGCTGTGGTTGGAAGAGGTGTGAAAACACCAGAGCATCCTTATAAATGATTAAAGATGACTTTTTTAAGGATTATAAAAGCATTTGAAATTCCAAACTGCATGCCTCTGTCAAAATGTTCCAGGACCAAATAAACTCTAAAAGATGCTTTTTGCACAGGTCCAAAAAGGGAGCTGAGCAGTGTTCTGACAGAAGTGTGGGCATGTGCTTTAAATAAACACATTCAAGTTTAGGAGTACGATAAAATACATTTTATTCACTTCTTCATGACCACATTAATCTCTTGTACACCTCAATATTGGTAAAACACTCTCATCGAAGACAATCCCTCACATTTCACTCACAGTTGAAAATCCTATAGCTTTACAAAGGCAAGTAAAAATGAAGTGCTCTTTAAGAAAACAATCAACAGGTTGACATCTGAATAATTCAAACCAAAAGTTTTGCTCTTAGTACTAGGAGGATCTGAATTCTGGTCTGTGCTGCCAATTTTCCCTGAAAGGGAACCTTGAAATAAAATCCACTTAAGCCCTCTGTCTTCCCCTCCAGAGTATAGTTAAATCCTGGCTGTGTATGGACATGATTACAGAGTGCCACGGGTCTTACATCAGTGCAGAACCTTGACTTCCAGCAGGAAACCTGGTGCACGGGTCAATTATGGCAATACCTTGTTTTGCTTGGAGATGGAGGATGTGTTCTCCATGCTCCAACACACCGACTACACCTGAGATTTAAACTGTAACAAAGTCCACTTCTACATCCTGAGTGTAAATAAATAAAACGCAATCTGTAGGAGGCGTATCACTCTTGGCAGAATGTGTAGCGACGATGCTGGTATGCTTCTGTGCTGCATGTGGCTACAGTGAGACCTGCGAACACTGACTGCTGCATGCGGCCCACAATGGAGACAGATCTGTTTGCTCAGCAGCTGAGCGGGGACACGGAGATGCTCCTTTCACACTGAGCTGAGCACCGACAATCAGGGCTTTGTCAGGGAGGCATCTGCTGTTACAGCTCACAGGAAGAATACATGTCTCTTTAAGTGCACTCAGTGGGGTTACCAGTGTTAAAGATATGGTGGCTTCATGTCAACAAACACAAAATTCATGTGTAAAGTAGGGTTTTAACAGAAGCACAGTCTTTCTTTTCATGATTCCTGTTAGGATATTTCATGGCAAACAGGTCCACTTTGTCCAAAAACGGCAATTTAGTCCTTGTTTAAATTAGGATTGTGTTTTTAACTCAAACTTGAAGTGATTTAAATAATCCCTGGGGTACTGTGTTGTGTCAGTGTAGCTTCAGTCGGTTAAGGACACTCGGAACTGCCTTTACCAATCTGTTATTCTAATGAAAACTGGAATAAGCAAGATATATCGATTTTGAAATAATCCAATTTATCACAGGTGCTTGTCAGCTTCAAATTTAGTATGAAGTCACATAAAAAGTAATAAAATAGGGTTTAGTCAGTACAGTAGCTGTATGCTGTTGAAATTCCTCTTGTAAAGGCTTAACCATCACATTGGAATTCATAGCAAATAATTGACACTATCCAACAGCAGACCCACAGAATACATTCATTCTTACAAATCACATATTAACCAAACCACAATGGCAACAATGGAGCCAGAGTGTGATGATTTGCATCACTGGTAAATACCAGTCAAACCTGTCTATCTCACATACCCAACATTGCAGCGGCCTTACGCTTTGAGGACAAAAAGTAATTGTAAAATAAATATTATCTCTAGGTATCTAGAGATAATGCAGTCAGTGGTTATGTGACCTTAATAACCCTCCCTTTAAATCCACATCCTTGTTGATTTGTAAGTGAATCACACAAGAAATTTTAATCAATACATCATGACCTGAACTAGAGGGTGAACTGCCTGTTTTCTGTCAGTAATCATTAACATCGGCAGCATGCACTGCAATTTCACATTTCTTTTAGTTAAAATGTCCCACGTACACATCACAGCTACTATGAAAAATGTCCTCCCTTTACCTAAAGAAATCATTCTTTGTAGCTGTAAATTTTCATTTACCAACATAGTAGGATGGTAAAATTTAGATAGTTCTGCTAAAACAAAAACATTTACTAGTAACCTCCTGTAGCTATACAGCTTTACTTTGGCTGACATAATTACCATACTCACCATCCCAACGGGTATTCTGATTTCATATTCAGTAATAACTTGGCTAAAACTTAAAGGTATATTTTTCTATTAGAATCCCACTTGAGACTGGATTCAGGCTTTTCTTCCAAAGGCAAATTACAGCCTAACTGCGCCATCTTGTGTTAAGTCACAGAATACACTACAGACGTGACTAGGCCTGAATTATGAATATGTAGCTTGAAAAAAATGAAAACAAACATAAAACCCAGAAGCCAAAATAAATCTTTTTGGAGCATTTTATTACTTTTTTGACAAATATATATGAAGGTTTTCCCTATTAAGGAAACATTCTTTCAAATATACGTTTACAGCAAATTCATTCCTGCAAGAGACAGGAAACATGGGAAATCATCAGAAGACATGATGGAACTAATCATTTCTATTTGTGCCCAGGAAAGGTAAGGGTGCAATTTTTATAATTATAATGGATTCATGAAGGTGATAATGAAGTCAGTCTGGTCATTTTTGGTAATGATAAAAAATAGAGTTGTTTCAAACACCAATGGGACATTTTTCAACATCTGTATTATCATGATACATGGGGTGAATTATTAGTTTTGCATCAAGGCACACAAGCATTGATAACCGTCAGTGGAGCATTGCTTTTTTTGCCAAGACACTGGTCCCATTTGGCAGTACGACTGTACAAACTAAAGAATGAAGAAAAAACAAAACAAAACATAACATAGGGCTTGTTTGCAGGATAACAACAAAAGGAAATTTCAAAGAATTTAGATCAATAATGTACACAGAAATATTGAATTCAGAACTCGGGACCTCAATCAGGGTTGAGTCACACTAGTTCTTAAGTATGGTGGCGGTGACATCTCTCAAATGCATTGTTCAAATCTGCTAACCATGACGGAAGACGTGCAGCTATTACAGAGGATGTAGCTCAGTGAGGGATCTCTTTTCCTGCTGTATGAACTCCTGTAAGCTTCTTTTTCCCTGCCTGAAGTTGCTCTCCCTTCTTGAAAATGGCAAGATGACCTGGAGTCTGAGGAGAGTTTCAATATTACTAAAACTTCTTATCTGTGACGTCTTGAGGGTATCGAGCACAGTAGTTGGGAGATAGCCTGCCAAGGGATCCAACCATTTCTCCTTCCACAACTTCATCTCAGTGTGAAGGGAGACCTGATCTGGCAAGTCCTCCTTGTACAGGCGGAACACAAGACCACTGAGAATGCTGGTTTCTACTTTGGACATTGCGTAAGGCACAATCTCCAGACACCTCAAGGTATCCATTACCTTTTCTGTGAAGAGGTCATCAATTTCTGCTATTGAGTGCTCTACAACCTTCATGCTTACCGAATCTTTGTAAAACTCGCTCAATGGCTCTAGAAGCACTGAATGCAACATTGTGACGTGAAGTTTAGAAGCCAACGCGACTGCTTCTTCAAACCACGCTCTGTGATGTGTGTCAATATCACTCTTCAGTTTACTGAGGGACGCTTTGAGATCCGGCAAATTATTCACAGCAAGTAACATGTCTAAGGGTTTGCCCTGCAGAGACTGACTTAGCTTTTTAGTGACACTCAAGACATTCTTCTGCACCACTGTTGATAGGATGAACTCAAAGCTTCTGATCACATCGAAGAATTGCAATGCTTGCTGCTGGTCTGAAGAACTTCCCTCACTTTTTAGCTCATTTAAGCAAAGCAAGACTGCTTCTAAAATCTCGACCATCACCTCGTGCATGTCATGACTCTTCTCCCAGTTCTTGATGAGTTTGTCCCTCAGCTCGTTACCCTTTCCTTCATTGTGCCGGAACACGTGAATGATCATGTCTTCCAGTTTGTTCTGCCGTTTTGCATCCTCTGTGAGCCAATGTAATATTTTACCTATCAGAACTGCTCCATCAGCTGCTTCTTCTGCAGGAGAGGATTTAGCCAGCCATATGTTAAGGGACCAGGCAGAGCTGACAGTTCTTATAGCTTGGGGGTACTTTTTAGCTATTGCTAAACTTACAGCCCTCATCTGAGCCCCTACTTCACCAACACTCAGCAAGGCCTGTCCTCTACAATACTCCATGTTGAGCCCCCATTTCTCAGACAGGGCAGTCTCAATGGCATCTGCAAGGACAACTGGATCTTCACTGAAGGGGATGAAAGCCAATGTTTCCTCACACTGGATGTCCTCTTTGTTTAAATACCTGATGCACAACGGGACATAGAGCTCACTGTCAATTTCAACAGCCTGCTCAGTTATAACTGTGAAGAACTGAGAGTCCCAGAGGTCCTTGAGGATTTGTTCACGTAGTTGTGTCTCATAGAAAGACACTGCTGTTCTTAGTCCTTGAACAGGCTCCAGTATCACTTCAGTATCAGCCGATTTCACCTCTCCATCAACGGGCTTCTCTGCTACACCGGATGCATGCGATTCTGTTGGTGCCACTGGTTTTACTTCAATGCTTCCTGATTTAAAAAAAAAAATGTTACCATGTATCATACCAACCTTCATACACAAAATACCTCTTGTCAATTTACCGTTTATCACATTCTCAATCAGAATGAAACACAGCAATTCATTATCAAGTTGCAATAAATGCACTTACCACGGTCCAACTTTAGTCTTTGTAAAGTTTCCATCACCTAAAAACAATGACTTTAATTATTCAATGCTGATTGGAATGGCTGTGAAAACACTAACGTTTAGTTTGTTTTCTTGTACAACATGATGATTTAACAAAGGAAACTATTTTAAACTTACCTGTGAAAGACATGGACTGCTTTCTGGATCAACCTCTATACACTTCCCAATGACCTCTGGCAATCTCTGCAGTGTTGTGTAGTGAGAGAGGAGCATCACATGAACCGTTCTGTTGCCTTTGCACACAGTGTTTCTTAATAGATCCCTCATGGAATTCAAAGTGGTCTTCATCAGGTCACACTCAATACTGACACTAGGCAGGACAGCTACTAGCCTAAGCAGTAAGGTAACGGTTGGGTGGCTCTTTGACTCAGGATGGACTAATGTTTCAGCGATAGATGTTGGAGGCGCAACATCCTGGTATTTCTCTCTCCAAACGGTGGCCCAGGCGTTGATTTCCTGCTCTGCTGCTTCGGGCTCAGGAAGATCTGTTAGGTAGAGGCTGAATGACTTGTCTGTGGACTCTGACAGAATGGGCTGTGGATTGCAGGAGGGCAGCAAAGACAGGACTGACAGGGCCTTTAAGTGGCTGTCTGAGAAGCTGTACTTCATTTCATCAATGAGACTTCTGAGGAGAGGAATGCTTAGGTTTTCTCTGTAATATATCTCTGGAGATTCATAACTGTTGGATTCCTCTGAGAAGCACACTTGCTCAGGAGCTACCTTGGTTGCTAACTGGAATGCCTGCTCAAACCAAGTGGAGTGCACAGTGCTTACGTTTTCCAACATCTTGTTAAGAGTCTCTATGATTGAGGGGATTTTTTCCACTTCACAGAGAATATCAGCAGGGTTTCCACAGCGGAAGACGGTGCTACAGTTACGAAGAGGAGCACAAGCATTCTTCAAAATCACAAGGGTGACAATGAAATCCATATTTCTCAGAGCAGTAGAGAGAACTTGTGCATGCATTGACTTGGCACCTGTAGCATTAGAACTGACAGCATCTAGGCAGCTGAGGATGCCCTCCAGTGTGTCAGCAAGTATGTCAAAGAAGTCCTCTCTCTTTTTCCATCTCGAGCAACATGTTTCTGGAATTTCCTCCAGGGCCTCCCTTGGCATATTCAAAAGCCCATCAACAGCTTGTGCCAACTGTCCCTCCAGACAAGGAGATTCATCAAAGAACAGCAGCAGGTCTTCAGTGATATCCAGCATTTTTGCTACCGAGGGGCAAGGCACACTTCCTGCCAGCCAGTGGGCAAGGCCGCAAGACTCACTTGGTGTCACAACAGAGAGCGGATAGCTCTTGAGGAAATCCAAAGACATTTTCTTTAGGCTTTGGTAACCTGAGCCCAAGTGCATGAATGCTTGTCCTCGACAGTGAGACATTGGTAAGCCCCAGTCTTCAGTGAGAATTTTTGCAAGTTTACTCGCTTGTCTATCAACATGACAGTTTTCATCAAATGGTAAGAAACCCATGAGCTCGACTTTTGGAGCAGATTCTCCAACGTACCTGACAAAAACAGGTAGGTGTGTCTTATCAGCAATTTTGACAGGTTTGTCTGTAATAAGTGAGAAGAACGGAGATTCCTGTATTTCCTTGAGTATGACATCTCTGATTCCCTCTATGAGTAGTTTCACCGTTTCAGCCTCACTGATTGATGGTGTGCATTTGCTCTCCCTTCTGAACCAGTGGCACATGCTGAGCTCCTGGATAAAAAGCTCTTGTTCCTCTTCTGAGAGGTCAGAGAAACTGCAATTCTTTTTCCCCAGCAGTGCGGCCAGTCTGAATACCCTTGCCAAACTTTGACGATTATCTCCTGTGTGTCCATTCTCATCTGCTGGTTTCATGTCTTGGTCCTCATTCTTGTCAGGAGATTGCTGAACTTTGGGCTCGTCATCTTCCTCCTTGACACAATCCACTAAACCATATCAGAGAAAAACACAGAACACACAACAGTGGTCATGGCAAAAATTAAATAATAGCAAATAAAGAAATTAATAAATAATACAAAGATTACTTTACCTAGTTCATTTCTAATCAATAATGTAGTATAAACAATATTTAGGTCATGCAATTTGTTGTTACGTATGATCTGTTAATAATCGCATTCAAAAACTTATCTCAACAACCATACCTTCCATATTATTGTCAGAGTTCCTGATGAAACTTTTGGATTCATTGTCCTGTAAATACACCCAGATAGAAAAGGTTAATTCTACATTCACTGATTATTAAACTTAAAGTCCAGCTCCACTTAAAAATGTTTTTTGCTCATTGTTACTTTAGTTGGATGTTTGAGCTCCACTGTGCAGAATGGTATATGTGCAGTGAAGGCTGTTTTCACATTCATCTGCTAGACGGGGAACCACTGAAATCTGAGTTTAAGGTGTGTTCCTATAAGCATGATTTGTGACATCACAACTCATACACAGAGAATGGACTTTTCAGTGGAGTAGGGGGGCATTTTGTGTCTTTGAAAATGAAAAATATTTGCACATTCATAGAATCTGGACTTTTAAATGAGGGGGTTGGATTAGATGTCATATTAAGGATTTTATTGAGGTTATAGAACTTTCATATTAGACACAAATTATCATTCAAAGTTGAGTATTTTTATATATCTTAAAACATGTCTGGAGGGGATCTTTAAAGCAGTAGCACCTAAAATACAGAATACAAGCACTTACCAGACAGATACCCTCCAAGGCTTGTGGAGTAACCTTCAAACACTGGGTCACCATGCGGTCCAGGTCTCTGCGGAAGTCTGTGCCCACCTCCAGCATAGCCAAGCACGGGGACCTGTCTTTGGGATTTGTATTCCTCAGGTACTGTTGGAACTTCTTGTGGCGCATTACAACACCACAGTCCTCGAGTGCTGTGCTGGGTAGCACAGACATAATCCTCAGCAGTGCATTGATGTTCCCAAAGTACTGCATGAGTGGCAGACGCAGCGTGTGAAATATTGAGCCTGGGATGGTCACAGAGGCAACTTTGGTCTTCCATGTTACTCTCCAACAGCACAGCTCTGTGAAGAAGTTGTCAGCATCAGGAAGATCACTGCTGTAGAGAGGAGGCTTTGACTTTAAGCTCTCAAACATGTAACTCACTGTGACTGAGCATGGAACCAGGGAAAGGAAGTTCAGAGCTTCTTTGTGATCCTCTGAAAAATGATCCTTCACAGCATTGATAAGGTTATCTACCAGGGGCACACTTAAGCCATCTTTGTAAAAGCCAACTGGCTTCATCATGCCGTCCCTTGGCAAAGAGGTTTCAGGCACTTCAATCTGCACTCTAAGACTTTGTGCCATCGCACAAGCCTCATCAAACCAGTTCTGGTGAAACACCTTCATATTTGTTTTTACTCGGTTGAGAGTGGCCACAATACCACTGATTTGGCAAAGTTGGGATGCAGCACTGAAGTGGTCCTTCTGGAGACCTGCACTCAGCTCTCTGGTAAAAGAGGAAGCATTCTTCAAGACCACCATGGCAATGATGAAATCAAATTCCATTACCTTGTGGAGAAGTGCCCCAGCTCGTTCAGACACAACAGCTTTCCATCTCTGTGGGTTGTTTTTGATTTTCTCCAGACACTCGACCAGGGGCTCCAGCATCTGCACAAACACCTCATAAGAATCATGCTTTTCTTGCCAAAGGGAACAGAACTTCCCTTGCAACTCTTGGACCTTTTCATAGCTCTCTCTAAGACCATAGGCTATTACATGGTCTAGCTGTTTTTCTAGAGTATCACTGCTGCCAAAAAACATCACAACTTCTTCAAATGTATCCAGGGCTCTTTTAACAGCAGGCACTGGGATGGATTTTGACCACCATGTGTTGAAAGAGTAGGAAGAGCAGTGTGTGCTAATAGCAAGAGGATACTTCTCTTGGACTTTGCAGGCAAAAGCTTTCAGCTTGTAGGAAACGTCACCAGAGCCTAGGTATGCTTGCCCTCTGCAGTTATTCAAATCAAGACGCCACTCGACTGTTACTATTTCAAGGAGACGCTGTACCATAGCATCGCAATCAAGATCTGTTTCTAGGAATCCCATCAACTCCAGGCGCATGACATCAAAACTGTCCACAAACCTGAGGAAAAGCGGAAGATAGTCTTTCTCCCCAAACTTCACAACACGGTCGATGAACATGGAAAAGAATGAATTCCCCACTTCCATGAGAATTCCCTCCCTGACGGCATTCTCGCACACACTTAGAACTTCTTTCATTTCAGACTTGGTCACATACTCGACCTCTCCATCCTGACTAGGAGAAACCTCACTCTGCTTGCTTTGACTGCTGTATGCAGCTGTCACCGCAGCCTGCAAAGCAGATTTAAGAGCTTCCCTATCAGTCTCTGCACACTTCATCTCCACAAGCCTTTCAGCATCCATCTCTAGGTTTATGAGCTGTAATTCTTCTTCAGTGTCCTTTTCAGCATGGTTTCCGTGGGTTGCCACTGAAATGAGAAGTGGGAATGATCTTGTAAACTTAGATTACATTTAAACACATTAGTAAATAAACAAATAATTTAAGTTTGCATATTTATATGCAGTTTAACAAAAATAAGATAATTCCCCTTGAGTCCACTAGTCATTGAATTCCAACTTTTTGCATGAGCTTTTCATATAGCTAAAAATATAACTACATTCTGTATGCTGCCACATCTTAGCTCTACAGAACAACCTTGCCTAAATAACCACAATTGCAGCATGTTGAGACAGTAAATAATTTAAAAAGTCATCTCACCTTGAGGAGGCTTCTCTTTTGTGTCATCATCCTGTAACACACACAAAGTACAATGTAATGTTGAGGTTGAATAGTTGTTCTATCACTCAAGTGGGCTATACAATGTCAATATTTTGCTAAAGACAATCTACTCACCATTTGCAACAACTGCAGGATGTCTGGATGCTTCTGGGCATATGACTCTGCCATTTGTTCAACATTGAAGTGCACATCTTGGTTGACATAGAGATATGCCATGCTGCATTGTCTTTGTTCCTCTGGTGTGGCTCTCAGGTAGGAGTGGCACCGCTCCAGTACCATATGGTATTGGCCATACACATCTGCCTCTGCATTTACACATGGAACGGTGCCCAACACCCTCAGCAAGCTCTGCACATTTGGGTAAAACCCAATATCTGGAATCTTCAGTGTAGCAAACACTGTGGTTGGAAGGATTCTGCGCTTGCTCGCGTGTCTCCACTTCACTTCCCAACAACCAAGCTCTTCGTAGAATGTGTCTGGCCTGGCAAGGTTGTTCAAGTTGGCGTCTGCTACCTTATCCCTGCGAATGCTGAAATTGTGATCAGCCATGTAAGATGGCACTAACGAGAGCCATCTGAGAATCCTCACCATCTCTGTGCTGAACACTCGCTTCACCTCTGCAACAAGATACTGCAAGATAGGCCGGCCCAGAGTTTCTCTGTAAAAGTCCTCCAGTGGGATTTCAGCTGTGTCTCCTTGGTCCATCTCTGGTTTCGTGACCTCAACTCCCAGCTTCTTTGCTCGACCAACTGCATCTGAAAACCATTTCCTGTGAAATATTGCAATCTCCTGTTGGTATTTGCTTACCAGCTTTAAGGCATTGGAAATTGTGTACTGCAAGGTACTGCTGATGCTAATTATTCCCCTGAGACTCGAGTTGAGTATGCTCACACAACAGAGGGTGTTCTTCAGAACAACAAGTGTGATGATGAAATTGAAATTCTTTAAAACTGGCTTGAGCTTGGCCATCTGTTCAGCAGTATCTTCATCTACCTTTGAAATCATCTCATTGATGCAGTTCAGGAATGGCTCCAGAATATCCAGCATGGTCTGGAAGGCATCGGTGCCATATTCCCAATTCACACTGAGAGCTGCCTTGATTCTGTCCACTTCTCCTTTCACATGCCCATATGTCATCTGGATCTTTCCTTCCAATCTCTTGCAAAGCTCTGGTGCTCTCCTGAGTAACGAGGCCACCTCCTCTACAGTGTCTGCAACATTCTGAATGGCGGGCACAGGCATGCAGCGAATAATCCATATGTTGAAGGCATATGGGTCACTTGGTGATAAAACCACTTGTGGGAACTCCTGCAAAATCCTGCAGGTAAGGTCTCGCATTTTCTGACACATACTGCCTGTAACCAGGTAAGTGAGTCCTCTGCAGTGCTCCATCCTCAGCCCCCACTTATTTCGTAACTCTGAGAGAAGCATGTAAAACAGATTCTCTGCATCCACATCACATGGTAGGAACCCAACGAGGTGCTTTTGTGGAAACCCAGCTACTGTGACAGACCTGATGAAAACTGGAATCTGATCCTTTCCCTCTATACTTGTCACATCCTGAAGCAGAATGGAGAAGAATCGTGCTAATCTTAGGCTGTTTTGGATCTCCTCTCGCATGAGGTCCTCACCGAACTGGAGGATTTCTTTCTTGTCAATTTTCTCCACACAAATACGATTGAGAGACTGCTGACCCCTAGCGCCTCCAATCGGCTCGTCAGTGTTGATATTTGCACCATTGATGCTAAATCCGGTCAGTGCCAGGATTTCCTTGAAATAGACTTTAAGAGTCTCTTTTGCTTTGGAGCTGGCTACATCCTCTTGGGTTTGTTTATCATTCTGCTGGTCAGGTGTTGCACTGTTCTCTCCAGAAAATTCTTTCGTCTCCTCAGTCACTTCTGGTGTTGCTGTGTTTTCTGAAGGGAAAGAGAAAATACTAATTGAAAAGCTGAGATGATTTAAAAAAAAATTGCATTCTATCAGTGAATCAATATTTACAACACGGGCTAATACTGTAACTTAAACTCAAGGAGCTTAACCTCTTAAACTCCCCAAGGACGTTGGTGTCCTCGGCCGACATTACTGTCTTTCAGAGGCTGTAGCGGGCTCAGTTTTAATGATAGAGTAAAGATTCTGGTATCATATGAAACTAGAAGACCTAAGGGTACCAAACATGTCATGATAGATTGTTGTGAAAGGGGCTACATAGCAGGGGCTAAAAAACTGGCATGGCCATTTTGAAAGGGGTCCCTTGACCTCACACCTCTAGAATGAAAATGGGTTGTATGCGTACCCATGAGTCTCCCCTTCACAGACATGCCCACTTTATGCTAATCCCTTGCAGTTTTGGGCACAAACCATGCAGTATTTTGCATGCAACATAAATTAGTTATTTTCATCCATTCTAAAAATGGTGTGTTTGAATATTTCTGCATACTGGGGTCCCTAAACAGTCTTGGAATTCCATAAATTGGGTCTGACTGGAAAGCTGAGACTCTTGTGGATTCAATGAGCCCAATTGTATTAATGTGTGATAATGTTAGTCCCCAGAGTAGCCATTTCATTGTAGTGAGACCATTTTTTGAAACTTGACCTCAGAGTATAAAATGACCTATTGTGACCTCTAGGATAATCACAGCCTCATGAAACTTTATAACCACAAACTAGAGACCTAACATTCAGATGATGTATGGCTTTCATAGGTATATTGACAATAAGAGGTTTCTGAGCAATTTCCAGAACAGAAGTGCTCGCCATCCAATCACCGAAAAATGCAATTCTTACAGAAATCTCCAAACGTCAAAAGTTTCTGACACCAAATCACAGCATGAATTTTTCTATGGTGTTCCTCAAAATCTTGGTGTCTTAATGTGGGATTTTGAAAGGAGGTTTGACTCTTTTTTATCAATTCTCAAGTGGTCGAAAATATCAACCCATAAATTGCTGCAACAACTTGAGACATAACTGAGCATGTGAATGGCCATCATATACTTCCATCATAATGTTCTAAGCCCTTATATACTGTAAACCTTCAAAATTTGAATAAGCACCTAACCAAAACACAATGTTTATTACAGATTTATGACTAGAAAAACTTGACACAGTGCTGACTGCATCTCAAATTAATCTTCAGGGTCCCAGCTTTCAGATGATGTATACCACTTCTATGTGGCATATACTGTTGATCCCCCCCCACCTAAAAAGACAAAAATGGGTCTATGGTAGGAGGGAGGGAGTGGAAGAGGTTAAATGAGGGACTTCTTCAAGAATAAACTGAACCAGCCACTGTACCTTTTGTTTTCTTCACAGAAGCGGGTTCCTCTTCCGACTAGGTAGATGAAAAGGATAATTACAGGTTTGCATTTATAGTGTTTTAATGCCTGATCTGATAAAGAAGACAAAGAATAGCCATTTTAAATGCCAAGTGACACACTTACAGGATCTCTAGCTCGTTTCCTGTTGCAGGTTGATTGATTATTCACAGGCGTAAAGTCAAAGATTGTTGGAACAGCATCTTCCCTTAAGACACAACTGGAGGCACTCTAAAAGACAAAAAAACAGCAGATCACACTTTCATGATTAGCTTTAATATTCTATGTGAAATAGGTAGTTCCACATGAACAAGTTCATACTATAGGCTATTGGGATTTAGAACTACATAGTAACAAAACCATTATAAGCACTACAGATGGAAAACCTTTTTATTTTTTTATTTTCCCATCAACAAACTCAACAAAATCAAGTGTTTTTGTTGGTTTAAAGAAGGTTGGTGTCATTATTTAAAAACCAAACCACATCGATACATGCATAGCACATTATCTGTGTGTTATACATTGAGTTCCATGTCTATTTGGTACACCTGTAGCTTACAATTCTCTCTTTTTGTCGACATTGTATTGAGACAAATCTGTGTGATTTTTAAAGCTGTAGCCATTGATGGGGTTAATTGAATTGCATTACATGTAGAGCTGTAACAATTGACTAGCTGTCAGCTATTAAATTAATCACCAACAGCTGGGCGATGTGGACAAAATGAAATATCACAATTGTTTTTGCTAAATTCCTCGATATCGATATTGCGACAATATCATAGGGATGACTGGTGGTGCTTTCACAAAATATTTACGCAATGAGATTTTTGATAAATATTCATCAGTAATGTGGATATAAAAACTAAGTGGGTAAAGACAGATAATAGAACAGCCAGAACAGTCTAGTAAGTTCAGAAAATTACATCACTTTACTGTAATGCTGCCTTTAAAACCAGGAAAAGACAACACTTATGTCCTATCACAATATTATGATATCCAAAAAACAAGATGGAAAACACATTAGAGATGTATGTGTTTCTTTGAACATTATATGATTAAGAAAGATATGATTTATAGCAAGGCTGTTGTATTTACTTGCATTAGATTGTACAGGTGTACCCAATAAACTGGTACTTCAGGTTATCCTAGAAGTTATGACAATAACAAGATAACAAGTGCTGTAGTTATTAGCCTGTAGTTTTTGCTCACAACAACAAAACAAGGGGAAAAATGACTGTTATTATTGTTTTTATAACATGTATGCTCCTCACAAAAGGGTAATGGGCAACAGATTTGCTTCTTACCTGATGAGAGATCATAGAGGGCTCGAAGTGCTTTGCACAAAGTCTGTACAGCCTATGCAGCTCTTCAGGAGGTTCTGATGCCAAATCTTGGCGACGACAGTTGTTCAACCATTGTTCACAGCTGAAAAATACAGAAAAACTGCAGCATAAATTGTTGGGGTCACATCCAAAGACTGGATGCTGGTTATGATTCACCAGTTTAACAAGGTTGAGCGTGGTGTCCCCTTACATTACTAAAATGCCACCACAGAAGTTCATAAGTCTAAAAGGTTCATTATAGAGCTTGAGCTACATTACTTTGTTGATATAGTTTGTTAGATTATGACACATTAGTGGCACAAGAAATTAATTAAACAGTTAACTACAGACTAAATACGATTCAGTAACTATTAAAAAGGTGTAACTTTTTAACAGCTTACTGTGTGAAAAACAAATAGGATGTTATTGTTTTTATTACATGTGTATGCAGGCAGACACAATTATTATATTGGTGCAAATCCCTGTATAGGCTATTTGTTTCAGTTGGTAACTGAAATAACTACCAATTGCTATTTTCACTGGGAAAATGAGAAATCAACTACACTTTTAGACAAACATAACATCTATACACAAATCTGAGAGATGCTTTTGATGCTTACTGCACATGCATGGTGAGGGTGTGCTACAAGAGGTCATGTCTGCAAAAATTACATGAACTTGGCACACCCACTGATACACTTAACCGACACAATTCTGCTTTGGTTAGCTGCATATATAACAACCCTGCCTCAGTGTTGGCAATGATGATAAAAGAAAATTGTATCTGATTGCTGCCTTTACCGTTTTGCATAGCCCTTTATTTTTATTGCTGTCTTCCATCATACTTTTCTTTCATTCTCTCTCTTTCCGTCAATTGATTTTATTGATGCATGCGCAAAATAAGGGTGGTGAGATTTTCTCATGAGCAAATGAGATTCACTTCCCTTAATTTAACACAATATCAGGTGGGTGCAACCACAAGAGGAAAAACTATAGCTGCAAGCAGCAATTCATGGGTTCAAACCGTTTTGCACTCAACAGAAGGAAGGAGCTTGGACAAAATTAAAGCCACAAGCAGCAACAAGTGAGTTTCAGGCTTCACAAAGGTGAGCGAAACCACTTCAGCTAGTTTAATCCTGTTTAAATAAGGAGTGAGACCAAGCACACACTTGTTTCATCTTTACAATGCATGCAGCATTTCAATAATTGCACACTCAAAGCTCCGCCATTTGTCCCCCCCTTCATCAGATGTGAATGAGACTTGGTGTGCATGTTCAGGAGGTAGCGCAGGTTGTCTCCAGTGAGTTTAATCAGGATTGCTCGAACACATCTTGAGTTAGGAGCAAATATGGACCAATATGCACCAATCAATATGGCACGTCAGATTTTGGTTCATGCTTGCCCTCAGAGTATGCACACCAAAACTGGTGAAACTCTGTTTACTGGGTTTTGAGGTATAGGTTTTCTGCATTTGTGGTGCCCCCTATGGATTGGGCTCAAAATGCTTTGGTAGACCTAATCCCAATCACGGACTGGAGTTATGTACCAAGATTTATGATGATTGGACAAATGGTTAATGAGTTATGGCCAATATCCTGCTAAGCCCTGCCCTTTGCGAAGATATTGTGATTGATAGCGGCCATGTTTTTGGACCAATCTTGCTCATTTATAATAGAAGTGTATATCTCAGTCCCACAATGCTGTACACTAAATTTGGTGTTGATAAAGTCAAAATCCAAAAAGTTCTATTCACATTACTGTATTTCACATAATGCAAATTAGCAAAAAACAATCCATCATTGCAGCTTTTATGGTTCAAGAGGCTTTTTGTAAAGCACATTGAGCTGGACCTCTGTGTGAAATTTCAAGTCAATCAGACTCACTGTGTGGGTGTCCCGGCATTTACAAAAACATTTGGGGAAATGTGAATTATAGCGCCACCATCTGAACGATTGCCGTCATGTTTCTTGTGAAGCACTTGCACATCATTTCGAGTTACTGGGCCAAGTTTCATCTCTGTAGCTCGTTCCAGCCGCGGCAGAAGACAACAAATAATAATAAAGTGGCGCAAACTCAATACGGTTCTACCCCTACGGATTTACTTATACACACACACACACACACACGAAATATTTTGGGAGCCCGTGACCATCAGTAAGCAGTCTTTCCTTTGGCTTGCGGGCTACGTTTCCTGTCCACAGATACAGTACTGTGATTTACCCAGCGGACTTGCAGCTGTGGTTCACTTTAAGTCTTTCAAATTTAAAATATATTGTGAATTGGTTTTAAAGCAAAATAACACGGCTTTACTTGCAAAATACTAACTTGCCAGCATCTAAAATTAAAAAAACAAACAAAAAACAGAACAACGCCAGTTAATAGGCAACAGCGACAGGAGGCGCTAGACTGTAATTTATTCACCTGTTAAAACGACGTAAATATAAGTTTATATTATTCACACTGACCTGTACTGCAAGATGACTGAGTACTTTGTACAGTTTTGTATGCAATAGCCACAATAGTGCCAAACAGCACTATCACTGAGGGGTCTATTGATTTTGCTAAGCTAACGTTAGTCCCACTAACGTTGCCACACTATTGAGACGATAGGTGTCGTTTACCGATGGCGATTTAAATTACTACACAAAAAGTTTTCAGCGAAGGTTTCTCTTGGTTTGTGAAATGACTGAACACTAGGATAAATTGATTGGACCAATATCACACGCTATAGTCGCTCTCCGAGCCAGAATGAGTGAACAGAGTGTAATTCACACGGACTTTTCTTTCAAGAGTAACGTTAGTCTGCGCCATTTTCGACAGAGTTGTGTCACTGTTAGCCAACATGATGTGAAGCTAACAGTGCTAAAGGCGGATAGCTAACACATTCATTTTGCATGCACATTTATAATCTATATCTGAATGAAATAAGCAGAACTCTCACCGCTCCGGATCCAAAGGAAAACTGAAAAGTGGAGCAGTGTTGTCGGATTCCCCTTGCTGATAATCACAGTTGGCTGCGGCGCAGCAGTCAGTCATTTTGGACTGCAATGTAGCTAAGCTAGCAACTTAGCTAGCTTAGCTGGCGGTTGCAAGCTGGCAAAGCTACTGTGAGCAAACCTGCAGAGTCTACAGAGGCATGCCTTGGGCTAAACCTGCAACCGGCACAGCCGAGTTTCACCCTTATTGTCGCTTCAAGTCTCTTTGGCAAACTAAGAACCGACTCATTCCATGCTTTAAAAGTTGATGTTGTCGTGTTGAACCAAGAGTCGCCGAAAGCGTGTTATCAACCAGGAACTGGACTGTGTAATACACCATGTCAACCAGCAGAGAGCGCAATGGCCCCGGCGGGCACGGCCAAAGAGCTCCACTGTCAAGATAGTTCACATCCGACTCCTGTCTTCTCCAGACGTCCAGGGGCCTCAAAAGCCTCATAATACATTTTTTAATGTGGACCACTGACCATATCTGCTACAGTTACATATCATATATTGCCGGATTCAGCACAGTCATACCTTTCCAGCAAACCCTGGTTGGTGTTTCTGGGACTATCCCAGCCAAAGCTGCCTTCAAGTAAATGAATACATTCATCATAGACCCTCATATTTGGTATTTCTGCTCATTGTACTTCTGTGTTTGTAGTACTGTATTTACTCAATGCATCAAGATATTCACATTCTGTTTTTTCAAACATGTGGAGGGGCCCCCTACCCACTGTCACACCAAATTTGGGATGCGCTTGCATTATGAAATTACATGAGTTCAGGTGTATCATCTCCCATTCAGTCTGGCTTTATTTTGCACTTCTTTTATTTATGGGGTGTGTCACAATATCTGTCAATTTAACCACTTTTTCAGTAAAATATTTTTATACAAGAATCCATTTCATATGTGGGAGACCTTAGAGAATATGAAAGACATTGTTGTGCTTTGTTCTACCTCACAGGCAAATTTCTGAGGCAAATTTGTGATACTGGCTTAAATAAAAGTAGACCTGAAGACCTTCATTATTTTAGGTTTGTGCTACATGTTCTATCTTACTAAATTCACGTGTTAATAAAATACATGATAATAAAAGTGTGAGAAACTTGCTGGTTAATGAATGAGCTTGAAATACATTTGTGTCAATTGACTAATATATTAATGGGCGGTAGCCAAGCTTCTTTTGTTGGCTGTTGAAGAAACAGAGGTTCTTTAAGAATGCTATGCTGGCAAATAGTTCAGAATCTTCATTAATATTAATTGCTGATATTATAACTGGCACTTTACAGGCATTAATCAGGAATTTCTGATAAATATTTAAACTTAAAACATTTCAATTTAGGTTCTGACAGCTAAGTTAATGCCTATTTTGGCTGCCAAACGTCCTTTCCAGCAGGCAGCACTGCTCTTGTTTTGACTTCATACTCTCTGATTTGGATTTGCAGCTTCCTCTTCTTCTTCAATTTTTAAAGCAGATTTGGTTTATCTCATTCTCACTGATGCCCTCTATAGACCCTGGATGCACATCCAACCAATTCTTCAGTAGACCATTTAAATCTCTCTGATCCTGTATTTTCATTACAGTCTAACCTAAATCCCACTTTTTTTTTGTCAGTTTCAAATGAATTCATCAGTCTACTTTACATTCTGTTGTCACAATCAGTAATACATTAAATTACAGATGATAGAGATGGTAATTACTATAATGAGTAACTAGTGTATAGTTAAAGATGTCTGTTTAAAATAGAAATTTTTGATATAAAAACACATTTGCTGTAATCACTCACAAACACATTTATTCCTGTCAGTGTCCTTAGGGTTTGAAATGTCTTTAGTAAATATATAACTAAGTTTGCCTTTCCTTCATACAATGACAAATGAAAAAAAGAGAACATTGGCTGAAGCAATCTTGACAAGACACTTTGACTTGTCTTGGACTTTGCATTAATCACAGCTGTGTTTTTCCTGCTTTGATCATTTATGATGTCTGCAGTGAAAAGAGTCTCGAAATGAGAAATGAACTGCTGAAACATTCTATGGCTTTATTATGCACAAGAATCAACACATCCAAAATGCATAAACTTAATTATTGTAAATAAAAATGATTAAAAACTAAATTATATTATCAAACCTGTAAGTGTTAAGTTATGTCTGCAGATGATTGGTTGTAATGAGGATCCTTTGGTCATGTTTCATTAAATGGCTCACACACAAGTTAGAAGGTTACAGCAGGTCACTTCCTCTAGAGATCTTTTTCTAAAGAAAAGGGACAGCAACAAGCCAAAACCATCTAAGTCAGAATTTGACTTCACGGTGAAGGATATGTGGCTGAAAGGGTGTGGAACAGTGCAGGCAGGCTAAATTGTTTGACTCTTCAATCATTTCAGATTTCATTAACACCAAACACTATAGTAGAAATTTGAGTCTCAGTGCAGACGCTGACTCAGCTGTTTATTCTCAAGCATACACTGCACTGTCAGTCATAATACCCCAAGTGCAAGATGGATAGTGATGCAGTAGATACTGGCACAGAGTAGCTAAGAATTATGGGCCTTATGCACACAGGAGGAGACTTAAAGCGTCACACTACTTTGTCCTGACCTCCAACTCAATATGTACTGGAAAACAACTCCATTAGAACCCAACACTTTAGTGATTCATTGTCAGGACACATCCCTACAAATATTTTAGGCACTGCCCTGGTTGTGATAATCTATTTTACACCAGTGGTCCCCGTTCTGTCTTGGAGGGAGGTTTCTGCTTTAGTCTGGACAGAAAAAAAAACACAAAATGTTCCTGCTTATTTATGTCTCAAAAAACAGAGTTAAGAAAACAAAAATACTCATAAATTGAGACTGAGGACCAGAAAAGGTTATCAAACCAAAGAGTTTACATCTTTATTTACATTTCAGAGAAGGATTTATAGCTGTTCCCCCTTGCCCAATTATTAAAGGTCAGCAAATCCATGGGTGACACAGCAAAAAGCACTTGCTTACAAGAGTATTACCTCCAACTTTTAAAACAACAACAATTTGCAAGTGATTTGATCGATGGAGTCAAAGAAAAGTGATGGGAGAGCTGGAATTTTTAGATTTTTAAGTTTTAAGTTTACAGGGTGTTTCACTGAGTTGCAAAAACCGGCTCCCCAAAATATAACATGAAAACAGCATAAAAAACAAAACCAAAAACTGTCTGACATGATTCCTGATTCAATACATGACACTCTGCAGCCCAGTTTTTCTTTCATTTACATTCTACATTTTAATCAAAAAACTAAACAGTTCACAAAAGACGCTACTTCAGTATGAGGACTACAAAGTGAAAAAAACAACAACAAAAATAGATGTTTATTTCATCAAGATAACACAATCTACAAAATGTCCAATTAACAAAGCTGCAGATCAACTGCCTGGATTTTTAACAACCACATCACAACTGACTAAGACACCTCCTCCCTGTCGGGGTATGTCTTCATGTAGACCTCAACCATTGAATCCAGATCGCACCCAACATCATAGTTCATGTTCAAAAGAGCAAGACTTTTTGATTTGAACTTATCAGGCGTGTTCTCCATGTACATCTTGAAGCGCTTATATGCATCATCACAGCTATCCTCCAGAGTCAAGGTAGGCAGGATGCCAATCAGTCTCAGGACTGCAAGCATGTTTGGGAAGAACTTCACGTCGGCTAGCTGCAGCGTTTCATGGAGACTAGAGGGAAAAGTCTCACCTTTGCCCTTTTTGCTCCATTTGACCCACCAACAATGCAGCTCAGCGGAGAGGGTTCCAGCGTTAGGGATGTCATCTTTAAACACTTGCACGTTATCTTCCTCGGGTTCGGTGGACTTGTGCTGCTCTATGACGGCAGGCACCAGTGACAGACATCTCAGAGCCTTCAGGTGGTCCTCACAGAAGAGTTCATTCACTTCTTTGATGACATGGTTCACCACAGGAATAGACAGGTGCTCCTTGTAGTAACTCTCTGGCCGAACGGTTCCCGGTTCTGACTGATGCTTTCTCAAGAATGATCGAGGAACCTTGACTGGGATGTCCAGCGCAGCAGAAAGGTTAATGGCTTCATCATTCCAGAACTCATGATACACGTCAATGTTGTCGGACACTTCCTTCAGGGAGTGCAATACAGCTTTTAAGCTGTTTGCAGCAAAATGCACGTCTGTCGCTTTCCCTTGCATGTTCTTCCCAAATGCCCTTGTAAGTGTCATAGTGTTTTTCAGCACAATCAGCGCCATGATGAACTCGAAATCAGCTAGCGCTTTTGAAATCTCTAAGGCATCATGTGTGACTTGATCGTTCCATCTCAAGTCCTCGTTGTCATGTACACTGTCCACACAGAGTAGCAATGCCTCTAGGATTTCCACAGCCACCTCAAATGCGTCATGTCGTCTGGTCCAGTTGGTACGACAGATCTCCTTCAGTTCATTGGCTTTCTCCTCTTTCTCTGGGTAGAAAATTGAAATGGCGTGCTCCAACTCCAAATACAGTGAAGGGGACCGACTGAAGAATGACTCAATCTTCTTAAAGGTGCACATGACAAGCTGAACCCCTGACAAAGCCATACCACTGGCCAGTGACATGTTCAAGGTATGAGTGGATCTTAGTGTAAGCACTGCCATTGGATACCTCTCCATCAGTTTGGCGGCAAATGTTTTTATTTTACTAAAATGTGTCCCAGAGCAGGAGTGGGCTTGACCTCTACACTGTTCCATATTCAAGCCCCATTTGTCCGTCATTTCAGAAAGCAGTTTCTCTGCCACGGCATCTCCATCTCCTTCAAAGGATAAGAATCCAACAAACCTCTCCCGCTGGCAGTTTGACTGGTCCACATAACGGAGAAAGACTGGGAGGTACCATTCTCCTGAGATCTTCACCAAATCATCAGTAACGAATGAGAAAAAGCCATTTTGTTTAACTTCCTCCATCAGCTTCCCACGGATGCATTTCTCACACACCTCAATCAACTGACTCAGCTGAGCTGATGAGCAGCACTCCTTAGCATCGTGCTTCATCTTTAGGAATTCATCTCCACAACTCATGCGATATTCTAACAATGCTTGAAAGTTGCTTGACCCAAGGCCGTCCTGTTTATTATCACCAGGCCCTGTTGGAGGAATGCTTTGCTCTCCCAACAGTACAAGAACTTCAAATAATGACTTAAGATACTCTTTGTACTTCTCTTCTTCTGGGATTGTCTGGACATCATCTTTATTTGTCTCTGCTTGAGACTTCTTCATTTCTACAGGGGAAACAGAAATGATTAAAAGCCAAATCAATCATTCATCTTGTGACAAATGTGGGTGTGAGATTCATTTGTTGCAACAAGTGATAAATGTGTGTGTGCTGATACTTCTACTTACTTTTTCTCCCCTTACTCTCCTTTTCATCATCTTTGGTCTACAAAAATAAGAGGTCAAATTAAAATTTGGTTACATAGAAATGACAAATTATTCTTATCATTTAAAGCAATTAAGATTTAATTCACCCACCGTCTCTTTACTGCGCTTGACCTGTCCATTTTGAGGTTGGCTTGGCGTATCAAAGATAGTTGGAATGGCATCATCCTTCAACACTGAACTCTGAGCATCCTAAAACCAAGTCAAGTCAAAACTGTTTATTGATTCAGTCTTCATATGTTCTGTACAATAATTACTTCAGTTTAACTTGAATACTCAAATATTAATAAACAGCACACTATACTGTATTTATAGAATGTTACATGACATAATTTATAAAGCTGATTTAGCCCCTTTTCACATTTTACTTAAAGGTGCAGTGTGTAGTATTCAGCGGTGAGGTTGCAGATTGCAACAAACTGAATACCTCCCCTTCCAAACATGTAGGAGAACCTATGGTGACCACGAAACTCGCGAAAAACACAAAGGGTCCTCTATAGAGCCAGTGTTTGGTTTGTCTGTTCTGGGCTACCGTAGAAACATGGTGGGCTCCGTGGAAGAGGACCCGCTCCCTTTGTAGATATAAAGGGCTCATTCTAAGCCAACGAAAACACAATCACAATGATTTTTATTCTCAGGTGATTATACACTAATTAAAACATACTTAGAATATTATACTGCCAAGTCCGTTCCACTAGATGCCACTAAATTCTACACACTGCACCTTTAAAGATTGGAAATTACATGGGGGGGGGAGGGGGGGGGGGTGTCACACAGTCCTCTGTGGTTTGGTTCTAAGATCATGTGCAACTTGAAAACATAACTTACACTATCAGTGGAGGATGTTGCAAAATGTTTCCCACAAAGTCTGTAGTGTCTGTACAACTGGTCTGCTGACTTGTCGATGAGATCTTGCCGTTGGCATTTTTCAACCCACTTCTTGCACCTGTAAGGAGAGATCAAATCAGCATGAGAAAAATAAATTTGGATTTGGAGGTTATATTATGGTTCAGTCAATTCAACAAACTCACAAATGTTTTTTTTTTCTTGAGATGTTATAAATATGCAAGGTATGATAAAGAAGCTAGTCTACGAAAACCGTCTACAAAAATAAACGCGCTCATACTGTGAATAACCCTTTAAAGGTTATGAACCTTTCAGGAATAAAATACCAGGTTGCTACATCCGCTGCAAACGTCAGAACTAGTCCTCTGCTGTCTGCTACACAACACGCTATATTATTTTTAACACCAGCTTTGCCAAAACATTTTAACAACACGCATAAGGTCTTGTGATGTGCGAGGCGCGTTTACTTTTAGCAGAAAGCAGGTGCACGTAAACCTGTCAAACGTTTGTAGTAAGTTTCAGCATTTCAAAGAAAACAGCTCTACATGTTTAATAAAGGAGGTACAACCGGGCGTTAGCCATTAAATGCTGCTTAAACGAAGCTTTGACATTTCAACCGTAATTAGCCGGTTTTGCAGGCAAAAATTATGTATATTTTGCCTGCAAAGAAGAAAATAACTCTTCTCTCTGAGTAGGTTAGCTGTGGAGCTTCCTGTTTGCTTTAGCATCGGTGTTGCCGTTAGTTAGTTAGTTACCTTTCTGGATCATGAGGGAACCTGAAGAGCGGCTGAGGGTCGGATTTGCCACTAGTGCAATTCGGCACAGCGCAGTGATTTTGCATTATAAGTTTATTATAAATCAGTTTACTAGAGCGAGTTGTTTTTTGAGGATACCAAACTGCGGCGCTAACGTTGGCTGTCAAGCGACTTGGAACATCGAGACGACTTCCGATTATCGCTTTCAAAATAACAGTGTTTTGGTAACGTGTAATAAAAATGAGCTTTTTGTAAAATATTCGACGAGTTTTACTTTTATTAGATATAAGTACTTTTCCAAATTCCCTTATACCAACTAGAATTGTTAAATTGTTAAATCATAAACGTAAACACAAACATTTACTCTGCTTATAAGACAGTTCGAGAGGATCCCTGCTGATGTTTTTGTTCTTATATCTTTATATATTTATATCTCCTACTGGCCACAGTCTCCATCTTCCGTGTTTACGACTGTAGTTTGGATTTTATTTTGAAGGCAAATCCGCTTGAAGCTTGGCGCGCTTAGTTTGTTTCCCATAATTCATAGCAGTCTTTTCAAACGGTCAAAAACAAAAACAACATGCTGCGACATATATTTGTAATGTTCAATTTTATAATGAATACAAACACAGTCAATGATTACTATAAGCCAACTTATTAAAATGTGAGCATTTGCACTCATATACTTATACACAGAAAATATTAATATTGTAACGATAGGTCATGTGTACATTGTAGTAACGTAAATTATCTAATGTCATTAAGTGTAATGACATTAGATAACATTACCATGGCCATTACCACCGACCAGCACATGTCCTGCAGTGGGCGTGCGGCAGTTTGGATGGACCGGTATAAGTGGAATCCTATTTTCTTTTAAAATCATTCAAACTTGAGGGGATGAAAACATGTGGGATGGATGAATGAAGCTAGTATTCTTCAACTGTCGTTCTTAGTTTTGAGTCTATTGGTTACTATTTTTCTCTCGCGATACTAGCGTAACCAATCGCAGCGCAGGAGCGCCACTTCAAATCGAAAGGTTTTTTTTTCCGGCGGAGCCAGTCAGGCGACCTGTTTTGAGTTGTGGTGTGACTGTTTCGGAGGGATTTTTCTCGCATTTCATAACAAAGCAGCAAAGCAGGGTAAGTTAACGCAGATTTTTAAAACTTAATATAAATATATGTATAGGTACAGTCCGCGCACAAGAACCTTGTCGTCTTGCTAACATTAATGTTTATTTCTTGCTTATATCTTCAACGTAGGCTAGCGTTACGCAGATCACTGAAGTTTAGCCAACAATTTCTTTCTTATCGATGAACATAACGTGCCTTAAGGTTGATGAAATTTAGAGTCGCTGTCGATTTATAACTCTAACTCGTGATGACATTTTCTCTAAACATCAAAAAATGGCACATATCAATACTCAGTTACGTTACAGACACCGTCTCCAGGCAAATCTCTACATGAATTCACTGTAGCTTTGACGCGTTGGGTCAGTGATATGTTACGTTATGCGTAATAACTCGCAGAATATACCAGGTATCCTAACATATTAGACAATGTAATGGCCCTGTGTATGTGTTATTCATTGCAACCGTGTTGGTATATTTATTGCTTTGTTTACCTTTCAGAAATCTCCATTGATTTAACCGCTGGTTGAGGCTTCACAATGGACAACGTCGCAGTTTCAAGAAGAAAACACACTAATAAGAAAGTAAGTTAATTTGATATATGATAACTTGTCAAGTTGTGATTGCTTAACGTTACATTCAGAGAAGCCCAAATGTATCCTGCCTAATGGTTGTATTGTTTTAATTGTATTAGGAAAATAAGGAGAATGCTCAGCCTACACACGGCAGCAAGTCCGTCATCAAAAGAGAGTTTTCTAAAACAACATCAGCTGCTCCCCTCCAACTGAAAAGAAACGAAAAAGAGGAGACCCTGGTGAAAAGTGGTCCTCTTAAAGCCACAGCCAAATGGGCAGACACAAGGTCAACATCTGGTGATGTTCTGAAAAAGGTCAAGTCTGTGCAGAGAGATGGGAAAGGAGCTGCTGCTGGTGATGCCAAACAACGACAAACACATAGCCAGGCTTTCTTCACCGAACAGGCTGTGAAACACAGAAAAATAGTTGCAGAAGCTCCAAAGCAACCAACTGCTGTGCCATCATCCAAATCTGTCCCTGGCACATACAAAGGCAAGATTGTCCAGTCAAAAATTGGATCCATTTGGAAGTCAAGTACCAAAGTGGGTGGGGCAGATCCAAAACCAGACAGCCAAAGGGTTGGAAATTTCACAAAAAGCAGGTCCAAATCTGTTGCTGACCTGCATGGGCCAGGTGCACAAAAACGTGCACCGACAAGGTCGAAGTCAGTGTCAGATGGACCTGTGCAGGTGTCCAAGCCCACTGTCACCAGCCGTCCTCCTACTGCATTCCGCTCTGCTCGCCCTCCTGCCAGAACCGTCCCAGCAACACTAACCAGTACCAGCTCCAGAAAAACTACCGTGGCTCCCACCAAGGGAAGTGGGACTCAGAACTCAAAGCCAAAGATTCCAGTGACAGACAAGAAGGTCAACAAGCCTCCTGTCACAAGCACCCTCAGCCAATATAGATTTTCTGTGGAGACTGCCGAGGAAAGAAGGTAACATTTTTTTTCTACACGTGGTGTTTTCCTTGGTGTTACTGTACTTCAGACATGTTCAAAATGTTTTTGTCTTCCCCCATAGAGCGAAACTAGCAGATTGGCTGGCCTCCAAGGGCAAGACTTTAAAGAGACCAGCCATGACAGCAGCAGCAGCACCTTCCAAAACCAAAGTACCAGTATCTGCAAAACCCGAAGCAGATCTCAAACCCCAATCTCATTCTCATGTTGAGCCTCAGCCTGCTGCACAGTGTGACCCTGAACCTGAGCCCAGTCTGGAAGCACAAAAGCCGGACTCTCCTGCTGCTCTCTGTGCAGATACCCAGGGAGCAGAACTAACGACACACAGCCAAACTCCAGTG
Source organism: Scomberomorus guttatus (assembly GCA_038419695.1). Lineage (NCBI taxonomy): Eukaryota > Metazoa > Chordata > Actinopteri > Scombriformes > Scombridae > Scomberomorus > Scomberomorus guttatus. The sequence goes on along the minus strand of CM076460.1, from coordinate 6,034,331 downwards.
ATCATGAACACCACCCTGGACCTGCTCGAAAACTCAGATGCAGATCTGCCTGTTGACCCACAAGACAGAGTTGATGATGTAAGGAGACAGTGTTTTGTGTTGTTTTAGTTGGATTCAAAATATTACCATTCACAGTGATAAACCAAAATCTTTTCTTGTTTTCATTTCTTATAGATTGTTGTGAACCTGTGTGATGCCTTGGAGGCCATGGAGACACCCTCTAGATGCACGGATGGTAAGTTCATCTTATTCTGCCCACTATGATCTGTTTGGAGTATTTACATGAACACTCTTGTCATTTTTGTTTCCATAAGACCTTTCACAGGTGACAGATGAGTGCAGTAATGTTGAGATGGAGGACTGTAAACTGAAGGATGAATGTGAAAAGGTGGAGCTGAAGAATGAAATCCCAGAGGATGTCAGTGTGCAGCCAAAGGATGAGGAAGTGAGGGATGGAGCAGAGGAAAGTGATGAACAGAAGGTGGAGACAGATGATGTTGAGGAAGTAGAAAGTGATGTTGATGATGAAGACGTGATGGAGACCACACCACAGATGGAGGATGCCTCAGTTGTAAAATACAGTGTTAAGACCACCCCATACTTGCAAAGGTGAGACCCTCAGCTTTCATTTGTAATACTAGCATTCTCCTTTTACTCATGCTTTCAACTATTTCATTATGAAGCCATTAATTAAAGTGTTGCAAATTATTTTCACTATCCCTTGTGTTTAGTGTCAAGAAGACAATTGAAGATGAGGTCGGCACAAGTGGATCCAGACGAAAGAGCAACATCAAAGATCTGAAGTTTCTGACTCCAGTGCGACGTTCCTGCCGCATCCAGCGCAAATCCTCCCGTCTGCCATCGATGCTGGTCGATCATGATCCCTGTGTGTCCTCTCTGGCTGAGCTGGTGAAGCTGGATGATGATCCCAACGCCTACATTTACAGAAAAAACCCTGCACTTCTGGAAGATCTGCCAGACCAGCCCCGGCAGTGAGGGGGACTCTAGATGTGGGCCTTTTTTTTTAAAAAAGCAAAGAACTGTATGAATGTATGGGACTGGAACTAATGGACACTTTACACTGATACTTTAAAATAGTGTTACTAATCTGAATGCATCTGTGCAAAGAATTTTAAATTGTCACTTGTTTTATTGTATTGGGGGAGGGACAAAAAATTTCTGCCTAAGTATTCTTTTCTTTTCTGAATGTATTATTGACTTTCCCTCTTGTTGACATGTATTGCTGAATGCACTACAATAAAAGGAAATATTATCTTATAGTTGTGATTTACTACCAGACTTCTAATATTGAAGAAACAAAGTCCTGAATAAATGCATTATTTTTTACAGCCTACACATGAACAAAAATCTGGTAATGTTAAGTGAAGATCCAGGACCATATTGTGAATTTTAAGCTCATTTTGTGATTTCAGCCAGCTTCCAACGTTATACAGTAGCTGAACCGAGTCATTCGGGGAACAAGAATAGTGAAAAATGGCAACTAAAGTCTAACTAAAAAGGTGCAAGAGTACAACTTTTATACAATTTCAACAGGTGGCTTCCCGAATGTAATGAAGTTGCAAATTATCTTTTAGCAATTGTCACCAGCTGTGGGTCTAGGTCAGGTTTATGAAGTGTTGTCTAATCAAATTCATATATTTCCCTCATGTCAGTTTATTCTGTGCACTTTGAGAGGAAGAAAAACAAACCACCATTTTCTTATGTTTAATCCCACTTTAATTGACCACATTGTAAAAATCCAAAGCGCTCTTAAATGAACACTGCTTTCTTTTGGCCACTTCATGGCGGATTACACTTCCTGACATAAGACTGGACGTTATGACACCCACTCCCTCTGATCCCAGATGAGACATTTCATTATATCAAAAAAAACAAAAACAAAAAAAAAAATTATCCACACACAAAAAAACCCCCAAATCTCTTTGATGCAAATTTCTTCCCCCAACAAAAAGTATAAAAAAGTATTCTTTTCCCAACTCATCTGCTGACCACAGGGGAAGGTGTTCAGTGCTGTGCGCTAAATAGGTGTTTTCACTGTCGTCTGAAGGTTTTATGTCCTGGACAGACCCCGGTTGTCCAGATCTTTCACCTAAAAGATGGAACACAAGACTTGTTTAGAAAGGTCTGTTAAAAAAAGCCCATTACAATGTTTTGTCTAACCAACATTTCAAAACCTAAAACTATTCAATTTATAATGTAAGACTAATAGAAGCAACCATCAAATACAGTTGGTAAGAAGGTTCTTTTAGTTTTACCTTGTATATCCTAACCAGCCAGTGCTCTGTTGTGTAGGCCTCCTCCAACACATCCAGTTCAAAGTCTTTGTTCCCAATCTCAGCATTCCTTACTCTGTCATAACCCGGTGGGCGCTCTGCAAAGATCATTGAGATCATTGGAATTATGGAACAAATGGATGCAGTTTTAGAGAATAATGAGACAAACCAGCAACATGAATATTTATGCATCAATCCTCATTAATGTCATGGCTGGACAGTGAAGTTCATCACAGCATGGAGCAACTGATATCAACGCAAGTCAACCGCTAGGAACCATGTGATGTTCACAGTCTGCTCCATGTTTGTTTGTTTTTTAAATAAACTATACTTCTGTCAAACTAGAGGCTGTCATCCTAAATTTCACAAGCTAGATACAAGATACAAGCCATTGTGATTTTAACTTCAAACCAGGCCACACATGATGACGAACATCACACCGTAGAATTACTCACTAGCTTCTGTGTAGACCTGGCCGAAGCGGTAGTAGCACATCTTGTACATGAGGCAGTTGAGCAGGACAGGCGAGCCCTCGCGGTCCACTCTGAACTCCCCAGTGGGAGTGTAGTAGTCGTGCTCCTTGATGTGTTTTCCTGTGTCTGTGCTTCCCCCGATACGGACCATCCACAGAAACTTGTTGATGTCTATGATGCAGAGAAATAGATCCATTAGAGACGTGGTGCCAAATATGCCTTCTAAAAAATATCTCAATCACTCATTATATATTTCAATCGATCATTATTCAATGACAAAGCAATAATATTTCTGTGAACTAGCAATGTTATTACTTCATGCAATGAATGTGTGAATCTGGTATAGCAAATCCACTGAAAAACAACTCCAGAAATCCCAAAATGCCTGTTTGACAGCTTAATATAAAGAAAACTAAGCTGTTGAGTCAGTGTGGTAGAAATGTTGTTGGTCCATGCTGTTGACATGCCCTCTGTTACACGTGGGCCATCCTAATTATTCTGTGTGGAAGCGAATTATTACAGCTGAGAGAATACAGGCTGATTTTTTTGTGCACTCTCATAAAAATTTAAAAGGAGTAATGAAATTGCACCTAAAAACAAACACACCACCCATTGGAGCACATTTGCATCACACCATCAAGTGAAAAAAATTCCATTACATTTGAGGGAATTTGGTACCATTCAATTCACACAGCTTGAGCTTTGCAGACAGACTATTAAATCCAACTCTGTAAGACATCTACCTGCAGTGGGAAGGTGTCTGTGCACCTGTATGTTTGAGTCAAGCTGCCTTAAAAAGCCTCAGTCTTGTAAGTACTGTGTATCTCCTGATATTGGGACGTACCATCTGAGGAATAACCTGTCAGTCCTCCGAAGATGACCAAGACATAACTGACATCCAGCTCCCTCATGATCTCATACGCCCGCTCTTCTGTGGATGCCATGGCCTACAGAACAAACGGCAGCCCAGTCAGCACAACAACACTTAGAAAACATGGAGACATTTTCACGTTATGTTGAAGGTTACCCAGCTCACCTGTCCAACTCTGGAGATGTGCGTGTTGTTCCATGTGTTGTTGTCCACTAGAATGGTTCGGTTAGCCATGGCAGTTATCTGATAGCCATAATCCCACCATGACATGACTTTAGCATCCTAGAAAAAAACAAAACAAAATACAACTTAAGCATCTGAATGGAAACCTTTTAATCAGAAATGATTGTGTATAACTCATAACAGTTAAAGTTACTAGTTAGGAACTCTTTACTGATTTACTTCTGATTTATTCTTTGCTTCTTTGCGTATGACTGACCTCAGGAGTGTTGTGGCGAAGCCAGTAGTAGGCCTCTCTGAAGTCATCAAAAATGATGCGGCTGCCATCACCTCCACGGGCGGACAAGACAATAGAGGGAGAGGAATAGGCTTCGCTGGTCACCCAGGTAGAGTGAAAGGTGTATGTGATGAGGAAGAAGGCCATGACCAGAATCATCCCACTGGCAACCTGGTAGATATGTACAACAAAGGACATCATCAGGTTTTACAGTTCTGTCTGTGAGACCACCAATGTGCTTTTATTCTGCCTACTGGGATTAAAAAAAAAAAAAAAAAAAAAAAAGTTCAGGAAAAATCTCTGGTCTGCTTCATTTAACAAGAATGTAAATGCATTTTACCAGTCACAGAGTACATCTGCACAAGAGATTTGAAACTTCATTAAATAAGAAACAAAAAGGTCTGAGACAATATTTTGAGAATGAAAAGGCAGCAGCTTTGTCTTCAACACCTAGCATTTTGATTATTTGTGATCTAATTTTTAAAAAGGTCCTGAGGACACACTGTTAATTATAAACTTTAACTTCTGACTTGCTACGTTGGCAAAGTGTTGTTGGCTTTCTCCTTATCATATGTATAGCTTTAGAAGCTACACAAAAAAACCCCAAAATGTCTCTTTACAGTAGCATCTCAATACTGTTAATCATCACATCCCCTGCTGGTACTGGATCAAAATAAATAGGTTTAACTAGTTTAAATTTAATTCTTTTAATTCTTTTTCTTTTGGCTCACCAAAACTGTCAACACACTCTATATATCACCTCTAACGGCTGTAACTCTGAACCAGTCTCTCAGACATCCCACCTCATTTTTGATGGGGTAGGTGGAGTCCTGCTGCTTCTTGCTCTTCTTGTCTGGCCGGCTGACATCCAAATTCTTCATGTAAGTGGTGAGCACCTGGGACACACCGATGCCTGACAGGATGCACATGACTGGGGCCAGCACTAACATCAGACGCACCTGAAGAGGCAACAAACAAGCCGTACTTTACCCTATGTGATGCATAGTAGGTGTTAATTCACTTTCCTAAATACATCAGTGGCTCATAAGTTATGGAAATAAATCCACATGCTCTTACGCAGAACCTACCATGACGGCTGAGAAGTACATGCTAGTGACTCCATACATGATGATGAAGATCCTGGCATCCGACAAATTGTTGAAACAGTAGTAAAGACCAACTGGAAGGAAATGATATAACCATCAGTCAAAACTCACCTGTGCTTGAAGCTTACAGTGAGCTGTGAGCTTCATCTGCATCAAAAGTGGAGTGATCGTACAGTATTAATCTCTCGTTACTCTGTGTGTTTCTGTTGAGTGTACACTTACCTGGGAACATAAAGACCAGCAGCTGGAGGTCAAAGTAGTATGAGGACCAGGTGGTGGGCTGGTGCTCAGAGACAGAGGCGATGATGGGGATGTTGTTCTTGGCATAGGAGGGGTCCAGGAGGGAGTAGAAACGACCAGTCCATGGAGAGATCTTACCTAAGGGGAAGAAGGGAAATGTACTTTAGGTGAGTCATGATCCAAAGCAAGAACTTAAAATCAGTTTCTCACAAAAGGAAAAGAGAAGCCTTTAAGAGAAGTTTTTTTTCCATCCAATTAAATCAACTAGTGCTGTCAATCTGCCTCTATAATCCAAATTGAATTTCATTCCTTATTCATTCTTGCTAAGTAATAATCATTTCACAAAATGAAAAAATGTTAACTAAAATCTAAATATTAAATAAGCTTTCATCATACTGGATCAGAGTAATTAAACTACACACATAACTGAAATATAAATAAATCCATGTCAGTATGCGCTTGTTACAATAGCGTGAGTAGGAGCTCTGTGTCCAAACCCCATACTGCAGGCTGCAGCACTGATCAGTCAGGCTTAAGACTTTTACTGTGGGCCTGCTTTTTTAAATTTTGTTTGTTGATGGAAATACAAAAACTTTCCACACATTGCTTCTTAAATGGTCAGGAGTGGTGATCTCTGTGGATTAATTGCTTTCTGCCATTTCTGATACATTGTAACATTTATTGTAACATTGGCACATTGAATGTGAGATTGTGATTCAGTCAGACTCCGAAAACTTTATTGTTCATCAGACGTGACAAAAGCATTTCGTTTTCACATCCAGGTAAGCCAAGATGAGAAGGGCGATTCAATTAGTATCTTTTTTTTTTTTTACTATTCGAATTATATTCAACTCCTGAAATTTGTTCCAACAGCCCTAAAGTCAACCTATGCCAACGTATTTACTGGTACACTTGGTCAACCCCCTTACCTGTCAGCATGAGAACAGTGCCCACAGACAGCAGGATGAAGCCCACCAGGGAGATGACGCTCTTGAACAGCACCTCGAATTGCTGGGCGTTGAGTTTGCTGCGCAGGTAGTCCACAAAGGCATGAATCTGGCACAAGCCGAACACACCGAAGGCAGCCATGTGCTCTGATGACTGCACAGGCTGGTAGAAGGGAAACAGGGACAGAACAGAGTGAACCATCTTTTCCCCTCATCATGTAACAGTGACTTGTTTGGCCTTGATGATATTTTGACCTTCATCACAGTAAGCCTAAAATCACATGGCTTTGGGTGACAACAACTGAAAGCTGGCAAGTGATTTTAAAAAAAGAAGGCCACACTCAAAAGGTCCATTTCAGGTTCTGGTTCATATTGTTGACATAAAGGTTTAGGTACTATTTTTTTATTTTTCTGGACTCTGAAAATGTCCTGTGAGCTGAGGCATGACCCATGATGTAATGTCTAACTCATCACGCTACTATCACATCGAATCTTGAGTATATTACAGTATACGTGTAACTGATGTGACATAAGATCATCTTACCTGGAAACCAACAAATGAGATCTGCATGGAGAGGATGGTGCCCAGGCAGTAGACTGTGCAGTAAGCCACGTAGATGCGGTGCGAGAATCGTCCTGTGAGCATCAGAACCAGGACGTGGAGGGGGATGAGATTGATCAGGAACACGTAGCCACCCCAGGAGGAAACCTACACACACACACACACACACAAACACAAACACCTTATCATGACCTCTGTAAACTCTGAATTCAGTCAGTAAAGCATGCATTTTTGATCTCCTCTACTCCTATTTGCATCATCTGCTCACCATGTAGAAGTAGGCCAGAGCGCACATGGAAGACCAGTACACTGAGCCTGTTTTGACAGCCTTGATCCACATGTAGTAGGTCAACAGCATACAGAAGATGGCAATACCTAAGACATACAGCACAGAGGGATTTGGTTAACAATCTTTTTGTGATATTTACATATTGGGGGGTTAGCTAATATTGCTATGCACATCAGGTGTATACCTTCATTATCATAGGAGCCAGCAACAGAACGAGAGATATAACCAGGCACCACTGCAATCATGGCTGCCGCCAGGAGCCCAGCACCTGCATCCTAAAGAGACAAGAGACTGTTTAGTGGCAGTAGTGTGTAGAGTTATATCAATAAAAGAATATTATACTCATGCACAATATCTATGACAGCACTAAAAAGCATGAACTTGACTTCTCACAAAGAAGACTCCATTCAACAGAAAACAGTCCTACACTGAGTGTGCCTTTCAATAATACTTTCATGTTTAGTTTTATTGAGAATTTATAACAAACAATGATGTTTGTGCATCTAATTGTTCGTTTTACCTTCAGTTCCTTGGTGAAGTGGTATGTGACTATGGCGGTGAAGGAGGAGAATAAGGGAGCCAGGAAGACACAGACATTACGGATGTCAATGGTGATGTGGAAAAAATGTAGGACGTGGTACAGGACGGCAGAGGTGATCATCAGTCCTGGTGACGGAGGAGAGGAAAAAAAAGGTGTTCCAGTCAGCTTTGCAGACTATACATGTATACATACAAAATAAAGTTTATAAGCCTGTACTTGTCTACTTGTATTTCTAGTAATGTCTTCTGATTCATACCTGGATAAATGGTGCCACCAATGATCCTCCCAAGAGGATACCATGCCCTATCATCAAACCAGTTGTGAAACTTATAAAATCCTTCTTCTGCCAGGAAGCGGGTAGTACGGTAGTTGAAGTACCTGAGGGTGAGGTGAAGGTGAAACCTTACTTTAAGGAGGAAAACCAATTAACAACACTTGCAAATAACCACAACACAAGTACAACTTACGGATCAAACTCATGGATGACGCTTTCAAACCTCAAGACAGAAAAGAGTCTGGTGGAGAATGCTGAGGAGGAGGAAAAGCACATAGAGCGATGTGTTTTTAATATTGGGTAACAATGCTTGTTGTAGATGTAATACATAGGAAGCAGAGGACTCACAGAGGACAGCAGCCATAGACAGGATGAGCAGCTTCAGCAGCGTGTCCTGCTTCTCATAGGACAAACGCAGGAAGCCCAGCTTGGTCATTTTGGCGAGGTTCAGGGACAGCTCACCGTACTACCTGATGGGAAAAGGACAATCACTGCAAAACTTATAAAGAGGAGCAAACAGGACAGCCGTGGAGCAAAGCACTGCAGGGGCATCTTGTTCTAGTTCCACAGTTTCATTCTTAGAATAAACTCCTGCAAAGTGAGAAAATCTTTTCAGGTCTTCTGTTAGGAGTAAACTTCCATGTCTAGCCCAACCAGAGGAGGCCACGCACTAAAATGTGGCGTCAGGAAGCAGGAAGCACCCACTCTGGAAAACCTCTGCAGCGGTTTGTAAGATGCCTGCCCTATTCACATTTTGCATTAAATATTTTGTACAGAAAACAAACTATCAAGCTCACCACAGCTCTAATTAATGCTAACTTTCAAGGCAGCACCAACAGAGCGAGCGTGAACTGACAGTTAACCAACCAAGCAACAGCTAATATGTATTAACCAGCTATCAAAACGCATTCTGTGCACATTTAGAATTAAAGCAACATATATTAAACATCCTCTTATAGCTTCTCGGCATCAGGCCGGCTGGTGTTGATGCTGCTTCCTTTCAATTTTAGCGTGAAGTGTGTAAGCAGCTAGCTAGCGAGGCTAACCTGTTCGGTTAGCAGCTGTATAATGAACAGTCCAGCCTTATTTAGAGAATACAAGTGACTCCTTCACATATCAAAGCAGCATAACAGCCTAAAATAAAAATAGGTGCTTTATCTGAGCTACGAGGTTTGATATTTAATGTTCAATAAGACTCACCCCGCTCCGCTGCTGTAACTCATACACTTTCTACGTACAACCTTCACCGTGAACTAATCCCGCCCCAACCAAGCCATGGTAAACGTTTATTGGTTGAGCGTCGGTCAAAAGTAATCCCACATAAATCTGATTGGTTCTTTGGCTGTCATTCAACTTGAGTTCCCTACCTTGCCGCTGTAGTGTAGTGACGTGTCCTTAGTGAGGAAAGGCGAGGTGTTGCCACCTACTGGTTCAAAACTCATGCAACAATCAGATTTCATGTCATTTCAGTGGTGCCACTAAATGCATAGGTACAAAAACTGAATGAAAACAGCAAATATTAACTGTTACTAACTATATGGCAATGTTACATTAACAACAATTGATTCAATAGTATAAAAGCAATAATATCTAGTCTAATCAGAGGAATATACTGCAGAATATAAAGTATACAGTCTCAACAGTTTTCCTTAGTTAACCCGTCTCTTAGCAAATGTAAGCAGCTACACAACATACTGTATGTTTCTGAAAGTACATTTTGAGAGGAGGAAAATAATACTTTATAGTTGTTAATTTACAAAAATAAGAGGTGTGCTGTCTGTTTCTTCTTGAGATGAGATCAGACTGTTTTTTCCAGTGACCAGGCAGTGCAAGCTGACCATGTCAACATGTAAATTATTGCTGACTGTGACATAGATTTTGTGTACTTAACATGTATTGTGAATTACACACCCACAATATCTGCTGTTTAAACTGAATTGCACAGATCAGATTTAAGTCAGGGATAAATGTAATACATCACATGTCAAATTTAATCACCTCTCCAGTTAAAACATTAATTCTTGTTTTTGTATTTTAATAGCTTTTTCAATGTGACCATCATGGTGACCACCCCCTGTCTAGTCTTCACCACGGTAGCAAAAGTCTGAACACAGTGATCAAATATTGAATACTGACCAATTTTATTGAAATTAGACATATTACTTTTACAAAACCTCACTCACAAATATCAGTCTGCACAAACACTTTGCTCCTCTTACAATAATTACACACCGTTTCAAAATCGTGGCCCCTCCCCAGGGCCATGAGCTCTGATGAGTGAGAGAGAGGGTGGTGATGGGGGTCATTGCATGGTGGAAGGACATTCAGGATGTATTAATATTATATACAGCACAAAAAGCAAACAGCTGACTATCTGTAGGGACCAGTTATATTTGCTTCAGCTCTCTGGGGGGGAAACTAGAGCAAGCGGGTCGAGGCTGATCACATATTTGTCAAGATATAAAGAGTTTAACTCCTCTCTATATTGCAGAGCTTAGCTTTGTAGTGGTTGAAGTGAAATAAACAAAACATAGATGCAGCAATTTGGCAGTGTCATCTCACCTAAAACCTACTAAATTCACACAGACTGAAAACACAGACAGCTTTTCGGTTGCTGGTGTCACCTTGTGATTTGCAACATGTTCACAGGACAGTGGAGTGAGATTTTAATTTGGGATGAGACACCAAGCAAATCTCTCATAAGCACATGACAAGAGTGACACTGTTATTTGGTTTCCATTACTAAAGGTCACCAATCCTTTTTTTTTTATAGCAGCTCCTGGACTGATTTGTAAATTCTCCTAAAAACAAAGCTCTTACAGAATAAAAAAGCCTCCCTTTTTTAACTGTACAAGGTCATTCCTGGAACTGCTAGGACATCATTTGACAGAGAAACGTATTCATGTGCAGGAAAGCATTCGATCTGTGAGGAAGGAATGTGACTTCCAACATCAAGAAAACACGTACTGTAGGTAAAACAAGACTGTGCTTTGCTTCTCAATGCAAACAAGCCCCTTCAAAGTTAAAAAAATTCCTTCGTTTAGTCACAAGTTTGTTTAAACATATTGAAACTATATGATTTCTTGTGCTGTCATTTATTAAAGGAGAGTCACTCAAATGGCACATTATACAAAAAAAAGAAAAAAAAAGAAAATTCACAAAAGAAAACAAGTTGAGAGCTGAGTATATAATGTGTTTTGAGTGTGAGGCACAGGGCAGTCGATTTTTGTGTCACACTGAAAATGTGTGTGGTGGGTGCAGCAAATGAATAATCAAAGGGCCAGAGATTTAGATAAAAACGTATCCTAAACCGCGTATCAACCCATAAGGGAGATCCTGGAAGAATCATTGTCACATTGAGTGAAGCCACGCATCGATCTCCTTCAAATGGGTCCATCACTGGGTGGGCAGAAGTCTCTGTCGGGACGGGGAGGTGTGGGGGGATGACAGCCTCTCTGAGGATGTGGACGACGTCAGGGAGGACTGCAGGTGGACCGTCTTGTGGAAAAGCTTGTTGCTGATCAGCACAACCAGGGAGAAGAGACGCAGCTGGAAGTGGCTGAGAAAGTGGAAAACGTGATCAGTGACTCATGCAGTAAAACCTTTTTTTTAAAAAGTTGACTTTATCTTACACTTACTACAGCTTTGTTGGCGTCTTGGCCTCATTAGCGCTGATGATGAATAGAGGGAAGAGGATAGAGAACAAGCAGCCACTAGAGAGAAAGAAAAGAACAAAAACATGATGTATAATAAATGCAGTAAAGCATATTCTACATTTTACCTGTATTTTTCAAAACTGTTCCTGTCAGTGCAGAAAGACCTTTTGACTTGAGACAGGATGTGACCCTGGAGGATGTTAGTGACGTGCTGCTGTCCAGTATTTGGAGGAGTATTTTTTTCTTTTTATTTTTAATCCCATAGATTTAAGGTCATAAACTCAAAGTTCACTTAACATTAACCTTTGAGCTTTGTTCATTTTGTTCATATGCTGTTCCCAAAGGTCAAGAAAACTCCCTGTCTTTCACCATTTGTCTTTGGGACTTTTTCACTGATGGCACTGATGCAAAGTGTACAAATGTGTTTGGACAAAAATAGCTAATATATTAAACCATGTAAATTAGTCCTTTGTAACTGAGACCTAGCCAAACCTATTGGACACATCTCTATGGTAACACTTAGTTTCCCTAATTTCCATCATAAAAACAGATGTTGGAGTTGAGTGGAGCTGAAACAGTAGGACACCAAGTAACTATGATAACTTTTTCTATGATGATGATGATAATAATAATAATAATAATAATAATAATAATAATGATGTGTAAAAGCCACCTGGAAAATGGACCCTACATACAGAATCACACTTTAATTTAAAAAGAAAATGTCAAAAGTAGGACTGCAGTACAAATAATGATCATTTTCATCATGAAATAACTTGACAGTTATTTTCGTGCTTAATTAGCAGTCTTACCTGATGATGTATGAGGAGGGCAGGGCAGTCAGCAGAGCCATGGGCAAACCAAAGCCGAAGTAATAGGGCCAGTTCCTCTCAATATTGGACAGCCGTTGGTGCATCTCAATGCCTAAAACAAACATAAATAGCCACAATGTTTTGTTTGAGTTCCACGTTCAATCCACATGATTTACTTTGGATTTGGAAAGTAAAAGAGTATCTCACCATGGTTGAACCAGCGATACTCAAAGCAGTACAGGGAGTAGAGCAGAGACATGTGGAGGAGGCTGACCATCTGTCCAATGGCATCAATGGGGAATAGGCTAACGATCATACCCTAGAGGATGATGAAAACACATGAGACACAATTATATTGACCAAAACTGCACTGAGAGAGCGCTTGGAAATTTAATATTACATCAAGTTCTGATGCAAAAAGTCCTCAAAACAAGTAACAGCCATCTTTACCAGTTTCTGAAATAATTTCTGGGGGGAAAAAAGAAAAAGAAAATAACCCCACCAAGTGTGACACCAATCTTTTATATACTTAACATTCTCTGAATTGACTCGGGAGTCTAGGATGAAATTGTTTCTCTCGCTTGCCTGACATGTTGGAGATGATGCTACCGATAGCGGCTGTTCTGAATGACCAAACTCTTTGTGCAATTAGGCATCTTTGACCATGGTTTATAAACAGCATGACTTTGTGACTCGTTCAGAAAAGCAAACATTTGGTGAATCTGGGCCTACAGTTTCAGACCACAACAGCAACATTACTGTATCAACATCCAGCATCCTGTCTGAGGACTGTGAGAAGAATCAGATACAGGAGGTCTGGGTAAATGCACACCAGGCAGGCACAATTTTTTTAATGAAGAAAACCAAGAAATTAGTGTGCAAAAATGTACCTGAATGAGGAAGAGTGCCTGGAGGAGGAGGTTAAAGAGCATGTCTGCGATGATCTTACTGACGCTGGGGAACGGCTGCGCTTTACAGCCAGACACTTCAAATGCTAGGTCAGCTATATCCTGCAACAGAGAGTAACAACACACTGATATATTTATCTGCATTTCTCTAGTCAAACTGCAACAAAGAAAATGGAATAACCACTACAAACAACAGGGTTTGGAACACAAGTGTCTTCTGCATTGCAATAGCAGTATGAGATGTCAGGAAAAAAAGCCTCTTGTGCTTGTGTGAGCTGTAATTACAACCATGACTATAAACTGATAGTGGTTTCTGTGTGATGAATTAATTTTATATAATAATAACAATATTTCGATATTTATTCAGTACTAATTTGTCCTGATCCTCTCACATAAAAGCACTGAGAGAAGTCCAGCATAGTTTTCCATTTTTCAATGTACTGTAATGATAAATTCATCATGTAGAAACAAGCCTAAATATCTCAATAAGTGGTGAGTTTCATTTTTTCATTTCTCTTTGTGATATTTGATATTAGAGGCAGCGATAGACTAATAACGTCCCCCTCCCCTCCTGAAGCTGTTCATGGTTCTTACAGGTTTTTATGAGTCTGAAACACTGATCTCACCGGGGAATAAGCTTACCTTGGAACTTAAATTAACGATTGTATTTTAGCTATATATGGGCCTACCAGCTATATATTGTTGCCTTTGTTTGTATGTAGGCTATGCTTTTAGCCCACCCCGAGAGACCATCTCCCCAGAGGAGAGGCAGAGCTGACTTTATGAATCTCAGCCATTCTGATATCATTCAGATATCATAACCCATTGTGATTACATTATGCATCCTTGGACAGCATGTCACAAAAGCCACTTAAGACTGAAGAGGATGCAATTTTGATCATGTCTGTGGATATGACATCAGACTGTGCAATGGGATCTATGCATTAATGTTCCATCTTGTTTATTTTATAAAAAGGCATCATGTCATTACAGTGTAGCAATAGCAGGCCCTGACCTGGAACCAGATGGCGTTGACTATCTTGCTGAGGACGAACAGAGGGAGAACCCAGAGAGCACTGAAGACGGAGGTCAGGATGAACTCTAACCAGGACCACACACTGCCATGGAGAGAGGGGTCACCTGGAGCAGAAACAGCTTGTTGACTGACAAGTTCTTACCACAAGCCAGAGAATCTGCCACTGGTTCACTTAGCAGCCAAACATACCGATGATTTTTGCTGTGAGAGCCTGCAGCAGTGGGATAAACACCCGGTAGAAGAGAAACAGACTGAGCTGGAAAGAAAATGAAATGCTTTAGTTATAGTTCATGGCAATATGTTGAAATATGTACTTCAGAACAAATTGAGTGAGATGCCTAAATGTTATGTTTAACACTCATCACTGAACAGTGCTTCTCCACATAAGAAGGTTGTCAATCAGGTATTTAACTCCGATATTTTCATGGATAGTCAAAGGTTACACCAACCTTATAAAAGACTGTTGCATTGCAAAGCTGGACATATGAGGCTTTGCATTTATATAATAAGACTTTTTGGGAGAATTAGAGTTTGTTATCTAAGTGATAGTTTCCTAAGCAAGGATTTTACTGACATTTACAAGACTCATTAAAACTCAAGGGCAGTATTACCATGGAAACTTATAACCTGCAGCTGTTAAATCTTCAGTAGTGTATGAGTGAAGAGGTTTTACTGTAACAGTAGGCCAAACATCTTACCCAGAACACTCCTCCATTCCAGGCACAGCACTGAAAAATCCTGCTGGCTACTTTGGGGTCACTGAAAGATAAAGTAATAACAACCATGGCCATCACTGTTGATAATAAATGGGGTAGTTTGGTTTCAGTTTAATGTTACTTTTACTTTTCCAGTGTAACCAGAGTCAGACAAACTTGTGGATGTTTTAAGCATGTCTCTCTTTACAAATTGAAGATATTTGGAACAATAGCAGGTCCTTTCAAATGAGGATACACACTGTTAGATTTGCACAGATTCAAAACTGCTCCAATTAAGCAACATGTTGTAATTTACACATTTATTAAGAGTACTCCATCAATTTAACATTGCACTCCTATAACATTGTTAGACTCACAATGAACAGTAAAAAATAAAAAGAATCAAGCTCAATGCAGCAGAGCCAGAGAGATTGTCCTTTTCCTTCCATGCATTCTTCTTCCTTGTCAAAACCGGATGCCTACATTAACCGCAATGCAACTAAACTCAATTTGCTCGACTGTACAGATTTGGGTGTGTTATGCCAGTATGTAGCCTCAAGCAGAGATAAGGAACTAAGCTTTTGAGTGCAAGTCAAGTTGCACTCCCAGCCTTTTAGAAGAGTAGCCAATCAATCCCCTAAACAGCAATGATGTATGAGAGAGGCATAAAACATAATATTATTGTTGATTAGCCTGAGTCAGACAACAGTAGCACTGCAACTGAAATATGTAGCTTTTTTCTGGCCTACTTGTCTGGTTTGCGCTCCTCACTCTGTGCCCGTCTCTGTGCCAGGGCCCCGCTGGCCCTTCTCCTCCGCTGCTCTTCCCTTTTCTGCTGGATGCGGGCATCCAGCTTGGAGATTGTTCCAATCCCCAATATGGAGTCCTTGATCCCCTAGAGAGATAGAGAGAGAGAGAATATACTTAACTTGCTAAGATGACCTCTGTAGTGGTGCCTTGAATTGTCAGTGAATGCTTGTTGTACACAAGAATGAGGCGGACACATGTATTTGAAGGCAGATCCGGTTAACAATATTTTAGGACTTGGTGGTTCTGTTAAATCAATATCACGATGACCACAATTTTTCTTCTTGTCAAGCTAGAAACCCCTCAGAAACAACATGTGGACTATCTAGAGGTCCTGTGTGATACGAACACACTGCTAACACAGACGCTATTTTAGTAAAATGTTCCACCACACACTCACCTTTCCTTTGTCCAACCTACTAAAATATATAAAACCATCCATGCCAACTATGTTAAGGGAGAAGCATCCATCATATCAGAGGTGGATAATGCATGACAATCAAGTTGACGGTTGGCCTACTATTGATCCATGGCTATTGTACACCGTTTAATGAAAGCCTCCTCAAAGTCTTTACTGACATCAGGCAGCAGTGAGACACTGTTATTGTGGTAACAAAAGAGATATCTGGAATTAATCCAGACAAACATTATCTTTGGACTCTTTTGGTGTACAGCCAGGTCACATTCAAGCTGATGGTACACAATTATCAAGTTCAAGGTGATAAATAGAAAATGCAGTTTATCCATTGTCATTTGTCTTGGAAAAAGTGCACAAACACCCCTGCATCATCAGTGGACTTGTGTGATGACATTTCTCCTTAATACACAGAGAATGTATTGTTCTATTTTTAAAGAGAATTTCTGTTGACATTATAAAAAATATTTAACATTAAGACTTCACAAAGGTAGCATTTACTGCAAGAATATTGTATTCAAGGGATTTATATTGTGCAAGTATTGCTTTTATTGTTTTCACTCCCCTTTGTTCTGAATATATGCCACCTGTTACTTTATAAGTATAGGGAACATACTATATCAGTTTTTAATGCCCTTCTACATTTAGATTTGTCAGTGGGATTCAATAAATCAGCTATAATTATATAAAATTATAAGTCAATAAAATCAGTTATAATTACAATCTTTAATTTACTTATCTGAACCACAAACACAACTACTTATGTCTCTGACATTTTGAAATAATGCTGAATGGATCCATTATTTGAAATGCACAGATCTGTTTCACTGTCCATGAACTACACCCTTGTGCCTTGTGCCATGGCTTGTGTGTGAGTACAGTATGTGTGTCTGCTGACCGTCGCAACATTGCGGAGGAAGGCCCTGACGCTGTCTGTCATCTCTGGACCAGCTGCAGATCCATCAACTGCAGAAGGAGGGGGCACTGGTGACCTGGTGGTCAGCTCTCATGGCAGGAAGAGGCTCACCCAGTAACCTGCCACAATCCAAAACCCAGCGAACAAAGTGAGGACAGGAGCAAGGAGCTATTCACAATAATCTAAATCCAATCTAAACAGTGGATGCCTCACTTTGAGATACAATTGCTTAGAGAATTTGCTTGCAATGTAAGTTTGATTGTGTTTACTAAATTCTCTTTCACTCCACATGACCTTTACTCAGTAGTAGAAATTAGCATATTTATACAAAACAATCACCTTACATGCTTTATAGAATTAAAAAAAATAAATAAAATAAATCAGCCCTATATATTAGTGGCTTATTTAGGCCTCTTCCTCTGACATCAGAAGTAGTGATTTTGGCATTTGTTTTTTCACTATTTTTTTCCTCTAAATAGTTGTTCAAGTATAAGTATCAAACTTTCCAATACCATGTTGCTATAATTTTACTACAGTGAACACTGACGTACATACAGGACAATAACTCTTTTGGCATTACTGGCAACAGCTGTCACACTTGATATATTTGGTAGCCATTTTGTGTTCATTCATATTTGGTATACATGTATTCGTTTCTAAAAATACCAAACCAACCCACCACATCCAATAAAAACTTAATGCTAATGTGAGTTTCCTCACTCACTAAAATGTTGGTTCACTGTTTTTATAATAAGTCTTTCCTCTGTCCTGAGCACCATGCTGTATGGTCCCTTGGGATGAAAAAAAAAGTTGAATGTACAGAACATGAAGGAAAAGCACAAACTACTTACCAGCTTCGTAAATACTGTAAAAAGGAGGTCTAACAGTAAATTGAAATTAAAAAAGCATAGCTAATGCTTGTTTATTAAATTATACTTTTGTCATATTTATTTGTAAGAAGCCCATGACTTTGTAACGTTATATAACAGCCCTGCCACCTCCCTCATTCTTAAACGGCCTGAGTCTCGGTCAATTATACATGATATATAGGTTTTATAACATGGTGAAAGTGAAGCGTTAATTCTCCTGGTGAAACTGTTTGTGAGTGAACTGTGTGAGTTAACGTTAGCAGGCTGACTCAGTGGGTTAGCTCAGATAGCGAACACTCAGTGTTAGCTGGCTCTCTCTGGCCTGCCGACAAGTCTTAACAGTGTGATATGTGAGGACACTGTCTTTGTTCTCCTCTATAGTCTGGTCAACATTATGCCTCTGGTCTCATAATCTTTGACTTTCGGTGGTTTGTTCAGTGTAGTTAGTGCTCTGTTAGCTCGTCTGTCTGTGTTGCTAGCTAACTGTTAACGATGAACAACTAATTTAACTGTTCTGTTTTTCGTCAAGACAACACCTCAACACGCAAGTAAAGTCAGAGACAAAGCACACAGTTAACGGCGGTATCCTCCTTACCTCATACGACAGGCTCAGGGTTATCCTAACTTCGTTAATTTTTTCTTTTCCTCCCTTTACGTGACAACAACAACACCAAACAGACTACCAGCAGCCAGGGCCGTGGAAAACATATTGCGCAAGCTCCAACTTCTAAGGAACATGGGAAGTGTAGTCCTTCTCATTGGAGGCTCAAAACGGGATGAGGGGAACGTCTCATCATTACTGTTTTTAACAGCATAAAAACAATCACGGAAATATTTGTGTATGCTATCTGTGCAAAATATCATATATGCATTCAATAGAGAATATCATATATGTGGACTATAGTGATATTTTGTTTCTTATTCACCATCAGCAACATAAATCTTTGTTGTCGTTTCTGAACACAAGCGTGAATAGTTGGCTACAGAACACCTTTTTTCTCTTTTTTTGTAAATATGATGTGCAAGTCCAAAATAAACCATGCAATGTTTAGAAAAACTGTCACCCAGTATTGCAATTTTTAGAGATGTTGCTACAATCATTTTCCATAAATAGGTTTACATTTTGATCACCTATATAGACACTATTCTTAAAGAAAAGATACGACCAACTCTTTAAGTTTAAAACGTTTAAGTGTTTTAATTTTGTGTTTTAATGAATCAATAGCCCATTACTATCAGAAAAATACTGGATGTAGTTACTTCCAATAAAGGTCATCCTCACCTATACACTTATTTCGAAATAATACCGACCCGCAGGCAAAGCCTGTTAATGAGGTGTGTTGGATCACCATGGCTCTGCACAGGGGCACTCCCACGAGGCGGTGCGTTATTCATGCCAGCATCATGCGTTCATCTGTGCTCAGATGCTGCTGTAAACTTAACCCGACCACTGCCTATAGTACTGGAAGGGATCTCCACATCCTATCGATGGTTGTCTTGAGGATAAGAAATGCACACAAAAGGAAATATGCACTTATCTGCCTGTGCATTGCTGGCTTCATCATGTACAGATATCTCTGGTAAGTCAAGTTCTGACCAACTTGTTGTTGAATATGTTTCCATTAGAGCTACTTTGAGGTTGTTTGTGCCTACTGACGTACCTTATTACAGTGAATTACAATGACCCATTATTAGAACAATGCTCTCAGCTTCTCCAGGGATATGATTATACTGTTAGAGAAAAAATGTGATGAAAAAACCTAAAGGCATTGGGGTGTCACAGTCACACTATAAAATACATTTTTATAGGAATATTATATTGGTGCCATAGAATATTAGAGCTCCTATGAAGTACAATGTCACTTGCCACTGGACCCCATTATACTTCACACTTTATTAATTTCCTTTTAAGAAAATGAAGAAAGAGTGACTTTAAATACAGCATAATGGATGTTACAGAAAGAAAAACATTTTTAAATTAAAATAGATTTTTTAAAGTTGATACAAAGGACTAATACACTCAATTGAAGTCTATCTTGCCTCTAAATTCTGATATGTTCCTGTTACTGTGTGTTTGTGTTTGCCAACACAAGATGTCTGCAAATTCCTATCAAGCATGTCATGTGCTCAATTCAAGCACAATAGTCTATGTGCCATATTACGTGAGTGTGACACAAATAAACTACAACTCCTCTCCCAGCATGCCAGCAGGGGGATGGAGGATGAGCAGGAAAGTGGGCCTGAGCGCCAACTCGTCCCAGTTCACCCTGGAGGGAGAGCCCTTCCGAATCCTCGGGGGATCCATCCACTATTTCCGTGTGCCCAGGGCCTACTGGAGGGACCGCCTGATGAAAATGAAGGCCTGTGGCATCAACACCCTGACCACGTAGGAAAACTACTATAGATGTGTTTTGTATCTCAAGCCTGGTCACCAGTTGAATGTTAACAGAGAACGTCCTGCACCCTTGCAGGTATGTGCCGTGGAGTCTGCACCAGCCAGAGAGAGGGGTGTTCAACTTCCACACACAGCTGGATTTAGTGTAAGGAGTAGTGTGAATCTTACTTAACCTGAATAAAAAACACTCACACACACAAAATTTTTCTTGTACTTTTGTTTGTAATGCAACCACCTTGCACCAGCTCTCTAGCTGTTCTAACAATATCACCTGCTCTAATGTGGGTTGGGAATACTCTTCCTTTCCCTCTCATCATCTAAGCCCCTGTGCTCAGGGGAGATGCTAGAGACAGAGTGTCCCACCTGACAACAGCGGCATCTCCACAACAACAGCAACTTATCAAGCAATTAACGACACAGTGGTGATAAGTGAGGAGGGATGTGAGGCCTCAGCCTGCCGCTGTTGTTGCCAAGCACATTTCACACTTCTCAAACAACGAGATATGGGGTCTCAGTTGGAGTCTAAACTTTTTGTTTCTGCAGATAGAATCTGCTTATTGATTGCTTTCTCTGTCTTGGTTTCAGAGCCTATATCAATCTTGCTGCTGAGTTGGGATTGTGGGTGATTTTACGTCCAGGGCCTTACATTTCCTCTGAGCTGGATCTAGGAGGTCTGCCAAGGTAAGTCATGGTGGATTCTTAACTTTTCTTGTGTGGTGAAATATAGATTACTGCATATATAAATCCAGATTTTCTTGTGTAGGCTACATGTATGTATGAAAGCAGGGCGTCAATTTAAACTCAAAGCTTGTACACTACTTTTTTCACTGAGCTCTGAATAGTTTATGTCTCTGAATAAATTAAATTAAGATTTAAGTGAATTTAAGCCAACAGCACAGAAGCCACTTGATCTGAACCACAAAGTGCCATTTTTTTGTTGAGTGCAATCAGGGTGAAAAAGTCACATCTTGCTGTAAGGGAAGACTCGCCCAGTGTGTGAAGCTTTGTCCAGTATGTTGGACTTACTGTGCCCCCGTTGTTCTTGCAGCTCTGTGGCTTTAGTCATAACTAAGCACCTTGTTTTCTGTCTCTCTGCAGCTGGCTCCTCCGTGATGGCAGCATGAGACTGAGGACGACTTACCCAGGCTTCACTCAGGCTGTTAACACTTTTTTTGACAAACTTATACCAAAAGTGGTTCCACTGCAGGTAGCTTTTTGTCACTCGGCCGGAAAACAAGTCTGTTTGTAGCTGCAGCTCATTTAACTTAATAAAATGTTTGCTTGTGTGTTTTAGTTTAAGAAAGGGGGTCCCATCATTGCAGTGCAGGTCGAAAATGAGTATGGATCGTTCGCAAAAGATGAAAGTTACATGCTTTTTATTAAAGAGGTAATGTGATAGTGTTGATTAATTAAACAACCCTACATGCATATGTGTGGACAAATACTAAACTGATCAGTCTGATGATGCTCATATCTTTTGTTGTGGCATTTTGTTTTACTTGGAAGGCTTTACAGTCTAGGGGGATCAGCGAGGTCTTGTTCACATCAGACAAACACAACACGTTAAAGTCTGGGGGTGTGGATGGAGGTGCAGTATTCATTATAAATACACACACATACACACACACACAGAGGTGCAGAGATGAGCTTGTGATCTCCTGTCTTGTAGCCATCAGATCAGTGAAGCTGCAGAAGCTAAATCAGAGAGACATCCAGGATCTCAATGCTAACCAGGTTTGTAACTCCCCTTTACAGTCTGTCACTGAGGGACTCAAGTAGAAATTTGATGATATTGCTGGACAATTAGCAGCGTAAGTTAATAGTTTGGATTACTCTCTATTTGTCAGCCCAACAGCCCCACCATGGTGATGGACTACTGGACCGGCTGGTATGATGTGTGGGGTGACCTCCACCATGTGCTCCCCCCAGAGGGTAAGGAAAGTTCTCCTTGTTAGTCTTGGCTTTATAGATGAAGCTGACACCTCTCTATCAATGCTTCCAGGCAGTGACCTTTGTTGCATATCATACCCTTTTCTCTCTCCACTCATTCCCTTCCTTTACTCTATCAATTATCTAATAGAGGTGAAAATGCCCCCTAAAAATCTGGGATACATTACAACCTATATGTGATGAAATGTATGATATATAGATTTGATGGAGGTTCCCCTGATCACAGCTATTTGAAAACAGCCTAAATAAACTGCAAGTAAATTGTGTTTAATTTGCATGTGTCATCATTTCATGAATTGCTCACAATTTTTAATATTGTATATGCTGCCGAGCACATTTCATTTATTCTGAAGTTCTCCTTAAAGGATTTTTGACAGACTATTCTTTTTTTCTTTTTAAATTTTTTTTAGCAGTCTTTAACACAAAATGGTAGATTTACAGATGTTGGTAAAATCCAATTCTTTGCCAAAACTGAATGAAGACCTAGACTCACTTTCTGTCTTTTGTCATAGAGTAGGCCACTGACATCTCTTCATTAAGTATTTCTTTTTAGCTTACCCACTAGCAATATTTAACCTCAAGTCACTCTGAACTGCTGTCAACAAATACTTTCAATCTCACGCTGTAGTTTGTTTTAGCTATATTTTTCTACCTCTGCTTTTTTGCATGAGAAACGCCAGCTTCACGCCAACAATGTAAATGCAATGCATTTACATTGCAAAATGCAAAAATGTTAAAGCACAGGGTTTAAAAGACTTCAGTGACCTGACCTAAAACTGCATTAATAAGTTATTTGTATGTTGTTGTTTTTTCCATTGCAGGGATCCAAACACTTTGACCTTTATGTTTTTAAGGAGTCACTTTGTTGATGGTGAACATGTTTCATTTCTTGTCAGATATGGTGTCCACTGTGAGAGAAATGCTGAGGAGAGGCATGTCTGTCAACCTCTACATGTTCCACGGAGGCTCGAGTTTTGGTTTCATGAGCGGAGCACTCGCTGATCCTTCCTACAAAGCATTAGTCCCCAGCTATGGTTGGTTCCTCTGTGTCATGTGCACTGTCTTTGATGCAAATTTACAAAGATTTTATTATAATGATGAAGCACTGCCCTGAGCTGGAGTAGTTACTTGCAGTCTACAGAACATTACCCTAAACAACCAGCAGATGGCAGCGCATGATAGTTCTATCATGATCTATGATGTTTGGCAGATTATGATGCTCCCTTGTCTGAAGCTGGGGAGTACACTCAAAAGTACCATCTCCTTAGGGATCTACTTTCTCGATTCAACAGTAAGTCAAGCAATAGATTTATATAACAATGAAGTATATGTGAGCATATGCTCTGACTAACCTCTTTGCCTGATCTTTCTGTGCAGGAGGGGAGAGTTTCCTGGACATGCCAGCCCTGCGTTACAGGGAGGCTTATGAACCAGCTATCATGTACCAGCACCTTTCCTTATGGGATGCTTTGAGCTTCACTGAGGGAGTATGTTTTTCGATGTAAGATTGTCTGCATACATGTGTTGTACAGATTGATGCTTTTCTGTCAAGGAGGTCAATTTAATTATTTCATTTAATTATTTCATTTTTTTTTTCAATTTTCTCAGCCATTTAAGTCATCTAAGCCAGTAAACATGGAGAATCTACCTGTGAACAACAAGAACGGCCAGTCCTATGGGTACACTCTGTATGAGACCACCATCACCAGTGGAGGCTTATTGAAGTCTGGAGACAATGTCCGAGACCGTGCCCTTGTGAGTCATCACTGCACATGAAGGCATGATCTCACTCGTTCTGACCTTATGCGTTAGGATGTGGTTGCCTGATTGTGATAATTTATGAATAATTTCATACATTGTTATCTTTTCTGTAGCTGTTGAAACTAAACCAAAAGTTTAACATTATTTGTGACATTTTGTGAATTTGCTTTCCTGCTGAGAGTTAGATGAGAAGATTGATACCACACTTTTCTGTCTGTTAAATATGAAGATACATCTAAGAGACAGTTAGCTTAGCTTAGCATAAAGGCTGGAAGCAGGGGGTTAATAGCTAGCCTTGCTCTGTCCAAAGGTTTAAAATCTGTCTAACTGCACCTCTGAAGCTCATTAATTAATATGTTGTATCTTCTTTGTTATTCCAAGCAAAAATCCAAGTGTAAAAATGACAAGTTGTGGTTTTATGGGGTGTTATAAGCGAGATGATTTCTTCGCTGGGTGCAGTGACTTCCTGGAGTCTTCTTGTCAGCGTGAGACTTCAGCAGAGACTTCAGATATAAGATATGAGATATAATGTGTTAATTAATGAGCATTAGAGATGCTGGTAAGCTGAAAACACTTCTGCCACTGCGCTGTATGTACATATGTCATATGACATATGTACATATGTCATATGACAAAACTACAGTGAAAAGTAAGCAACAAACTAGTAAATAACATCTGTAGTTGGACCAACATTGAATTGAAATACAAAACAGCTATTTCTCTAAAAAAAAAAAGTGTGTTTTCAGGGCCGTGCGCCTAGCCTAGCTGCAGGTGTGGGGGTTGTACAGAAAATAATAGAGGCAGTGTGTTTCCAGCAGTAGGCAGATTTTTCAAAACTTCTGACAGAGGCAGGCTAGCTGTTTCCCCTGCTACCAGTATAAGCCAACTCCTAGCTGTAGCTTCATATTTAGCACACAGACATGAAAGTGGTATCACTCTTCCCATGTATTTAGTGTATTTCCCAAAATGTCAAACTATCCCCTTAATGTCAGTCAGTGCTGTCAGTTGTCGGTCCATGTTGTTGGTATACCCACAGTACACAGTTCAGGAAATACAGCACATAATAGAGATGAATGAGGACTTAGTTGGCAAACCTAAATATTTGAGATATTTCATTTTAAAAAAAAGTTTATTTGTCGTGTACTATTATATCATTTATTTGTCAGCAATCCTTTTCTTCCCTAGGTGTTTGTAGACAGAAGCTACATTGGCCTTTTCAAGCGCCAGAGCCTGGAGCTAGCAGTTCCTGATGGTAAGGTATGGCATCAAGTTGGACGCTGAAAGCTAATGTCTACTAAACATCATTTGTATTTTGCAGTGCTATGTGGAGGTGTTGCCTCAAATTTCCAAAAGCATAAAAAGTGATAACCCTACAGGGACGGCGAACCTTAAGTTTATTGGTGGAAAACTGTGGACGAGTTCACCAGGGTAGAGACCTTGACACACAACATAAAGGTGATCAACAGACGATATGCAGTTCATTGTTATGCTTGCTATTAAATCACTCAAGCACTCAGTGGATTGTGTACAAGCCAATTTTGATCTGTGTTCTTACAGGCCTCGTGGGAGACATTTTATTAAACAATATCCCCTTGCAGGATTTTACAATATACAGCCTGGATATGAAACCCAGCTTTATTGATAGGTTTGTATACTTAATTGAATCAAAAGCACTGCATATTACTTTAATTTTTCTTTAATAGTGTTTTTGAAGTGGATGCCTTGTTTCAGTCTTTATCAGGCACCTTGGAAAACTCTCCCTGAAACTCCCAGCTTCCCAGGTTTTTTCATGGGGAGGCTATTTGCATACGGGTATCCGAGCGACACATTTGTGAAGCTGCCAGTGAGTGAAATAAAACAATTGATTTCTACACTATTTGCATTTTTCTACATGTGTGTTTGTATGTGAAGCTATTTAATTGTCCTTGGGTCCACAGAGTTGGGAGAAAGGTGTTGTGTTTGTCAATGGGCTGAATCTGGGCCGCTACTGGTCCATTGGCCCCCAGCAGACTCTCTACCTACCTGGTCCCTTTCTCAACAGTGGAATCAACCAGGTACTGCTGTGCACAAACCAGCATTTGTTAAAGGAATAGTTTGACATTTTGGGAAACAGCTAGCCAGGCCCCCCTCTGATGGTAACAAAGCCCACCAACCAGCACCAATAGAGCTCACTAATTAACACGTTATATCTCATTTGTTTCATCTGTAGTTACAACAGTCCAGAACATAAAATCCTGTAAACTACAACTTGTCTTTTTTTAAATTGTTGTTTTTTATGTACGGATTGAACAAGTCTTTATGCTAAACTAAGCCAACTGGCTGCTGACTGTAGCTTCATATTTAACAGACAGGTATGAGAGTGGTACCAACTTCTCATCTAACTCTCGGTCAGAAAGCGAATGAGCATGATGGAATGTCAAACTATTCCTTTAAAATGTTTTTTTCCCCTTGCATTATAACAGAGATTAATTTTACATTAACAACATGTGAAAACACAACCAGTCAGATTTTACTCTAAGAGCTCTAACTCTCTTCCTTCTCTCACATTTTTTCCGTAAAAATAAATAAGGTGATTGTGTTTGAGGAGCAAGAGGGTGACTACAAGGTCCAATTTGAGGACACGCCTGATCTCGGCATGGCAGCAGACATCCAGTGACTGTCATCATCTTCTGTATGGGCATTGTCTTTTTGTGTAAAATGTGTTTACAAAGTTACAATGTACTCACCACATCAGTCTTTAAAGTCAGGGATAGTATCAGTGTTGTTATATCATGGTCATTAATATAACACTTTGATCAAATCTCTACTGTGCATACATACACATGGCCCACATCAACTTATCAATCAATGACAGAGAGGCATGATTGTATGGGAGCAGTTTATAGCTATGTACATAGTACAGTACCTTTAGTTACAGTGACTCCTTAGACATAGAGCAGAATTACGGAGTATATCCTTTTACCCGTGGATTCCTAGTTAAAGAGTAACAATTTCTGTCTGGAGATGGCAGTTATATTTCATGTTGTTAGATTTGTATTGCTTGTGTGAATATTCTGCAGAATGTGTTGGGCAGCAGTTACTGAACTGAACAGGTTTATGGGATAATATAAGTCGAGGCAAGAGTGATGTGCACAGCTTTCAAATGAAACAAGCAGCAGCGTGGCAACATCATAAAGTGAAAGTTCAAGGTTCTAGATGCTTGTCACAGCGATAACTGACCAAATTTTTAACATTCACAGAGTCTGAGAGAACATTAGCATTTGTTAGCAGAGCCACTGCAAGTCAATGGGGTATGAAATCATTACTTGCAAGCCAGCCATCTGTGGTGGGAATAATTATACTGTGTAATACAGCTATTTGAAAGGATGCGCATCCAGTTTTTGGAGTAATGACTTCATATCCCATTTACTCTCACACGCATAGCTCACAACTAACAAGTGAATGGCACCAGATACTCTGAAACAATAAATAATTCTGCTGAGAAACCTTCATTTCACTCAGTGGGATCTTAATTAGCTCATGAGGAAGCCTGTAAAGTGGACAGGCCTCTGGGAACACTGAAAGTTCTCTTAAATAATAAGTAGGACCTCAGTAGAGTTACAGCATATGAGGAATAAACAAAAGTGTGGAGTAAACGACTGTAAGAGAGGACATCGCTGTTACATTATAATAAATCATTGCTCTGTGTTTTTGACTGCATGTGTTTCTGTGTGCTCATCATGCGTAGTGTGACAGCTAAGCATGTGTGTATGTGTTGAGGAGTTACACGACTCCTAATTAGTGCTGGGTTCATGGTGCTATCTAAATAGCTCAGTGTTGTACAGTACAAGTGGTTAGGGTTCAGATCCCCTCAGTGCACTCTGTCAGTCAGTGCTGACTCACCTAAGACAAGGACCGCTTTTATTCCTCTGTGCAGCCCTGTGCCCGACAGCCAGCCCGCTTCAGAACAAAAGGGCTCTATTTAATGCTGATTGGATGGTTGGCTGGTGTTGTCTGCGCTGAGAGGGCTCTTTATTGCTTGCCGTGCCATCTCTTCCTGCACTTTAAATCGCCTAACATCCTTTGTCTCAGCTCTCCGAGGAGACCTCAGTGGGCAAGCTCCTTTTGGCAGCTCCTTCCAGTGTCTCGCATCAGCCAGTGCTCCGAGCAGAAGAGGCTGGTTTGTTTTTGTGCAGTTGTGCTTTGATACTCTGTGGTTGTACAAGCACATGGCTTTGTGCTCCCGGGGTTGGACAGGTGTGCCTCCATTTTTGAGCTATGGTGAAGTACAGCTACCGTGCTGTGATAATATTTTTGACCCTGGCCATTGCTTTATGGAGCTCTGAGGTTGGCTTAAATCCATGTAATCCCACAGAAAAATGCCTCCCCTGAAACCACAACAAATGTACACTCAGTAAGGACAAACAGGGAAAAACACTTGTTACAAACCATAGTAACCATTTATGAACACGACTAAGAGTCTGATCACAGCCAAGCTTGCGGTTCTGTGAGCCTATCCTTAGACAAAGCAGTGTGCTGAGCTAAATGCTAACATCAGCATGCTCACAATAACAATAGTAACATATTGATATTAAGCAGGTATAATGTTTACTATGTTTACCATGTTAGTTTAGTGTGTTAGCATGCCAATATTCGCTAATTAGCACTAAACACAAAGTACAGCGGAGGCTGATGGGACGTTTTGCAAATGGAAATGTTGATGTGATGATGGTGCTAGAGGAAAATTCAGGGAAGTTATTACAATTCACCGAATTAGCTATAAACTAACTCTGGTACAATACATCAAATGGTAACATTTATGTTTAAAACTGTACATTGTCCCAATCAGTCAATCAATCAATCAATCAATCCTGAGGGGAACATGAATATTGTGCCAAAATCCATGGCAATTCATCCACTAGTTATTGAGAAATTTCACTCAAAGCCGCAAATGTCAACCTCAAGGTGGCGCTAGACGACTTTTGGATCACCAAAGTCATTCAGATACATCATCTGGGAACCATAGTGTCTACAGAATGGTGTGCCAATCTATCTGGTAGATGTTGAGATATTTCACTGGATATTTTAACTTAGTTAAAAGTCAGGTTAAAGTCAGGGGATCACCAAATCAGTAGTCTTCATCCTAATTCATCCAACAGTTATTGAGATATTTCAATCAGGACCTAAGTGGTGAAATGACCAACCAATATTGCCATCCCTAGAGCCACGCCACTAGCGTGGCAAAAAATAAACAAACATGAAACAAAACTGTTTAAGTTTTCATATCAAAATTGGCAGGAGACAATTGTGTTATGCAAAGGTCAGACATCTATTTGAAGTAAGGGCCATATCTTATTTTGCACAATGAACCAACTTTTGGTCTATCCCCCAAAATAATCCCTTTGTGGAAAAGTAGTAATTTGCATTTCTAAATCTCTGCTATTACCTGTGTCAGATGAAGTATGTCATATCTCCACATTAGAGTCTGTAAATCCTTTCTTGCCCTCATTTACCAGCACAGGCTTCTCCGTCCGTGTGTGCCATACTAATACCTGTGGGTAAGAAGAAAGGAAAGCAGAAATACAGTCAATATGATGAAACACTAATACATGCCTTTTGGCTGTGCAATAGTAATAAACTACATCATACCCTCAACACAGTGTTCAGAGGCAGACCCATTTTAAATGAGCTGTAAGCATAAAGGGTTGGCTGTAAGCTGACAGTTTACTGACTTTAAGAACAAATTGTTATGACAGCCAAGGATCTCAACACACATGCTCTTACACTAGCAGAATTTACAGATGCAGCTTGTTTTATTGCCAATTCACAGCAGTTGCACAGCATTTCAAACATTTTCTCACCTTAGTGCAGTTAGCAGCTTTAGGTTCCAGGTCACTCAGGGTGACAAGCTCCTTTAATAAACTGCTCTCCTGATAACCTCCCTTCACTCCACGTAACTTGAAATAAGCCTGAGGTTTAGACAGAATGAGGCGCAGGTTCACCGCAAAGCCAGCCATGTCGATGGCAAAGGGCCGATGTGGGTCGAATACAGTTTTCCAGCCGTACACCTTGCCCAAGGTGTTTACTTTAGGGGACTCATACCGAAGGCCGCCCACAAAAGCCACAGGCCACACTGATACTTTTTTGGTGGATCGCATCTGGTAGTTGGAAACAGAGACAGACTCACTCACTCACTCATGAAAGTTAATTCCATAAATCCCAAAATGCAGATGTAGCTAAAAACACACAACACAAGTAAGAAGAGTGTGAAAGGTTTAAGAGGAGGAGACATTGCACTTTTAAAAAGTTTCAGCTCTACATCATTTATGTTTTTGCTTTGAAATATATTTCCTCACCTCCTCAAACAGCTCCAGACTGTATGTGTTGTCATCATCTGCAAAGTACACAATCCCTGGCTGGCTGTTGTTTACGCTGAAGGTCTCCCGCAGCCACCGCAGGGCAAGGTTCCTCTGTATGGTGCCCCGTGGTATACGGGGGTCCCTTGTGTCCCCGCGTACCTTGTAGTTCCTGGGCGTCTCCACGTTGAGGTGGGTGTAGTTGAGTCCCGTCTCCTGGAGGAGATGACTGACCAGAGCGGTCTTCCTCTGGGAGTCCTCCACCAGGATCCAGTGCAGGTTGGGCACATGGAGCAAAGTGTTGGCCAGGCGTGTCAGCTCTGCCTTCTGCACTGGCCGGCTGTAGGTGGGAGTGATGACGTGGATGGTGGACAGGATGTCGGACCAGGGTGGAGGCCGGCTGTAGACATACTCTGTGCGCACCACCTCCACGATGTCCCGGTTCTGCAGTGAGCAGGACTCCTTGAAAGCAAAAGTGTTCCTGGAGTGACCATCACGTTTGTCATCTAGGCAGGAGGGGAAATGATCACAATGAGCCTCTGTGTCCTACATTCAAATATGGATGGGACCTTCATTCTACTACATTAAGCTGCTGTATATTCAGATCCAGCTTGCCAGCTTGATGTCCTTTATGAAACAATAGGGACTCTATTTAATCTGTAGGCAGTTTGATGCTTAACTGTTATGTTGTAAGTAAGCAGACCTAATCTTCTGTGCATTAAACACTGGCTTCATGGCATTTTATCAACATGTGACCTTTACTCTGAGGTTAGAACACACTCACACACATGCATGCTGTAAGTCACACAAGCACCTTTGTTGCACACTGCTATGATGAATAGTAATGGCAAAAATGTTCACCATCTCAAACCATGAACACAGACTATTGAGTACTTTTTACCCTTTCGTGTAGCAAGCAGAGGAGTGATGGTGCTTTGGTGCCAAACAGTGATGAGCAGTGTCCAAGGCAACACGATCAACACAATGGCGACGATGTCTCGTCTCTTCGGCATCTCCAGGGTCAAACCTGAGTCATGTCTCTACCTGCAAGACATATAACACATGATATGGCACACAATCATAAGAACCAGAGGGCTGTGAAATTAGCTTTTCCAAGGACCATCTTAATATCTCACTATCTCATTTTAAATGTTGTTGTGTCTGCATATATGTATCATATCCAATAATATTAGCTTATTTTGCTGTAATTTTGCACATTGTATTATTTTTTCTGCATTTATTAAATTAAATTTTCAGGCATTTTATCATTTTATATTTACGGTTACTGACATTTAATGAGAGTGCTATGTAATAAGGCTTTTTTAGGATGTTGCTGTTGTATAAAGTGGAGAAATTCAAAGTGTCTTTCACAAGACTCCATTTGGACTTATCATTTTTAAAGGAGACATTCACTGTTATTTTTAGCACACTGTCTTTAGCCTGTGAATGGATAAGCTGGTTCACTGAGTTTCTAAATCCAATGGCCTGTCACTTTATTGCTCTGTGAATTGTATTTTGAAGTCCATAGATGGTGGCCCTCTATTGAACATCAACATACTGTAGCTGCAAGGCAGACACTACAAGTAAGGAGGCATTTTGTTCAGAAGCAGTGTCAGCTTGCTGGAGCTGCTGCACAACAGAAAATAGGTCAGAAAATGCTCCGAGCTTTCTTTTTGTCTCATTTGAAAGCGTACTGGTGTGCTACATAGAACATTTGAGCTAATGATTTGAAGAGGGCTACAGTGTGCCTGAAAGGGTCAGGCCCTCTTCTGCCTGTAAACAGTTGACAAAGAATATGTTAGAGGGTTGGCGGTTCCATCTTCGTGTCCACATGACGATGTGCCCTTGAGCAAGACACTGAACCCCCAAATTGCTCCTGCTGGTTAAGCCAGTGCCTTGCATGGAGGCTTGCTGACATCGGTGTGTGTGTATGAATGGATGAATGAGAGGCAAACTGTAAAGAGTTTTGGATAAACATGCTATATACTGTACACAGTCCATTTCCATTTATCTTACCTATGTTTATAGCTAACACACATGGTCGTTCCAAGGATTGTTGCTGTGGGCTCTGTATCAAGAGGCCTGAAGAAGAGGAGTGTCCCAGTGGTTTAGTTCAGTCGATTATCCCTGCAGAAAGAAAACACAGCATGTAGGATGACTATTAATTTGACAGCCTTTCATGTATCTCAGGATAGAAATGTAGATATGTTTTCTGTTATAAGATTTGTTGAAGTTGTTCTCTTGGTCATGTGACCTGCCTCCTCAGTCTTCACTTGAGGTTACCTGGAATGATCTAAAGTCCGAACGCGATGATTCTTTGATTGGGTCCCTCAAGACTTACAAGATATGTAGGGCAACATCCAACATGGAGGCATAAACAACAGTTTCATCTACATTATTTGTGTGCTTTTGGTATGATTCATTACTGAAGGTCATCTTTGTTACAGTGGTATGGTTCAGGCAGAATAGCATTCAGGCCGTTTTTACCTGGTTTAACTGAAATGTGCTGGCCATACAAGCTCTTGTGTGGAT
Source organism: Scomberomorus guttatus (assembly GCA_038419695.1). Lineage (NCBI taxonomy): Eukaryota > Metazoa > Chordata > Actinopteri > Scombriformes > Scombridae > Scomberomorus > Scomberomorus guttatus. Next base: position 6,001,190 of record CM076460.1, on the reverse strand, counting down.
AAAGATCACAAGATTCTCTACAAAGAAATGCTGATAGCAGACGTACTGTATCACACAGTGTACATGTTCATGTTTAGCTCACTTATTATCCTTTTGGTCAGCTGTTCCCTGCCGTCACATACAGTATATTTCACAACAAAATAAGCTCCAACCATGCAGCCATGTTTGTTTTCCATCTCTTCATGAGACAGATCCTCTGCTGGTTAATCACAAGTCTTTAGACATAATTAATCCTTGATTAAAAAGGATCAACCCCAGTCTGAGATCAAGGGTTGTGCTAGCTAATTACCACATCAGGATAGGTTTAATAGGGTCATGTTTGAACACCATGTCATTGATATAGACAGGCTAATTATCTAAGCACATCATGCTGAAAAGCCATGACTTGCTCTCCACCTTCTCACTATTTTGCATCCCCATTTGAGGGTGGATTAGTTTCATGAACTGTGCATGGCCTTATGAATAGATAATGTTGGAGGAAGGAATCCAGGGCAAACAAGATGTGTCTTCACTTGACAGTTCAAGAGTTATGAGCAGAAATGTAAGCTTCCTTCAGCATCAAAAACTAATTGGCACTTTCTTTCTACCAAATTTCATCTGCAAAGAAGCAGCATCAATCTGCTATGTAGGTATCCTATTAGACAACAACAACAAAAAAAAACAGACCAAAACAAAAACAAAACCTTCTTGGCGGAGGTAATTAATGATGAAAATAAAACCACTAACTAGGCTGTCTCCCTGACAGAACACACAATTATCCCTGTCAATCAAACTCAGTCAGCTTCCTGTCCTGAAGGTGCATGATCACAGTCAGCGTACAAACTGGATCATAGATTTTTCACGCTGGGCCACATCCTGTACTGCACGCACCAGCAACTGTCTGGATATCTGGTGGGCAGCAGTGACTTTCTGTTCATCCAGTCACTTGCGCTTTGCTTGAATTCATCAACATTCATAACTGTGTAAAAAGGTCCCAAACTGTGTTTGTGTCACATTAATGATAAAATAATTGCAAAGAAATGGTCTGCTGGTTTACATTACAATGGCATGGTGTCCACTGATGTTTATAATTTTCATGGACAAATCTTTGTTTCACCTTCGTCTTTACATGACAACAGCATTGCAAACTGCCAGCCAGTGTCCACGTTTAAAGAATACAATCGGCACAAAGTTAATTAATAAATGTGCTTAGGTCCAGTGTGTAGGATTTAGGGGGCTCTATTGGCAGAAATGGAATATAATATTCCATTAAGTAAGTTTAAGTATGTTTTAATTAATATATAATCACCTGAAAACAAGAAGTGTTGTGTTTTCATTACCTTAGAATGAGCCTTTTATATCTGCATAGGTAGTGGGTCCTCTTCCACGGAGGCCACCATGTTGCGCCGCCATGTTTCTACAGTAGCCCAGAACAGACAAACCAAAAACTGACTCTAGGGAGGGCCTTTCGCGTTTTTCGCGGCCACTTTAGGTTCTCCTACACGCTTGAAAGGGGAGGGGAAGGGATATTCAGTTGGTTTCAATCTGCAAACTCACCACTAGATGCCACTAAATCCTACACACTGGTCCATTAAATACAGTATCACAGGCAATTCCCTCCAAAATATGCTTGCTTTAAACAATCTAAGGAATTTGTTATTTTAATATTTAAAAAAAGAGCAAAAAGAAAGCAGTGCAGACTGCAGCTAGTTGTTATGTCCCAGTCCCATTTTGTATTGTATGACAGAGATGGATCTTCAGCTGGCCGAGTCCTATTATATATAAAATATTGCACCTGTGACTGCATAATATTTGATTTAAATATATGATTTTTATTAAAAACATACCCCTGATTAAAGTAAAACATCAGCATTGTCTCCTCATCCGATATGTGCTGCCTGTGTTTTATAAGACTAATAATCAAACTGATGCAGGACCTATGTAATACCACTGGGAATCAGGCCTCATGATTTACTGCTTATTCAACACACAATTATCTGCTGCAGGTGAGCTGCTGTAGGCAATACAGAGCAAATGAGTACAGGTTGCACTGGTAGAAGAACATGAAATTATACCATGCTTTCACCTACTCAGAGTGGCAAAAATAACTGATACAGTTGGTGTTCAAAGTTAAATACAGTAACTACGATGACTGCAGCATGAGCCGGCACTAACGTACTATATGGTATGTTAACAACAAGAACAAAACAATAGGATACCACTGTGGTCACACCGTCACATGTGGAAATAACTCCAGTTAAGTTTCCTCAATGCAATGTTTTATTCTTTCTGAATGTAATAAAGAAGAATATTTTTAAGGGCGCATCTCACAGTGTTGCTGAGCCAAGGTCACAAGTTTCCTGAGCCAACCTTTTTTGAGCTCTCAGCTCTCATCAGCTGAGAAAAAAAAAACATGTTTTAACATTCTGGCCCTCAGAAACATTATTTGTGGCCAAAATAGCTGACAAGGTGTCGAACTTAATGCCTAGTTGCCAATTGATGTTTTTTGTTTTTTTACTTCACTTGTACAATGCAACATGAAATTTCACAGATGCCTGTGGCCATACACGTCATTAAACACAAAGGGTCTGACCATTTGTTAATGACCTCGGCAGGGGGTAGATTGGCCAGCATACTAAAACTGGAACTCCAACATGCAATTGTAATGCTAAGATTGATTTTTAGCTTCTAAGGTCGGAGCCATAATGTATGGTAGATAGATAAACAAAATAATGAATTTTTCACAGTTTTATCTTGTTTTTTTATGTATCTTATATTTGATAAGTTCATGAATGAATTAATTTTGATCCATCTGAATAATACTGCATTGTTTTCTTCAGCTGTGCTAACTGGGCCGTAAACATGGCAATTTCACTGTGTGCAAGCACTGAACCATGAAGCCAATTTAAGGGTTGCCTGTCAAAACACCAATCAACAATCTTTACACCCACAGGGCAAGATAATTCCCTTAAATGATGCAAAACTAACCTATACACATTTACTTCATATATTTTACTTTGACTACACAGCAAACCTGTATCTGCTTGTGTACAAGACTCTGATTGCGCTCTCCAAAACTGCTTTCTTTGGTACAAAGTGTGCAATGGCATCAAGCATAAGAAACGACTGCCATAACTAATTAGTGCAGTTACAGATATGGACCTGGCAGTAAGGCTTCACTGCTAGACTCTGCTCTACATCACAAACCTAATGATTCCAACCCAGTGCTCACTAATGATAGACCTTGGCCGGTTCAAAGAGCCAGGAGTGGAAGGAGGAAGAGTGGAAGATGGTTCCAGCCTCTTAAAAAGATCGAAAGCTTCTTACCATGTGTTTAAAATGTATGGCACAACTCATGTGAACTATAAATAGGTCTCTCTTGATATTGGGCCTCTCAGAGACGTGTCTTTTAAATCCTGTCTCAGTTGGGAAATCCATACTAATGTTGTCTGAGCTAATGACAGTCAAATGGCAGGGGATGCTGGGGGCTATGAGGCAGATACAGATCTGTAGGCAGACTGATGAAAGATCCTCAGTTTAAAGGGTAACGAAAGACGGATAAGCCTATCATATGGGATCCATCGAAATAGCGTCAATGATGCTGACCTACAACACTAATAACTACACCTTTGCATTTCTGCCATGTGTTCAACCTCCAACATACAAATCTGGCTTTGACAATGCAATCCTCATTACAGCAAAGCATGCACATCCTCCAGTCCCTCCAGGCAAGTGGCAGACAGATTCATAAACAAAAACAAATTGCATTGTTATGCTCCCTTTGCAGTACATTTAATGGTATATTGTCAGAAATATCACTTTTGGTTGCAAATAAATCCACTGCAGAGGGAGCTTATCAGGAACTTAGGGGAACCGTATGTTGTGATATTCTTTCATCAAATCCTCATTACTACCATCTGAATCCAGCCAAATGTTATCAATCCCTTAATTCTTAATGGTGACCTGTGCCTGTGTCTGTATATGATAGGCAGCTGCTGGTAATCTGATGCTTTACTGTTTCAGTAAACAGTATGTGTTTATGTGATGCTTGCACTATCCCTTCCATCTAGTTAGAAGTGTAAAAGGTGAGCGTGGTGCCTTGGTGTACAGCTGGTTTTAAATTCTAATATTAAGGTGCTCTGGGATTTTAGGGGTGAGTCTCTCTTAGTTTTTTTACTTTGGTACATTTCATTTCAGCTTCTCTCCTTCAGGTGCTGCTGAAGTTTTGTATTTTGCTGTACTTCCATAGCAGAGGTAAAGTTATTTATTTTCCCTGTCAGACAGTTGTTTAACAATCATAATTGAGCACTGACTCTCAATTCAACTACAATACAATCCTGATTAAATAAAAACAATAAAAATAATAAAGTGTAAGAGGTGTCTACTTACAGAGATGACTGATGATCCACGTTCGTTTAATCCTGTTGTGCTGTGTTAATGATCAAGGTGCTGATGTGTGTCAGCTGTGATGAACAGAGGGATCCATCAAGTTGTCTTACTGGTGAAGGAGAGCGTGTTTGGCACACACACGAGCAGCAGAGTTGGGGTGACAACTAGCGGATTTCGTCCACAGCATCCGGTGGGTGCTATCCAATCCTCGGGTAGGGTCGCGTCCTCAGTGCCAGCCCCTGTAGAGACAGAGGAGGTCATCCCTCTGGAAGAATGCTGCTTCTCATTGCAAAAACAAAGGCTGGGATTGTCAAAGCTGATGGCAAGGGGACGGGGTGGAGGGGCAGCCATGGCCGGAGGACTCAGGACAATAGAATAAATCACATAAAAAATGTCACAGCCCCACAAATGGAATTCTTGCTTGGGGATGAAGCGGGATTTGAAAAATTGAGAGAGCCATGCATAATGTGGGGGTTGTTTATCTGAGGCACGAACAGCTATAGTCACATGGTCCACTAGTCAGACAGTAAGGGCATTTCTATTCATTTTGCTTTCATTTCCTGACAGGCATTATGAAAGAAGTGCATTCTGAATGGACTCCTGAGCTTGAAAAGTCTAATAGTGGGATAGGGTAAAAATATGCCTCTAACCTGGAGAACTCCACAGATGGAGAAGAGGCAGCAGTGTGAAAGGCAGTACAGCTCATATAAGCAAATAAGGAGGAAAGGATGGCAATCTTGTGGTATGTGACAAGGTGCAGTACTGCTTGTAGCAGGTGGTTTAGATTAGATAGAGTTACTATGACTGTTCAAACTTGTGGAAGATTAGGTCAGTAGAAATCACACCCACTGTATTGTCCACCAATGTAAAAAGAATTCAAGGGGTAGCAAATAGATGTTTCTCATGGCAGACATGAATTGCAGGGAAGCCACAGGTGTAATGCTGTGATCATGTCATATCGTTCAGACTAATTACTAGCAGCTGAGTAAAACCATTCAGGCCAGCCTCTGACTTGTTATCCAGAGTCAGAGATAAGGGGGATTTCTGACAGTCACGATATCTCTCCTGCTTTGGGAATTCAACAACAGAAGTGTCAACAAACTGTGGACAACAACATTGTTGGCAGTTTGATCTAACCAATAATAACACTACTAGAATAATTTCAGCTAATTTAAAAGGAGCTATACACAGTTTGTGGTTTGACTCATTAATGAACCGCTAGAGATATGTAACACAACAGAAGAAGCTAATTTAGGACATTTATCTGGAGTGATAATAATGCCGTGTGGGTACCATCTTGGTGTAAACACTCCCAAATCGGAGGTTTTTCTTTTCTTCCAATTCTGCCCTAATTGCCTCAATGCAACATAAACTAATACTATTAATGATGCTCAGTTGCCAGTCAGCTAGTATGGACAATATCAGGGCCCACGAAATAGCCCACCTGAAAATAATTTAGCCATCATTAATATTATTAGTTACACCTGTGTTTGACAAGTTAAATGTCTGTCATGAGAAAACTCTATTTTAAATCTATTAACAGTTTTCCAACAGTTATTGTGTGAATGTCTAAAAAGTGGGGTTTGCAGATATTTTAGGAGGAAATGATCCTGAAGGGAAAACCCGCCATAAAGGGAATTTAAATCATACTATTCCAATTATTTTGGAGAGAAATCTATTATCTACAGACACAGCCGTCTACACTTGAACCAATGATGGTCAGGTGACACTTCATACAGTTGGTCCATTGATGCTGAATTAGTGACTAACTCCATGCTCTCTTTGTGTTTGCAAACAAGTTTTATTTCAATGTAGAGTTTCCAGCTGTGAGGCCAGAAATATCCACATTTAAGTAAATCACCATGACTGCTGTCATGTCCTCAGAATTGTGTCATTATTAACTTGCTATCTTTCTTTGAGGATGATCCAGGATTTGTCTCTATGTGTCACTATTAAAAAAGTTAGACATTTTGGGAACTTATTCAATTTCTTGTTCAGAGCTGGATGATATCATGATGATACCATGTCTGTATGGTGAATTTGAAGCTACCGTCAGCAGCCCGTTAGCTTAGCTGGAAACAGGGAAACTAGCTGTGTGGTAAACAAAAAACAGCCTTACTGTAAACGTTAATTAGTGAGCCTTAGATGTACTGATAGGCGGATTTTGTTACTTTTGGAGAGAGCCAGGCTAGCTTTTTACTCCAGTTTCAAATTTGTGCTAAGCTAACCGGCTTCTGGCTGTAGCTTGATATTTACTGTATAGACGTGATAGTGGCATCAATCTCCTCATCTAACTCTCACCAAGAGTATATATATTTCCCAAAAAGTCAAACGTATCTTACACAGCGTAAATACTGTTTGGTTCAGTCTCACTACTCTCATCAACCCAATTTCCTGCAGCTACAGACATCTTTTTTTTTCACCAAAAAACTCAACCCACTGTATACCTTCTCAGATCAAACAGCTGATTGACAAGTTAGTGACTAGCTGGTGAATATTGAACTGTTAGCAAGCTAAAGAGCCAGTTAACTGTTTGCTAACATTAACAGGCTAATGTTTGCCATTGTACCATGTGTCTCTGTTGTTTTGAAGCTATTCTTTTCCCCTGAGTGATCAACATATCAATGAATGCAAATGTAAAAATGTGTCAGCATTAATAAGTCACTCTTTTACCAAACTAATGAAGTTGACTTTTTTATAGTTTTTAAATAGATTTTTTATAGATTGTTTTTATAGATTGTTGCTTTCTATCTCTATACACAAATGTCCTTGACTGGTCAGTACACTGCAGTTGCTAAGCAACTACGTCAATATGCTAATACATATTCTACAGGTTGGTTAGTTTATGTGTGAAACTGAATTATATTAAGCCTCTTGATCTCGTGGGGTTAGGCAACTGCCAAATGTGACACAGGATTCATCCTTTAACTTTAACCTCTCCTCTGTTTATTTCTCTACTCCTGCCTTCCCAACCTCAATTTCCCATTTATTTCTTTGCATATGAGCACCATGATGTATTATTATTATTATTATCCCAGTATCAAATTATTCAAATCAGTCATCTAAAATATTTCTTAGATAGTATTTGGATAGTATTTGGATATGCATGCACCCGATGACCTGTTTGAGTTTTCATTGTCTGTTTGAGCCTAATTTTGTTGTTTATTCATGTATATGTTATTAGGTAGAAGAATAAGATGGTGCTTATAAACAGCCTTTCATGACTGAGAGCATTAACTGGATTATGATTTAGTGCTATTTGAAATAATATGCATGTAAACAGACTCATTATAAAAGAATAACAGCCTCTCACCTCAACACCTCTTCCCTGACTGCTGTGTGCATATCCAACACCTGCTGTTGGCCCGGGGAATCATTTCTAAACAACTTGTCATTTCTTCTATTAACATGACACAGAAAAAAATATGGTGAGAAATTTGTTAATAGGGAGAAATTATGAGATCCGGAAATTTGGACTCAACATAAACAATTTAGGATGATTTTTATGTGGCACACCCACTATGAAAGAATGTAACATTATCCTCTGATAGTTCTCCTTGTGCTTTCACTCTTCTGTTTTTAAATCACTTCCATCTATATTCTATCTGTTTATGTGCTGTGGCTCAGAGAAATGCTATTCAGCGTTTGACAAGATGGGTGATTAACTAGACGGTGATGCAGTTTCAAAGGTGTCACATACAGAAAGAAGTGTAGGTGTGCCATTAAAATGCAAATCATTAGTCTAAAATTGAATTAATAGTTTCTGCTGTCTGTGGCAATGTTGTGCATATAATGAAACATTGTGATACATAACTCCTGTATTTTCCAGTGTGGGGTGATAATTAGTGGCTTTTCAGTAGAACAGCTCTATCTCTGCAGGTGTAATTTCTCTCACTTGCTTTGTGTTTAGTAGATACACATATTGGTGAACACAGAATACAATGCAACATAAAATGCTGCTTTCAGAACCTGACTTCAATGATACAGGAGGTTGGCATTTGAGAGGATCTGAACATGTGTGCTTCATTGATTTTAGCTTTTTTTGCTCACATGTAGAAGCTTCAATGATTTACATTTAGAACTCAGATCTATACTTGGCAACAACACCAAAATGACAACCACAACACACCTACAGTATAAGTTGACCATGTAAAGTGCAGACATCCACATTTTGTGACATTCCCAAACTCTAGTCACACTGTCAGTCAATTAAACACGGCCCAGAACATTCTTCTGTTTAAAGGTCCAGTGTGTAGAATTTAGTGGCATCTAATGGAACGGACTTGGAAGAAATGTTTTAATTAGTGTATAATCACCTGGAAATCATTATGAATCATTATGTTTTCGTTACCTTAGAATGAGCCCTTTATATCTACATAGGAAGCAGCAAGCAGGTCCCCTGCCACAGAGCCCGCCATGTTGCACCATCATGTTTCTACAGTAGCCCAGAATGGACAAACCAAACACTGGCTCTAGAGAGGGCCTTTTTTGTGAGTTTGCGGCCACCGTAGGTTCTCCTACATGCTTGGAAGGGGAGGTTGCAATCTGCAACCTCACCACTAGATGCCACTAAATCCTACACACTGGACCTTTAAGTTTCAAACTTTAAAGTAAGAAATTGCACATTCTTGCGGCTAATGTTAGCTAACATGCATGTGGTAATTAGCTAGATGAAAATCAGAAGATCCCCCAACTGATTCAAATTCATCCTGTGCATAAAATTTCACAGTAATCCATCCAATAGTTGGAACCATAACTTTTGTGCTTATCCATCCAACAGATGTTGAGATATTGGATATTTCATGGAATAAGTGAAAACTTTAAACTACTTTTAGCACTACATGAAAAGCCAGCTGATCACCAAAGTCATCTGTACTAAATTTCATGTCAGTCCACCCATTGTTATGTCAACCTTATAGTAGCACTAGAGGAAAAGTGAAAGGATCACCAAAGAGGAGTAGGATTCATCCTCTGGGGAACATGAATGTTCACAAAAATTCATAGCAATCCATCCAATAGTTATTGAGATTCAGTCTGGACCAAAGTGGTGGACTAACTAACAGACCCACAGACTGAACATGATTTTACATAGATACTTGTGTTGGGGGTAAATACTAGGTCCTGTGAGTACAGTAAGTGATGTTCTGTCCTTGTCTGGCATCCAGCAAAACAGAATATTCCTCACATACTCAGACTTAAAGCACAAAGTACTCAAAGTATGTCAGCAAGTTGTCATTCATTTTCTCATGTCTAAATAATTACTGAATTAACTTGTCAATCAAACAGCAAATATTCATGTAAGAGAAGTAGTCCATATTTGAAAACCTTCCCGTGTTTTGAGGCAGCATTCTCAGGCTGTGAAACATCCTCCCTTTTCTATAAGGAATGAGGATGTAAAGTTAAAGGGACAACAAGCAAAACAAGGAGTAGTTGATGATGCATTTAATGAGTTGTTGGCAAGGCCACTGATGCAACACTGATAAAAAGGTTGACACTAAGCCACCTTTAACTGATCAGTTGCAGCAGCATCACACTGATTTCTGTCTGACTTCAATGATGAATGCACCTTATACACTTGTGTCAGGCCCCACCAAGCTCTCCTCCACCCACCCCCACACACACACACACACACACACACAAGATTAGCTATTATTCCCAGCATGTCCTCATTTGTCAAGAGGATGCTTCAGAATTAATCTATTTAAATTTGTCATCAGCAGTCATCATGCAGTGACATGTAAATATGAAATTACTAAACTCATATCAAGAAATGTGATATTTGGTGTACAGATTCACACTATCATGGCTTATAGGTGGAATATGGGTAGAGCACAGTCAAACCTTGCTTTAAAATGCAGCTACTTAGAGAAAATTGAATTTTAAAGAATGGCTTTTTTAAGAGTTTTTGCAAAAAAAACAAAGGCACTGTGAATGAGAGATGGTTAAATAATTTAATAATATTAATATTTAATAATTAATGTGGGCGTATGCAATTACAGCTTTTTATAGTGAAGGTGTTTACAAGTACAGACGGTGTGTGAAGTCTAACATTTCAGTAAAAGTGTTAATGAGTACTGGATAACACAGTGCCAACAATGTATTTCACAGCTCCAAGAGGGAAAATGTTCCCACTTACAGCACAGTTTGCATTTGTGATGAACATATTATTGTGTGTATATTGGCTTGATTTAAAAAACAACAACTATTGAACCATATCCAATATAACAGACACATCACAGGCCACAGTCAGAATGAGAAAGAATGTGCTGGAGGAACATTTTGCTTTTGGAATAGTGGTAACAAATAATTTAAAACATGACTATGTAGCTTTTGAGAAGAACAAACAACTTATTCTTTGTCTTCCAAATTAAAATTTGAATGAATAAGCATTAAAACACACTGTTGCTCTGTTTGGTACACTCGTTTTGCTGCTACAGCTTTACTTGGCCTGGTCTGAGCAGTAGCTTATTGTGGCAAATGTAAGCTAATGTTAGTTAACTTTAGGTAGAATTTGCTGTATAACAGGCATTACTGTCTACTCTATGACTCTTCTCCATTTGTACTACTGTTACATTTTCCACTATCTCATAACTGCTGTTTGTAGCTGCAGCAGCTGCTGTAAAGCAAAATTACATAGTCTCAATAGAAGCACAAATTTAAAGCCAAAATAAAAAGCCTAGGAAAGGGAAACTTTAAGCTTAATGAGGCCTTTAGCTCTTGGCACTAGTTTGTTTGACCAGCAACTGAAAAGTACTGTGTCTAATCATGCTTAGCCTACTGCCAGCCTCCTCGTCAAGGAACATACTGCCAGTAAAGCCCAACAGGCTTTCACTTATCTCAGCTCAGTTACTTTAGATTTTTTATGTACATTTACCACAAAACCATTTCATCCCTTTTATTGATATTCATAATACTGAATACCAATAGCATAATACCATAAATAATCAAATTTGACTGCTGGTAAAAGATAAGTGGCTGGTGATAGGTTTAGAGTCTGTCTTACATTTTGCATTCTCACAGTAATGTATGGATGTATTCCAACATAAACAGGCCAGTTTTGCATGTCATTCCTCACACTTAACATTAAACTACAGGAGTGAGAGAGAAAATTATTCTATCTGTATTGGTAGGAATGTGACAATGTACCACCTTTAGAATAATAATAATTAGTATAATCTTTATTTGTAGAGCACTTTTCAAAATCCACGTGACAAAGTGCTTCATCAGGTTTTAAAAAACAGATAAAAAACAATTTAAAAATAGAAATAAAAGATATTTCAAAGAAAATAAAAACTCAAGTAAAATCAGGAAAGGCTCTCCGATAAAAGTATGTTTTAAGAAGAGACTTAATTATAATTAATAATAATGTGGTGGCCTTGACAAACAGTCTTAATAAAACATAATGTCTTTCAGTGATTTATGCAACAGTTGGATTGAAATGTGCACTTCATTTGTTGTCTCATTTGTTAACTTCTCCTTAGCTTACAGAAAGAAACTACACAGTACGTTTGTATGTATCCTTGAGTTCAAGCAAATGTGTTGAATGTATTTTCCTCATAAAACACCTGCAAAGTCAATTTTTGGGAATGTTTTCAATTGTGCAGTGTTTGCTAGCTTGCAGTCTCCTTTTTGTTGGCGCATTACTATGTCTTTGCATGTTAGTGCCACCAACTGTCGATCAGTCAAATAGCATGAAACTGTGCGTGCATGGTACAAACTAGATGGGGACCCACTCAAAAACATTGTTCCATAGTGCTACTACTGGTCAAAAACTCCACACAATACCTTTAATAAAATCCTCTTTCACTGTCAAAGCCACTTCACTGTTAAAGGGTAAGCTATTTTAACTTTATGTCAAACTTACAGAACTTATTTCAAACTTTAACCACTGTTCAGCAACAGAAAATGTACTATTAAAAAGAAAAATCATCATGAGTACTGTCTGCACTCATTCTCATTCACTGGTTTTGGTTATGGGCACACTATGATCTAATTACCACATCTACTTGGAGTTTGAGAATAATATGTTCAAGCTGTTCCCCCAGTTAATATTCCATTTTCATGCTATTTTGCATACTGCATTTGTTGATGGAGTAAATAACTATGCTCTTGTTTCGCTTTAGGCAATCAACATTAATCAAGATTAATGTCTTATCACAATATCAAATTCACTAAATATGACCATAATCAAAGTAATAATTATGTTAAGATGCTTATATGACTGTGTAGTAATTGCTGCATTCTTATGATAGAATTCAATTAAGCAGCCAGAGGCAAATGACAATCAGTTCCATCAAAACTCACAGTGTACACGATTGCTGAGCACAAGTTTAATAATCTGCCGGGCATATAATTAGCTTAATCCAATTATTCTCATGATCAAAGCAAGAAACAACAACCCTGTGCAAGTAGTCACAGTTAATGGAGCAGCTTCTTGTTTTGCCTTGAAGTGACATCTTGTCTCTATTTGAAAGAAATGTGGAAATACTTAAAATTGCAGCTGGTAGGCAATATAAAAAGCAACAATAGTGTCTTTTTTAAATATTGTATGATTAGGTAGCATACGACAGAGACTTTGCCTTGACTTCAAAAACAACTGATGTAATGAAATATAGATTTAACTGCAGACTTTAAATCAATCAGAACAGTGAAACTAGGCGAAATGTTGTCACAAGCATTCGACCCCCTTGTTGAAATTGAATAAATTATCATTCAATCACATTTCATTGATTGAAAGTTCTGTATAACCCCACAGTGGCAATTTTATCTTCCAATACAAGTAAAAATACATTCAAAACAATCACAGCCCCATATACAATCAGCAACCACAATCAGGAACAAAATGAATGCATAGCATTGACTTAATCACAATACACACAGCCAGAAGAGCTTCCATTACGTAGAACTATATTTATACTGCACGCCACCCATCCTGATTACAAAAACACACACATAAACCACACACACACACACACACACACGGTTTACTAGTTTCTCAGTTGTCGAGAATGTTTGTCCCAGGGGGGAGAAACTTAGGGTGAGAAAAGTAGTGCAGTAAGTTTTAAATAGTCTGATCATCATTAGCACGGCTGATTCTGTAGAGGAAACTCACACTGCTGCTGTTTCTGTTTCTTTCCTGCACAATCTGAAGCTCCAGCTCACTGATACTGATGGAGGAAGGAACCACTCCACTTAAAGTCAGAATTCTGTCCCAAGTGCACTTTGTGTTTTGTCATTCATTCTATATGTGGGTGCTGATGGATGTTTTATGAGTGGATTGAGGTAAACCTGGGCAAAAAATGGTGACATTGGGAGAAAAAAAAAAAATCAGAAAGTGACTCATATTTTCCAATATACCAAAGGAATGAAGGAGCACCCTTACCTGTGTGATGCTCCCACCAGTATGGGTGTTATGTAGTGTCATATGTGAATTATGACTGATGCAATATTGTGAATTTTTTTAAACATGTTTATTGATTTTATATATTTACCATGTTGTACATACACAACTGAACCTTCCCCCAAATTGAACGTATGGCAGTATATAAAATAATAATAAAAGTATCATTTGAAAATAAATAAATAGCTAATAATCAAGTTAAAAAGAAAAAAATAATGAAGTAAATAAACAAAATGAATAAAAAATAAAATAAAAATACAATCACAAACATAGGACAGCGTACAGCACACATTCCTCATAATAGATGAGATAACTTCACACTTCCGATGCCTCTTCAATGTCACCATTTTTAGTAAATTCCAATTTAATTGATGTTCAGTTTTTCAAACAGTGGCCAAGAGAGGGGCAACTAACATTCTTACAACACAGGGCAATCAAGCACCTGGCTTGTAGTAGATATAGGTCAGCCATTTTTCTTTCTCTATTAGACAGAGAACAATTGTCTGGATAAATGCTTAGTGTATACAGTTTCAAAATATATAATTGAGTGTGTACATACCATGAACAGAGAAGTAGTGTTGTTAATTTGCCGAAAAAGTCTTGAGTCGTGTCTCTCCTCCTGTTTGATGGTTGTGAAAAACGTGACAATACGAAAAATGTAGAAAATCACCAGCCTTATCCTGTAAGATCTCACAACTTTGGTGATTTCCATTTGAAAATGAGCCTGTTCTTTGTCTGTACTTCTTGCGCCCTTCTGGTGCACTGAAGTGATATTGCAATCTCCTGCCTCAAAATGTGTAAAAAAACTCATCATCACCTTTTTCACAGCAGACATCTTGACGTGCCATAGCACAGGTGGAACTGATGACATTATCAATGGTTCAGTTGGTGTAAAAAAGGTCTATATTCGCTCACATTCAGGCAGAGATCCAGTGGCGGCCTTAAGCATCTGGGGGCCCATTTCAAGAGCTAATGTGCCCCCCAATGCCATATTTTGCTCCATTTTGGGAATGAAAAGTGTCTGAAACTACTGGTAGTTTACAATGAATTGCGCTTTGCGCTCTTTCAGCACCATGGACAGCTCACGTCAGGCCTGGAGAGCGAGAGACCAAGGGGGAGAAAGTGAGAGAGAAATTACGATTCGTGGAAAAAGAATAAGTGGGTTGCTGCCTATACACATTGAGTGAAATAAGTAGTTTATTTCATTAATAATATTATGATGAACTTTATTTCTGCTAAAAATGTTTTAAAAGACTTACTGTTGATTGAATCTGAAGTAGTCATGTCTAGAATTTCTCCTATACTTGAGTGCTGAGAATGCTCTAATAAGTTCATCTCTGTCCAGAGATATCGTTACTTCATGCTCAATTGAAATCTGAGCTAGAGCTGACAGATGCTGCTGGAGCATGGTTGACCTCAGATGCGTTTTGATGAGCTTTAGGCATGAGAAACTTCTCTCTCCAGTTGCTACAGTCACAGGCACTGTCACCATGAGTCATAGAGCAATGCTGAGGTTGGGATACAGTTCAACTAAATGTGGCTAAGAATCTGCAGGCCAGTGGTTTCTTTCACTGGCATAGCACTGACTGCAGCCGACACCCTGCACAAAAGGTCATCAGCATCCACATCGCCAAGTGTCCTCTCCATGTTTACACAACTGTCTTTCAGTGTGTGACTTCAGATGGCCTTTTTTAAATTTCCTCTCTTTCATAAATGAGGCCAAACAGACTGTAAAAAATGTCTCTCTTGAACTGTTCAGTGGGTGTCACTGTCAGGGAAGGATCCGCATTTTAGGGCTGGCACTGAAGCCTTGGTTTTTGGATTTGTGAGTAGGAAAGACCATTGACATTCCCATCTCTTCAGCTATGTTTCTGGCATCTGTTTGGGTGGATGGAAGGCCATTCTCTCTAGGAATTTCAGAACATACGTATTCTACCTCATTCTGTAGCATATTGATTCCCACTTGTGGGCTCTGGAGCAGCTTGCTGACGTGAGCCTGCACTTGATGTGTTAAGCACTGGAAGGAAACCAACAACATCATTGACTTGGCAATGACAGTGTCACAGAGAGCTGCTCTACTGTATGTGTGGTGTATCAGTGGTGCATTATCACTGAGTAGTAATTTGATTGTTTTACTTTGTCTGTTATTGCTTACAGTGTTTTGTCTCCAATAAGTGTGATTAACTCATTTTGTATGGTTTCCCCCATGTAGTGGTCAGCAATCTCTTTTTTCTCTGCTCGTCTGACGTGCTCATCACTGGGTCGAACTCGGCAAGCAGCTCCACCAGACCTAGAAAACGTTCCCATTATTTGGTTCATGTAGGGTGGAATTGTGGCTATGGAAACCAAGGTTTTGTTCTGCAAGGTGACAGACTATGGCAATGAACATCTTCATGACATCATTCCAGTGTTTTTTTTTCCCAACATTTACATTTCTTTCCAGCTCGCACCAGCTATCCATGTTGGCACGATGCATATTTGACTTCTCATGATCCTGGAATGTGAGATTGAGTTGCTTCCACATTCTGAAACCTCCACAAGTGAGACTTTGACTTTGCTTGCCTAATAGGGTACAGCAGAACAGAAGACTGAATCGGATGAGTACACTAACCATGACTTATGAATGGTTCTCCATTTGTCATCTTCATAAAATATCTGTCCTTGGTAAAATGACGGCATGATTGGCTTTGATCATTATCACCACCACCACGACTCTGTGGAAGTTAATCTCCTCTAACTGAATGGGACCCCTCCTAACAATATTGATCCATTGATCATTGGTAATATGCGTTCGCCAACGTGCCAGATCAGTGTCTGTGAATGCTAGTGGGGCCTTCTCCCTGTCTGGAGTGCAGGTGGTGGCATCTCCATCACCTGAGTAGAAGAGTTCACATTTCCATTGTTCTGATTAGCAGCATCTCCTGTATCGCTTGCACTGTCACTAAGCACTGTAGCCCCCGTTGTTTGGCTAGCATTCTGTGACGGTGGTGCAGGTGCAGTAAGAGGTCACTTTTGGGAAACTATTAAGATGTTTTGTTTTGTTTTCCGTTTTTCAGCACCACTAGGATAGGTATGTTTCATTTTCCTCTCACTGACAAGTAAGGACCTTTGCTAGCTGCTATATTGGACAGGTCAAGTCAAGTTCATTTACTCAACCCAACCCACTAGTAGTGGTTTGTCGGCTGGCTATAGGGCAATATTGTAGAGTCCTGGAGGTGCCCTGCCTCCATATCTCCCAGCATGCTTTGAGAGACTGTTAACTCTAGCCTTTTTCTGTTATTTTTCTCGTTATTCATGCACCGTTGGCCTGGTAGGAGTATTTAACCCTAAATATATTGCTTCTTTTAATTATGTGTATTTGCTTTAGTTTGAGAATTTACTAGTTTGTATTAGTTGACACCTTTAGTAGTGTTTGTAGTGAAAGAAATGACCTGCCTACTGTTTTGCTGTGAATGTTGAGTTGCTAACTGGTTTTAACTGCAATTAAAGCTGTCTGTTAGCTTAAAAGCAGTTTTCAGTGTGTCATCTTTGCATGAAACAAATACAGCACCCTGCAATATTGGGGGCTCTTTGGGAGGATGGGGCCTGTTTTAATTGAAATGGTGAAACATAACTAAGGCTACCAATGCAGAGAACCAAATTTGTTTCTCATTGTTTCAACTATTAAATTCAAATCACTGTGACTGTCAGTGAGCGCGTTTACATGGACTTGAGTATCCCGGTTATGAGGCTTATCCTGGTTTTGTTTATATTTGGGATATGGTGTTTACATGGAACACAGAAAAATTTGGTTTTTCATTTTCCTGTATACATGATAAATACTAGTATCCTGGTTACTTACTGCATGCTATTTGCGCAGGTGCCTGTGATATTTACAACACAAACCGGCTCTGTAACTGTTACCCTTAAATTAATTTGAATGTGGCTATTGAAAATGAGACCATAATGGCTTATAGTGGGCTTAGCACTATTAAATGCCAACATCGCATTGTGGATTTGGCTTATCCACCTTATAACCAGGAATGGGAGACTTACCTGGATTTGATGTCACCCTGTGGAGGCTCAGCATCCGTTGCACAAGGGAAGCCGATGTCAACACCACCGTCTTCTGTAGAGGCAGTTTCTCTCAGAGGCCAAAGGAAGCCTGCCCTTCCCATAAATATAAGAAAACAAAATTTATTATTCCCACATCAGTGTCTTTTACTGAGTTTTGCCATTTCCCTTGTTATCAGAACATACCCCATATTATCATATTTTTCTTCTTTAGCTGGTGTAGTGAGTGAAACAGCGCCCTTCTGCTGCATGCATTACAATGTGTAGTTGATGTCCTCTGTCTAGCGGTCAGTGAGATGCATCGCTCAAAGGAGACTAGCTTTGCCTGGCATCCTTTAGAGAAAAAAGGTTTTAGCCAGATTGAGGCCAGGCTTGACTGAGCTCAAAAGTGAATGGCCAAAAAAACAAACAAAAAAAAAAACATGGGAGGCCAGGTTGAACCTGGCTTCTCACTGAGCCTGCACTGAGTCTCCAACCAGCTAGCCTACTACATGTAGCACCCGTGGAACGAGTTAGCAAGTTAGCAGAATGGATGGAGATGGGGACCTTGAGTTTCTCGTAAAGAATGACTTTACTAGGCTTGCTTTTGAGCTGCAACTGAAGATAAAACAGAACGGAAGGCCTACCCTCAAGCTGGACCTGACTCAGGGGAGGGCTAAAGGAAAAGCTAGGCCTTTTTGTGATGGGAACTATGCTAGAATGGAATGGCTAATGGGAAGCGTCAGGATAAACCAGCCTTGTCTCCTTGACCGGTCAAGCAGCTCCTTGAACAACCCATGGATTACAACAATGAAAGATAGGAGAATCTCCTTCTTCTACAAGTAGATGTGAGTACGCACACAGTGACACATAGGCTACTCTGTCCCTGCTGTCACTGGCCTGCCATGGCCTTTGTTTAATAATGTGTTTGTCTTTGAAACATGTTTTCTTGTTATATGATCCATCAAATGAAACGTAATTTTTATTTTGCAAAAGTTTAAATACATTGTTTTATGTATATTTTGGAGAGCACGATCACTTAGTTGTTACTTTACTTTTATACCGCACAGAAATGGCATTCACTCTTATCATATGATGTCCGTAGTCTGTGTACTAGTGCCACTTATTGGGCTATTATATGTTAGCAGTCTAAGCATTACAGTAACATACTGCAGTAGCACTGTGTCAATATCCAATTAATTGTGATATTTATAAGCAATTGGGTGTGTCTGTAAACCTTCAGCTATGTGTTTATTCTTTAGATGATGAGAAGAAACTCAGAGGCAGCATCATGTTTTAACCTGTATGGATCTTCTGTGATTGTGCATCTTTCACAGCGAACAGCATTTTTTGCTGATTGCAGTTATTTTGTCGGAGATGTCCCCTCATAGGGGTATGCACATAATCCTTCTGTTACTAATAACCAGTGCTTATGGCTGTAAGAAGTCTGCACGTGCTGTTGTACAGTATTAAGAGAGAGAAAATAAATTGCGCGTCGTGTTGTTTTGTAGTCCACAAAAGCTTTGTGCCTTAAAGTGTAACTTAACCTCCAGCTCTGAGCCTAACTCCACCCACTGCCTAATTTTGAAAAATGCTAATAAATGGGCAAGAGGCTGAGAGGCGGGAGGGGGGTGTGGATGTGTGAGGCAGGAGGGCAGGAGTTGCTCAGTGATGCCAGAGAAAAATGATAATCATGAAATGAAGACAAACAGTGCAACGACATTTAAACGAGCCAGAAAATTTTTTTAAATAAACCTGTCTGTGTTTAACTCGGTTTATTTTCACATGAACACAGTTTTAGCTGCTATTAGCTCCTAAAGCTAACGCTGTCTTGATCAGCATATATTTAAAAATTAGCGCTGGGCTGGGGGAGGTGGGCGTTAACATTCTACCATTTATATAATTTTCATGACGTAGAGAACTCCCAAGTGGTCGACTCTACATGGCCAGGCCAATGCTGATGACAGTTAAGAGCCATTTTCAACTGCTGTTTTTCATCTTTTCAGTGGAGCAGAAACTTCAGTGGTTGTTTAATTCCATCGATATATATGTAGATGCCGCATTCAAGCTTGTGAGATGGGGTACTGACTGACCTGCTTCACAGAAAATGCCAGACTTTTGTGTTGCTTTTGGATGTTCCAAAGAAAGAAATGCCAAAACTATGCAACAGGGAATAAAATTTCACAGGTGAGGAGTTGTTTTTTACAATATTTTACTGTTATGAATGTGTTGAATTTGATATATCACAATAAGTAATCCTTCTTTTAAGGCAGCATAAAGTTAAGTGACTGTCCTGATACTAAATTAAGCTAACGCTAATGTTAATTTATGTCAGGTAAAGAAAAAAAAAGATGAAACATTTTTATTAAAGTAATATATCAGTAAGATGCTGAAAATGATATTTGTCAATCAGCTATGTCGGTGTATGTGTTAAGTAGTCTTATTATCTATTTTTAAGTGTTAAATCTGTTTCATGGCACTAACATAACATACAGTAACTTAACGGTTAACTAATGGGCCTGAATTGTAGCTACATGCATGCAGAACTGCATAGTGTTGTTCACATGGACTTGTTTTATGTGTAGGTTGCCAAAGGATAAAGTAAAAAGACAGGCATGGACAGCAGCACTGAGAAGAGACTTTGAGTCAAATGACTGTTCAGTCGTTTGCTGTCATTTCAAGTCAGAAGACTTTGACAGGACTGGACAGGCAACTCGTTTAAAGGAAGGAGTGATTCCGTCAGTTTTTACATTTCCTGACCATCTTTGCAAAGTTAGTGTCATTGGAAATTGTTTCTATATAAATAATGACAATTTGTCATATAATCTTAATCTTAAACATGTGTAATGCCCACTAAATCTAACAATAAAAATACACTGTTACAAATGGTTCCCATTGACTTAAAAAATTTACTTTATCTCCAGGTGCCCAGTACATCCAGGTCAAGCAGGACATCACAAAAATCAAAGAAGAGAGCAGCTGCAGAATGTCCAGATGTTCATGTTGAGCTGTCAGAGGACCTGGAGGAGTCAACCTCAGTGAGTGAAACAATTGTTGTTTTAAACACCTTTGCAGGATGCTGGGCTTATATCAAGTGACATTTATAAAATGAGGAGAATATATTTATATTTAAGTTGTTATTTCAGACGCCCTTGACCCAGTCAAAGAAAAAGTTAATTGAGGCTCAGGAGAAGGTGGAGGAATTGCAATGGGACTTAAGAAGGCATAAGAAGACAGTGAAATCCCTGCTAGAGGATTTAGAAAAAAAATGCTAACAGAGGAACTGCAGCAGAAGTTTGACTTCTATTCTGGTTGGATGAATTGCCCAGCCACTTCCTTTTAATTGATCCATGTGTAACATTTATAATTTTGTAGTGGTTTAAATTCATGTCTCATCACGCACATTTTGATTGCAGTCTCACCACTGTTCTGAAATGTTTACTGAAAAACAACAGTTGATAAAATTCGATTATTTGAATTTTTAAAAAACACTCCTTTAGAAACTCCAAACTGAGCTTCCAACTAAATCATTTAATTTAATACGTTCTAATTAAAGTATCTGACATTCTATTTGCTTAAAATTTTATTTCAACATTTCAATACTGTAACATGTAAAAATACACACATATGTAATCTAATGTTTATCACACAACTTTAATGTATCATGTTTTGTGCTGGTTTCAACATCAATGTGTAGCTTGTTTTCCCAAACCTTTCAGATCTTCCAGTTGAACTCTTTAAGCAGCACCATGCCTTCACTCCTGCTCAAAGGGAATTTGCTTTAACGCTGCATTTGCATGGACCTAAAGCCTACAAGCACTTGAGAGAAACCCTTACCCTTTCCACATCTTCACACTCGTCAAAAGTGAATGTAACAGGTGATATGTGTTGTGGTGTTTACACATTATCTATTGTTTTGCCTGAAACAGGTGGTTGCAGACTGTGGATGCCAAGCCTTAAACACATCACTTTTAGATATCCTACAACAATGAAAAAAATGAAGATTCTGCAAGATTTGGTCAAGTGTGTCTTATGGTGGATACCATGGCCATCAGGAGGCAGGTTCAGTATGACTCTGACACACAAACAATGACAGGCTTTGTGGATCTTGGAGACAGCATTGATGTGACCAGTGTGGCAAGTGAAGCCCTTGTGTTTATGGTTGTTGGACTGCAAGGCCACTGTAACACGCCCATTGCCTACATCTTTATTAAGACATTGACACCAGACACGTGAAAGGTTTTGCTGCAGCATGCCTCTGAGGCGCTACATGAGCAAGGTATTAAACACACAATATGTAATTTCTACCACTAGGGGTCTCTCAATCAAAACAATAACAAAAGACAGAGTTTGTTGACGTTGTGAAGTAGCGTGGGACCATGGGAGTTGTTATCTTCATTGTTAAACAACCAGCTTCTCCGGGTTAGAATTACTTCAGTATTCATTGCTCAGGATGTTTTTACCAGGAGCCGAATTATCCGCAGAGGTCTCCTTCTCTCCAGAACAAACAGACCCGGTGATTAAAACAGGTAAAAACACTGACTAAAGCAGTTTAACGTAAAAAATCAGTGTTTCTCTGATGCTGTTCAGCGGTCACAGGACGTCCGGTAGGGGCTGTTAGCCGAGCTGCTGCTAACGTTTGCTCAGCTTGTTTATCTGACAACTTAAGTACCAGACGTTCAGCAGGTTTTTACTGGGAGCTGAATTATTCACAGAGATCTTCTACCGGGAGCCGAATTATCCGCAGAGGTCTCCTCCTCTCCTAAACAAATGTACACAGGGATTAAAACCAGTAAAAACACTGAATAAAGCAGTTTCATGTAAAAAATCAGTGTTTCTCCGGCGCTGATCGGTGGACACAGGATGTCCGGGAGGGGATGCTAGCCGAATTGCTGTTAACGTTTGCTCAGCTTGTTTCTCTGATAACTTAAGACGACTCCAGACGTCCGATGACTAAAATCCTTCATCCGGTTAAAAGATATAGTTAAAAACAACCAAGATCTAAAAAAGTTTATCGTAAAAATGTGGCTTAAAACTGAATAAAAGTCAATTTATGACAGTTTCTGGCATATACAGCCACAACGCCGACGTATTATCTTGTAGGCCTATACTCTTTGGTAGACACCATTGTGGTGGACAATCACAACACCGAAGCATGCATCTTGAGAGCGTATACTCTTTGTTGGAGGGGGTATGACGCCATTGACAGGCGACCAAATGAAATGGACCATTACCTTGATTAAAATTACGGATTTCTCTGGGTTTGAAAATTGTTGGAAACATTTGGGATAATGTAAGTACACAACTCCACAAAATATATAACATAGGTCTAGTCATTTTTAGACATTTTAATGCGGAATAGTTACATATTATAGCTTTAAAGTATTGTGTACAACAATGGATGGGCATTTATCCAACATCAGCATGTGCCCTATACTTCGATGCCAGCTCAAGCTGAATCCTTTGAAGCCTCTCAAGACATATTTTGCCCACCCATCTACAGGGGAAAAAGTATTTGTAATGGTGGACCCATGTCACATGTTGAAATTGGCCATGAACATACAGTTCCATCATCAGTCCTGCTAGAATAGTGATATGGAGCAACATATCAGAGCTAAATGATATACAGGAAGAATAAGGTCTGAATGCTGCCAACAGGATCACAAGAAAGCACATAAACTTCAGAACTCAGAAGATGAAGGTGTCTCTGGCAGCACAGACATTAAGCCGGTCTTAGGAAAGGCTCTGCACATGCTTGAGGAAGCTGGGTATCCACAGTTCAAGAATTGTACTCCAGCAGTTGAATTTATTGAGGTAATCCTTGAAAAGTTCATCAGTAATTCTACTTTTCAGTATTGTGTAAATGTAATGTATAAAGATATAGAGCTGCAACAATTAGTTGATTTATTGATTAGTTGATCAACAGGAAATGAATCTGCAACAATTTTGATAATCAATTAATCTTTTAAGTCAGTCAGGCAAAAATGATAAACATTTTCTGTTCCCTGCTTCTCAAAATGTGAGAATTTGCTGCTTTTCTCTATCTTATATCGTAAATTGAGTATCTTTGGGTTTTGAACTGTTGGTTGCACAAAATAAGACATTTGAAGACGTCATCTTAGGCACTTGTGAATTAAGATGAGCATTTTTTACTATTTCCTGATATTTTAGACTCAATGATTAATCAATTAATTGTTAAAATAACTGACAGATTAATCAATAATGATCAATAACTTTTATGAAAAAATAATTCTCTCTAAAATGTTTGAATGGCATTGAATATACATGGATTGTTGGAGCTTTGCAGTTGTGTTACAGTGTATGTATAATTTGTTTACCAGCAATAAGGAATATTTCTTTTAGGTGATTTACAGATTGTTTGATGTGATGAACAGTAGAAATCCATGTGCCAAAGGCTTTAAGGCTCCACTAGGTTTCCTCAACTGGAAAGAAACATTAGAGTTTATGACTGAAGCCCAGCTTTACTTGACTACATTGATAATGAATGATGGCACTCCAGTTTATTGCTCAAAAAGGTGTTTTTTTTAGGTAAATGCCACTATTAGTCCTGTCAGAATCTTTATATATATGGCAAAGATTTTCCTAAATAGCAGCACCAGTATAATAATAATATAACCGTACTGAAGGTAACTCTAGATTGTTTGATCCCATTGACTTAAAGCAATTGCTTCAGAAAATGTACTCTTTGAAACTTCTGTGGTGTTGAGTTCTATGTTCATTTCATTTTCTTTGATGTGTTTAAAAAACATCTGCTTTGCTGTTCCAGTGTGTTCAACGTAAGAACAACTGCATATGGGTTCACAAGAGGTGCAGTAAGAGGGGATTGCATCATCCCACTCAGAAAAAGTGCTTTCAGTCAGTCTGCATTCTCTGTTAAAGCTGCACTAGAACTCCATCCCAGCAACTATTAGAGACACATAAAGTTTATTTGGAGCTCATTTAAAGGAATGGTTAATTAGTACTCAGCTCTGTCAGCACTAAAACTCAATTGCACCTAACTGTCCTCAGTCTGTCTGTGCTGAACTTCCCTTGCTGTCACTATCTTGCTATCTTGCTACTGCCAGTCTGCCCTCATGTACCTGCATGCATGTCTTATTGTGGTCTTGCCTTTGTTGTATCAGACTGATTTATGTATTTTATATACTGTGTGTGCTTTTTATGTCTGTGCTTCTGCATTGCATGTTTCAGTGTTTAACAATGCAGCACAATGTGGTCTTTTTAAATCTATATTTCTATTGTTTTGCATATCTTTTATTATGAGCCTCTGTATTGCATATTTTAAATAGTACCTGACAATGTAGTATAAGGGTGTCCCGAATGATGTTTTTATTAACATTAATATATCCTTTTTCTTCCTTTTATTATTGTTCTGCTAGCTTATAAATAATCTCAATAACTTTGTAATTTCAATATATTTTCATATTCTGTTCATATTCTGTTTTTAGGGTGACTTGGTAACATCTGTCCAGGGACTACAGATGAAAAATCTCTGGTGCATTTACAGCAATGTTTATTAATGTGCACTGCCCCTGTTAAATAAACCAATAAACAAATAAATAAATACTACATTAGGATATCTCTGGTTGGGTATTTGCATGTTTTTTGGTACTTACTACAAAAATAGTTCTCAGCTGGGTTAAATTTTCTCAGTCTATTTTCCATGTATGTTTTAGTTCAAATCATATAATATTTACTTTTAAATTGTTTAATATCATAAGACTGAGTTGATAGTTTTATACAGTAAGTATTTGCATACTGATGTTTTTCTATATTTCAAAGGTATCTGTCTGTGACTGGTTTTGTCATCAACAATGACCCTTATGATACTGGAGCTGCTCCAGTCACAATGGTACTATTTGGAGCTCCTCTTTAATGCCATCAGGGCCTCAGGTAGGGGCTGATGCTTAAGTGCACAATTCTATTAAGAGAGAAGGCTTACATTTTAAATTTTAAATTTGGTAAAAAAAAAACAAAAAAAAAAAACAACAACACATGATCAAGTCATCTATTGTATAAATTCTAGGTGGATGGAACAGCAACTCAAGTGTGGTTCACTTCCAGAGTGTTTTCCGCAGTCTCATGGTCCACTTTGGGTGCCTAACCGAGAATGCTCTGGTTTATATAGCAGGTTTTGTTGTCAGGCAGGATCAGGCATGAGGCAGCTTTGTGATGTATGCTGTAACAGTTTGTTTTCTGAGGCTGTACTAGCATCATTTTGTGATGGCTACCGCCTGCTAACCTTGAAAAACAATGGAGGCCTGATGATTCCAAGCATAGGTACAGTCAAGGTGATCCGCTCAGCAGAGCACTGCATCCAACGGGCCACAAACATTTCATTTGCAGCACATCAGTGCACTGTCTCTGGTCAACCGTGCTGTCAGAGCAAACATAGGTTTTGAAGATGTGTTTGATCTTTGTGACCATATTGTTGAAACTCAGGATGGCAATGACAACCATCACTTTGGCCTCATATCTTTAATCGTGAGCAGCTTTCATAAGTTGCGGCAAAAATTCACACTCTAGAATTGCAGAGTGGCAGCTTGAGAAAGAAGCTGTGTAAAGTAGTGTTGTTACAGGGTTATTAGAGAAGAACTGATTTTGTGAGTGAATGTGTAAACCCTGAAGTGAATTTGTAGTTTTAGTTTTCTGCTGATGCACTGTAAATTAGTATTTATTGTTTCTGTGTGACTTAAAATGTAAATTAGCATTTATTGTTTCTGCTGATACACTGTATATATTTTTATATTTATAGAATTTAAGCTAAATTTGTATTGTTCATCTCTCTTGTGTAAGCATGCAGCCCTAAGTCATTTATTTTCACTTGTACAAAACTAACATTTGTTTATCAGAATGTGTAACACTCCAACTCTGCACAACGCTGCTGATACACTGTATATATATTTTTTTGTACATATTATGTGAACAATTCTTCTGTTTAAAGGTCCAGTGTGTAGAATTTAGTGGCATCTAATGGAACGGACTTGGAAGAAATGGAATATATATATATATATATATATATAATAGAACTATTACTGTTGCTATCTACATAAGATAAAGTATTTTTAATTTTTTAATTTAACCAAGTATTCTCTATCATAATTATATAGTAGTATATCTATGGTTTAAGTCAGATGCTTCATGTATGTCACTTTGTTGCATTTTGATTTTATTGCTTAACACCTTTTCCACCCCAGCCATGTGTCAAAATATTTAGAGATTTTTTTTTTTTTTTAGAATTTTCACCGTTTCCACTCAGGTTTAATGACAACGTCATATTTTAGCATGTTAGCCTACTAACATTTGTTAATTCATGCACAAACACAAGGTACAGGTGAGGCTAATGGGAATGCTACTAGTTTTGCAGGTATTTGGTCCTAAACTTAAGTATTGACCCGATGCTTTGGCTACATGAAAAGTATTATCCAGTAGATGTTTTTGAGATATTTCACTGGATATGTGAACGTGATGGACCAAGCAGTTGATATTTCCATTTAAAAGCAATGAATTTATACGCATCATTATAGTACATATTCAACCACTTGATAACCAAATGCTTGATTTCTTTGTGGAGTGAATACTTTAAATACATATAAAATCAGTCAGTCTTTGAACACTCCCATACCTAGATAAGTATGATACGTTTCCTGTTTGACTATAGTACTTATTGTACATCTGGTATGAAAGATGACAGTTCAGTGTGAACTTCAGAAGAGTCAGCATCCTGTTTTGTAGGATGATAATGCTGGTTTGGCGAGGACCCTCTCTGTGTATTGATCTGCTCATGCAGCAATCCCTCCGCTTGAAGTGAGAATTTGTCTCTGATCTGAACCAGCTTTCAAGTGGGCAAAAACAGCCTCATACAATCTGACTCAAGGCACTTTTCTGTAATGTACATCAAGAGCACAGCGGAGTATTCAGATAAAAACAACGATAGGCCTGCAGAGCTGGTTCAAAGTGTAATGATTTTCTCTTGAATATCCTTCAGAGCTATTCTTAATTCTGCTGAGATGCATTCAATATAAATTACACATGAACTGATGCAGAAACAAAAGGGTTGGGATGGATTTTAAATGCTCCATGAAATAGCCCCTCTGACGAATTTCCAAGCAGATCTTAATACCTGACCAAAATATTTCAACAAGAACCATTTGTGAGCAATTTGTAGTGAAGTGCAAATGTGAAATCTTTAAACTTCATTACAAATGTCAATTAAAATAATGTGGCAATGAAGCACTGCGGGTTCAGTCGTGAACTGAGGTGACTGCAGCACAGGTTCATGTTTTACAGTGCAAACAGATGAGAGTTTGTTTTCGCTTTGACATGTAGCACAAAAAAAGATTCTCAGGAATTCTTTTGCTACTGAATTTTAAATTGCTTGGAGTTTCTTAAAGCGAGAAAAACATCTGCACAGTATGCCACACTTACAATTAACACATTTTCAGTGAGAAAAAAAAAGATCAACTCCTAGTGACGATCCAATAGAGTCTGAGCGTAGTTTGGGTGTTTTTTTACTCTATATTCATAGCTCATGTGTCACTGTGTAAATGAACAGTAAGACTCAATGAGCATTTAAAGAGGAGTAAAAAGTGAAACCATGGATATTTTTTCTGTGCTGATCGTTTAGACGAAAAAGTCTTTGCACAGGAATCAACTGGGCAATTAAAACTGCAAAATGTATGCTGCGGTTAAGGTCTGAATCAACTGAAATGTTGCAAAAGTTAGTTTACAAAACTGTGCAGTGTGTCATACATTACTCTGGCCACATTTTAAAAATCTGGCATTTCAGTAGTAATTGATTTGTAACTCGTTTGCGAGTGCGGATCAGTAACACTTACACTGATCTACAGTTTGTGCAGGGCTGCAACATCTCACCGCAAGCTGAAGTAGTGCAAAAAGAGTAAAATATATTTTACATATTAAAAAGTATTTTCATTAGTGTCATATATTTTGAGAAAGCAGTGTTAGATAATCTGCAGTCGCTCCAGACAAGTTGGCAGCAAGATGCCAGAAAGACATCTTGAAGATCATCTCAAAGTCTAATTAAAAGATTTACATTTCAGGAGTAGACAGGCTACATTCCAGCACACACAAGTTTGACAGTGAGCATCCAAAACACAGATCATATTAGGGTATCACTCTTTTCAATCAGATGATCAATGTTACTGTAGTGACAGTATTTCACAAGCCAGACCAGATTTCATGCTGTGACAGCAAAGGAACTGTAAAAATGTACAAAGATCCTTAACATATCATGCACTCTAATCTGAAGTGATTCTCAGTAGTCCACTATGGATCACTTGCCAACCTGAAAGTTCTCTGTAGTTGAGCCAGATAGATACCAGAGGGTTTGACAAACTCATCTCTGTTGTATCTTGTTTTGTTCAACATACACTATGATATTAGCATGAAAAAAGATACCCATAAACAATCACAATGCATGTCCTGTCTGTCCATACTGCATATTTCGAAAAGCTGACAGATTAAAGGAAAAAAAAGGTTCAGAGCTACCTTAATTGTAGACTGAAGCAGCTCAGCATCCACTTCTCTGCATGTCGCCTTCTCTTCCGCTGCCTCTGCCTCCGAGCTCAAATGATCTAATCAAGACAGATTTAAAACACCCTTTGCCACCTTTAACATCTCAACAGTGACGCTGCCACTCATACATGAACGCTGCATCCCTGAATGAATGATTACAGGTGTACATGTCGGGACTGCGCTCCTGAGCTCACGCTGTGCTCCAGTGCTCACAGACTGAGATGTGGGAGAAGAGAGGGCAGCTTATTTGGCACTAAACCCTCCCTCCCTCTATTATACTCTCCTCCCGTCGCTCTTTTCTTTCTCTCCTCTTCTCCCACTTTACCTTTTTGCTTCCCCTTTCCCCTTTGCACCGAACGAATGCCCTCGGCTTCCTTTTTCTTGCTGTCTTACAATTAATTGTTTGATTCCAGCAGGAGAAAGACAGAGAGAGAGAGAGAGAGCGAGAGAGAGAGAGAGAGAGAAAGAGAGAGAGAGAGAGAGAGAGAGAGAGAGAGAGAGAGAGGCAGGCACGACATGAAGCAAGACATCTGTGAGTGTATTTATATGGGACTGAGGGAGTCTCTGCTTCGAGGGCAGGACCAACCCCCATCCTGTCTGAAACAAGCAGCTACTGGCATGTACCAGAGAGGGATCGACAGCTTACATGAGTACGAGAGGATGAGAGGGGAAGATATGAAGAGGCAGCATTACTGTATACTCTTACAAAGACACAGAGATTGTGAAAAGATACTCACAATCTCAAGGGCTGCATGTAATGTGGACAATGAATATCCACTGATTTAAACAAGCACAAAATTGCCTTCAAAACCTGTGGGACGCAATTACATTTTTTGACATTGAAAGATCACCCCTCAGGAACCATTAAGTGCTACTTTTCCTCTTTTTGAAAGGTGTGACATTTAGAAGAAATGCTAGGCTACTGAGGGTAATCCACCAAACTTGAGTCTAACCTTTGCTAAATAATGGATTGTGGCTACGCATCATGTGACACCTCAGTAATTGGAAAACAATATGAAAATCCAAGTGGCTCACTGTAGCAGTTGTAAAGCCACATTAGTGTGCACATTAGTAGACTCTACTATTCACTATATTGACTAATGGCAAGAAAACAATGTTATTTTAAGTAAAATGTTCACTTCAGCCAAGAACTGATGAAGTGAAATAACCGCCATCAATCATTTTTCTACTCAAGTACTGTGCTATTATACTACACTTCAAGAAAGATGCACACACCACTGGCTAAATGTATTTTACACCTTCTCTTAAAGGCCCTAAGTGATTTTCTTAAGTACTCTGTCCATTTTAATAGGGGACTATAATTGGAGCAAGTACTTTATCTCCATAATCTTGCTAATGAAAAGTTTGATATGTCATGAGTTGCTGTAATTTAGCAGATTGCATGTCAAATGCATTAGAAAGATCAATGTCTACAGATGTCATGCTGTATATAGAATTTTAATGTAAATAAATGTGTTTTTTTTCTTCATGATGCAGGCCTCGCTTTCAGTAACAACATGCATCATCCCTCTCAGCTTCATCAAAATGAGACCCGAGGGTGCAGCAGCTGTGGCCTTTCAAAGTTTGAAATTTGACCTTTAAATTGATGTTTAAATTTTGTCCCCAATCACAGCAATTTGTAAGTAAAGCTGGATGTGAGCAGTTTCATTTATTTTTCTGGAAGTGCTGCAAAGCTTTTAGTTGAGAAAAAATAATAAAGTTAACTGCAGGCATTTTTATGTTCTTCCTCGTTATGGAGCTGTATAGTGAGATGCCTTAAATGCATCACGTCCTCTCAAAAATCGAATCAGCATTTATTTATTTTTTATCTGTGTTCCAGTGACATTCTGAAATCAACTCAATAAAAATGCTTAATGCAACAAGTATTTCATCCATAATCAGCCTGTCTTTTTAATATTTTGCCAAATGTCAGAAATTGGTGAGTTTGCTTAAATATAGATAGCAGAAAGCCCAGGGTTTTAAATATTTGATTTAATCCTGCTGTAATTACCTGGTCAAACAGCAGCAAAGCCTTATCAAATCTGATTTTCACACATCATTATCTTGGTGTTATTTTGAATCTAAATCAACATGGCATGGGATCGTGTCAAACAATCTTTAATCTTTCTCTCAAAAAAGAAAGAGCTGAATTTTCACTTCTTGATCATAATGTTTGTCACTTGGCACAACACAGTGTCCTTTGCTGCATATATCTACCTTAAAATGTGGAAATAGGTACTGGAAGTACATCAGGTCTCATGAGAGGTGGAAATTTACAAATGATGGTAATGGTACATCTGTGAGAATTCAGCATAATCTTAAATATTTCTTCCGTCACAAATTTGTGGGAGGTAATCACAGAGGATTCTTCATAGTATGTTGCACACCAATGTGCTGTGTGTTGCCTTCATTTGATTTTAGTCAACTCAGTTTTTGGCAAAATAATATGCCATCGCATCGTTGTTATTGATGTGTGTGTCGATGGGTGATAATTGGATGCTGTACAATTGTGAACTATTTTTCTGTTTCTGTATGTCTCTACAGTTTGCCTTGCAAGAGGAACAAGTAGGTCAAAGCGCCTGGGGACTCTCTAAGCATTTTGACAGACTTCCAGATCTCCTGGAAGTTGGTCTCCAGAGGGGTGAAGGCAATATTTAGGGCAAAGCCCTGCACAGTAATCTCCTTCCTGCAGCTAGTGCATCAGAAAACTGGGAACATGAAAAATATAGTTTCTTTAAAAAAGACAGATAAATAGGCTACTGTATGTAAATATGATAAGGCTAGGGGAGCTTGATGAAGGCAGGACACATACACAGATGGGTTTGTGATTGAGGTAGTCAGCTGCAGTATAGCTTTTGAGCTTTTCAATGTACATTGTTTGGCTTATAGGTTATTTTAAGTACAGTGTTATTAAGTAGAGTTATTGCATTCCCAAGGCAAGTCCCTTATGGGAAAGCTTCTTCTACCTTGTCACTGTTACCAGACAACGGCTTGCACAAACTGTAGCAATGGTGGGGGTAAGTGGCTGAGAGAGAGAGAGAACAGGGCAAAGGAAGTTGCAAGGAAAAAAAATAAATGGCTCAACCAAGCTGAATGGCTGGGTATTTTGGCTCTGGGTGTCTCAATGGGCAGCCTACAATGTGTGTTAATTCATCCTTCACAAAAAGCCTTGAAGCAAGGCTTTCCCAAACCAGCAAACAAATCACTTCCCTAGCTCAATTGGTATTCTGCAGGTGATTCTCTTGTCTTTGTGTTGTGAACTGAACAGTAGAATAACAAACAGATTCAAGTGCAGTTCACTTACTGTGACTTTGACTGAAACAACTCTTCATGCTAACACAGAATGACAAATGCCTCCTTTTTTTAACCTACTAGATTTTTTTTTTACCTGCACTCATTAGGAAACACAAGAAGTACTGTTAACAGAGATGATAGAATAACCAAGCTAATGTTAAATATTACAGCATTTAAGCTGGTTTTGGTTAAATTACTGCTGATAGTTTAGCGACTTCACAATTTCTATAACTGCTGTTGCCCAACTGACATTTTCTGGGATGATGACTTATATATAGAATATAGACAAATGTGCACTTGTTGAAGTATTATTATTGTTATTTCTCCATTTATTATATCACTGCTATCGTATGTATTTCTTGTAACTATTGTTTTGAGAGTATGTAATTTTGAGAGATGTTAAATAACCTCTTTGTAATCAGTTTAGCGCCAACCAGGCGAGCTGTTAGCCCAGAGGCTAATGCTCATTTTACATTAAAGCGACTATAATACATATTTTTATAATAACAATAGATCGCAGGATGTGAAAGGGGTTGATACATAGGTGCACAGAGAATGATCACCCAACTCTGCTGTTTTATGCTACAGAGTGTTTCATTGTTTTGGTTTTATGGCACACAACTTTACTGTTTTGGATCACTCTCACCACTCTCATAGTGTTTCCAGATGCAACAGGCGGCTATTTTCAGCCAAACGCTTTAAAAACCCACTGCACACTATCTACCTCAAACAGCAGACAGGCAAAGTTAGTGACTAGCCTTGCCGGTACATAGTGGAGCATTTAGCAGCTAAAGAGCCAGATATTTTCCTCAGGAGTTGGTGGTGAGCAAAACAGAGCTAAAAGGAGAGTATATATTGCATTTACTTTCATCCGGTGGCCAGAAACGTGACTCAGCTATAATAATAATAACAATAATAATAATATCTTTATTTGTGTAGCACTTATCAAAACAAAGTGCTCTGAACGCACTGAACGTGTCTGACGCGCACCTTTTGAAATACACCTACGCTCATGGTTTCATTTTCCTCCTCTGCATTTCTCCTTTTCATTCTACATCCAACTAATGCAGCAGTAAATACAAAGAACAACAGGACAAATCTGTGTTGGTTCTGTGGTGTTGGCATTTTAAGTCTGATGCCTGCAGTGAGCCATAGGAGCATCAAATGATGCGTGTCAAACGAGGCAGGTCAGTTATCGCTCTCAGTGCGGTGTGGGCCTTTAGTCTTCAGCAGAGAGTCTGGAACCGATAGCAGACCCCTGCCCTAGGATCTCAAAGTGTGAGCAGGGTTGTACGGGGATAAAAGATCTGAGATATATTGAGAAGTCAGACCATTTAGTGCCTTGTAAGTAATTAAAGTAACCTTGAAATCAATTCTAAAACATACTGGAAGCCAAATGTTTGTATCGCTGGAGCCAATTACAAGAATTTCTGTTTTGGTAGAATTCAATTGAAGAAAATTCTTAAAACATCCAGTTTCTTATATCTACTAGGCACTCCTGTAAAGAACTCAGCATGCTGAGGTCAGTGGGCTTTACAGGGACATACAGCTGTGTGTTGTCAGCATAACGGTGAAAGAAAACACCATTTGGTCCCAAAATTTACCCTTGAGGTACCCCATACTTGTCTGTAGCAAATGAAGACATATGGTTGTTAACAGACACACAGAATTTTCTGTCTGAAAGATAAGATTTGATCCAACTTACCCGATATGCCCACCCATTTTCTCAGTCTGTCTAATGAAATCTGTGATCAACTGTGTCAAAAGCTACACTCAAATCAAGCAGTACAAGAATGGAACACATGCCAGCATCATTGAGCTGCTGTTGGGCTATGTGTTATGTATTTTATTTGTTTTCTGTACTCTGTGTTTCTGTCATACTATAATATTGTGTTACATTATGCTAATGTTCAGTACATACAGTACAGTTGTTGACCTCTGGGGCAAAATGGCTAGGCCCCTAGTAACCTCTGTTCCTTCCACTCTCTGTGCATTTCGTACAGTTTTTTATGCTAGAATAGCGCTACCTGGCCTCAGATTTACCGTGTGGTAATTTGATTAAAGACATTAATTTAGGAATCACATAAGCATAGCTGAAACATTTTTGGGCACAGGCACCATCTTCAAGACAGGACCTGGTACCAGGACCCAACTTAAGATCCCTACCTTGTCAGTTGATATTGTGCTATAATGGGGCTTTGATTTCTTGTTAATTGTATTCAAATGAGTTTTCTCCTGTACCGTTTCCATCAGTTAAATATTTCAAAAGTCAACTGCTGTCTTGAAGTAGTTTGTTGAGTTTGCACCTACATGCTCATAGTGAGGGCAGGTGAAGCTGAGCTTATTGCATCTGAATAAGTGTAAAGAGGCACAATTTTGGATCAGCAGTGCTTACAAAAACCTCTCCTCGGAGGAACCTGAAATTGTTATTGTTTGTCAAGTTGTACAACCTTTTTTGTATCATCTAGGGTTAGACATTAAGCCCTGTTAGACATTACACCTCTATAAGTGTTCTTTATTTTTCACATTCAAACAAGCAGGATGTCAAGTGTGCCTATTTAGTCTGAAGATATTTCTTGACACTCTTAATGCTTCTGTGAGGAGAAAATGGTTATTACACACATACAAAAGGTACTGACATAAAAAATGGAAACTGGGCAATTGAATCAAACTATGGGGATTATCAGTTAGATATGCCTCTTATGTTCAGTTCACTGCAGTAAAACCACAATCAAGCTGCCATTCAGATGTTCATGTACTTTTATCTTTTGAGCCAAGGCTTGGCCCAAGGTTATTTTATATCGTAGTATGAATTATTAATGAACCAAATGGCCTTGCTTCATTATTCAATAACAAACGGTGCAAGATAACTGTCTTGTCCATATTGATGTGACTTGGTTTCAGGGCCTGTTAACTGTCCCCACTGGGAACAATAAATATTTAATTGGAGAAAAAAAAACAACAAACAACAACAAAAAATGAAAAAACAAAAGAAAACACTTGTGCATTAGTAAATTATATTTGATCTGTAAAATGTATTTTTGAATTCATGTAGTTGTTGTTTTTACCATATTTTTTTATCACAGTTTTTATCTTTATTTATCTGATTGCTTGTCAGCAATTATTGTAGTTTGTTATAATTGGCAATTTTGTTCCAGCAGTGGATTTAATCCACCATATAATCTACAGAGCACAGCTCAACATATTGATGAAGACAAAGTGAAAATTACATTATATCAGAAAAACAAATGTTTCCAATTTGTCATTTTGTCATTTAATTGCTTCGTACAATCATACACCAACAATGAACACACTTCACATGTTGGGTTCTGTTTATTATAGTGGTTTGAGATTTGCAGTCAAAATAAAACTTGCCCTGCCTCCAGCCACTTGGAATGGTCTGAATTAGATATCTCTGGCTGAATTCAAGACATGTAAGCTCTATGGTAAGTGATTATTGTAAGTATTGTTTTATCTGGTGTCTTAGTTTGTCTGCAAATTTTTATGCTGCTGTCTTGGTCTATTTTACAACATTATTGGGGTTTACTTGGTAAAATTGAAAAAGAATAAAATTGGTTGTTCTGTCTGTCACTATTGCATATTTCAAAAAGCAAAGAGTTCAGCAATTATGTTTGAGAACAAAAGACACAAACACGGTATTTCAAAACTTTTGGAAAAAAAAATCAGTCACTAATCAAAAATATACTGTCAGCTGTTCCTCATCAGATGATACAGCTAACATTAAATCATACAGGAATAATGTAAGTGAGCCGTACTTCATTTCAGGGGGAGAGGAGACTTAATTGTCCAGATCATTTGGAGACTTTATTTAACAGTACATTTGTCTTTTACACAGTGATGAGTGAATTATAAAACCCTAATAAATTCTCTAATGTGTCTAACTGGTCAGAATCACAGGACTTAATCTCAGTAAAAACATGACATGGAATGAGCAAGTGTTATTGTTAGTGTAGTTAACTGAGGTGGAGCAAATTTGAGCTGCTTTATACACTTTTGGGTAGTTTAATCTACACCAACTTTATAAACAGATCATATGTTTTGTATGTAGTCGGAAAAGTAACTACAACTGTTACTTAAAGTAAAATATTTCCCTCTGAAATATTGTGGAATAGAAGCAGAACAATAGCATAAAATGCAACTAGTAAAGTACCTGAGTAAATTCCACCACTGCTTTGATTAACCCACTGAATGAGTCAAACAGTTTTTTATGCAGTGTTTCATGATCCATTTCCATGTCATCCTTTATTCAGTCTCCATTTTTATCTGTTCTGGATTACAGTGACATCTTGTACATGCATGCATCAGACTCACTACCTTTCATCTCTACATTTTGTTTAGAAAGATGGGTCACAAAGTCATCACTGTGATCAACTACTCATACTCTTCACTGCCATTTTGGCCAGATCTCTCTTGTAAAAGAGATAATATACTGTATCTCCAGAGACTTTCTGGTTAAATAAAATGTGTATGTACATATATTCATGTATTTCCATGCATGCTTGGTTTTGAATCCTAGCTTTTACCACAGTTATACTTTTCTACAGTTCTATATTTCACAAATAGTCTTTTATCAACAGAACACTCTGAAAATTACCATGCAATTATAAATGTGCTTCCCAGCATCCTAAGTATCTTTCATATATATAAATATGTGTGTGTACTGGTTGAGGCACAGGGAAATTTGAGAGAGTACAGATTGGTCTTTTTCTGATTCACATTCACATCATTATCACATTGTATATTTCACTTTTTCCATGATCTCTCATGTCTTACATTTGAGTAGAATTAAAATAGGCCGACTTTTTAGACCTAAAATAAATTATACACTCAAACATATTCAATAATACATGTTTAGTGTAGGGGTTTAAATATAAAGAATATTTAGGAGTGTTGTCGCTGCTTTGTGTGGAGGTCATTAATACTTGATGTTTTGCAGCCTCTTTCACTGCTGCCTGACTGTCTTCCACTTAACATCCCAGTTGTTTGTCACACTTTTGAAAATGCTTTAATAATGATGTTGTATCAACCTCACCGTGATTGTTTGCTGTTTCAGCAAAATGCTGAGGTGCTGTAAAAATCAACAGAACCTGCAGTTTTGCACTACTACTGTCCTGGAAAGTGATGATGGATGATGGATTTTTGGTTAATAAAACTGCTGCTGTTATTACAGCGTAACTCTAAATTGGATTTTACTGTCCTGAAAGAGAAATGACCCAGCAGACTACATCTGCTGGATCTGCCTTTTAATAATTTACTCGCGTAAAGCATAACATTGCAGTTTTCACACACTGACACTACTCAGTTAGTGTGTGTTGTACAAATGTGATGTAAGTTTAGCTGTAAACACAAACTTAATTTCCTTTCTTGTGGACATTGGGACTTTGTGCAGATTTAACTTTTACACTCCATTAATAAAACCTATCTTAATGGTTCTTGTTTGCCTCTGGTTTCAGGAACTATGATCTCATACATGAGTAAATAACAACTCCAAGCAAACAAAGCCTGTAGCTAGGTTATAGTGGATGACATTCCAATCAAGGAAATATGGTACAGGGAAGGAGAGATATTAAATCACAATCACAATCACATACCGCCTCATAGCTTAAAGAATTATGTGTTCTTTACATTACTAGATGTTACAAACTGTCCTGCAGTTGAATATGAAAACAATGTTTGGTGCACAGTGGTCGGATCGTATTATCATGTACATGTTATGTAAAACACTCAGTTTGCATTTGTGTTTGAATATACTTGTCTTACAAACATGCAGTGTGATTTAGCTTTTTGTAAAACTTGTAACAGATGACATTAGCAAAGTTAACCAATTTCTGCTTGGATTTATAAGCAGTTCTGACATCATTTATTACAGTACTATACTACAGCATAGAGGTTAACAAAGTCAGTGGTAGATGAGGATAAAGCACTTCAAATAGCAAATGGATACATTTGTTCCTGCATCTAAGGAAACATTTAAAGTTTACTCTTAATTCAGAATCCAGTGGAAATTAATGCAGCGTCGGTCCTTCTTCAAACTAGGGGAGATAAAAAAGACTGTAGAACTGTAGGTTAAAGAATGCAGCAATGGCAAGAACTGTGTTATACTGGTTATTCCAAAAACAGAAAGAAATGGGGAAAATGCAAATAATCCTGCTGAGTTTCATGTTTTTTTTTTAAATTCAGTACTCATGTAAATGAATTGCAGTGATTCTTGAGTCCATCTAACTGTACTCCGAGTCTACTGCCTCTTGTATGTACTGTAGGTGTAGTCTGCCCTCTCTCCAGGTTGCTGTGGTAGAAAGGAGGTTACCAGAGTTTGGCAAAACCTGAAAGCAATACAGATCCATGTTCTTCATATATGTTTGCACTCTACTGTTTGAACTATTGTTATGTCTGTCTGGACCAAATGGGAAACATTTTTGCCTTGCAAGTAAGTATTTATCACCTCCTCCACTCTTCTAATTGCACTATTTCAACTTCACATCAGCATAATTTGTTCTGCAGGTGGTGGCTTTTATCAACAGCTGATATGAGCCTTATTCTTTGTGAAGCTCTGTAAAACAAACATCAGGGAGCAGTAGGAGGGACAGTGGCAGGAATAGGAGGAAGGAAAAGCATTGATTGTCTTCTTCTTCAGTAATTTTTCTAAAGAAGCATAATAAATAGAATAGTAGTACACTTGTGTTTAAAAAGTGCACTAAGCCCATGTCACTCTTTAATTACCAGACAACAAAAAAATGCAAACCCAGTGTCTTTCTGCACTCATCCTGCTCCTTGACTGTCTAAAGTTATGCACAGGCCCGAAATGAAAATCAGACCATCAGCTTTTATTTCCACGTCCTCCCACAACATAAGGAGACAAACAACCTTGTGTTTAATAATGAGGGCCCGAGCAAGAAGACCTTTATCTCGGGAGGAGACTGGGGAAATAATGGCAGTAATTAACTGAGCGTTACTCCTCAGCGCGACCTCTCGAGAACCCCCACAGTCATTCCAGCCCTCGCCGTGCCACCTCCTCCTCTGCCTAAATTGACACTGCTGTCTAGTTTGACATGCTTTCTCACAACAGGGCCTGTTTTTTAAGCTGTAAACAGGAAACCATCTCATTGCCAACAGCTGGATTGTACTACGCTTAATGTAGTCCTTGCTCATTGCTAACACTGAAGATGCTGTTTTACTTCACTTCACTATCTGTCTCCGTATCCAACACAAGTATAGTCAAGTCAATTTTATTTATATAGCACCAAATCACAACAGAAGTTATCTCGGGGCACTTTTCACATAGAGCAGGTCTAGACTGTACTCTTTATTTACAGAGACCCAACATTCCCCCAGCAAACACTGACAGCAGCAAGGAAAAACTCCCCTTTAACAGGAAGAAACCTCAAGCAGAACCGGGCTCTAGGTGGGCGGCCATCTGGGGTGACTGGTTGGGTCGAGAGAGAAAGAAGGAGGGGGAGAGAGAGACACAGAGAAGCACAGAAACAACAATAATAACAATAACAATAATAATGATAGAAATATGATTAATAATTATAGTGGTGGCAGCAGTGGGCAAATATGACTAATAATAAAACTGGACCATGGTCTAATAAACTCGGCCATATTCCTAGATATGAGAGCAGCTCCATCAAAAGTGGGATGTATGCCGTCTCTCCCAGTCAGACCAGGTCTTCCCCAGAAAGTCCGCCAGTTATCTATAAGGCCCACGTCGCTGAACACCACCTCAACAACCAGAGATTGAATGATGATGTGGCTATACATGTCAGAGAAAACTATGGAGTCCGACATTGTCTTTGCATATGTACGCACTGACTCAACATTAATTTCAGTGACCTTTGATTGGCATAACCGGGAGTTGTTACCGCCGACATGAATAATAATTTTACCATATTTACGCTTCTTAGCCAGCGGTTTTAAATGAGATTCTATGTCGCCCGCTCTGGCCCTGGGAATACATTTGCCTCTGGTCGCTGGTGTCGCTAACTTCACATTTCTCACAATAGAGCTGCCAATAATCAGAGTTGGTTTCCCAGTGGGTGTGTTGCTGACTGTGGAGAACCTGTTAGAAACATAAACTGGTTGGTGGTGAACCATGGGCTTCTGCTTAGGGCTATGCTTCCTTCAGACTGTCACCCAGCCACCCTGGCTTCCCCGGCTGCTCGGTAGCCACCGGGGGGACAGGAGCAAAACTAGTGCAAATTTAAATGTACAGCGGGTAATTATCTGCAGTAATGAAGAATATAGCAAAATTAACTGAGTTGAGAGCAACAAAAACGCTACCAGTAATGCAGCCGGAAACTGGAAATAAGACTATACACTTACTGCAGCACGTCAGCAGCACGTCAGCATTACAGAGCTGCTTTAAGAAGTTACCCACAATGAAAGACTGAATTTACATTCACATTTTTATTATGATCACTAACCATTATGCAGGCATAAAAGGAAACAATTCAGTCATCACTATGGAATCATCACCTCACACATAATTGTTCATTTAGTGCTGCAACTTAGTGAGATGTTGATCTGCACAAGGAGAATTTGTGCTCTAGCACACTTCTGTGCTGCTGTGGCAGCCTGCAATAAATCACTATGCTGCGATAATTTATGAATATGAGGCGTGATTATTATGCTTTGACAGCTCACACAGCCACTATCCACAGCACATATATTAGATCAGCCAGGTTAACACCTTCATCTAGGCCCTTTGCCATAACAAATTGCAGTGCACAGCTGCAGGGCCCTTCAATAAAGAGGACAGTATTGTAGTTTTCTCCTTTTGGTTTTCATAACAACATCTGCCCAAATATAATTCTTATTATATTGTGTTTCACAAAAACATCATAATGCAACAATCAGCTTTTGCACACGTCCTTATTAACAGCAGATGATCATGTCATGAGAATGTATCAATCATTGTATTTTATTCTTCTGAGCTTTTAGTTATAATCTTATGTAACTTAATGTCAAAGATTGCAGTTAGTTTGAAAGGACACTGAGATAAATCTTGCTCTCTGGTGGTAGTAATTCATAAAAGAGCAGCATGAAACCTCAGAACCTCCTTGCAAATTTGCTTGACAGCTTGGTTTGAAATCAGCTATTGAGAAGCAGGTTGTTTTTGACAGGACAAACACCCCTTGCTGTTTCGTAAATGGCTCTGCTATCGATGGTGAAAACAGGTCCAGAACAGACATTTTCCTTCTACTGGGTGAGGCTTTCTGCTGGAACACATTTGTCATCTACTATTTTGCATTATCACAGCCCTGGCTGTCTCTTATTGGGCTTCCTGGAAATGACTGGTGCTTTTGAGCCTCACAGCTTGCACTATAATTGTCATTTCAAAAGCATCCGTTGAATTATGAATTCTCACATGTCACCCTGACAGTATTTTTATTATGAGCCTTCGTGTTATAACCATCAACCTACTGTTGACATGTGCATTAAGCCTTTTCTAATATAAGAAAAAAGATCCAACACAAGCTCATACGCCTCTACATTGCTCCATTATATTCCCTGTCTATGTTTCAATGTTTCATGCTGTGACAGCAATAGTCTTCCTGACACTGACTTCAAAATGAAGTGTAATCAGTCAAACAAGAAAGAAAATCTCAGCCAGACAAGCTCTCACATCACTGGCTTGACAACAGACAGATATATCAGGTGTAAAAGTACCTTTTTCTTTTTTCGCAGGAAGTCAACACAAGAGGTGACAGAATGAAATGAAGACTGGTAGAATTATTACTTTGCACTAAAAGTGGTAAAATAAAAATGAGATTGACTTTCTTTTGGTATTTAAATGTTCCACTGCATTATAGTATCATAGAAATACACATTATTATGTACTCATATCTGTCATGTGCTAAATGTCAAGCAACAGTGAAGGACAGCACTTAATATTGATGATGCAGTTGTTCATTTTCAGTATACAGCATGTAAATTTTCTTTTCATCTTGTAATAGGTTGTGTAGAATTACCTTGAGGTCAAGCAAAGCTAATCTGTATCTCATCATTCAGATAAAACAAAGCTGATATCTCCGGGTACCTGGGGGGCGATAGATTATTTGCAAGCCTCCCATATGTGATCCATTTTTCTCCATCTGACTGTCAGCCATTCCAGCGTGACAAATAACATTGTCATTTGGAGAGTATTGGGGCAAACTGGGAGGGCGCTGGGCTCTGAAGAAACATGAAAACACATCTGGCAACAGAAAATAGTTTGGCAACAGGTGCCTGGGACTCATTCCTACATGACAGTGATAGTGCCTCACTGTCAACATGATTCATCCTTGTCCTGACTGTGTTATAAATCACACCCGGGTTTTCATGTGTTGCACAGAAAGCTATTTTCTGCCCATTAGGAAGATGCTGCAGAAAGGTGTTCTCTTAGTAGCTGCGAAAGCAGCATATTAGCATGTTACTACTTATAGCTGCATAATATGATAAAGTGCACTTTATGTATGTGTGCACATTGGTTCACATTCAGCATCCAAGCACTTATAGGGTACAGCTAACAGTCAGGACTGCCTGACAGCCTCTCTTTTCATCCACAATTACACTAAATAATTATCTGACAGAACAGAGAGTCAGGTACATACTGTATGGTATGTTGACATGTGAGCATCATGTCATGTCTATAAAAGGTTTTATGATGTAAGTGAGGTTGAGGATGAATTATGAGAGGATTATACTTTTTAGTAAAATATCCTTAATCTTTTCT
Source organism: Scomberomorus guttatus (assembly GCA_038419695.1). Taxonomy (NCBI): domain Eukaryota; kingdom Metazoa; phylum Chordata; class Actinopteri; order Scombriformes; family Scombridae; genus Scomberomorus; species Scomberomorus guttatus. Next base: position 5,957,805 of record CM076460.1, on the reverse strand, counting down.
TTCTTCTGGTGGCTTTTTGTGAATGATAAAAGATTTGAGTTGTGCTTTAGGTAGGGAACCTTTATTGTGTTATTTTATTTGTAAAGCTTGGAGGAGGAGACAAAGTTATTTGTTTGCAATGTAATATATGAAATAATGTTCTTCTATTACAAATCACCGCTGCAATGGTATTTTTTATAATGTCTTATAAGTCTGTGTGGGCTAGTACAAGTATTAAAGTCTGAAAAGCTGTTAAGGCACATGTATACTCTAACAGAAGTGCTCGCCAGATGGTGAAACAGCACCTGAAATCCAGTCTATCCTCACTTTCCTGATGTTGGAAACAGTCCAACAACGTTTGTAAGGCTGTGTTCAGACAGACTTTAAAACACAGCTCTGTCCTTTATTTGAATAAGGCCACTCTGTCAACCCAATGGGTTCCAACAAAAAAACGTAGGGTTGTCTGGCAAAAACCTGGCTCAACCTTTGAGGTCAACGAGGCGTCATCCAGCAAGGCCCTGCATTGGAAAATCAAATAAGTGCAAGCACACATTCCTGGTAAATTACTTTGTAATGTGAATGACTTATTTCTAATGTTTTAGATAAAAGAGTTATCACCATGATACATTTTAAATCCTATCTCTGAGTATTATAAACTACTGTGCAGCTGATAAGCTTTCAAATTCATCAATCACCCCCTCGTGATTGATGAAATCAGGAAGACTAGCTGACGTCATGGCGTTAGCTAATGGGGATCCTAATAAACTAAACTAAACTAATCTGTTGATCTAATTGGACTGGGCTGCATTTTCTCACTGGGAATTGAGGCAACATGCCTTCACCAACACAGGGCTGTTTTCAGTCTGAAAGCCCGCTAACTTTCTATAACTGAAAATCTGGCATTCCACTTCACGCAGGTGTGTGGATGTACCAAAGTACACGGTTTTAAACTTTTTCCTCCCCTTTGTTTTCATTCTTTACACAACTATTTCTTTAACTCTTTGTGTTTACACACTATGAATGCCTTCTGAGAGACAGAAGGTGTGCACCGTTATCCCCATATTTAAACCTCCTCTCTCTATGACGGGAGGCTTTTCACCCCACCTTCGAGTGTGACACAACTGCCTTCCAACGTCACGTTGTACAAAGTAGTTATTTTCGAGCTGGGGATCCAATTGTACATTTCCCCATCTGGTAAAATTAATTTTTTCCTGCATAGCCTTGTCAAGAAGTGTTATTGTTGTCAAGTAGCTCAATGCTGTCACTCATTTCATTTATTTGCATGTGCACAGTTCAGAACTGGTGAGACTGAAGGAGGAACTTGCAAAAAGTGCGGCATTAACACCCTGTAGTACTGTGGAGCTGCTTTGGAAAAAACAAACACAACATGTCAATGCATTATTCAGAGAAAGAATACTGTGCAAACCTCCTCATGATTGAATTCCATTTTGAATGTCTTCAGAGAGCACAGTATGGTTGGTACCTTTGTATCAACCACTGCTGGTTTCCCACAGCAGTGGGGAATGAATGAGTTTTCTTTGTTTGTGGTGGGAGCTGAATTGTTTCAGTGAGCAAGTGCTGTATATAATCAGGAAATGATGTTTGAGATTGGCCATGCAAATGTGAAGACTGCATCACAGCAGGTTGTTTCACAGGAGTAAAGAGACACAACAGACAGAGCTGACATTTTACTTGCTCTTGACAACAAAGGATATATGATAATGATATTATTTCACTATCCCCACTGTCATTCATGTAGGATCTGCCCTTTTCACTCTTTGCATTGCAGTATGTCCCCATTTGAACATTTTGTGCAGAAATATTGAATTTCCTACAATCTGGTTGAACTTTTTGAATCCATGCCAAAAAGAATCAAAAAGCAAAATAAAATCACAAATGGTCAATATGCACTTTACTCCTACTGAATTTCATACAAGAATGAAAGTCTGTTGAATCTAGGGCTGCAACTAACAGTTATTTTCATTATCGATTAATTCGCCGATTATTTTCTCAATTTGTCAATTAGTTGTTTGGTCTATAAAATGTAAGAAAATGGTGAAAAATGTCGATCACTCTTTCCCAGAGCCAAAGGTGATATCCTCAAATGTCTTGTTTTGTTCACAACCCAAAGATATTCAGTTTACTGTCACAGAAGACTAAAGAAACCAGAAAATATTCAACTTTGTGAAGCTGCAACCAGAGAATTTGGACATTTTTTGTCAATAATTGTTTATCAAAATAGTATATTAGTATATATATATATACTAATTGATTAATTGACTAATTGTTGCAGCTGAATCCACAACCTTTTTTTGTGTGCATAAAAACATTTATGAGGGTTGTGATGTCATTGTTTAGTGGACTTCTACATCTTAAGTGCTCTCTCTGTTTTTTTCCTTCTTTTAATTAAATTTATTTCTCAAGGACCATGAACAAAAAACATTAATCTCATAGAAAGAGAAGATATGCTTTGTACCAGATTTAGCTACTTTCCATTTGCAGTCCTTGGTGGGGAAAATTAATGGGAATTTTACTTTCTGGACATGCTGGTTTACTGGTGTTCAAACTCTGATTGAACTGGCTTTAATGGTGAATTATGGGATACAGATCCTGATTTTATAGTCTGTATCTTTCCATTCACCACTAATAGCTTAGGTCCTTGCAAGAAAGGAAGAAAACACAGAGGCTTTTGTTGCAAGATGTAGGCAACAAATAATGAGGAATGGAACAGGATTACACACTGTATGTCTACATTGTTGGTTATGTTGTTTTTTGTAGATTAAAAGTGCTGTATAGCTGCACTGAGTGACACAAGTACCAGCTAATTCATCAAAAGTATGTAAAGTTTATGCCTGCACCCAAAATATAAACGTTCACCCACTAGGCATGAGATGTGGCTGTGAAAGGCAAGGGGGAGTGGAATTAATTAGATATACTCTCATCACTGTAACAAAACTGTGTGTTGTGTACTTTTCTGAGTATTTTTAAAAATGAGTGATTTCACTTTTCCTTAAAGATCCCCTCAAGACATGTATGAAGACATATGAAAATACTCTGCTTGGAACAAAAATGAATGTCTGATATGTTTTTTTCCACAATAAATGGCATCTACTGCTTCTATCTTATTAAAAAATTCCATAATCTATAAATATGAAAATATTGTTCATTTCAGACTTTAACTGTTGGACACAATATGTCCTACTTCACTGTAAAGTCTATTCTCAGTGTTTGTGCACTGGAGGCTTCAAGTATCCACATCACACTTGTGTAAGTTGAATATTGGACCACGATTGGCTTCAAACTAGTTGTGATCACAAATCCTCCTTGTAGGTTCACACCTTTAACTCAGATTTCAGGTGAGCTCAGAGAAACTTTCCCTCTTCAGCAGATGAATGTGAAAACAACATCCATCATTCTGCACAGTGAAGCTCAAACATCCAACTGAAGAAACAAGAAGAAAAACACATTTTTGAGGGCAAATATGCCACACAGATACCATCACATATATGAGGTCTATTATAATATTTTGGAGAATTTACATTTCAGTTCTTTATTTAACAACAAACACTAATGATAAAATATTCAGAGTGGTTCCTGTCATTAACTGCTGTGAACACCTGCGCATTGCTAAACAGACACACACACACACACATTACACCTGCACACATGCGTACACTCTCACATTTCCAGCATAATCCAGTTTGTCTAATGTTTCGCTGGAGGTGTTTGGTGCAGAAGGCTGAATAACATGTATAATGTTTGACGTTAGTGGGCTGCAGACAAAATCTTCAATCAATCAAAGCGGAATCTCACAGATTGTAGACTTATAATAGTTTGTAATGTGAACTCTTGGATTTCATAAATTGATTTTTAGTACAATGTGCAGCTGTGTTTATAAAAACAGAAAGACATCCGCTGTACAGTACAAGTTCAGCTACTTCTATAATGCAGAAAATGATCAGGTCATTACATACTCTGTATATACATCAGTTTAGAACAGGGTTATTAACTTTAATTTCTTTTTTTTGTTGTGTAGCTGCATATATAAAATGTCCTTCTATATTATAAGTAATGCATGGCAATATTTCTTAACAGACTGTCTGCGTGGGAGAAATGTGAGCTCTTATCTGTTAACTTGCAGTAGATCACCATGCAGTTGACAGCAGGCAGTTTTGTTTGTATTATTTTTAGTGAGATGTTACATAGCATTAAAATTGCACAAGTAGCAGTTGTGGCAAGTCTTGCAGCTTCAGATTCAAACAGGACTCGAGCAGATGGCTGAAAATAGTTCCCAAAGACACTTTATCTTATTAAGACACGGTGAAATGTATGTGTGAAATACAGAAATATAAAAACTGAATTGTGAGCAGTGAGCATGTCAATGTGAAAATAATAATCAATATGAATTAAAGTGACTTTTTCTCATGAATATCCATTAAAAGTGCAAAGCAGTCTTTTGCACATCCTTTAAATATAAATGCATTAACTTGTCTATCTCATGCATATTCACCAAGCACATGTGTGATCTCAATTATACATTATAAGAACATGTTTCCTCATCCACTTTGGCCTCCTACACGGACAGAAGATTTTCAGTTAGACTCAATTGGAAACATTGTAACAGCAGTGTCCACAGCATCATGGCGTTTGATATATTTATACATCGATTTGATGATTAATCAAAGCTAAAACACGAGCTAATATTTCATTTACTTTCAAGACAAAATGAAATAATACCTAAATCATCCTAAATCATAATACCTAAAGATCATCTGGGATTGTGAAGTATGACCTAATGTTAGTGACTGTCACTCTCCCTTTGTAAATTACATCTACCTCAGCCGGTGATTATGTTTCATGGTAATCATTAACATTAACAAATAAGGATGAGGAGACTGAATGTTTGACTTCATTTGCCCGCTGTGCCTGATGGTAAAACTGTTGAGGTATTTTCCCAATAATGATTAAATGTAAGAGAATATTATTTTAAGTGAACATATTTCCCTGTGTTAGAGCCACACCAAGCTTGACAGTGTTCTCTGAATTTTTGCTAATGGCCATGGATGCAATGCTATCATTAAAATGGCATTTAATGGGCTGTCTTCATTAGGCTGTCATGATATGGATAGACTGTAAGATCCAAAGCCCAGCACACAAGAGCACCCTTAATATTCATTAGAATTTACTTTGTGAGATTAGCTGGAATCCTGCAGTTATCTTAAACTAGATCCTTTCATTTTTAGGATAGAATTAAAATAATTTAAAACATCTTTTACTTGAACTGTGTGTTCACTTAAGAAGAAGGGCGATGGAGGCAAAATGCCCCATTGATGAAGAAGGCTCTTTATTAATAGGTTGTAAACACATGATGGCAGTAACATGCGTTGGCTCTGTAGGAGCAGGGCTGAAAATGTAAAAGACGAACCTCGACTGCACATCTCAACAACTGCTAGATGGTTTGCCATGAAATTTTGTACAAACATTCAGGGTCCTGAGAGGATGAATCCTAATGACTATTTTGATCCCCTGACTCTTCCTCTAGCACCACCATGAAGTCAAAATTTTAATTTGTCTAACAGTTTGGTTTATGACCAAATACCTGAAGAATTAATGACATCCTAATCAGCCTCAGCTGCACTTAGCTCACTGTTTAGTGCTAATTAGTTGATCAAAATAGATATACACTGTGTGTACACAATGCACAATGTGACTACAATGTGTATTCAGACAGAAAGCAAACAGCCCAAACCCAAACAGCCAATGTAAAGCCACAGGATGCACAACAAATGCTTTCACTGTAAAATGTAACTTCTTGTTCCAACTTAAAAATAGGAGTGACAGTGCAGCCTGGAAAGTTATTTTGACTAAATATTGTTAATCTAATACTGATTAATTTTGGTTTTCATTTATATTTTCTTAATCTGAAGAGTCAGTTTTTCATTTGACACTAAGAACTTGCAGCTTTGGTTGCTGCTGTTGCTCTGTAGAGTCAGTACAAAGCTGCTCTCAGAGATCTTCCTATCACTGAAGTGTACGTGGGACTGAATTCAATACTAACCTTTATCATCATGTTTTTATTGTTATGACTTATTTTAACATGTATTAAAGACACACAGCAAGTTTCCACCATGTCTGTTTTCCTCAAACTACAAAAAAGAGAGATCTCTAGAGAGTTTTAACTCTCAAACAATGCATGCTGGGAAATATGCTAATATGATGATCATGATCGTGTTTAGATGGTAACCCTAGATTTGCAAAAATTTGCTAAATTTGTGTCGCCTCAGTTTGTGCCATCCTTGTGTTGAATTTGTGTGTATTTGCACCCACTTCTGTTTTTTCATTGACTTCATATGCAGTCACACCCTGTCTGTAATATGTCTCACATTCTGTCTGAAAAACAGCTGTCTCATTGCTCTTAGGCCGCTCCAAAGCAGCACATGGACTAAACAAAGCACATTTGAGCATCTTACCTCAGGTAATGTAATCAAGTTAAAAGGGCTCAATAAGCTTAAAGGTTAAAAGCTAGTTTGACATTTTTGGAAACACACTTGTATACTTTTTTCCTGAGAGTTAGATGAGAAAATTGATACTGATCTCATATCTGCACATTAGATATAAGGCTGGAGCCAGGAGCTTAGCTTAGTGTAAAGGCTGAAAGCAGGGTGAAACAGCTAGCCTGGCTCAGTCCAAAGGTTGAAAAAAATCTGCCTACTAGCTCTTCTAAAGCTCACTAATTAATTCATTGATTAAAGCAATTAGTGACCTCCTGGAGTCTCCGCTGGTTGCCTGACAACCTCATCTTAACAGCAAGACTTACGACTTGCTCAGGTTTTTCACAGACCATGTTAGCTTTAAACACAAACCTCAAATTGAATATATTTTTAGATACAGATTTCAAAGTGTGACACTGTACGAGGGAAAATCTTTTGCTGTAGTGTATCAGCTTTATGATTGTCCATTCACTGCCACTGGATGGAGAGCAACAGGTTTAAATTGTCAGTTTAACAAAACAGGAGTTTGTGTGACATTCATTCTCATGTTCAAATCAACACTACTAACATACTCACTGTGTCTCTACAACAGTATGAGGCACTGCATGACATGTCAGTCCACGCCCTCATCTGACATTTAAATTAACCTTCTTGTTTGATCAGTGTAATGGAACACGCTCTGACTTTACATGATAATTATATGACAATATAATTTCTCACTGCACACAGTGATTCAATACTTTATGATGATTAATCTGGGGAACAAGCTCTTCTCATATACATTTCACTGAGATTGATTGCTTCATAACTGGTGAACTACAGAGTACATTTTGGCAGCCTAAAATTAAATGTGAGGTAATTATGAATAATGCTTTGTGAGTGTGTGAGAAAATGGGTCTGTATGTGTCTTGAGACAGAAAGAAATGGAGAGAAAGCTGTTACACTATACCTCCTCTCTCAAGCATTACTATTCTGTGCTATCATTCACTCCCACTCCAGTCCATTCGGATTAATTTTCTCATTAATTTATTCTGTTAAAATTTACATAATACTTGTGCCAACCTGTGACTTTTCTGCACAATGTAACAATGGTTGACTAATTTATGACCGTGCAACTATCCAGTGATTAAAGTCTAATCATATTTGGGCTGCTTCCTGTTTATCATGGATTACAGCTTGCGTAGAGAGATGAAGCACACGCTTCATCAAAACAGGCTTTGATTATGACTGACAGGCATATTCAATAAAACGCTTCACTTAATGCATGGCCACCATTTCTTACAGTAACAAGAGTCAGTGGTGCGCTGATATGACCATCCATCTCCATGTCATCAGTGCTTTTTGTTGGTTTGCAATTACATGAATTCAATGAACATATCAGGGTTTAATAGCTCAGGAACCTAATAACAAAACCTGCTGCCCCCATTCAATAAACAATCAATACAGCCCATCAGCATGCTCAGGCCATCCAGTTATCCAAACGCTGCTCTGCAGATCCTCCAACTGCTTCTTATAACTCTCCAGAGGAATTTGCATTTTTATTAAATTACATCTTTTCTTTTGTATGTTTCTTCGCTTCTGCACCTGTGATCTGCATTCTCACCTCCTACTGGTATCTACCCTGCAGCTTTAGGTGGTGAAGTGGAGGAGCTGCCTCTGAGAGATAAACCTAATGCAGAGTATCAGTTATATATGAATCCATCTGCCCTTGATGCAAAAGAGAGGTTTTACATTAAATATTTTAGCTATATATAAATTTGGATTTTTTTTTTTAAATGAATGAACCCTCAACAAATACATTTGCATATACCCATCCCTGGACACATAACATCCACAGCAACCAGTTTGCATTTGGGAGAGTCATGTGTATTTTAACCTATTGTTCATGTGTATGTGAATTTGAATTTGCGAGAACTGCATCAACTCCCCATCCCTGCAATACATGATTAAATTGAAAGAACTGATTATAAATGAAAGGGCTTTGAACAAGTGACATTTCCTTGACAGTGTGACTGACAGCGCTGCACGCAGGTGAAATTGGATCTGCAGGAAATACGTCTAACCCCAGGGGGCAGGTCCTCATTCACAACAGGGTATAGAAGAGAAGGAAGGACAGGGAGTTGTAATAGCCCTGCCAAGTCTCCAGCAGCAGGGGGTGAGTTTGATGTATTAATTGGGATGTGAAGGTAATTCCTGTGCCGTGGCCTGTCTCTCCTGCTGTGAAACCATGATTGCTGTTGGTAAGAGTCGATTGAACAAGCTGGGTAACTTTTTCTTCTCCCTTTGTGGCACATCTGGACAGGAGCGACAGTCCCAGACTCATTATTTCTCTTCTTTTATGCTGATGTGTTTTGAAGTATTAGTGATGTGGAAGTTTAGATAGATACAGAACATATACATATTACATCTGTTTTGAAAGGAGATACATAATCCAATTTGAATTTTTAGTTTTTAGCGAGGTGTTTAAAGAGAGATTTTTAGGACCACCTGCCATCAAGCCAAATTCAGTATTCATAATGCTGCACTTTATCTATTATATTTCCATTCAGAGTACAGATCAGAGTTGGAACATCAAAGCTTTTGAAATACAAACATTTAATATATACAATATAACCACACAACTTTAATAGAAAAGAAGCTGTAGAAACACTAGAAATAATATCCAAATATTAAAAATAAAGCTAAGGCTATAAGTGAGGGAATTATTATATGTGTTTTTAAATATGTATGTTCAGAGTATTTTTACTCTTTATCTCATGATGAACAAACAGAGGAGGGGACAGCAGAGAGGAAAAGTAGTTAACAGCTTTGTTTTAAACACAGAGTGGACATGAAAACCTGGAACAGCTGAGGGATTAATTATGAAATTATACTTTATTGTAAACTCAGTTCTTGTCAGGATCCTGAGTCAATTTTTCCAGAAAGCTGATCCAATCCTCTAAGGTTTACCTGCAAGTTACCTGTGCAGCATAGGTTACCATTTGTGATCTACCATGGTTAAAATTGAGACACCTTTTTGATACCAGAAAACCTGACTTATGCACAAAGATAGCTGGCTAACCCAACCTAATCTTGCTTTGTGATACAGGCCAGAGGTCTAAAGCCTGACTGCTGTGGCTGAAGGGTATTATTTTCTTACAGAAAGGTACAGAATTGTGAGTTGACTAGTGATTGTAGGATTTTAGAAAGACAGGACAGCTTGGATTCAGGCCGATAGTTGTTGAGGTCACAACAGAACCACCTGCGATATTGTGGATGGGCAGGCAGGCAGTTATAGATAGGTAGATGAAAATAAATGCACCCACAATTCTTCGTATTGTAATTGCTATAATTGTAGAAGGAAAATCTGACATTTAAGTAGGCATTAGTTTTCAATGCTTGAACTGAATCAGACCTTGAAAGGTCACCGAATAGTCCATTTTCAAAGTGCGGCTTGATTAAATGCCCCACATTTCTGAATGACCACAGCTCCAACTGGCCTCCACAAGCTGAGTAAAACACACAAATACATATAATTTCAGCTGTTTCCTTTATGCACATTCTCTGCTATTTGGGAGTAAATTCATAGTTAATTAATTCCACAATACAGTTATGGGACATGATCTTGAATAATTTAAAACCAGGTTTGAGGTATGTATGTAGTTACATCATAGTGTTCAAATACTGTTGTTTCCCCACTGACCAGCATATAAATAGTGTATGAACTGTATATTGTAAAGAATCACCTTTGTGTCATTTGATGGAGCACACACCACAAGCAGCTCAGTAAACGTCTCTGGATACTGTTGTCAGGACAGGGGTTTCCCAGTGTGTTTTTGAAAAGTCAAAATGGTCCTGTCTACGTTTCAGCATGAATATTGACATTGGATTAACTGTAGCTCCAAACACCTGTCATTGTCAATATTCATCCTACTCCACATACAAATACACTCCAAATGTCAGTTTAGTTTCTGTGGCAGTTGCAGAATTAAGAGTTCAGGTCTTGACCGCTAAATTACATTCACAATGTATAAAGCTGAAACTAAGATTTGAAACATGTTAACATGTTTTTTAAAATGTCTGTATTCATTGTTCCATGCTTACGTACAAATCAGACAGGAACTAATATAGGGTCAATCCTGCTTAATCATGTGGTCAACAATATGATATTTGTCTATACAGCTGAACCTTTAGAAGTACAGGGTCATGTGCATGTCTGCTTTCTATTTTATGCACTTTTTCTAAAGCTGTAGGATGGAAGGTTTTTATTTTGATAAACATGTTTGTACATAGAGAGTTAAATTTGACCTGTATTTATTTAAAAAAAAAAAAATCACAAATCACTATTCAAAAATGTTACTGCATTCTTCACATTCAGTAACATTCATTGAAAGAAATATGGCTAATATGTTCTCCTGTTTTATGTAACAGGATCATAATAGAGTGACTGTGAATGTTTTTTCTCCATAAACAAATACCAAAACCCAAAGAATACACTCTCTCTGCTCTCATGTTTAAGCTTCGTTAAGGATTAATCACCCATTTAGGACCAGGTTTGGTCAATGATGCACGTTAATGAGTCCACGGTTTTGTTTCTATAAAGAAAACTGAGGGCTACTATCTGATAAAACTCCCTCAAAAAAGTATTTAAGGCTGTTCTAAAAGGTCATCAGAGAAGCACTTGGTGAGATAGATGTAGCTAATACGCAGGTCTGAACATTTTGGGGGCGTATGATATTATATACACTGAATTAGAGGAATAGTTTGAAATGTATTTCTTTATTTCTGAGAGTTAGATAAAAAGATTGATATCACTCTCATGTCTGTACAGTAAATATGAAGCTACAGCCAGCAGCCAGTTAGATTTACTTCTGTCATAAAGACTGAAAGCCTACCAGCACAAAGCTCACTTATTAACACATTGTATCTCATTTGCTCCACCGAAGTTGTGGTTTTACAGGGGGTTATGTGCTGGACTGTTTCTTGGCAAGTCATGTAGTCAGGTTGCCAGGCAACCAGCTGCAAAAATATCATGAGTGAATAAAATGCATATATATATATATATATATATATATATATATATATAGGGATGGAGAGCTATTACCTGGTGACTTTTAGGTACAAAACACCCCTGAACAAATCCATAAGAGATGTCTGGAGGTTTGATGAGGCACTTATTTACATTTAAATGCACCATTTAGACGCAGTATTGTGTTTTCAGTCTGTCAGCATCAATAAATGTGATGGTTTTTCACAACAAATAACACAACAAAGCTGTTTTACAGTTTTAATGATAATCAGAATACAAATTTTGCTGAAACTGAGATTAATTGAATTACTCTTAATTGTGAGTGTGAAATAATTGAGCGAATCAGTGCATTTATTGCTTTGTTCAATTGCAGTGTAAACAATTAGATGTACCTTCATCTTCTGTAACTGGTTCACTGGCAGAGCTGGCTTTCAAAGGTGACCTGAATATTCCACCAAATATTCTGTCACATACCACAAAATGACAAATAACATATTTGTGAGGGTTTGACAGAGTAGTTGATCAGTGAGTCCGTCCGGTGTGTGCTGAGAAGATTTCTGGCTCTGTTGACTGAAACCACAAGACCTCTCAGCTGTGAAGGACATAAAGCCTCATTCTCAAGCCAAAACAAAGGAATGAAAAAAAGGACAAAAAACACAAGAAACAAACAAGCGCAATCATGTCTCTAAATGAATTTAGAAATGATTTATTTGAAGTTATCTCTCTCTCCATAAAAATGTCTGTATGCCCCCTGGATGATGCACCCGCAACAAGCTATGACTGCCTTATACAGCAGCTGCAACTAACACATTACTTTAGCTCCATCTGTTGGCCAGAAGTGTCTTTGCACAAATCACTAAAGAGACAAAACATTTGTTTACAGTATCCTCACCTAAAAGTATTTCTAGTACTTGAGAGTGGACAGAAAGGCCCTGCATACCAACACAGGTGTTTTTACTTACTGAAGCTAATTAGACCTCTGCTCAGGATAAAGTTAAGTGGAGTCTTTGTGGAAATGACTTGAGATAACTTAACTCCATGTGACTGATAAATGTATGTTTCCCTTTCTAACAGACGTCTTTTTGAATTTCCTCTACACACTTTCTTTTTGCCTCTTGTCCTTTCCCTTTTTTGCTTCTTCTTCTTTCCCAGAAGAAGAAGAAGGAGAGCCAGGGAGATGTCAGTCTATCACAGTCTGTACACATCCACACAGTCCTGAGGGGAGGTCATGTTAATCATCCACATTAATTGAAAACACCTGTGTGGGTTCACCATGGCTGTGTAGGACCTTTCAGATTGGTATTAATTAATTGATCATGAACTCGGTATTTGATATTAGTGATCAGGGAGACATGTTGCATGAATACGGCTAAAAGGACACTATTCCTCTGGCAGCATTAACATTACAAATTTTATTTGTTGACTAAAAACATTAAGGAAAAAATGACTCAGCTATTACTATTACTCAGCAAATCAAAAGTAAAGCAAGTAAAATCCAATAGGCCTTTTTCACAGAAGACATTGCTTTGGTTCAGGTCCTGGACTTTGTCTGAATCAATCCCTATTTAATGTATAGTGCACTATATTTACCCTTTATATATATGTTATAATATACTGCTCATGTCAGTATACAAGATAGCAACATAGTTTACTCTTTCATACCAAGAAGAAATGATGCAATATGTTCGCAACTGCGACGTTAGAATGCCACTGCCAATTAAACTCAACAAAAAGACAGCACAATGTTTTTTCTAAAAATTCAAGAAAAAGATTTTCTTAGATGTTCCTGGAGCTATTTCACCAGCATCAATTAGTTTTAATTCTTTCCAGCTGTGAGTAGCTCCCTTGTTTTCTCTGTGTGTTGCATTGTGGGAGAATAGTGTCCGTCGACAACACTTAAAAGTGCCCTGCATACTGACTGTTTTTTGAGTATACTTTATCTTGTCCCTTTTCCAGTGTGAATACACATACATGCTCAAAACTTGCTTAGTGTTAGTATGTAGTATGGATTTGGGATACAGCTTGAGTGTGAAATTTGTGCACAATATGGTGCCCTCAAACATTCTCACAATGGAATGAAAAACAATCCAATAATGCAAAGCATCATGTTGTATAAATGTGAAAATTATCATTCCGGTGAGTGACACACCTGTCAGTGATGATGCAAAATGACAATGACTGTGACACTTGAATAGAATGAGCCATTGTTAATGTTAGTAGTAACACGTGCTTTTCCTGCTATGACAAGTCAGTATGTCTGCTGTGAAAAAACCCTGTGGCCCCCCCAGATTAAATTCTTACTACAAATATTAACTAGAGATGCTTCAAGTATTGATCACTAAAAGCTGCATGACACAATGTAGATCTTTTGATCACTAAGTAGTGGGCAATCCTTGTTGATTCCAGTGATGGTGAGGGTTTAAGATAGTTGTACTCTGGTTTGAAAAGATTTATAATTAAATGTTTTTAATTGAAGCAAACCATGATTGATACTTGAAGAGTTTGGAAAACTGTACGTTTGCAGGTGTCTGAAAAAAAGGGATTTATATAAACTATATTTTAGGAAATAATAAACTAGACAAAATAGTTTGAAATTTTGAGGCAATTTTAGATCATTCATCACCACAGTTTTAATGCTGAGAAAGGAAAACTATATAGAATAGTTAAGAGGAGAAGAAATTTGCATGAAAAGGGAAAAAGGGGTGTTTGAACTGAAGACTGAACTCTGGACCATTAAATGAAAAAGAATGAGTCTATGTTTTTTTCCTGAAGATTTTTTTTCTCAGTTCATGTTTCAAGTTATTTTTCAGTTCCAGATTTGTTGAGGTTTTATGTTTGTCCTCAGCACTGTTACCCATCTAACTTAATTAACCCTGCTTTGTGAGACAGGCCCCAGATGTTGTGTTCAAGGATGTCCCGCATTTGAAGCCTTACAAACACACTGGAGACAGAATTTGCTCTTTTCTTGCAGTGACATAAGCTTTGAATTGTGAGCTTTGAAGGTGACCTGATACAGCATTGTTCCAGCTGGAAATGATAAGTAAAGTGAACCTAATAACCTTGTTGCACTGATTCCCTGCACGAGCTGTACTGCTGATCTGACTTAAAAAACAAACTTATTCATTTGCTAAGACTAGTATTCACATAACCACAAAATGAGAAGTTTCCTCCAATTCAGCACATTAAATAGGCAGACTTTCAGTACAGTAGAGCTGTTAAAGCAGGTCAAGCAAGTCAAAATGTCTGCTGTGAAAAAGCTCTACAGGGCTACACTTAACATGCACACCTTACAGAACCTGCAGGCCTACACCATTTGACTGCAGTTATTTCAGTGGCAGTTCAACTACCTCTAGCCCTCAACCGACAGAGGGCAGCAGTGAGCAGTGTGAGTTAAATATTGAGCTTTTTATTGCAATACGCTAACAAACCGTGGGCTATGCCGAATTCATCAGCGCCCTCAACTGATTCGTGACGATATTATATGGAGAAACATACCAGCTTGTCTGTGTCACAAATTTAAAGTCACATATTTTTAAATGGAGTCTGGCGGCGTGAGAATTAATCGCTATCAGAGTACAGAGTACAGTGCAGCATGTGAAGCTGCAGCCTGCGGTAGGCTTCAGTTTTTGCCACGGTGGCTCGCTCCCGTCGTTTGAGCTTGTCGCGGTGACGCGCTCAAAGACACAGCAGACACGTGAGCGCGCGGCGTTCTTTCGCATGGATGGGAACCAGCAAGAGGGACGTGAATGAAAGGTAACCAGCTTTACGGGCATTTCCTCATTCTGTGTAGCAGCGACATGGTGAACTACAATGTCATACGGTCTCGAGCATCGACGTGTCGTGCTGCTTCGTGTTGGCATTTGATAAGATGTAGGCCGAGTGACATTGAAATGCTAGGACCGCCCCACAAATCAGTTCGCCACGAATAACTCTTGAGGATATTCTGTATCCGTGTTAACAGGAATGTTTGTTTTTCGTGAATGTATCCGTATCCGTATATTTGTTATGTTTGTATACGCTTTATATGCCACATGCCTCCCGCAGAAATAGTTACAAAGATCACATATAGGCTGTCATTTAAGTGTAAAAGCCTAAACAGTGTAAAAATGTTGTCCTGGCAGGACTGGAGGGGCTTATTACCGCTCATTTAAGACACTCTCACTTCATGTTAAAAATGGCTACAACTAGGCCAGTCTTCTAAGTTAAAAGTTCCGTGAGTGCGACACCTGATATTTTCAGGGTTGCTGACTGTGGATCGACAAACCAGATGCCCAAGCCAGTTAAAGGAACAACTTTGATATTTATATGACACTCTGCTACACAAATGAAACACAGAACAAGCTGAGCTGCAGGTCCAGAATGTCACTTCATCCTGAACTTGCACCTGAACCCGTACCTGGTGACGTGAGAGACTGGGTCAGTTGACCCTCACACAGTGTCACAACCGCCAGCATGAAGAAAAATCTGTATCTGCAGAAAGGCAGCTTCAGATAACTTTTTCATAACAAGTCTCTCTCTAAAGGATCTATTAGGTGTGTCTAAATGTGACCATAAGGAGGACCTACTATGCTTTTTATTATTTTCAGTCATATATATAATGTTACGGTGTCAGATGTTCATATTAAACGTGGCCAAAGTGTGGGATAATGAGTAAATGTATGTAGAAGTAATCCATGAGCAAAAAGCACCATCTTCAGACTGCTCTGAACACTCGGTTTCAAACGTTTTTTTCCTCTTTCAGCCCGAGCTGATGTCGGCTTGTGACAGATTTCTTTATATGGTCATCTGCTCCATGCACAGTGTGCAAGTTCACTACTCTGCTCCACTAACATTATGGCATTTTTCCATTGTTTTGGGTGTAGTCATGCTGAGCCATGACTCCATTACATAGCAGAGCCAAGTCAAATAAGTTGTTTACCTGTTGGAGGTGTGCTGGTTGTCTGCAGCGCTTTATCAAACATCATCATCACTATGGCTGTTCCTGCTTGTATTATTCCTCCCTGCATAACTTCTAACTAATTCACTGAACAAATAGCTCCAAATATGTCCATATGTTGTTGTGCCGCCCAGTTTTTAGTGGCAGTGAGGAACATGTTTCATTTAAAAGCTTTTGATATGAAAAAGCAGGAAATGTTGGGTTTTCATCAGCAGTAACTTGACTCTGATACTCCTGAAAGCTGGCCAATCAGAACAGAGTGGGCTCATTGGGAGGGGGCCTTAAAGAGACAGGAGCTAAGACTGCTGGTTAGAGACAGAGGCAGAAATGAGGGGCTGCATAAATGGTCAGTATAAGATAAATAAGCTACTCTAGTGGAGTCCAAAAAATAAAAATATAGAGCTGGAAATGAGCATAATAGGTCCCCTTTAAATGATCCATTATGTGCCCATGTAACCCATTAATGCTAAGTGTCCATATCAAAAAGCGCTACATTATCTGCATTTCTAGAATATCCAGTAATTGCTTCTGTCTTAAATCAGATTTTGTTATGTTGTTTTTATTTTCAGGTCAGTCCTCTGTCCTCGCTCCTACAAGCAGCAGCCTCACAGATAGACAGCGCTACCAGCCTGCAAGAACAGTGCTGTCAAGAGTTTTCTCACATGAAAAACATTTAATCAGTGCTGCCTAGTCGATGCTGCATCTTGTTTTCATATCTCCATTGTCCCAGTGCAAACAACCAGCTGATGGCATCGACTTTTTACTGAGACCAGTCCAACAACAGCCGCTGATAACAGCACTGCACTCAACTTGATTGATTATAACTAGATGCCAGAGGACCCGAATACAAGACTACACTGAAGAGAAGGCTTTGAAGAAATAATTATTGTTTTTTCCTCATCATCCTTGAAGTTTTTGGTTCTTAGTTTTTTGTTGGATCAAGTGGAATCATGGGGGCCACAGGTTATGGCTACTACCGCACGGCCATCTTCTTCTGCATGTTCATCGGCTACTCGCTGTACTTCTTCAACAGGAAGACCTTCTCCTTCGTCATGCCCTCTGTGATGGAGGAGATTAAACTAGACAAAGATGACTTGGGTAAGAAATAGCATTAACTGATTTTTGTTTGCCTGGTATAAGCAAAGATTAGGTCTGTAATAAGAGTATTATTTGACAAAACCATTGTGAAATAATGCCTAAATCTGGCTTATTAGCTTGCCAAACATACAGCGCAAAAGTATTAGCATGAACTTTGGAAAACTGACAAATACTGAAGTGATGGAACTGCTTCCAGAACTTTCAAGTTTATTCTTGTGATATCGTGATCTTGTGAATCCAGCTGCCTTGCAAGGTAATATCCCTATGCCTGTGACAGAGATTTCCCAATACTGCACTTGACCTTGCAAGTAGCATAAGAGAAACAATGACAGACAATAGAGGGTGGTACTGAAGATAACACTGGATGCAATCCACCATTAAACAGCACAAGAAAAAATGTCTACAGCCATGCTAGCTGCTCTGTGAGGCTGTACTTAGCTGTGCTTTGACCCAAATGCTAAGGTCAGCGTGTTAACATGCTCACAGTCACAACGCTAACATGATGATATTTAGCAGATATAATCTTCACTGCGGTCACCATCTTAGTCTAGCATGTTGGTATGCTAATATTTACTAATAAGCACAGCTGAGGCTAATTAGAATGCATTTTGCAGTTATTTATTTATAAACCAAAGTACTGAACAAATTAAAAATTTGACCTGATGGTGTCGTGTGATTAAGTCGGGGGATCACCAACGTACTTACATTTCATCGTGATGAGGCCATGAACGTCTGCACCAAAATTCCATGGCAATCCATCCAACAGTTGTTGAGAAATTTCAGACTGGTCCAGAGTGGTGGACTGACTGATCAACTCACTGACACACTGACAGCACAACCGACCAGCATTACCATCCCTAGAGCTTTGTTGCAAGTGCAGATACTAAAAAGATGACTCCCCACTCCCTCTGTTGTCTTTATATGTTGTTGATAATGATATCAGAAGTCACGAGTGTCATCATAGGTCATAGTGGAGTATTCTACTACCTCTCATACTACCAAGGGCAACCTTGACACGTAGAGGAACTGACTTGAATCTTAGTTGTCCTGCAACTTATATTATCTTCATGTATACAACGCTGCAGCCTATGTCTCTCTGTACATTCATTTAATACTAACCCTCATGGTGTCTCTGCAGGTCTGATCACCAGCAGCCAGACCATGGCCTACGCCATCAGTAAGTTCATCAGCGGTGTGCTGTCAGATCAGATCAGTGCCCGCTGGCTTTTTTCTATTGGCCTCTTCTTGGTGGGGAGCATCAATGTAGCCTTCGCCTGGTCCTCCACTGTACCCATGTTCTCACTGCTCTGGTTCATCAATGGCCTGGGACAAGGCTGCGGCTGGCCCCCGTGTGGGAAGGTGCTGCGCAAGGTAATACCATCCTGTCTGCCATCTTATCCAACAATTGTAACTGTAACAGTGTAACTGTAATGTTCAGAGCCAAGGGAACTCCCAGTCTCCACACACAGGCCGCCCATGATGCCTGCGATTATTCTGGGCAGTGAGTGAAAGGGTATAACCCCGGAATGGAAGCCACCTGCTGCCAGAGCTATTATGTGTGTTTTCACTCTGGTTCCTTGCTGTCAAACAGTGCTGACCTTTGGGCCAGAGGTAGCACTGTCTGGTGTGAGGAGATGTCAGTGTGTGCCAGCTGTAATAGAGGGTTCACAGTGGTGATATCAGCAGGGGTAGTGGTTTGAGAAATGACAGGATTACTTTATAATCTGTAGGTCTCACACATAGCTTTTGGAATAGCTTTAAATTAAATTAAATTTTGGGATCATTGGGATTAGTGCAATGAATTGGTTGACTTTAAAGTACATACTCTTTGAGCAAACCTTAATGCACCCTGCTATTCTATGCTGAGAGACTGAGGAGGCTTGTAAGAAGCTGCCTTAAAAGTAGCAGTGTTCAAAGGGTGGGGAATAAATAGACTTTGGCATGTGTTCACTGTACTGGAGGGGATCAGATTACAGGAGAATTTATTTATAGAAGATCCTCAGTAGATCTTTCACAAAGAAAAAACATCTTGACCAAAGGTGTTGTGGGTGTGTGAGAGGAACAATCCTTAAAGGTAAAGTCAGCAATTCTAATCCAGTACACTTTTTGTCAAATTCAGCGAATATCTCCTCACGGTCTGCTAGCTGTCCGTTCTGTGTGCGCTGAAAAAAAATCTAGTGTCCATACACAGCACTGGCTCTGTAAATGAGCATGTAAACACAGTGACTCAGAGCGAGGCACATGACACTACTCTGGCCAATCAGCAACAGGGGGTGTTTGTGCTCGTGCACGGGACAGGGGGAAGTCATCAGAGCAGCTGTCTGTGTGAGGACATGACAGCATCCAGCACCCGTTGAATGGTGGGGAGAGCTGGTGAGAGAGGCCGTGGCCAATTCACATAGAAAGTGTTTTCTCACAGAACAGATAGACTTCCGTTTTATTAAATGTATAAATCCACACTGAATCAGAGACAGTCTCACAGAGACCCCCTGGGTTTTTTTTACGCTCCTAATCTATTTCTGTCACGTTTATTTGAAGCGTAATCTGAGCAGGCAGCTGTTTAAATCACACAAATATCCTGCTGTATATGTGTTTTCAACTTATTAACCATATCAATAAATACAAACACTGTCTATTTCTATCTGTGGAGCCGACATGCAGGTTGAGTGAGAAGTAGGGAGGCCGCTGAGAGGTGGAGAGTGTGGATGCATTGTTGTGCTCACAAGACAAATTTTTTTCCTGCTCGTCATAAATTCTGAGAGGAACAGAAGTGACTCTACAGTTGACGCATCGCCATATTCCTCTTTTGGTCGTTGAGGGGTGGAGCTTCTGAAGAAGCATGAAGGGAGTGGTGTATTTGTTTGGGTGTTTAGTTCAAATATCAACCATCTTTCTCCAGAATGACTGACTCTACCTTTAAAAGTCTTAACCAGTTTGCTACAGTGCTGCAGCTGCTGTTCAACTGCCGCGTTAACATCCACACACTGTGGATCAACACAGTGTTAAATCAGTCTGTGGGCTGCTCTGTTTGCCCAGTGGATTCTCAAGTTACTGGTTGCTCTGTTGCTCTGCTGGGTATGCTGTGTGTGGAATGTTTATGGCCTCCTTCATATTACATCATTAGGGCGTGTGGCTCTGACGCCATTTCTGCAGAAGCAGTAAAATAAGAGAAGAATCTAAACACAGTGTTGCACTTATGAAAAATGAAGGGCTGTAAATGCACTGGTTTGTTGGTTATTAGGTAAGATTTCTGCAATTTTGTCCTTGCCTTAAATCCCTTTTAATGATAATTAGAGGTGCCCTGTAGACTTTTAACCAAAATTCATTGAATTCTAACAAATGTTTTTAGTGCATTTACTCCTCATGAAACATTTGCATCTTCTTGCCCATGCACGAGAACAAACAAAAACATTTCTTGAGAAAGCTACTAGTGGTCAATAACTCCACAGGCTACTTTTTTTTTGTTTGTTTGTTTTTTTTTTTAGGAAGTACCTTTTTGAAGGTACTTCCTAAAGTACCCAATGGAAAAGTCCAGTTCTGTCCTAGTCTGTCCTGGACTTGCAGCAGGACCTGCGGATTGCTTCAGGAAATTGGAGCATGAAAAGTAAAAACAATATGTACAACATGTGATAGTTGTATACTTGCACATGAAGGGAATATATGTCTGCATTATTTTAACTCTGCCTGCATTGTAAGATTTTGGAAATGACTATTCTCTGCTTGTTTTGTCCTGTGTGTCTCTTTTCCGTCAGTGGTTTGAACCCTCCCAGTTTGGAACATGGTGGTCTGTGTTGTCCTGCAGCATGAACCTGGCTGGGAGTCTGGGTCCAATCTTGGTCACAGTGCTCCTGCACTACTACGACTGGAGGACTATCCTGACCATGTCAGGCATTTTCTGTGCCGCCTTCTCATTCATTTGTCTGGTGTTTGTAAAGAATGAGCCCAAGGATGTAGGCCTGCCCAGCATCGAGCCGGTAGTCAAGAAGGGGAAGGGAGGTGAGTGAAGAAAGGGGTTACCGGGTAGGATTACAGCAGGTAGAGGGGCCACTTCCTGCATAGAAAGATGATTACCTCAGAGCATGTCAGTCACATGGTGCTGTGGTTTCAACCAAGTTAGCTTCCTTTTAGTTATAACATCCCAACAGCGGGTCTGCCCCAATACCCAGTTTTCCAGTAATTGCCACCAATGCTCAATGGCTGTTTAGACTAAAAGCATGTGGAGGTTTATGAGAGCTCACTGGGAGACGCTTGATTAATGAGGCCAACTGTGGCTTGTGCAAACACAAATGCATCGCTTAATTTAGCTCAGATGCTTTGTTAGTTGTAACTTCCACAAATAAATACTAATACCAATACTTCCACTAAACAATAAGTAGTAATCTAGAAGCAGGTTGGCCTACTAATACATGAAGAACATTGAACAAAATTATTCTTTTGATGTTTTTTGTCTAAGATTCTTAGGGATGGACTGACATTCGATTTTCCTATTGAGTTAAATTCATGTTTGGAAGTTCTGCCATAACAGTGTAGTGTTTGGACTTAAATGATAATATTCTGGCTGATTCCAGCATCAAATCAAGTTCAACTTCTTCAAATCTGTTGATTATTGTCAGCTGTAAAACCAGCTCATAGGCAAATTACTGCCAACAACTGGACTGGTGTTGCACAGTAGACAGGAGGGAATTGTGGGATACACTTGGCTCTGAATACCACTCTGAAACAGTATTTGCAAGAGTGTGCATCAAGTGTAGGGCAGGTTGCCTGTGTGTTGGCACTGTTCAGACATGGGACACATTAGTTTACTACCTGGCAGCGCATGACCTTGTACTCAAGTGCTCAAGACCGCATGTGTGTGTACTGGGACAGAGCCAGTAGCATGTGGGCTTATCTTTTTAAACTAGTGTGATATCACACTAATTTCCTGATCTCGCAGTGTGTAAGCATATCAAACAACTGCAGACTAGAAAAAAAGTAATATTTAGACAGGAGTAGACTGGACCTGAGGTGTGTTTCCCAAACAACCACCATGATCACTACTTAACCACCTCAGTGTGATAGACTGTAACTACCCACACAGTCACCACTGTAACCCCAAACCTGCTATCATGATGCATGTTGAGATAATTATCCAGATCAGGAAGAGGAGGTCATTCATTCCCAACCCAACATCAATGATGTATCCACCCACATCCAGACACATGCATCCTGCAGGCAGAGCAGTGCTCCAGGACCTCATCAGTAACAATTCTTCAGTATTTTTCTATTTGCACTGGATTCTCTGTTATTTAGAAAGGACATTGCTATAATACATGTCAAATGTGTTTTTCCCAGCCTTTTTAATGTGTCTCCAAGAAAGACTGTTACAGAAGGCTCCGTTTTGGAACCACATACCATACTGCAACCACATATTACGTCAAACATGTGGTTGCAGTTGTTTTATATGAATTCCATTTACTTGAAGGTTGTTTTCCCAATAGTGTCATGAGGCTTATTATATAATAATGACATCATCTTTTTTTATAACATAAATGTGTTCATCTAATCTTCACAATCATTTTCTTGTTACCGGCACATTTTGTAGGATTTCAGTAACCATCTATAAATTCTGCTTCTAACTGCAGCCCTACAGCCAATCACACAACATTTTGACTCGATTATGTCTCAGTCACAGTTTTCAGGGATGTTTAATATTCCTAAAATTCAGTGCTTCTATGGAATTTAGGACCATGAGCTGGTGACAATGCTTTTGGGGGATCTTTGCTTACTGTCACCAGAAGATGGCAGTATGGAGGGCAGGACATTAGTGGAGTTTTTGGAAGTTTTGAACAGTCATAGAACGGATGTCATTTATACAGTATAACCAGTCAGATACCAACATCACTAAATGACTACAGAACACTCTGTAGATATATACATATACCTACTGATTTAGTTTACCGGTCATGTGACAGGCATGCTATATGGAATAAGTAATAAAATAATTTTAGAATCTGTACATAATTCTGCACTTAAAGTATACTGCATGTGTATTTACCTCTTATTTACTATTGCTAATCTCTTGTTAATTTGAGCATGTATCACTGCTCTCGTACTTTATCAGGCAACAGTGAGAGCACCCTGAGTGAGTTCCTCCTCTCCCCTTTCCTGTGGGTGCTGTCTCTGGGCTACTTGGTGGTGTTCGGGGTGAAGACGGCTGCCACTGACTGGGGACAGCTGTTCCTCATGCAGGAGAAAGGCCAGACCGCTCTTATGGGTACATATACTAACTGACTGTCTATTGCTTCTTACTGGTTTTTGTATAACCTGACTGGTTAAGGGTGCTGACATCAGCTGTGTTGCTTACAGGCAGTACCTACATGAGTGCCTTGGAGGTGGGCGGTTTCGTAGGCAGCCTTGCAGCAGGCTTCCTCTCTGACAGATCTGTAGCTCGGGTGAGTAACAGGCACCGATTAATTAGTGACTGGTATTATCTGTCAGTGTCTGCAGTGTCATAATCATCCTCTTTGACTTCCTGCAGCAAGGCTTGGGTACCCACGGCAACCCTCGCCATGGCCTGCTCATTGTCATGATGGCTGGTATGTATGTGTCCATGTACCTGTTCAGAGTCACCATCACACCTGAAATCCCAAAGGTAATTCCAATAAAATATTATTGTCATCACTGTGTTGAGACTTCACTTTGTCAGTATTGGAAATATCATTAAGTTGTTCTTTTCTTTGCTCAGGAGGCTCCTCTTTGGGTCCAAATCATCCATCCTGTCTCTGTCCTCCTCGGCGTGTCAGAAAAAGAGGTATTCCTAACAGTTCTTTACATGTGGATGAAATGGGGATTTTTTTAAATTTCTCTCCTCAAATTTAGGAAAGCATTATAGAACAGTTTCACATTTTCTTGTCATTCACAGATCTGGATCCTCTTCCTCGGTGCTATGTTTGGATTTTCTTCTTATGGACCGATTGCCTTGTTTGGGGTGATAGCCAGTGAAAGTGCTCCTTCAAATTTTTGTGGAACCTCTCATGCTGTTGTAGCTCTGATGGCTAATGGTACGCTGCAGTACAGTAACAGTATTGCTTTATGAAGTATTCATAACAACATATTCAGCATTGACACATTCATATGAGTAATCCAGCCTTGTTTTGTTACAGTGGGGGCTTTTATGGCAGGGCTTCCCTTCAGCACTGTTGCCAAACAGCACAGCTGGGACATGGCTTTCTGGGTCGCCGAGGTGATAATGGCCATCGCCACCGTTGGGTTCTTCCTCGTACGCAACATGCGCACCAAAATGGGACGGATTGCAGAGAAAATGGACTAATGTATCTTCCTGAAATGAGCCAACTGTTGATGTCCTGTCATGTGACCTGGCATGGCGGCCTGTGTTCTTGCAGTATTGAAGGCTCTGTATACAGAATACTGCACATTATTATAAATCCAATTTGACCAAACAAAACCACTGTCGAACACGAACTAATTGGGTTGGTGTAGTCACTCAGGGTAGGTGTAGGTCATTAAATCACTTTAATTTCTCAGTTAGGCAATTTTATCACCCATACTTAGATTTTTTCCTCATATTCAGCAGCATAAAGACAGTAGATCATAATTGTTTGTCATAAGCTAACATTTTAGTGCTTCCACTGATTCATAAATGCAGTTTTCATGTAGAGATGTTTAAAATTGCTTTATCACAATGGACTATGGACATGAGGATGTGTGGCTTTGTTGAGATAAAGTAGATGTGTGCTGCTCACTGCTACCTTGCCTTCAATGGAGGTCAGTTATATTTAATTTATTGAATGTTTACTGATGAGGTCTGTACATTCTAGACTATTATTTGTCTAGATGTTTGCACAAATGCGGTAGCATGTATCATGGTCATCGTTCATTTTACTATACCTCAAGTATTTGTAAAAATATAATAGCTTCATTATTTCGCTTAAATGAAGTAATCCTGGAACATGTTATTTTTATACACACTTCTGTGTTACATGATGCAGAACAACACTTGGATGCAGTATTATGTTGTGTCAGCTTTTGAGATCTGACATGTTTTTAGTGATTGAAATCAAATCTTTGCTACGTGACAACTGTTTAATCACTGACATTGTAGTCGAATACAACAGTTACAACTCTGGATTATATACTGTTGACTCTCATCTCTAAAATCTGTGAGTTTTAATGGATCTACACTGAGTGCCACTTTGGCATGTCTTACTGGAATTGTACAATGAACTTGAAACAGTTAAGGAGATCTAATAAATGTGAAGTTTACTTTGGTTCATTTATCTGTAAACTGGCAGCACTGATCACTTTGAAATTTTGTCTGGAAATGCCCAAAAGACTTTCTCCATTTGCAGTAAAAAGATGCATAAACCTTCCATAAGCAGGAAGAATGTCTGCCCATGTCACACCTATGTTTGAAGGATAGGTTGTGTTGGGTTATAAACCTATCCTTCAAATCAATATATTGCCAGTGTCAGGCTGATTTGGCAAGTTAGTGATTTCCACTTTCCACTTCCACCTGCTGGACATGATGTATTGCATACAGAATATCATAAAAACTGGCAATAGGATCTTCATGGATTCAAGGACACTGAGATGTCCTTGGGACTTTTTGTTGTTATATTGAGAGAGTTCACGTTCCACAATTTAAAAAGGTCATGGTCGGTATTTTACAGGCAGATTTGAGTATTTTAGACTGAATATATTTAAATTTGAGGCCAAAAAATACCTAAATACAGAGGAATTTAGTATTTCCATGTCGGCAAAATTTACCAAAAAAAATGTTACAAACACACCGTGGTGAAAGAAGTATCAAAATTCTTTACTCAAGTACTCATTACAGATAAAGGTTCCCCAGTATTATCAGTAAAATGTGCACTGCCAAGTGTCAAAGTAAAAGTACTCATTCTGCTGAAACATGGCCCCAGTCAGTATTTTGTTGAATATGACATTATTAATTATTAATACTGATGTATTTATGCATATGCAGCATTTTACTGTTGCAATCAGTCGAGATGGAGCTACTTTTAACTACTTTATATATTATTGGGTACCTTAGTCCAGCCATTCCCAAAAACGATGTTCCTTTACACAAACCTGTATTCATATGTTTGGACTTTTCTCAAATCTCTTTGTGAAATATTGGATAATTTTACTTCTTGAAGCTTTGAACAATTATTTCTTTAACACCGTTAAAAGAAATTTAGAGGGAAAATCAGTCTCTGGTCACAACAACTCATAGACACCAAATGTGGGTGTGCAGGGCCCCAATTACACTTTGCTATTTTGGGATTACCTACCCAAAGCTGAACCACTGGTTAAATCTTGAATAATGTGTTGTATTTTATAAGATAGTCATATTTTTTAAAGTAAAATCTTAATCTGAAATGTAACCAGTAACTTGAGCTGCCAAGTCGCCTGAATAGTGGAAGTTTGAAATGCATTAGAAGTGTAAGGAAGCATAACATGAAAATAGGAAAGTACAAGTACCTCAAAACTGTCCTTGAGTGCAGTACTTGAGTAAATACTTTCCACCACTGCCAATATATTACAAAATAAAAAATATTCACTGTTATTAGAAGATTTATGCATTTCATTGGGGAAATTTTATTTCCCTTGTGGGTTTTTTCATTTTTCCAACTCAAACAGTGATGGTTGCATGCTTCAATAAAGCATCAGAATAGATATTCAAAAGAACCGGTCACACATCTGTTATATATATTTTCATGCACTGTAGTTAACAAAGCAGTTAGAATTTTAATGATGTAATTAGTTTTAATGGTTACAAGTATGAAGGACACAAAGCTGTGTCGTGTTCTGTGCGAACATGGGAGGCTGACATCTGAACATGACATCTTCATTAGAATTACATTTGTTTACCAACACAGAAGCGAATAACCGGTATAATGATGTCATAAATGATGATAAATGTTTCATGATATAACGACACTTAAAAGGCAATGCAGAAAAAACAAGAGCTGATGAACCTGCGGTCCAGTGTGAAGCTGTCCATGGTGCTGAAACTAATTCATGTGTTTTTATAGGGACAGAGCTTTTATAGCCATAATTTGCAGACTGTCTTTATATGTGACTGAAAACACTGTTAGTGTTGTTTCAAATTCCTGCTTTGACTGTTATACTTTGTATAAAATGTCATAGCCTCTCTTAGTCCCTAAAAAGTCCCATACTAGTTGTCTCTGAACTTACCCTCTTCACCTTTAAGGCACATTTTCTACCTAAATTTCTACCTGGGCCAAAATGTACTATTTTAAAATAAACCTGTATCTGCCAATGAATTAGATGTTTACACAAACCCCCTCTGTGGTCCCTTTACCAATATGGCCTTCATTTTTCTCTACTTGCATACTAAATATTTGATCGAGTGACTTACCACTAATGTTATTATATGCTGAATTCTGCAGTGAATCTAACATGTTTTCTGACAGCACATATAGTATTTTCTTTTACAGAGCCCCATTGGAAGGATTTCTTAGAATCCCTTTGACGTTTTTAAGTGAAGACCTTTCAAGCCGTACCCTTTAGTTAACAGTTTGTGTCTAATGTCAGCAACCATAACAATTAACTGACTTTTCAGAATGAAACAGCGTAACAACTACCAACTGAGTTTTATTGGTTCGTTGATAACAATCATTACACAGGTACATCTATAAACAAATAAAAAGAAACTGCACACTTGTACTTGATACAGATACCTAAAACCCACATGAATATTGCTACTGCTGGTATGCATTTGACATCTCAAATAATGTACAGTTTGTCTGTTGGCATTTAAGAAGCCAGTCTCAACAATTTCTTTTTTTTAATGGTTACACACCTCATTAACTTGGCTAAGAAAACAAATTCCATTTTTACCATCCTTACAATGTACCATTACACACTGCATATAGAAAGATTGAAAACCCTTTTCACAGCAGCTATACAAATTTATTGCGATGCTATCACAGAACAGAGACACAACCAACACACGTGATGCACAGTTCTGATAGGGAGAGCTCCAGTACTAGAGATTTTAGGTTTATTGATCAAATTCATTAAGAAAACTGCATGAGTACAAGAGTTAACATATAGGAACAAAGCTTACAAACATTCTAAAACACTGTTCTTCATTATAAACAATAAAACAATGAGTTGCCCTGTGACTTGGTCCGTCCCCACCCCAGCACAGATTACATACACTGTCCCTTATAAAGCATATGGAATGTAATCCACGCAGGCAAGCTCTTTCCGTTGTTGCCCCAGCTCCTGTGAACGTTGTGCTTGCGTGTTGACACCGTAACCTGTCCCGCACCCTCCCCTCCTTCACATTTAAAACTGAAATGAAATCCACTGACAGTAACAACAATGACCGCGACTTTCGTGGCGATGCAAAATTGTGGGATGTGATGAAATTCCCCGTCTCCAAATCGACTTTTTTTTTCTTTCATTAAAAAAAAGTGTTCTCTACAATCAAACTACTAAAAAACCTGTATTTAGAAAATAGTTGATAAAAATATTCCCCTGAATTGTACAAGAAAAGAGGTACAGGGAGCACTGGTAAAAGATGTGGTTTGAGAGATGTTATTCTGCTGCCTCATCTTTTTCTTCAGCTGCGTCTGTAGCTGGTGCCTGTAACACATTTTTAAGAGCGTCAAAGTTACATTGTAGAAGAGACAAGCTTATTTTGCATGTTTATACATGATGACATGACCCTTACCTCTTCTTCAGCTTTGGCTTCGCCATTCTCAGCGGGGGCCTCTGGCGCTTTCTCCTCAGGCTTGGCCTTCTCTACCTCCTTAGCTTTCTTGGGCTTAGCTGGTGCCTTCTGCAAGTAAACACATTCACCACATTAGGTACTTATCAAAGTCAGGAGTCTAAAAAGTGGGTTTAATCATAAGAAATCTAAACAAGATCCCACCTTTGGCTTGGCTTTGGGCTCTGCCTTTGCAGGTGCAGGTCTCTGTGGGGAAGAAAAGCTTTAATGTTAGCACTAAGAAAGCAGTGAGCAGCATGCATATTGTCTGTGACAGTCTGAGCTGGTCTGTACTTACATCTTTCAACCTGAGAGATCTCCTCTTGGGCTGCAGACAGAGGGAACAGACAGGGTGATTACTTTTAACATATGGTATGGTAATGCATGTCACTGAGGGGGTGTTACTGACCCCTGGTGGGTGTGCAGACTAACTGTTTCATTATTTTTATGACGAATAAAAACAGACACTCCAAACAAAATGTCATTCTGTTTATTACTTACCGCTGATTCAGCTCCTCCAGCTGCCTGTGAGAAACAAATAAAAAATCACATTAAGGTCATTGTCTGCACTCTCCTGTACTGTGGTGGGTTTAATTGGTGGGTGAGGATTGGGGTATGGGCTTTAACTATTAGTTATGTAACTCAAAAGTGGGCGTTTCCAGACAGAATACTAGCCTATGGCTGCAAATATAGCTCCATACATGATTTAGTTCAGACCAGCACTGTGACTGGCTGAGATTTGTTCTAAAACCTTGGGCTCATAATCAAAGTGCATATAAACATCAGTCCTCATCAAAACTATATGAGTAGGACCTACTCATTAGTTAGTGTGTTTACAGTCATTACATCAAGATTCAAGATGATTATTGTCAGTCTGGTTAAACAAGTACAATCCTGAGGAATACTTGGAATAACACAGTCAATAAATATATACAATAAGACATATAAAATATAATAAAATATAAAAAGTTATATATATATATATATATCAACTAAGAATATTACAATTGTAATTTACACATCAAACATAGTCTTTGAGGAACTACATTTGTTGGCGCAAGCGTAATAAAAACAAACCGAATGTGTGCGTTGACATGATTGAATACAAAAGTCTAGCAGAGTAATATAATAACATAATAGTGCAAATGGCATCATGTGGCTTTCTCTCCCAGCTCCTGCAAGTGATTTGCCTACTGTAAAACTCCAGTGGAGGAGGGGGCGGACTCCGCCTCCTCACGACACAGCCATTCATTGGTAATAAATGGGATTGCCAGTGTAGGGAGAAAACCGAGCCGTGCGGTGAGTGTTCCCGCCATGAATTTGAAAATAGTCACTCCGAGATGCTCAGCGACTTTGCGGGTCTGGTAGCAGAATATACTGGAGCCCCCAGCAACAGGAGCAGCGCTGTGCTGACGGAGGCTCGCCATTGCATAACCTACAACTGGCCTGAGCCGACAACACAGACACTCCGCTACACGACGACCGCCTTCCAACAAATGCGTTTCACCGGTGCTAATAAAGGCGGCCATGCATGAACAAAACACACACATGCACGTTAGGGTTGTGAAAGAGAGAAAGTGGCTAATTAAATCATATTAAGAGTGTTTCATTTACCCACAAGAAAGACGTAAACAAGACTTAGTGCCCATACAAAAAACAACAACCTCAACATTACAGCCAAACTCCCACCGAATAACATGCTTTTACTGAATTTTGTGTTTTCAATTTCGGTCCCATTTTCTGAGAGAAACTTTCGTATCCAGCGTGACGACCCCCGTAAGGAAACAATCAATATGCCGCCAACTTTCTCTGCAGAAAAGCGATCTATCGACACAAATCGACCCCGGCTCTGACCTGCACTGTATTTACACACAAATGCAAGAGTGCATGTCACCATTCTGCGGTAAAACAAACAAACAAAAAAAACCGGCTCACTGAAAACCACCTGGCACAAAGATAATCACTGCACGGGAGAGATAAGACCAACAATCAGCCACTTGAGAAAAAAAATCACAACAGACGCTAAATACCGACTAAACTCTCGGCTGTGAACATCCGCTCGGAACAGAAAACAGACATTTGCAGCAACATTTTAACAACTCTGTTAAAACCGCAAGCTGTGTAACAAGCCTGTCTTACAAATTGCAGTTGTGGGTTATAAATGCTGTATTACTGAATGCATGAAAGATATCGGTCTACTCACTTTGCTCCTTTTAGGCATGGTTGGTTTGTGTGGGGTGTTTTTGTAGAAAGAAAAAAGAGAGCTAAGTGTTAGTCAGTACAGGAGAAAATACAGTGGTATATTCAGGATAAAGCTGTACAAGTACAGTCTAATACAGCGCAGCGAGACGTTAATGTTCCATTGGAAGAAAAACTAGCTCAAACCGGATTGGATTCTCCCCCTCCCTCCCTATTCAAACCGTTATAGTTCCTGTATGATTGACGGCGCTATGTCCCGCCTCCGCTGCACGCTGATTGGGCGAAACAGTGGTCAGCAACACGATTTCAAATCTGGGCTCCTACCTGTGTGGGTACGTCACACGTCACTCAACAAATACGGCGAACGATTTGTCTTTCTGTGCAGCCATCTGCTATAAGAAGGCGAAAATTGTCATTAAATCTGCCTTTCACCTCGCTTAAAATGCCTATTTTCGTTTAATGCAACATGTTTATATGGAAGAGCATTGACTGTAATGTATTTTTTAAATATACTCCCCATTCTGCGCTTTTTACACGACTGATAAATGAAAATGTGGCATGTGTATTGGCAGTAGATTGGGAGAGGGGCGTGTGCTCCCCCAGCCAAGTCTTTTGTATTAAAGCTTGGGAAAATGGCGACAGGATAAGTGTGAATACAGCTCCCAGCAGGCTGTGTGCTCTTGTGCAATAACCTCCTCGCAGTGTTGTCACCGTCCACTTGCTCCATTGTGTGTGCGGTCCAAACATGACTTCAGTGGAAACAACCGCGGTGGCGCTCCAGCTTTGTGTGGAAGTCATTTCAGACATTTCAGCACGGAGACATTCATTTCCCCCTTGTCAATGACAGACACTAAACTGACAGTGTTCCTCTTATTTCTCCTCTGTTCCCCCGAGAAAACAAAAACACACAGAGCATTGTGTGATTTCTTCAAGTGTACTGCACAGAAAACGGAAACAAACTAATTCTGAACGTTTCCAAATTATTTCTGGGTATTTATCTTTTATACAGATAAAAGAAAATATATATATGCTACAGATATTATAGCCTCATATAATTCAGTCAATTTATGTGTAGCTCACACACCAAACCTGTTACCCTTTAGGCTATAGGATATATTAACTTTTTCCCCTATATATTGTTTATTTTGCTAGAAGTGAGGACAATATTAGGTTTGTTTTGTATTTGATCCCAGGCTTAGATGAAATTGGAATAATGTGCCTTCGCAGAGCTTTATTTCAACATTATTCTGATATTTTGGACTCTATATGAAGTAGATGATGAAAATATGCTGAACAAAAACAAGCCATGATATTCCCAGAGTGTCATTATTCATGATAGGCCAAGTTAAAATGTCTGGTATGTTAAACAGTGGTGGAAAGTAACTAAGTACATTTACTCAAGTACTGTATTTAAGTACAATTTTTATGTACTTGTACTTTACTTGAGTATTTCTGTTTTTATACTACTTTTACTTCACTACACTTTTATTTGACAGCTGTAGTTACTCTTCAGATTAAAATTTCACATTGAATAATGTAAACTATGATAAACTTAATTTTAATTAAACCAGAAGTTCCCAAACTTTTTGGCTTGAAACAACTGTGTGTAGTTGTGGTTCCACAGATGACCAAATAAATAATTGTTAATAATTAATAATTGTTAATAATTTCATATTTCACAAAAAAAGCTAAGTTTAGTCTGAAAAATGAATAAAAATGTGATTTTTCTTCTCTCCTATACACGGCAGATATCAGTCACAGTCACAGTGGGCCATTTTCTGCAACATGAGTAATTTTACTTTTAATACTAACACTAAATTTAGCTGATAATACTTCTGTACTTTTACTTAAGTAGGATCTTAAATGCAGTAATTTTATTTGTAAGGGAGTACTTTTACATTGTGGTGTTGCTACTTAACTAAAGGATCTGAGTACTTCTTCTTCTTCACTGATGTTAGGATATGAAGATGATAATGATGATTTGTAGTCTGTTAGTCAGACGTTTAAAAACAAAACATAATACATCAAATAATAATGCCCTTCTTCTCACAAATTATGGACAGCCCAACATCCTGTTTCAGCAGGAAATGCAGCAACGTCCTCTTAACAATAAAGTTTACATTGACCCGCTCATAGTGAAAGTGGGTAGAAGGCACTTAGGTTCAGAATGTCAAATCCGGAGAAAAAAGGAAGACATTCTCAAACAGGCAAACATTCTTTTCAGCTCTAAAGGTTTTGCAATGCTAGCAAATCTAGATCATTCAAATGAGGTAACATTTTTTAAAAAATGAACAGTTACTGCAGTATTTGGTACAATACTATAGTGTTGTATTAGAAGACACTAATTCAGTTTTCTTTTTTTCATGATTGCAAATTCCAAGTTTGGCAAAAGGCAGACAGTCCACTGTAAAGAAAATCCAATTTGAATTCTTAAGAAGAGCAAAATACCTTAGAGTTTAGCATATACTGTCTCCTCCTATTGGTTAACAATGTCATGTGATTAGTTATAGGCCAAATGTTCAGTGACACATCACTCTATTAGTTACTAGTAAGGTCTGCTTCTTGTTTTAAGGTATTTGTGAGCCGCTCTGCTGCCACTGGCACTTGCAACCTCTTCTATCTGGTGTGAACACCATTAAACTAACAGACTTGAATTCACAATGAAGTGACATTTCCTGCGGGGCTGCATTCGACAGCCGTTTGAGAACACACCAAATTTGATTTTGTTTGTTGTATCCTTCCAGCCCACGTGACACATGTCTGTGACATTTTACTGCTAACAAATGCTGGAAAACATACAGGTCAGATTTAAGGTCTTCAGGTTCAAATTCTGCTAGTTCTGGTGATTCATCTTGCCAAAACAAAGCTGCAGCAAAATGTCTCTGATTTTAATCATATTTTTATAACTACTGAGTTACTAAGTTATTTGCAGTTGTGGGCACTGTTTAAAATGCATTACCCCCGCCCCTCCTTTATGATCCCTTTACTGTCAGAGCGACACAGTCTATAGTGTCTATAGTATCTTTAGTCTATAGTGATAATGTGATTGTATGGAACCCATAGGCAAATTACATTGGAGGGTTCAGATAAGCAGTTATACCTTGACACTGCAGTGTTTACACACATACAGGTGAGTGCTGAAGTTAAGGATCTCTTTTAAACTAAAGTTCTTGTGTGGCAACAGTAGTATAGTTACACAACCAATATTTCATAAGTAAACCACAGCATTTCATGAGTAAAGCAGAAATACTCATAAGGAGAGGAGAGAGAGATGATACAGTGACACAGACAAGGTTTAATGTAAAAAATGTAAATGTAAAAAAAACAAAACAAAACAAAATAAAAATATTAATTTTCTGAAATTGGGTTGCAAGTTTGTAACAAAGACAATCAGCCCATCCTCCATTTGACACCCTGTAGATTCAGCCAGTGTGTCTAAATAAAGGTTTCTGCCCTGTGGGCAGAGAAGTGTAAACAATTAGCCCAGGTCACATGCTGATACATGCTAGTACTATAATGGTAATGACATCAGAAGTTTACGGCACCCCACTGCCCCATTCAACAAAACAAGCACAGGGTAGGTGATGCATAAACTAAGTACCTGTACGTCTTGTTGCAACTTAAAACAAGCAGCTCAGTAGATGCACCAGCACTCTGCAGCATAATTATTTTCTGTAGCCCAAAAGAGTGCAAACCTTGATGACAGTAACCAGTTTCACAAGTTTCCAATGTTTATACTATTTAACTCAGCAAAGTGTAGACATACACAGGGTTCCTTTACCATCTTATTTCAGCTTTTAGGATAATACAGAGCTGAGATCCTGTTCCTCAAATTTGTATGTAATCTAGGCTGAAATGTGGCCAGATTGACCAAAAAAAAAAAAAATGATGTGACCTTTCCTTTATGGCACAGATGAGATCCATGATGTGGATATGAGATATGTGACACAGAGACAACTTAAAGGCCCTGTAATGCTGTATATTGTATAATGAATATTAAAGGGCCAGTTTGTGGCATTTTAAAGCACTGTCATAAACATTAAGCAGCACCAACACAGCTGTAAAATTTAAAGTAATGTGTGAACAGGTTCAGTTGACCAATCAACAAACTCATCTGTATTCAAACACATACAAACCCTTCATTATAGAAATAACTTCCACTGCCTTGGAGGTTGCAGTGTCATTGTGGAAAAAGTGCCAATATGTTTGCTTTTATTTGTTTAATCAGTGCCTCATCCAATACAATGGATGTAAACTTATGAGATCTATAACTTGTTGATCTTCTAACAGAAGTTATGTTATGTGGTAAAATAAGGATACAAAAGTGGAAGAAAATGTGGTAAACAGAGCTGAGTTAGTTTACCACACAGGTAAAATATATATAGGCAGCAAAAGATTCCTCTTCTTACACAGTTGAGCAACAATCTACTGATCAACTTTGTGTTCAGAGCAACATGGGGTCTGCTTTACAGCATAATCTGTTTTCCATTTTAAAACAGGGGACCAGGGTGCAGCAGGGGTTTCTGTGTGATCTGCTGATATGAAGTAGCAAAAACCTATATGGGAATTTCTTCCGCCGCTGAGCTGAAGAGCAACTTGCGAAGTGACTTGCAAAGCTTCAGTTGAACTCTCCGCTCCTCTGTCCTGTCTTGTACAACTGGCTTTTCAGGACATAAAAATCCCCACATTGTAAAAGAATGTCCTGCAGCTCTCTCTGCGGGAGTCTCTCTGTAAAGATACTGTAAATACATGGGGGGGGGGGGGGTTGCGAAGGAAGGGTCGGGGGGGGTGGGGGCAGCGTTAGGTAGGTCTCAGATAACAATGCTGTTGTTGTGTTGAGTATGGAGGAGCCCTTCCATCACAGCTGCTGCCTGTTGCTGTCTTTTCCCTCCTTTTTACTCTGGTTTTCCCTCTTGAGTCGTAAGAACACTAGGAGGAGAGAACAGCAGCGCAGGCTGCAGTGGAAAGGAGTGTTACTCCAACAACTGTTAATTCTTTGAAAAATGATTGTTTTAACGCACTGAAAGGGTAATAATGCAAAGTAATCTTGTAAATCTTTATTGTTGGCACATACATATAATATATTTGACTCTAACTGGAACACTGAGTTGTCTTAGAGGTAACTGGAACAGAAACATTGGCATAATCCTTAGAGGAGGGTGGATGAAGGTAAAGGTGACCTCATCTAAAGCCTCTTTGACAGAGGGCAACTTGTTCATTTATCTTCTCCCCTCTCTCTCTCTCTCTCTCTCTCTCTCACACACACACACACACACACACACACCACTTGTCAGTAGCTGCTGGTAAAGTCTTGTAGACCACGAACAGGTGAGACTGAGCAGCTGCGTTGTGCACAAACACACTTTTATTTCCCCTCACTGTCGGCCTGTAAACAATCGTTTGGTCACAGTGGTGTCGTATGTGCTGGAGGCAGGTAGGGAGGAGACGGAGATGACTGTGAATGGATCAGCTGGATGTAAGGAAAAGCTGAGTCCCTCTCTCTCTCTCTCTTACTAAGTGGATTTCTCCCATGCAGCGAATGGCGGCCTTCCCATATGGAGCAGCGGGTAAAGCCAGATTACACCAGTTTGTGTGAGAGGGGCTGCAGCACCATCGGAGGTCACAGCTTGAACCCACATGGACATTAAGGACATGTGGACATTATATTTCCAAACTATACAACAGTAGTGTGAGCCTCTTGTGCAGCCATTTCTACAGTAGTAACCTAAGTAGTAATTTACAATAACCAGCTACTTTTTCCTTCTCCTTTGTTCTACTTTCTACTTCTCTTTTGAGGTTTGTGCTGATAAAACTGGGAAATCTATCTACAATATCCATATATATATATTGCATGTGACATAGTGTCACATGCAATAATAAATAATAGGTTTGTATCTGTCTCCTCAGCAGTCACAGGAATGTGTTGTGGTCTGAAGAGGGGAGTGCCCATGACCTGCCTTTAACACAATAATTTACATGTGAGAGAGGGCGGAGGCTTGCCCCAGTGGCAACACGGCCTAATAAGCTCAGTAACAATAAACCTTAGTCGGCTTTAACCATTGATTAGCCAACAGCTGACACAACAAAAACAAATCCCACAATGGCGATTAATGCATGCTCTGAAGGCATGCCTTTTTGTGAAGAAAGTATTGCGTTGGGGAGCCATATCTTATTCTCCCAGATAAGGGGGCAATTGAATGGAACTAATGTGTGGTTGCAAACAATGAAATGAAACAATAGGATTGTTAGATGCCTGAGAAGTCGAGCAGTCGATGCAAGGACGAGCACATATGATGAGTTGTGACTGATGATCTCTGACACAGCGGCTTTGGTGGCAGAAGAGACCCCTGATTTACTTCCATTGCAGGCCATATGCAGGGGTTCAGAAGGCTGCTGCTGCTGACCCTCCCCCACTATCTACTTCCTGTTTTTCATGGTTGTCTGCTTGCTTCTGCCTATACAATACCAGCTGTGTCTGGAGACATTCCAGCTCATACTATACTGCTACCCTTATAAAACCATTACTGTGGGCCAGAGGAGCCTATAACCAGAACAGTGGAAAGACATGTCACATTGCCAGCTTTTCCGCTGCATCATATGAGATCTGCTAATCAGGAGGCTGTTCCACTGAAGGCCTTTTGAAACGGATTAGCTGGCAATTAGTTTTCCATCTTCAGGAGACTTTTTTTATTTTTAAACTGGTTTTACACTGGAAAAATAGTAACTGCAAATCAGTCACGAAAAAAACAACTTGAAAACCATGTGATTAAAAAATGTGTATTAGCTAAATTTACCGTAGAGCATATTGGTCGTTTTATTTGCTACATATTTAGCATGGATGACATTTTCTCTTAGGAGTTGTGTGTGTTGAACATAATTTGGAAAAAACACCACACCACCAAACCAAAGCATGTGTATAGTATAGTGCATTTTAGGGTAACATTGCTTTACTTTAAGTCCCTCTTTTTAGCATTGCTAAGCAGTATAAAACATTTAATAAATGGTTTATAACACAAGATAATGTGTTGTTAGCAGATATATGTTTATCATTAATGTAAGTAACTATGGGCAACACTTATAAGTGTTGCCCATAGTTACTTGGTCTTCATGCACACAGACTTCCACATAAACAGCATGTAGGCAACTGAATAAACTGTGCAGGTAATTCAAAATGTTACTGTCATGTTGAAAAAAATGTATTGTGAAAATGTATTTTATAACTGTACTCCATTCAAAGTAATGTATGTCCAGTTAATTTTGCATTTCTGTAGTTTATACAAAACGTTGTCACCATGTGGAATATAAAACTTCACCTATAAGTGATACAAAACACAAAGCACATGGCAAAGTTCACAAGGTTTATAGGTTGACAAACCAACAGATGTAATAAAATGTAAGTGCAAGTAAAATGCATGTATGTATATCATATACATTTCTGCATGTATAAGGTGCAGCAGAACATAATCCTACAGTGACCTCTAGTGGTCAACATGAAAAACATCACTCAGTCAGTATCTGACTCTTTGAATATGTTTTTTTTGCAGCTCAACTTGCAAACGCTTCATAGACCTGCAGCTACATTCTTCAAACAGGATGTGTGAGAGAGATGCGAGGAAGAGACGCAATGACGGAGGAATTTAATTCATCAAACGGGACGTCCTCGCTCACTTCAGCGTCATTTTGAGGAGATGGCAGCTACTCATGACGCACAGCACCTCAACTGTCAAATATGTATGCCTGCTATTAATATGTAGAAATGATTCACAGTTTCAACTCTAAAGTTTAAACTTAAAATTCATTCATGCATTCATTGAAAGCTGGAAGGAAAACACCTGATAACTGCTCCGATTTTTATCATTTGATTATAGATCTATAGCAGCGTCTGGCTGTCACAGAAAAAGACACAAATAGACAATTTAAATCCGTTAATTACTGAAAGAACAACTGAGGATTAAATAAAATATAGCTTATTTAGTTTGTGAAA
The DNA here is from genome assembly GCA_038419695.1 of Scomberomorus guttatus. Taxonomy (NCBI): domain Eukaryota; kingdom Metazoa; phylum Chordata; class Actinopteri; order Scombriformes; family Scombridae; genus Scomberomorus; species Scomberomorus guttatus. The sequence goes on along the minus strand of CM076460.1, from coordinate 5,918,367 downwards.
GTCTGACGTGCTTTTCAGGCTCAGGATGATTTTATAGGAGATATATATTATACATATTTTCCTCAAGGAGCTGAGACGTACTGAAACAGAAAGGGAGAAGCCTTTTGGCTTATGAAGAAAATAATAAAGTTATAAATAAACAGTGTTTTTTGTGATTGATTCATGATTCAGTGATTTTATTTTATGAATACATATGATCAGCTACTGTTGGTGTTCTACAAGTAGTTTTTCTGATCTGCTGTATTTACAGCCCGACTGTTTACTGCCCCGTCAGATCAGCTGACCAATCAATAAACACATAGGATCAAAGGAGTGTTGCCGTCCGGTAAAAAAAAAAAAAATCCGCGTAGGATACACCTGTGGTTCCTCGCTCTTCTCTCCTCGTCTCCTCCAGGTGCATATAAGGGATTGGAAGATCCTCCATGATGGCGGAGGGATATCGATTTCCGGGTCACGGAAGAGAGAAGACGCGAGGAAGCTTAGAGTTAGCATAATGAAAAGCACCCACAGTAACACTAAACAGTCCAGATGACCTTGGTGGTGATAATCTTGTGGCAGCCATCCCACTGACAGTCATAGGTCCACAGGCTGCTCCACAGTAGGAGTGTGAACTCTTGTTCACACGCAAACTTCCACCTTCATTCATCAACCTGCTGAAGGGCCAGAGGATGACCTGCTGATTTGCATTTCCACGCTGAGTGGCAGTGAGGAAGATACTATATGTTGTGTGATCAGTGTTGCAGGAGTAAATGAAAGGCTGAGTTAAACAGCCTTGAAGACAAAGAAAACTCAGTAGAGAAAACTTATTTACTGGTCATTATATTAAACAGTACACCTGCACCTTATCCCTGATACATATTACCTGTATCTTTATTACTATGGGAGTAGTAATAGAAGAAGAAGTAACATATTTATAAAACTATTTTACATTACATTGCGTTATATTACTTATATCACTATATAACAATACTATATCACTATTGTAATTATTGTGCCTTTATTTTATCATTGTACATGCTACATCATAGTATTCTCTTTGATTTCTATTATATATACAGTAATTCATAGTATTATATTATTACTGTATAGTGTGTGTATTACATATACAGTAGATACATGTAGTACATGTAGATAGATAGATAGATAAAGCTTTATTGTCATTATTCAAGACAACAACATTGCAGAACCCTCTAAGTGCACAGAACATGTAACAAAATAAAGTGATAAAAAGACATTGATTAAACATTGATTAAAAACATTAAAAACATTAGACTGTTACATAAAATACATAAAATGCAAAGAAGCACCATTGTTTAGTAGTGCCACAGCCCTGGGAAAGAAACTTTTTTCTTCCTGGAAGTCCGAGCTGTAATGTCTCTGTACCTCCTTCCAGACGGCAGGAGATTGAACAGGTGGTGGCTCGGGTGGGATAGATCTTTAATGATACTGTGAGCCTGCTGCAGGCATCGTGAGGTGTAGATTGAGTCCATGTCAGGTAGATGGGTCCCAATGATATCCTGTGCTGTGTTCACTATTTGCTGCAGAACTTTTCTGTCGGCCTGATTGCTGTTAGCACACCACACTGTCATGCAATATGTCAGTGTGCTCTCAATAGCACTGCGGTAACAGTTCACATGCAGTTTTTGGGGTAGACTAGTTCTCTTTAATATCCTCACATGGTAGAGGTGCTGCTGGGCTTTCTCTACTATCACAGAGGTGTTGGTGGTCCAGCTGAGCTCCTCTGTAATGTGCACCCCTAAAAACTTAAAACATGTGACTTTTTCCGCTGCATCTCCATTTATGAGGAGTGGGGCGTGTTCAGTCTTTTTTGCTTTCCTGTAGTCAAAGATCACTTCCTTGGTTTTTTTGAGTGACAGGTTGTGATTATTGCACTGTGTGTACAGTCTCTGCACCTCTTCTCTGTATAGTTTTTCATCATTTTTTGTTATCAATCCAATGACTGTAATGTCATCCGCAAACTTTATAATGGAGTTGGTAGGGTAAGCGGGGACACAGTCATGTGTGAAGATGGTGTAGAGGAGTGGGCACACAACCCTTTGGTGCTCCTGTGTTCAGGGTCAGGATAGATGAGGTACTTGCCCAGTCTGACCATCTGAGTTCGGCCAGTAACATATATATAAGATTATATACTTGATTATATTATTATTATGTATTTTCTATTTACTATTCATACCTATACCTGTATACTTCACTTCATATTGTATATAGTTCACACATCATAGCTGCCGGAGTTGCACTACTGGACTTCTTTTTGCACAATTATTTCCACAATTCACTTATATAGTATAAGGTTTGGTGATATATGTATTGTATGTGCCTTTTTAAATGTCATCTCTCTAATGTCTTTAATCTCATGTTTTATGTTTTATTGATTTCATCCAACAATTCTTTATCTGTTTTCTTAAGGAATTAAATTAATTTTTTGTGTCACATAACTTTCTTCAGTTTGGTAGTAAGTACTGTATATTATTTAAAGCCAGTATAAAAAGGTGGGGGAGACAGATTTCCCTGCTTAGGAGTCCCATTACATGTAATGACATTAATTTTATCTGATTACTGAAACAGTCACTGAAAGACATAATATCACATTAATCACTAGATACTTGCTGGATAGATGAGGAACCAAGATACAGGGAGAAATGCACGTCAAGTATCGATACTATTGATACTCTTTTCTCTCCACAGGGAGGTCAAAGGTCAGATCACAGCAAGGAAGATGCTCGCTGTCTTCGTACTCATTATAGTGATTATGTCCAAAAAAAGTAACCCTCGCAACCTTGTTTACGCTGAGACTATAAATAAGCCTGATTTGAGTCTGGGTAGCTCATAGGCCGGGAGCTTATCTACTTTTTCTGCAGAGCTTAAGTCATTGTCTACAACTCCTTTAACATGTTTCCAGTTCACTGACATGTGCAACACCAGTGAAATACTACAGTCTACAAGTCCTTCATTACGAGTTAATGTCCTGCAAACTAAATTGTACTCAAGTATTACCAGTAAAACTTACACAGCTATCTAAATTAAAAGTACTGTGTTGTGTGAAGAACAGTTATGTTCAGCAGTGGGTGAATTACATGCTTTCAGATGAGTTGAAGGATTACATGCTCCTCTACAGGTTGAGTGAATCCTCTAAAAATCTTTTGAAAAGCAATTGTGTCAAGTTGAAACAAGACCAGTCCCCCAAAAGTCTGGCTTTTTGAGACAACAGTGATATTTATCACATGTCAGACAAATATAGAAGTAGAAATAACACAAGTAACATTGTGTTTTTTGCATAACTGCACTGTAATGAAGGACAAGGAAGCTGTTATCACTCACTCTGTTTCAAGTAAGTATCGAGTGGATAACTTCCAACAGTTTCTCCTGCCTGTGGAATTCATGAGGTATCATGATACCCTGAAAACTGGGCTCCAAATCTTAAAGGTACCCTGTGAAGTTTTCTTGTTAACATACAAAAGTTGTTTGCATTCAGTGTTTCTTATCCAAAACACATTGTATGTATCTTTAAGGCATAACAAACACATTGCATGTATTTTCTTCCTCATAAAATGTTTGCAAAGCCAATTTTTTTTATTTTAAATCCTGTATTGTTTACATCCATGTTTACTTGCTAGCAGTCATCTTCTCCAGGGTCTTTGCGGGAGCATTGCTACACTTCTTAGCACGTTACTGCCACTAGCTGTTGATTAGTGGAATAGCGTGAAATGATTGGCAACAGTGTGTATTGTGACACTGTATGCTTGTGCGTATGCACAATACAAACGATATGGAGACAGACTTGTGAAAACATTGTTCCATCGTGCTACTAGTGGTAAAAGAAACAACAACTCCACAGGGTACCTTTAAATACTCCAATATAACATTAAATATTCATGAATAAATAAGCAACAATCACAGTTTAAAAACAACTTTTATTTGTATTGTATTATTCATTAACATTAAAAAACTCAGCTAATCTGCTACATCAGGACAGAGTGGGAGAGGTTTGATCTGATTTTCCTTAACGCAACTGTATCACTTATTATAAATTATGCATACTGCATACACTGTTTACTCCTGGTCAATACTCTGTACATTCATCCCATTCTCCTGTATTTAATATCTAATATTTAAATTTTTAATCTGTAGCTGCTCCTCTCGCCAGAATATATTTTATATTTTCAGTTTTTATTTTATATCTTACATGTTTCTTCTATTGTAAATTCTTCTTTTTATATTATTTAGGACCTGTTATTTTTGTGTATATTTTATATCTGTATATTTTTAACTGCTACGCACCATAACAACACCAAGTCAAATTCCTCGTATGTAATCTGATTACCTACTTGTCAATAAAACTGATTCTGATTCTGATTGACAGTGACCAAACAACCCCACAACTGCAATCATTATGATTCAGATGTTGTTAAATCCCAATTTGGTGCGTGTAAGTATGTGACATTTCCTTCTTCTAACTGAGCCTCGCTCGCTTCAAACCAGCAAGAGGAATACAGACAGAAACACAAATACTGAAATCTCTCATGTGAAACAACCAAAACTGTTCTAACTTTGGCAGAAAATAACGTGTTCATAAATTAGTTGTGCTTTTTTTAACAGCAGCACCAGAGTGGACTGTTTACAGAACAAGTTCATATGACAGATTGAAATAAGATCTAAGATCATTGAGGAATGAAGTGTTGTAAAATACACACCCCAAGGAATAAAAGACACAAGACAAGAACATAATGAATTTCACTGAAAGGATCAGGCAATAAAAACTGGCTAAGCTGACTGACTCTTAAAGAATATACCAGCATTAGTCTTCTGATAGAGACAGTCCACCTCACCTGTCTGTTCTCTAAACGTCAGCGTCACACCCACAGCCAAGCAGCCATTTGGGACATTATCAACTGACAGGTAAGTGTGAGGAGATAAGGGCTGGGTTTCAATGGCCAGACCTGAACTTTGCTCCCTGTGAAAGTTTCAGAGCTACAGGTGGAGTCCTGCTGCTCACCTGCTGTTTCAGGAAATTAAGCTTTGATCCATTCCACACACCGCCATCACACAGTAAGTTTGTTTAACTGGAGATGCTGTTACTTCTGAAGATTACTTAGTTTTGAATGCAGAGATTTTGATCCACTGAAATTATTTTATAAAAGTTGTGCGTGTTTTGATATCAACGCCAACGCCTATGGAAAAGCTATGAAAGCGAAATGATCGCACGTACCACATAAAAACAGCTTGGGTTTGTAGTGACGAAGCAACAAAAACAGAAGGCATAAAAATGGTGTAATAGAGACTTAACTCATTGTATTTATTTTGTGTGAATGAATTTTGAACAGAGAAATACAGGCTGAGAGACAGTTTCTGTCACTTTCACTGACATTACCGCCAAAATCAAAGGCCAACTGATTATTCTTCTTCCTGCTTTGACATGGACAAGTTCATTCAAATCAAGATATGAGCTTACAAATATGTAATTTTGTTTTTTAAGGAGGGATTTTCACTCACCAACCAAATGCATAGGAGCCTCTTTTAGATGTTTTAGAGGACAATGAATTATTTGCAAATTCTCACAGCTATCCTTTCCTCATCTTTCAGGATAACAACACTAGCATGACTGTTTCCTGAAAACATGGCCAACCTCTTCCACATCTGTTTATTGCTGTGTGCAACTGGAGGTCAGTATTTTTTTTATAAATAATGATATAAAGTGGATTAGATTTAGATTAGATTAGATTTTGAGATATAACAGGATGCTAGATAAAGTTAACTGTGCAAAAGAGTTATATCTGTCTGGATTCAAGCAATTTAGTCCAAATTTTTACTGAATTGTAGCTTAATGTCTACACAATGTTTATGAACATTAAATGACGGTCTATATAATATATTACCTTTGCGATGCTGTAATAACAGCAGTTTCAAAAGCTCTGAGAGGCACTTGTAAATGGTCGATTAAATGTTAATGATCCCTCCAGGGAAATTAAATAAAGCATATAAATCATCTGAACCAACAACTACAAGGAAATCCAACTGTGAATACAACAGTATCAGCTGACTTTTTTGTCTTCTGACTTTTCTGTCGACTACTACTAATATGATAATCTGATCAGATTTTTAAATGGAATATTACTTTACAAATCAAGTCAGTACCACAGGGTGATGCTCTTCATTATCAGGGAGAGTACATGAGTAACACTCTGAAATACAACAGCAGGTCTAACAAGTTTTTGTATTATTACAGTTGTTAATTGTTACCCTTGGTGCTGTCTTGAAGAAAAAAAAACTGTTGCAAATCTAATCAGTCATTCTCATCAAAATGTAAACAGTCTTGCTCATTCCAGACACCAGTAACTGAATGAACGAGAAGAACGTTTGGCACAAATGTCCTTTTGCTTACTCTTATAGGATGCAACAATAACAACAAACCATCCAGGGAACCATTCACGAACTCTGCCTCAACTTTAGTCCTCAACATGTGAAGGATCAGTCCAGATTAATGCTCTGTTTGAGTTTCAGTCTTGTTACAAACCAACCAATGTCCTTTGAAACGTTTACGTACCTTGAGCAAACTCAAACATGTCTCGAGCACTGATTTGAGCAAAGATTGTTGCAGTCCTTCTTATTGTGCTGAATCAAGTAGAAAAGTTCAGCCAAAGTTGACTAACAGATATAAATCAGTGACACCTAACACATTTAAAAAAAAACTTTTTTATTTTATTTATCATGTTGTGGCCTCACTTTTGCAGTGATGTGAATACCTGAAATGTGTTGCCTATCACACAAAAATCTATAGTAGCCTATTGAAAGTCAACAGCAATTCAATTGTATATATGTATACTGTATATATATTTACTGTATAAAATTTCAGAATGTTGAAAACTTTTACAAATTCACTGAGCCTAAAGTGAGCACAGAGTATATTGCTTATATTTTGTGACTAACAATAAAAAAAAAAAAAAAATTAAAAAATCACACAACCAACCATATTATTCCAACAAATACAGTAGACCCAGCTTCATTATTTCTTCAGTCTATTCCACCACTTACAAAAAAAATACAAAAGGCATTAATAATCATGAGTTGAATATTTTAAAACAACTATTAATCTGTATGTTTTGAGAAACCTAATATACACATAATACTCACCAGTAAACCATTAAAAAAATATTCATGCTATTCACTATCATCAATTTCTAACAAATTGCATAATTACAGCATGACAATATATACAGATCATATAGGCTACTGTATATGTACTGTATTTTTTTTTCTCCCAGTCAGTAAAACTTTGGTATCTCTGTGTATTAGGATTTTGTTCAGTGGTGTCAGACAAGTTCCAGCTGGAGCCTCTGAATGCCACGGTGCTACAAGGCTCTGATGTCCGATTCAACACCACTGTACAGGGGAAATGGAATTCCATGACATGGAACGTCCAAGGTCTTCTGGTCCTCATTTTCCTTGCAACCAACAACATATCCTCATCAGGACACTATTCTGCCACATTCTGCTCTGATGGGGACACCAGCTGTGTGGAGTTCACTATCCATAACGCCACCCGCAGACAGTCTGGGCCGGTCATCTGCTTTGTGGAGGGGGAATATGGATCAAAGACTGCACACCTCCACGTACAAGGTGGGGTCATTAACATCCATCAGACTGTACCTATATGTTGACTATGGGCAGGGCGGTGTGCAGTATTTTGAGAGATAGGTGTTGTTTTGTAACTGTGTTGACCTCACTGTAGATGCACAGAAAAGGAGGTTCCCTTCAGTAGCTCAGTGATGCTGAGCTGTATGTATTCTGCCCAACCCAGACACCATCCTATTCTTTGTGCTCATTAAAAAACAGCTCAATATTCCTACATTCACGTCATAAAAAAAGCTCTCTGTACAGTTGTGAGGGAGGTGTAGTGACTGGGATGTACTCTGGAGGGCAGCAGTGAGCTCCATGAGTGTGTCTGCTCAGCAGCCTCTAGCAAGAACATCAGATGACAATGAGACTGAGTTCTCTGTTGTAACATTTTGCTCAACAGCAGGAATTTAATATTTTCAAAAAGGTGACCAAAAAAGATTTAAAGCCAGAATAACACGAAAAAAAAAAGAAAAAACTATTTTCACCTTGATAGCTGGTAGGGGAGAGTGGGGTAAGATGAGCCAATTTTTTACAATATGTTGTCCTCTGGGTAAGGAAAAATGAGACAGAAGTAGAATGAAAACATCTACCTTTATTTCAGGATGTCTCCTATCAAATGAAATTGTAAGAATGCATCTATGACAAAGAGGCCTGAAAATATGACTTCTCAAACAAAGTGTTCCTGTGGCTCAACTAGCCCCAGTTTTGGGGTAAGTTGATCTAAATGAGTGGGTAAGTTGAGCCATCTGGGGGTAAAATGACCACCTCACTTTTTAAGACCATTGAAACAACTATTCAACCTTCCATTCATCAAAGTTGCAGGGAAATATGAATTGTTGCTCCCTCCTTGCAGTTCCTCCAGCCTTTAGAGACTAAAGTAGCTTCTTCAAAACATCACTTAGTGGGAAAGATGCCTCATCATTTTTCTTGAATGCAGCATGTGGTGCCAGCCACTTTGAAGGCTGAAGCCTTTTCCAGAGATGCATACGACAGGAAAGACGGTGGTGTGCCATAAAATTCTTGAACCAATCTAGACCTAAAAAGTAAGCTATAATTCATTCTATCATGGTGCTGTATTAAACTACACAAGATAAATTAGTCTATGCTGACCTAATGAATCATGTAATTTCCTGCACACCCTACCTGCTGAACCATTTTCTTTCCAGTTGTGGGGGACAGGAATGTGTTTCTTTTTGCCAATTCCAATACCAGTTCACATCATTTCTTTGGAGTAAGGCCATGGAACTGGTCAGCTAGCTTTTTGACACGGTCTGCAAGCGCCTTTTGTACCTCCTCTGCGAGGACTTTGCTTCAGCTGTTCCACTGCATTCTACTGTTTTTACTTCCTTTACCTCCTTTTTTATGACCTGTAACTACAACTGTCTTTTGCCACTAATCTGATGGATTTTCCATTCATGACATCATTGGCTGCTCTCTCCATCTCTTCAAGGTGTGTTGAGTCCCAGTTGGTTTTTCTCATGTAGGTTCCTGGAGTTATAGCCTTTTCTACAATGTTTAATTTGAACCACTGGCTCAATTTACCCCATAGCCTTTGGCTCACTTTGCCCCATAGCCACCATTTTGGAAAAACGGCCTAGCTTAGCAATTCAAGCTAATCTTTAACTAAGTGATTCACACAGTGGTTCACATGTCAGCAAATCACTGACAGTTTTATACATAAACAGTTTTTGACTTGGATAAACTTGGACATAACAGTCATTATACCTGACATGAAGAAAATGTACTTTGACCAGCAAATCTGTTTTCTGTGTGAAAAAAATATTTACCACTTCTCTCATGTACTTCTCTCCATCACAGCGAGATAGACATGATGGGTGCTTCCCGAATTTATGGTCACATGACAAAACATAGTTGTACATAGTACGTACATAGTTGTCTGGATACAGGGGGTGGGTCAACTTGCCCAGTGGCTCATCTTTCCCTACTCTTCCCTACGACTTTCACACTAAACTCTTTAAATGTGCTTGCACGTACACACAAGATCATACACACTTGCTTGTCTGACATCCACTCCTTGTAGCACGATGCTAGATAACCAGTTAGGGCTCATTATCTCCCCATCACCTTAAAAGGAGAGCTGTGTCACATGGAGAAACTATATTCATTTCAGTCAGTGATTTTCATCCATACTGAAACAAGCTGTGGAAATACGAGGGGAAACATTTTATGGGGGCGTCTTTGAGTATGGGATGTGTGGACAACTTCCAGCTTATGTGTGTGTTCAGATTGTCTGAATATAATGACTTTTTGTTCAGGGAGGAAAAGAGTAACTGTACTGTAATTGCCTCTATAAAGGTGGAAGTAGTTTCCTTGGAGGGTAAGGGCAGCCTAATAAAACTTTTAGAGGCCATATCACAGAACTGTAATTCAAACAGGGGAACAAAATAAAACAACATGCATACAACAACTTTTTCAACTATTTCATTATTATAAATGCAGCCACAGAAATTAGTATCTGTCACCCTTTAAAGGTATTATAATTATCAATAATGTGTTTTTTAAAGTGTATGAGGTGACTGAAAAACCTCCAAATTACTGCATATGCTGTATGGGAAAAAATCACCAAGAAGTATTTGAAAAACAAGTTGACAGACCAACTAAGAAACTAACATTGCTTCATCTTTCTGTTTTTTTGTATATTCAAATGAGTTTACTTTTGGAGAAAGCAAAGAAAACAGTAGTTACCCTCAAGTCCGCCTTCCTCCAGCTCAGTGTTAGACATCCAGCTGTACTCTGATGCAGCTCCCTCCATTGGATTCGGCGGTTACTATGGTGGTAGATGGTTTGCCTCGGATTGGCCACCAGAACTGTCCTTGCTCTGGCCCTCCACGAGTTGTACCACATGGTCATCGCTGCCCATTTTTGGGGGGCATGAGTGGTCCAAACAGTTATCCTTGTCCACTCAACCTCACCACTGTCAATATCATAAACAAAGGTTGCTCACAATTGCTAGATATCACGAAGTTCATCCGCAGACTGACCCTAATGTCAGTCCAACGCTAATTCATCATCTGCACCACCAATGTTCCAGGCTTCAAAATTCCGCTGACTCCCTATCCCATTTCTCATTTCATAAACTAAACCCTTGGCAACCATAAAAAGTCTTGCTCCTAAAATTCTTTCGCCATACTATTGGTGCTGTTTCAAACATTCTATACAGCACCCTTTCCATCCATTGACATCATAACATTAACCAGCTCCATCACTTATGCCCACTTGGTTCTCCAAATCAGAACATCCACTTTCCAAGTGTACCTGAGCAGTATGATACTACTTTGTCAAACCGCTTTCTGGAGCTCCAGCCCCTTCCATTTCTCACCCCCACATCAACATGTCAATCAAAGGCTTAAGAGAGACAGAACCTCAGCTAACACCAAAACATCTACTCCTGACAGCAGACCTCCTCACCCATCATATCCAAATCCTCCGTGCAGGATATTTATCCCCCTCCATCGACTCAACCCTTGAATCTATGTTCCTACTAGCATACTTCATTTTTTACAATGCTCAGAATTCATCACCACTTCATCCACCTATGACCCATCACATCATGCTAGCCTCTGCCCACTCCCCGGACATCCTCAGATTTAACCTCAACGAATATTTCTCACCCCATTTTCTCTTCCATTTTATCTGAGCCCTTTCGAACCCATTCAAACATGAGACTAGCTCACCATGTTTCTCCTCAAGACCCACTCTTCACCACCAAATCCGGCAGAGTAGATACACGCTTCTGGTTCCACCACCATCTCCGCCAAGTTCTGTCCAAGTCAGGAATTTTGCCCAAATTATACTCTGGTCACTCCTTCTGCATAGGACCCGCCTCAACCGCTTCCAGACAAGGAATCCCAGAACACACAATCAAATCCTCGGCCACTGGTCTCCCCAAGCCTACCATAGCTATATCGATAGCCACCTCAGTGAGCCCATTCCCACCTGGTCCAGTGAAGTCAACTTTGGGGGATGATGAAGCTGAAAAGCTCATTGAGACGTGCTCCCACCCTGAGTCTTGACCCCTGGGTTCCTAGATGCTCCAGCCATGACTCAAGTCCAATTGGCCCCTTTCATCCCCATCCAATCGACCCCTTTTCATCCCTCGCCTCCATCCCCTATCATCCCACCATGCATGGGATGGGACCTGTTCATCCCCCCGGCTATCGACCCTCTTCGTCCCTCTCCTATACCCCAATCATCCCTCTGCAATCGACATTCATCCAATTCTGTCAGACCTAATAAACTACTCTCTAGATACCACACAAATGGCATGGTCTTTGTTAGTGAAACAACAATACTATACAATAAAACTTACTGTACTATATGTCAGTGTTTATATGTGTTACACCTTATAAAACCATCTGTCATGGACTAAAATCTTCAAAATCCTCAAGGAGCCCCTTCTCCTCTGATGAGTCTGTTTTAAACATTTAAATAGTATCAAGAATCAATCATCAGAGATATGATCATTGATATGTAAATGTGTTGTTGGACTCAGCAGTTAACCACAACTTATGGTGTGGTGAATATGTAATATATGACTGCAGGGTTGCGTAATGTTTTGCAAACACTGGCTAATAAATGTTCTAGAAGTGGGACATGTTTTGACATCAGATGTTCAGAAATGGAGATGTGGCTGCGGTGGCCTGAGAGAAACTCTCTAAAACAAATGTTTTAGAATTACTCCTCCTAAAACAATAAGGGACATTTCCCTGTGACAGCTCATCTCTGACCTCCATTCATCTGCAGGTTTGGCCTCTAGCTGGATCAGTCATTAGAAACATTGAGTTCATCCCCAAAAACTACTTGTCTCTGTGAGGCAGTTTTACAATTAACCAGCCTCAAACTATGCCCTTACACAGCAGTATAAAGTAAACAGCAATACTCTGTGCATGTCTACTTCCCTCCATGTACATAATTGAGAGCTGCATCTCCATCTCATGCTGCTGTTTAGGACCTCTATCATTACAGACATTACAGACATGTAATGATGGAGTAAAACCTGCATGTAGCAAAACCTGCAGCCAAAGCTAATAAATCCACTTAATAGACCTGTCAGTTGAGTACACTGATTGCTTTTCTGCAAGGGGATGTTAATGAGGGACACTGACAGTGAGCAAACACTGTTTAACAGCAAATGAAAGAAGGTTTCATATAAAAAGAATATAGGTTTTATGAAATTGGACCATTGTTTTACTTAATGTCAGGAATACTGACAATAACATTCTAGCACACAATTTATAAAATGTAAAAATACATTATCATTAGCCATGCAGCAGCCATGCACGCTGCACAGTCATATTTAGCTTTGCATTTTTCACTTTTCATGGAGTACTGTGATAGTTCAGTACTCCATGAATTACACTCAGCACTGAAGCTGCGCTATCCTTTGCTGATTGGCATCAGTTGCTTTATTCATGCTTTCACCACTGGCTCATTCATCAGCTGATTGGCTACCAGGTGATGAGTAATGTCCAATCACATTAATGCGGGTACACATGGTGTCCTTGATAGACCTAATAAGTTTCACTCAGTACTCAGCTGACACCTTCATGCCAACTCGTTTGCTGCTATAGCTCCTTCGACCTAATCTTCTCTTAATGTGCTATGTTTTCAGTATTGCTAATTTATTAATGTACTATACCTGTATGTAGTGTATGTGTTGGGTTTCATTCTTTGAGTCAAATCTTCATTGCTGTTCAGATTCTTTGAGTGCTCCCTCTAAGAGCAGAGTCCTTTTCTGCCAAATCTAATCACATAATTATTTGCTATAAATTTGATGTCAATTTGACATATCTTTGACTGTATTAAAGGATAAATCCTTTATTTTTGTTATTGTCAATAAATCCCATGAAAAGAGCAAAACCAACAATGCATTAGCCCATCTCAAAATATTTTTGTCTACCTCAGCCTGTCTGTGCCACTCAGCTCTAAGCTCACTGGTTCATAATGAAGACATAAATATCACAAATATATACTTTCATTTTTAAAAAAAAGGCTAAATGAACATCTTGGCACTGTTTTTAGACAAGGTTACTCAAACAGGAGTATAGTGCATCTGTTGGGGACTGTTTTCAGTGTGGATTTGGTGCTGTAGCAGTCCCAGTGTTATGGGTGGGCCTTGGGGGGCCTGGCCTGCCCATACAGGAATTTGGTCCTTCCAGGACAAATCAGCATCAATGCCGTTTTAATGCACGGGCTTATCGGGGCTCAAGTTCACAGGGAGGAAAAAAAACTCTCATTTCTACGTTTTTTTGTCCATTTATGGTGTCTGGATTTAGAGCGACATGTAGGAAGACACATGTAGGTGTCCTCCTAAAAGTCTTAAATTATTGTATGTTCAACACAGTATATATTTGTCTCGTCCTGGTTAATTGATTAAATATGGGTCAGTTTCCGATTGAAGATAACAGTATAAAATCACAAGATAGACTATAGCTACACTGCCAATTTATAGGCTACGTTTTGTTTCCCACATTTTAAGAAAAGCTACGAGGTAATCAGTAATGCTTCTTGCTGAGCACAGTTTAAGTTATGTAAATGGTAGGTGTAGAGAATAAACACATTGATTGATTGATTAAAATAAAATTGATAAGGCTTTTAGGAGCTTTAAAAGTTGCCAATTACCACAGTCACTTAAACACCGGTCTGTACCTTTGGTGACGCAGTTTCTTTATCGTATATGTATGCTTCACTATGGGCTAATACTTTTATTTGGTGCTGCAATAGTCATAAAAAAATTAAACTGCGGTCATGAGTGATTGTTGATGCATTATTGTATGCAAATGGTGTGCAAAAAAGCATGGCTGATGTCTGTGCAGGTTGGATGGGTGGATGGTGGTTGAGTCGTGATGGTACTGGGGGTAGGGGGGGTGGGCGCTGCCCATAGAAACCAAATGCCCAGCCAGTTATTTTCCTCTGGTGTTGGGACTGTGCTGTAGTGAGTATTTATGGCAGCAGGATAGTGTTTGTGGAATTGACTACGATGACCATGTTGGAACATGTCATCCAGTGCAACTATGTGGATAATTGTTATGTTTTCCGTAGTTTTTGGACAACAATGGAGCTCTACGGCACAGAGGAATAAGATATATCAGGCTTTGATACACATACAATACCTGTTAGTAGATCAAATCATTGTTGGTTCTGGTCTTTTCATTGGATTTGCTAACAGTAAGAAAAATATAGAATATCACAAGACATATGCTTTAAACTGCTAGACTTTGCTATTTAGATTTAAACTTTTAGGTTGTTTTTTTTTTGGCAATCACTCATCATTCTATGACTAAGCTGACCACTGGGTCAAAATCCTAACAACATAGTGTATAATCTTTACTTAACCCTTCTTCTACCCCTGTCTCTCAGAGAGTGGTGAAGTCAACATCATGGAAGGGAACGTGACAGTGGAACAGGACCAGCAGGTAGAGTTTCAGTGTGTAACAACTGCTTGGTCCCCCATACCTACTGTCAGCTGGACCCGAAATGGTCAAACTGTGAACAGCAGCCTGTACAACACCACCAGCAAGGTTCATGGAGAATCTTTCAACACCACCAGTGTCCTGAAGTTCCAGGCGGTCAGCAACACCACATTGGAGTGTCTGGCGACTGTGCCAGCACTAAAAAACCCAAAATCCAGCTCTGTCTACGTGGTGGTTGGTAATAAGATCTTCCATGTGATTTCTTTGATGCCTTTTTACTGCATGAATGTACTTTTGTCAATTGCAAAGTCTTAAAAATGTCTGAATTGTACTAACAGCCCTTCTCTACACATGATATTAAGGTATGACCTGGGTGATTGGAAAATAATCTGATAAAATCAAGTTTTAATTGAATAAAAAATCCATTCTACATGCACTGTATGGCAATCACATTAACAGCAATAACCCTGAGTGTAAGGTTTCAACCAGGAGGTGCACACATATGGATAACATACAGTACTGTCTGCAGCAATGTGGAATTTGCAGGGGAAAGAGAAAGAGAATTCTGATGTGTATGCAATGAGTTATGGTGAGTCAGAGAAGCATTTTGCAATCATAATCTTTTGGGTCTCTGGGTCTTCCTCTCTTTTCTCTGGTCTTTCCTCCTACAACAGTGCCTAAGCCTCCTGACTGGACCGTGCTAATTGCTGTGGTTGTCTCCATTGGAGGTTTTGCTCTGCTGGTTTTGCTCATCCTCGGAATCATCTTCTGCTGCAAACGCAGGAAAGAAAAACGTAAGGCCCTCATTATATTAATTAACACAACTTACACCATACTGTATGTCCAAAATCACAAATGTCAGGGTAGTAACCTTTGTCTGAGGGCAGGATGTGCTGGAAAATAACAAATCAAAAGCAAGACACCCTTTTTAAACAGATGACAAGAAGCAGAAGAACTCACTGCTTATTTCTTCAACATGATATACTTTTGCAAACTGAAACAGCTTTGAGAGTTTGAGAGCAGCTTAACTCACAGTTGCTTTTTATAACAGTAATTACTTGGTAGATTAATTTATAGTCTGTCCTGACAGAAGAGTGAAGGGTCCTCCTTAGCAAATTAATATTCATGTCACATTTACATGATATAACAAGTGTTATATTACTATCTTACTAACCAATTTATTTTATCTTCCATTTCAGAACCCAACTACCAAGATGAAATGAGGTAATATTCCACCAAAACTATAAATATTTTGTATTTTTGTACTTCTACATGTTTGTACATACGGTAAACTGGTGTGCTCTCTTACATGTTTGAGTGTAGCAGGAGAGTGAGGACACAGAGTCAGTTAAGTGGTGTCAATCCAGCTGGACAGAGACAGGGTCAAGTGAACACAGGATATGTGACAGACAGTCATGTAACAAGAACAAGTAAGACTGATGAGTGCACGTACACAAACACACACAAGTTTTTCATCAAAATCTTTTACAAAATGTCACTCTACATACCATATTATATTTATATCATTATCATTATCCACTTGTGACACAATGAAGTCAAACCTCTCTTCTTTGTTCACAGGTGTTGCTCCCAGTGAACTCACTGACAGTGGCTTTTGTCAGGCAAATGGCTCTAATATTTTAGAGGTAGGTTGTGATGTTGTTCAGTAGTACACAATGATAATCAGTAGAAAATGTTTGCATGCAGCAGTGTGCAGAGATCATTTTAGGGGGCGAGGAGAAAGGCACCTTTGTGAGACATGGCATTTAGAGGACAGCACAATGGTGGGGAGGAAACAAACAGCATAGATACAGTATGTCACAACTGTCTTCTTCAGTGTCTTTTTTGGCTACATTGGTATATTTTTGGATGTTTTGTCTTTACTAAGTCTGTAGCCATGCTAGTGGCTCTGTGAGGCTGTACTCTTCACAGAGGTGCTTTGAGTTAAATACTGAAGTCAGCATGCTAACACACTCACAATGACAATGCTGATGTTTAGCAGGTATAATGTTTACCATGGTAACCTTCTTAATTTAGCATGCTATCGTAATCTAATGACCACTAAGCAGTAAAGTACTAAAGAAAAGTACAGCTGAGGCTGATGGGAATGTCATTAGATTTACAGATTTATTTGCACATAAATCAAAGTAACGGACAAATTAAAATTTCGACCTGATGATGGCACTAGATGAAAAAGTCAGGAGATCACCAAAGTGATTACAAATCATCCTGAGGGGGCATAAATGTGTCTACAACATGTCATGGCAATCCATCCAATAATTATTGAGACATTTTACTTGATAAAACCTGCTGGTGAGAGGAAAAGTCAGGGAATTACCAAAATCACTGCAATTTATCATCTGGACACTGTGGATATCTGCACCAAAGACAAAAAGGGTTGTAAAGTTCACCTGTAAATTGTGTCTCTGTTTGCATGCCAGTTATTTACCATGCACTATGATGAAGAATCCATGATGCATCGTCTGCACTGTTCCATGCTGCTATGCCTATACTGCCAAATTCCATACGTAACCCCCAGTAAATCAAGCTTTGAGAGAACGCACAATTGGCATACAATATGCACTCATAAAGTCAAACATGCTTGCAAGATTAAATCAAAATGTCATCATTCCTCTAAGCCGATATGCTTCTACATGCCTGAGAAGTGGTGATTTATATAAATCACTTGGCATGGCTCTTACAAATGAAACAAAAAAATAACCAGCCATGTGAATTTATCAACTTTATAAAGACACTAATCATTGTACCTGTCATTTATCATCCTGGGTTTGCAGAATTATCCAATACTGATGTTTTCTTTTAGAGAGTGGGCTGCATTTATCAGGCATGGTACATATGGATAATTCATTGCTTGGTCATTCAATTAATTTAAATAATGAACAAACATAAACAAATATATTATTCAAGTCCACAATTACAGCCTAGTAATTGGAATAATAATTCCAAGCAATATAGTTACATTGTTTATGTAACTGTGTTATATAATTTATGTTTTAAAATAACAGGGAGGGAAAGGCTGGTAAAATATGAGTCTACACTGTTAACTGCACATCTCAGCTATTTTTGAGAAGCAAATTAGATACTTTATTAATGTGAAATTTGTTTTGCTTTTGACTTTTAGATACCTGATACTGTGAACAGTAACCAGGTAGGAAATGGCTACAATAGTGCCTACAACACTTTGGATGAATCAGGCCTCAGGAAACACAGACATGTCACCATTGTGTAAGGACAGCAGACCAAGATGTCTACAGATGTTGATGATTTTTAGGACAAACCTGCACAGCACCTTGAAGCCTGACTTTACTGCCACGTTTTCTGAATCTGAAGATTTGAGAAAGGTGGAAAGGAGGACTGAATCTGCTCAGACCAAAGACTGATGTACTCAAGTATAGTTGAGACTGTTGCCAGCAGAGGAAACCCTGCAGAACATGCAAATGCATTGTTCATTACTTGTACAAAGCAAATATCTGCTGGGTGGAAACTTTAATACAATTATAGAAATGTGTATGTATTGAAAACAGATTTATATTTCACAACAACTGTATATTATTTATAAATGGATGTTTCTTAAATTGAAAGTTCTGCAGTAAAGA
This sequence comes from Scomberomorus guttatus, assembly GCA_038419695.1. Classification (NCBI taxonomy): domain Eukaryota; kingdom Metazoa; phylum Chordata; class Actinopteri; order Scombriformes; family Scombridae; genus Scomberomorus; species Scomberomorus guttatus. The sequence continues at coordinate 5,899,682 of CM076460.1, read as the reverse complement.
CGCAGTAGCAGCACTATGACAGACCAAATGAATGCAAATGATGAAACAGAGGCTATATTTTTTGTTGATTAACTGTGTTTATACTAAGCCATATATTTTTATTGAGGCATTATGTAATCCAAATTCAATATTCAAAAAGGACCAGATTGAACTTCCTTTGTTCTCCAACATCTGTAAATGTCTTATAATTAAATCCTCAAATTTAATTCTTACATGACTGTTCTCTGATCAGCAGCCTATTTTTGAAACATAATGAAATAATCACTTCTACTAAACAACAAACCCTTTTGTGTACATATATAGCAATAAACATGCAAGTGTTTGAAATAGTCACCATGACGAACATTTCATATATGTATATTGTTAGCCAGTCTTACGGCCAAAATACACCGGACATGGACGCGGCGTGACACATCTGTGGCAGCACGGCCGCAGCAGAGCGCGTGCATTATAATCAACGCAGGCTCATCTCTATTACTATGTGACTGATCTATTTTTTTTTCTCTATGCGTGGCTACGCGGCCCTCCAACAGGTAAAAACTACATAGAACTGTGTAAAAAACGAGTACAAACTGTTTAAAAATATTAATTATTAAAAATTAATATAAATAACTCATTGTACCAGAGGCAGTGCAACCTTGTGTGTGTGTTTTTTTACATTGCACATTAAAATAAATCAATAGACACCAAAATAATTTTTTACTACTATTTTCTACTGAAATACACTCCATCCTACAATACAGTGCTATACATACCAATATTTATATGATATATTTATGTGTACTTACATTTCTTGTGAATTATTGGATTATTTTACTCTCCAGGACTCAAAATATTCAAATAACATGAATAAAAAATTGGTAGTCAGAACTGGAAGATTTATGCAGTAGGTGAGGAGGGGTCGCACTGAAGACGTTGCTTCAGTTTAAGTGGTCACAAGCCAAAAAGGTTTGGAATCACTGCTGTAGGACACTGTATATCCTTCAATATACTGTAATATACCTCTGTAGCTCAGATTCAGTCTGGCCAGTGAGCATGGTTTGTGCACTGCTGAGCCAACTGAACTCAAATGAGCTTTTAGAGGAAACACATTAAGCTGGACTTGTTGGCCAGGATGCACCAGCAGGGACCAGACTCAGCCTGGGTGAGCTTTAATATCAGATACAATCCAGTGATTGCATCCGTCACCGTTGATGTTCACAGTGCTGTGGCAGAGTTGCACATTATCAGCCCTGGCTAATTAGCAGTTTAATTAAATTCATGATTGGATTTAATGTGACTCTTTTTCAAGTAGCTGCTACAAATCTGAGGAAGGATATGGAGGATCAGGGTGGTTATACGTTTGTGAATGAATGCCTTAGCCTACACAAGTTGTAGCAGTCTTGAGGCTTTGACCAATCAGCAATAAACAGTGCAAACTTCACTACACCTCTACAGATCTAGGAACCTCCTGACAAAATTCAGAGTCATGAATTTCCTCGGTTACTGAAAAGTTCCTGCAGTGGAAAAGTCCCATCTTTCTGGGTGGGTTTACCAAAGGACATGTCTTTTCTTGGGGAAGATTGGGTTCAACAGTGGTCCTTGAGTGGATCCTAAAATGATCCTTTTGAAATAAGGATCAATTTAATTCATTATAATTTTATTCATGAGAAGTTATCCAAATTAGACTATGAACAGTATAAGAATGACGATAAAGAAAATGAGACAAATCAACAGAAACATCACCGGTTTACTTAAACCTGCAATGGTAGATTTTTTGGCCACTTGGGGGCAGCAAAAAAAGGCTGCAAACACAACATTGATATATTACCACTTGATACATTTGTGGCTAACTAGCAAATAGTTGCTTATTTACACATTCAACAGATATGGAGCAACTATAGCATAGTCATGTTTCTGTCCACCAGCTGAATGTAAGTCCAATATTCCCTTCTCCTTTAGCTCTTTAAATGGCATCCTCCAAGGGAAAAATCTAGTTCTTTAGCTACTACACTGGAGATCAAAATTAGAGAACAATTTATAAACAACAGATTTTTTCTAAAGTAATGTCATCTTCACTGCTCAACAGTTGAAGGACTTTTTGCCGTGTCTATACCATGCTACTAGAACACTTTTTCCACAAAATAACTAAGGCATTTCAACAAAAAACATTATTTTGCAGAAAACACACTGATCAAAATTAGAGAACAACAATGACTGTAGCATGGAAAAAGATTACAACTAAATTTTCTGAAGGTTACAACAGTCAGCAATTAGTAGGAAGTGTTCAGGCCTCTGCTCTGAATGACTTCAGCACATCTGCAGCCACAGGACAGCACTAGTCTCTCACACTGCTCTGGTGTTATTTTGGTCCACTTCTCCTCCACAGTTCAGTGACTGTAGTGGGTTTCTTGGCCATAACTTTGTCGCCAAGGATTTTCCAGAGGTTCTCTATTGGGTTGAGATCAGGACTCTGGGCAGACCATGTCATTATTTCAATGTTTTCAGTTTCAAGGAACTGCTTTACCCGTTTTGCTGTGTGACATGGAGCGTTGTCCTGCATGAACACTGCGGGCTGATTGGGTGATGAACGCAGGGAAGGAACCATATGTTGTTGAAGAAGGTTCTGATAAACATTTGCATTCACTTTGCCATGTAGCTGTATAAGAGGCCCAACTCCTGCTGAAGAAAACATGCCCCAAACCATGACACTTCCTCCTCCACCTTTCACTGACTTCTTTACACACTTTGGGTTCAGTCTTTCTCCAGTTTGTCGAACATAATATTTCCCATCGGACCCAAATAAATTAAACTTGCTTTCATCACTGAAGTGAACTTTGGACCAGTTCTCCTCTGTCCACACAACATGCTCCTCAGCAAAGCTTAGTCTAGCCTTTTGATTCTTTCTGCTAATAAGAGGTTTGGTCACTGCAGAGTGGGCTTTCAGTCCAAATGCTCTTAAACGTCGAGACACTGTATGACGAGACAGATCCTTACCCTGTTCAGCGCTGAACTGGTGAGCAATTCCAGCTGCAGTGTGGAAACGATTGCTCATTGAGATCCTCCGCAGTATCCTGTCCTCTCTTGTATTTGTCTTCCGTGGACGACCAGCCTTCTTGGGGGACTTGAATGAGTTTGTGATGTTGTAAAGATTCAATATTCTTGAAATTACAGATTTGGAACAACCAACTTGTCTTGCTATGGCTGATAGGGTCATCCCTTTGGCCTTCATCTGGACAACCTGCTGCCGGAGGCTTTCAGTCACTTTAGAACGGCCCAAAATCTTGCAGAGTCAATGAAACTGGAAGTTAGGCTGCCAGTTAAATAGGGGTTGACAGATAATCAAGGAAATTAGCACCAGGTGCCAGATTAACACCAATAACTGGGAGGTATCTGAAAGTGTTCTCTAATTTTGATCAGTGTGTTTTCTGCAAAATAATGTTTTTTGTTGTAAATGCCTTAGTTATTTTGTGGAAAAAGTGTTCTAGTAGCATGGTATAGACACAACAAAAAGTCCTTCAACTGTTGAGCAGTGAAGATGACTCTACTTCAGAAAAAATCTGTTGTTTATAAATTGTTCTCTAATTTTGATCTCCAGTGTCTTTGTGCCATCTGGTGCACAACAGGTAGTGTATGGTGGGCTTATGGCCTGCAAAAAATGTTGATAAACCCACCGCAACCCTAACCCTATGCCTGCTGCATCTGGAGATGAGCTGATGAGAAAGACTGAACCAAGGCCAGGCAAGGCAAGTTTATTTGTATAGCACACAACAACAAGGCAATTCAAAGTGCTTTACATAGAGCATAAGACAGAATATAAAAGCAACACAAGTCAATATAAAGAGACATTTAAATACAATTAAACAGTGTTAAAGTTGGAAATAAAAAATAAGCTAAAATAGAATAAGACATAAAACAGGAGAATAAAAATTACAGTGTAATGTACGATATTGACCCTCAAATTTGGTTTAATAAAAGGCAGTGGCAAACAGAAACAAGTCTTCAGCTGTGATTTAAAAGAAGAGTTGCAGCAAACCTGCAGTTTTCTGGGAGTTTGTTCCAGAAATGTGGAGCATAAAAACTGAACACGGCTTTGTTTAGTTTTGACTCTGGGAACAGAAAGCAGACCTGTCCCAGACGACCTGAGAGGTCTAGATGGTTCATAATGTAGCGGCAGATCAGAAATGTATTTCGGCCCTAAACCATTCAGTGCTTTAAGCCAGTGTAAAGATCTGAGAACTGGAGTGATATGATCCACTTTCTTAGTCTTAGTGAGGACTCAAGCAGCAGCGTTCTGAATCACCTGGAGATGTCTGATCTATTTTTTAGGGAGACCTGTAAAGACATCTTTACAGTAGTCAAATCTACTGAAGATAAATGCATGGACTGTTTTTCCAAATCCTGCTGAGACATAAGTCCTTTAATTCTTCATATATTCTTCAGGTGATAGTAGGCTGATTTTGTAATTGTCTTAATGTGGCTGTTGAAATTCAGGTCTGAGTCCATGACTACACCAAGATTTCTGGCTTAGTTTGTGGTTTTTAACATTATCGATTGAAGCTGAGTGCTGACTTTTAATCGTTATTCCTTGGCTCCAAAAACAATTACTTTGTTTAATTGAAGAAAATTCTGGCACATCCAATCATTGATTTGCTCAATGCACTTACTCAGTGCTTGTATTGGACCATAGTTTCCTGGTGATATGGTTATGTAAATTTGTGTGTCAACTGCATAACTGTGGTAACATATTTTGTTGTTTTCCATAATCTGAGCCAGTGGGAGCATGTAGATGTTGAATAGAAGAGGCCCCAGGATGGAGCCTTGGGGAACTCAGATGTGTAATTACCTATAGACACAAAGTGGTCCCTGTCCTTTAAGTGGGATTCAAACCAGTTCAGTACTGTGCCAGAAAGTCCCACCCAGTTTTCCAGTCTGTCTAGTAATATGTTGTGGTCGACTGTGTCAAACGCAGCACTGAGTAATACTAATCCAGTAATACTAATCCAGTAATACTAATATATATATATATATATATATATATATATATATATATATATATATATATATATATATATATATATATATATATATATATATATATATATATATATATATATATATGTGTGTGTGTATATATGAAATTCTGCTACTGTCAGGGTTTAAGTGTATGTCATTGAATACCTTAACAAGAGAAGTCTCAGTGCTGTGGTGTGGTCAAAATCCTGACTGGAAGACATCAAAATGGTTGTTTAGTGCCACAAAGTTGTTCAGCTGGTGAAAAACAGCTTTTTCAATGACTTTACTTAAAAACGGGAGGTTTGATATGGACCTATAGTTGTTCATTAGAGAAATGTCTAGATTGTTCTTTTTAAGTGTGGCTACACCAAACAGTAAAGTTGCAGGCCACAAAACCTCAACAATGGGCTGAAAGACATTGAAATGCTCCAGAGCTGAGGGGAACTGCAGCTGTGGGAGGTAACTCTCTGTGGATTTGTCAATACAAGTGACCCCTTACACACACACGTAGTCATGTGATCCATTGTTAATATCAAAATATAAATTATAGCAGCTTTAAAGAATAATACAGAATGATCTCTCTTGCCTACTTAGCCTGCTATCACCACAAACCAGACTCTGGCAAGTTTCAGAAAATGGATGGATGGAGGGACTTACAAGTTCTGCAAACACTGTAAGCAGACTGTCATCCAGCCCGGCAGACTACCTCACTCTGCCTGAACAAATGATGGGAATGATGCACAGTAGAGTGCTGCTGTGTCAGCCCGACATGCTGAGGATGTTTGTCAGAGTGTCTTGACAGGGAGTAAGACTCTACTCAACTCTGGGAAACCCAACACTTAATCCGATTACCTGCTCTGTTTGTGTTTCCATATAGGAAATCACATTAGTGCAAGTAATGTTCCCTCTATTTAGTTTCTTTTACATGGGATAAATGACATGAGCTCCAAATGAGAGAGGATTGGTTTGTCTCTTCTTACATTTCATTTTTGCTACTAAAAGACTAACATTGTTTGATGCTTTAGTTGGCTGTTAAGGTTTTTTGTGAGGTGAAAGCAGTAGTAGCGTATTTTGGCCTGTTTATCTCATTATTGCAATTTACAGCATTGTAAACTGATCCAAGTTTTGAGCAAAGAAACAGTTCTCTCTTGGCTCTCCAAGTTCAGATAATCACCTAGGCAGCAGGCTGGCAGTGGCTGAAAGAGTTAATGAATAGTACTAATAAAATTAATGAATAGAGAGCTGTGGTAATGACTATTGATAAGCCATATATAGTGTGGCTTGTCGAGTCATGCTGGCTTTCAGGGCCCTTCCCTAAGCAGTATTACCATTACATAAGGAATGTCTAGCAAATTAATCTCCCAAAGCTAGACTTCAATCATCAAATTGGCCCTGTGCAGGGAGCTGGGATGGCACGCATGCCTCCTGCCAGCATAAGCCACAGGCTGGCAGAATATAATAGAAAGTAAAGTGCTGTATGTTGACCAGACTGGCTTAAATTGTGCAATATTGGCTGCTGCTGCTGATTTTCTGGAAGTAAATGCAGCAATATCTCCTTCAAAATCAGTGTCTCAGCTTGAGGTATCTCCTTTTCTTCTTTCATGCCAGATTAATAATCTTTATATTAGAAATTGTATTATTTTTAATATGTATTTTATACTATTATTTAATTATTACATTCTTAATTTTTTTTCAAGTAATTGGAATTTTATTTTGCAGCAGTATTTGATTCATGAATCACATTGTGCTGCAATCATTTCTAGAAAATGTCAATGTGCACAACAAATAAAGGTTTATTAATTTAAGTTGCTATGGATTTGTGTCTAGTTTCCTGGGCTGCTCAAGGATTTGTCTCAGAGAGTATGAATGTGTGGCATTGATGACATGTTAACATAGTCATACATCACTACATATTGTGCACAGCAGAAATGAAATGTACAAAATTACTTTGTTACATTGCCTGAGGTCAGCACTGATCAAAAAGAACAATAGAAATGTGATCCATTGTTTTCTGTGTATGTTGTTAGTCACAAATCATCAGCAATACTGTTTTGTGAAATGTACTGCATCATGTTGTGAGATTATACTGACTTATCATATTAGCAGTGCAGATGGGGCTGATTTAGACCTTACCTCATACAGTATAATGCACTGATCAAAACTGTCATAAAAATCTACTTTTTTCAAAGATGTTTCTTCAGAAGACTAAACACTAAAAATAGCAGGTCTTGATGTAGCAGCTATTATAAAATAAATGCCTCAGCAACATTATAAGAGCCAGAATGAAGCTGGATGACTGTCAGACTGATGGAGAGAGAGAGCGAGAGTGTACTTGCCATGCATCTAGTAATGGATAACCCTGCAACTTAGGAGAGAACACAGCTGAGTGCTCACTTTGTCAGATTGCCAATATGTCTTCAGGGTCTCAGAGTAGGTTTAGAGTTTAGAAGGAGTTTGCAGATTTGATTCCTGCAAAAGCCAATATGTTCGTTAACTGCTGTAGGTGTCCTGGCAAGGCACAGGGTACATTCCCACTCATTCACTATACACCCACTGGATGAATTTGTTGCAGAGGAGAAGAGGTTATTTTAAAAAAAATAAACTTGTCTTGTCACCTCTGAGACTCATTCAACATTCAGAAAGTTTCAACTCTGGTTCCACTTGCAGAACAGCAACCTTGTGTTGTAATTTCCCTCTGTGCTGTAACACAATCTGACAGTTTTCTCAGCCAATGTATGGACTTGTTTGTTTTTGGTACTGTCATTTCATTAATATCTCGGATTTTGGTGTGAAAATATGGGCACTATATGAGAGCTTACATTTTTAAGAAAAAGTCAACAGTGAGTCATGTTCTCACTTTTGTTGCCTTTCTACAGGCTAGAGCCCTGACTCATTACAGTAGATCCCTGTCGGCTTTGCAGTGCCCTCTTGTTTACATCATTATTTTATATTTTTATCTATGGCAACTCTTTTAATGACTGCTTCGATCGATGTGCTGCTCATAAAAACATGTCCAAGCAGTTCAAAGGAATCCTGTGATTGTCTTTGAATCTTGCCAGCAATAATGACTCAACATGCACACAAACCTGTATCTGTGTTTATCATATTTGTGTTCAAGATGCAGCACAAAAAAATATTGGTCTGGACTCAAACCTCTGAGTTGCTGCCCACACCTCAGATTTTGCTCAGTGATTCACTGAAGGGAAAAGTACTATTCAATCTGATTACCAGGCTAAATACACACTGTAGGGTGTGTTACAAAGGAACATGTTCCCAGAAACAACAAGTCAAAAGAGTAGATTTTACAATGCAGGTCAATATATAGAGATACTATATGTTTCTAAGACAAATCCCCATAATTGTCTGCATTTAAATGATATGGCTGGTGATTTTTAAAACTTTTGAAATTAAATTAGTCTTCACAATGAAGGAACATGTCATCCAGTGCAACATTGTGGCTCATTGATGTGTTTTTAATAGTTTTTGGACATCAATGGAGGTCTATGGCACAGAGGAATATCAGACTTTGGATACACACACAATACTTAGTAGGCTAGATAAATTAATTGTTGGTTTGGCTCCAAACATGAGATTTATTGACAATAAGAAAAAAAAAAAAAAAGAAATATAGAAAATGTGCAGCCTTATCCTTTAATCATCCTGTAGAATAGGAACTGATTCTACTAAACCTGGCCTTTTTTGGCCAGCAAACAAGCTATGAGCACAACACTGAAATATTGTCACCTTTTATGGACTGCATTTAAGGTGATATGATGAACTTGTTAGCATACTGCAACAAAGTGTTAGCATTCATTTGGAGTGATGTTTTTTGGCCACCTGGTAACTGTAAGTCCAACATTCACTTTCCTTTTTAGTCTCCATCAACTCCTGAGAAAAATATCTGGCTCATTAGCTGCTAAATCTCCACTATATTCACCAGCTGGTCACTAACTTTGTCTGTCTCTTGTTTGGTAAAGTTATGTTCACAATGACACTCAGTCATCCGGCCCCATTTATATATAACACTGGGTACAATGGGTTTTTAAGAGCTTTGTCGCTGGAAATAGCTGCCTGTCATAAGAGAGAAACAGTAAAGTTGCAGGCTGGAAAACCAAAACAATAAGCTGGAAAGCTCTGTTGAGCTAATGGGACACCTTTCACATGACATATAGTCATGTAGTCAAGAAGACTTAAGTCTACAGCCATGCTAGCAGCTCTGTGAGGCTGTACTTGCTAAATGCTGTGTGATGTGTTAACATGCGCACAATGACAATGCTAACACGCTGATGTTGAGCAGGTATAATGTTTAGCATGTTCACAATCTTAGTTTTGCATGTTAGCATGCTGACACTCTTCCTCTGGGGAACACCTTTTGAGATATTTCAGCCTGGACCAACAGACCAACATTGCCATTTCTAGAGCCACGACGCTAGCATGGCTAAAAATATTAATTAGCTGCTTTAAATATCCAGGTCACACACTTTAAAGAGTCAAAAAATGTCAGACTTCCTTTGTCCCTCTGAAATCCAACAGTGCAATGATTAATGAAGACATTAACAGTATATTCCTTTATGGCATTGAGACATTTATATGCATATGGTTGTACAACATACAACCTCTGTAACATGTTAAAGGCAGTGGAAGCCTTCCAAATTGACTGCATTTGGCCATGTGTCCATCCAATAATCCTGGATCTCTTCTTTGAAGCATTGACAAAAAGACCCAGAACAGCTTCTTAAAATAGAATAATGCACTCCTACTAGATGGCAAGACATCAGTCTTTTGTGTGCTTTTGACAAGCAATGAGCTCAAAGACTTACAACCAAAATAAACCAAAAATAATGTTACACTAACTTTTCAGCTGTGGGTACTATCAAAGTACACTGTATGCTTTGAATGCATTTCCTGTATTTCTTCTACACACACAGCTGTGCTGTAGCCCCACTGCAAACTGAGACGTTAATTAATCACATCTAATATCATGATCAACATTCCAAGTTTACATTGGCTAATGAATTAAGAGCTATAAAAAATAATGCTCCAATTAAATGTGTGAATGAAATACTAATCAGAGAATAATCTGAGGGATTGTCTGTAACAACATGTGTCATGTGAAAAACTGTGATAAATGAGCATAAATCATTTATTAAATTCTACAATAATGATATGAGCTGCTAAGTACACTTCCATTGTGCACTGCTCAAGACTTTAAATCAAGTACCTGATGAGATTCTGAGTCTATGGTCAATCCAAATAAATCAATGCTCAGAGTGACGGGCAATCAATTAGTCCCTGAACGTGGATCCTGAGGGACGCCGGCTCCTCTGGATCTCTACACAGCTGAGTGCTCTGATTAAAATGTGACTGATTTAGAGTATACCAAACACAGCCTGATTAATGACTGTTCACAAACACACACGGAAAGATATGGGTTTCCTCCACTAAATCAATAAAAGTATTTAAAGAGAACTCTGCACTAGTTTTGGTAAAGACAATATATTCTGGATCTCTCTCTGGTGTCAGTTCCTGCTCAAGGATGTTGCACTTTTGGCATCACAGCAGGTGCTTTCTGCATTTTTAAGGTTTGTATATATAAATTAGTAACTCAAACTAATATTTTTCTATCCCCAAATTATTTAATTTCTTCCCTCAAATTAATTTTGTGTGCACAGAGATTAATAGCATTAAGGGTAACACTTCATAATAATCATCCTTACTAAATGGTATTATTATGGCTATTATAAAGTTGCAACTGTTGGTTATAATACCTTGCTAAATGGTTAATAAATACTTTGTAAAGCATCTATAAACATTATTTAGATAGATAGTTAATAATTTGTCAATGGTTAATAATTGATTTGTAAACTATCTATAAACATTATCCAATCCATTATTAACCATTAACAAACAGTAAAATATCTATTAGCTAAAGTTTAATTAACTATCAATTTACCATTTATTAATGATGGTTATTATAAACTGTTACTGTATTAAGTTATTGGAGCAGTGTCCAGTGTTTCAGCTTTGTTTTAGTGTAGAGGTGCACACAGCTTACTGACTTCATTCCCTCAGATTAATGTTATTCACTTATTGCATTTATTCCACTTGTGCCTCAACACTTTCTGTCTCATCCAGTTTTGACAGTTGTTGTTTCAGCACTCCTTGTTTACTCTGTGCTGGCTAGCTTTAGCTGCTGGGTGCATACACACTGCTTCTTAATGCAGTACAACATAAACAGTGAAAAACTGTAAAGTAACAGACATCTATAAAGGCCAGTTGGGTTTAGATATTAGGATATGCTTCAGGTTTTAGCTTTTAAACTATATATAATAGAGTATAATTATCAAAAATCCTCAACAACAATAAATGTATCCCACTAACAAGTATTATTAGTATCCTGCCTGATATATTTAGTTCCTCTGGAACCCCACAACAAAAACATATAAAAGAGCCATACTGTTGCACTCACACTTCATCATCACTGCCATAAACAGTGTGAAGCTTCATGCTGGGGATGGTGTGAATCTGCTGATGTGCTGTGTTTGGCAAAAGCTCAGCTTTGGTCTCATCAGATCATGGAACCATCTTCCACTTTGTGTCAGATTCGTTCTGACAAACACCAGCCCAGATGTCAGGTGAGCTCCTGGCAACAGCCAGAGAGCTGAAACTATTAAATCTCACAGGCAACAGTTGTTATACACATCTCACATCTCTTAACTTACTGGCCACGGATCCCTGTAGCTTCCTCAGACTGATCTCAGGCCTCTTTTAGTCTTGCCCTGCTCTCACACACATTAAGATTCAGTTTTTTGTGATTGACCTGAAACTTGTCAAAGTTTCTTCTCAATGATTTGTTTGGACTGTTCCTTTGTCTTTATGAGACAGAATGACAGGACATTGACTCTCCAGCTGATTCCAAGTGTATTTACTCTAAATTCACGTTTCACCTACGAACTGATGATCTCCATTATTTATGTTATATAAACGTATTATGTAAATTATTATGACAGCTGGTGATCTCAGTAATTTTATATTCCATAATCCTAAATATATCCACTGTGAGTCATTGGTCTAAAACAACATAATATGTAAAGAGCTCCTACATCAGGGTGAATACTTTTTATAGACACAGTTTGTTGGTGTGGGAGATGCCTGCATGCAGATATCCAGAAACAGCAACGGACCCTTCTGTGTATGAGAGGATCTCTCTCCAAAATATGTAGCCACAGGTTTTGATTGTGCTCCAAAAATATTTAATGAGTTTGTCATTTAACATATTATATGTGCAGAGAATATTTCACATCATGTGGTCATTTGGTTCAGATAAACTGTATTTCATCGTTTTGCATGCACTTTCATCACCCCCTGTATCCCACTGACACCACAAACTGAAAGCATGCCAAACACGTGGCAGATTACTGAAAATATGAAGATTGGTCCACAGTGTAGAGCAGGAGACGTGCCTATTGGTTTCATGGAAATGTGGTGAGGAGAGCGGGGCTGTGCGTGCTATAAAAGCAGCCTCTCTGTGAGCGAAGCGTCTTGTAGAGGAGCGCATCACAGATACTGGATCCACACACTGACACACACAGCGCAGCCATGAGTGAGGTAGGTGCTTCTGCCAGCTTCATGTTGTCCTTCAGCATCACGGCAACTGCTTTAAGCAATATTTCTGCTGCAAAGTTAACAGAGACTGCAGACATTTTGGCGACGCACAAGTACCATTGTGGTTTAATTCGCTTTTACAAATCGCGCTTTGTCCAACAAGCTGCACGGAAACTCTTAATAGCTTCATCTTTGATTTTTCATGCTTGTAGTCAAGAATTGCAATTTGACCAAACGATTAGAGTAAAGAATGAATTGTGATTATGTGCTTAAGTGAGAAGTTACTTATCTACTCTAATGGGATACCCAAATATCTATGTTCCATCCAACGGTCCGGGATTAAAGCTTCAGAGTACTGAGCGCCTTCAGTATGATAATAATAATAATAATAATAGTAATAGTAGTAGTAGTAGTAGTAGTAGTAGTAGTAGTAGTACTGCCAACATACATTAAGGACTGTAACATTTTTCTGAAGTTGAAAATGAGCAGCAGATCTGAGCGATGAGTCTCAAATCACTAAAATTTCAAATGATAAATTACAGTCAGGACGTGAGAGCCAGTCCATGAGACTAATGCATCCTTGTTGTCTTATTTTTGCTTCACTTTGACATTTCAAACTAAACTCAGTCCAGCATGAACGCATGCTGGGTGAAGCAAAGGCAGCACTGACCTATACACATAGTCTATGCATCATGTCATGGTGCTGAACCATATGTGGACTTCAGAGGGGTGACGAGCCTCTGATAATGTCAGAGTGTAGATTAGATGAGACCCCTGCGAGAATCTTGTCTGAAAAACAATTCACTGGTAAAGAGCACAGCTTATAATCACTGAATTATTCAAAGCAGAGAAATAAAACATTCTCACAGTGTGTACGGGGGAGCACAGGCTCCAATAAGACCTTATCACGAGTTTCCTCACCTAAAGGAACTGAACAGGGTAAAAAGCTGTGTTCTTTAGGAAGATAATACATGTCTTCTTTTAATCTGTATCCTGCTGCATATGTTAAGCTGCCAGTTGAGGATGGTGTCCAGTGGCAGTACATATTCTACCTCGCCACAGCTGCAGCATGTAGTTCTCTGTTGGAGCTTTATTATTGCAGGAAACCTGCTGAGGCATTCTTATCACATACTTTATAATATCAAATAAAGTAAAATAAATTGCAGCGGTAATTCTTTCCAGATGGGATATTATTTCGTCATCAGTGTTCCCTCAACACGCTATGAACACCAGCTCCCACCTCTGTCATTATGAATCTTTTATCGCAGACTTGTGATGTCTTTTTGTACAGTGTCATACACACGATACAGGTATTTTTGACTTCTTCCCTACTCTCCCGTGTACCGCTCAGAGAGTGAAGTTTGAGTCTTATAAATAAGATATTACACATAGGAGAAGTACCAGGAAATTCAGTTGCATCTCATGTAATTGATGGATTCACACGCCTAAAAAGAGCCCATAGAGGCTAAGTTAAGAGGATGTTGCTCTGAATGAATAATTCAATAAAAATCAATGGCAGGCTCCATCTACCTCCACACTCCACTGCTCTGTTCACACTCAAGTTTTAAGGGCTCATCAGGATAATTGCCACTCTCACCAGCAGCAGAGAAGATTTAAATTTCTGTGGTATCAGTATTATGTCACTGTTCATTTCAGAGCATTTTCTTGACAAATAAGAGAAACCCTACTTAATTACAGGCTACTCACTGCCTGCCTTCAAAGCCAGAGGAATTATTTACTCTTTGTCATTTAATTTAAGGCAGTGTGTTTCTGTAGGGGCACTTGAGCATTGTCAGGCAAGTACAGGCAGTATATTATTGATAACACATCTATAAAAGCACTAACTGCAATTACAACTGTCTGCTAAATCCAAGCTGCTGCACGGCCAGAGAGTGCTGGCATGATTGATAAAATATTAAAAAACACACATTAGCCAACATTGCTGTTGCTTGGATTGGTAGTATTTAGAAAATCGATATCTCTGTTAAATTAATTGTCTTACTTTACTTTGCTGTGATTAATGTGAAGAAATGAGGCCATAACCAAGTGTCTGTTATTGCTTCAGCCGATTCATCTTTGTCCATAAACATCAGGCAGTTTGAGGTTCCTGCGGTGAAAGTAGCTTAAATGTGCGGTCTGTCACCATAGTGACGAACAATCCAGCATTTCCAGGCTGCACTACTCAGCCAATCATGACAACATGGACTCTGAAATTAACAACATTTTGGAGTTTTAGCACAAACAGCTTCATGCTGGCTGCATATCAGTCGTTTTGCCTAACCTATTTGTGAAGATATTTCTCAAAATCAACCCAATTTCCCACCATGCTGTGACATGTCCATCCATTACGGAGACCCCAGTTTTAGACGTTGCGTTCTTTTGACTTTTATAAAGCAAAGACAGTGTAATTCATTCATCTGCCTAGTGGCTGCCGTTGTGCTGTTTGGCTCACATTATGATCAGGAGACTTTTTCCTTCTCTGTTTAAGCCTCAGGTTGTTCAACAAAACTTTAATTAGATAGCACTCAGTGGAGTGGCCATCAGCCAACTAACTGTGTGCGGTTGCCAAGATATGTCAGTTCCACTTTTCAGATTTTCAGCAAATGATAATGATTCCCTCTGAACCCCATTACCAGTTAGTGTCACACCAGGAGATGCACCTACACAGCATCCTGGAGGCTCAGGAGACAAAGTGGCAAACCAGGTAAACATGTCTGACTGTTGTTTGTCATGCACCAGGAAAAAGTTCCTGTCTGGCTATTTTTTTTACTCCGTCTAGTTAAAGAGAAAATGTCCAAAAAATAAGAAAATGAATATGGGTGTCAAATTTTGTGTGTCTGATATATAACGGGAGTGCAGATAGGCAGATAGATAGTGAAGAGGAGAGCACCTCACCTTGAATGATCACACATCCAGTGGTTAGGGATTTTCCATGTTAATAGACACATAATGCTCCTGGTTCACTTCCTGTAAAATATGCCTCTCGACAATTTGTGATTTCTAAATTCAGTTAAATTCTTTATCATCTACTTTGTTCTGTCCTTATAGATTTTTTCCCCATCACTGAGAGCACTGGGCTCTGAGGATGTCACTGTCCATCACTCGTAGTCAAATCACTTTGGTCACATGGAGTGTGAGCAGCAACTGCACAGCCTGTAGGGGCCACTAGCAGGTTCTCTTAGACTTTTGTTAAGTCTGCATGTTTTCTGTTTATCCTGACTGTTTCAAGGTTAGAGTGGCTACTTGACATGCACCCACTCTTTTTATACGCATCTTGGCTGAGAGTCTCCTCTTATGTAAACTGAGGATATGAACAACATAATAAATATTAAAGCATAATTCTGGTTTATTACAACTTGGGTCTTATTTTTATAGGTTTGCCATCATTTCTATCAGTTATGATAACATTGTACTCACCAAAGGAATTGCTCAGATCTTAGGCATCACTACAATAAAGTCTGTTTGCCTTGTTTGCAATGTCGCCATGTTTTAAGAGCTCAGTAATTAACGTGATGATGTACAGTGTTATCATAACCAACAATCAAACCAAGAATCTGGCCAAAACGATGAATAGAAGTTGTAAGAGACTGGAATGATTATTTAAGTGTACTCTAATTGTCAGATGTGTGACAGTGTAGCTTTTCTGTTCCATCAGATTAACTGACTTGGTGTTTCTGTACAAATTCTGTAACACATGAAAGCTTTTAGTGGACACCACCAGCTGCTAAAAGCTGATGCAAATAACACTGTGGGCAGAACTAGAAATATGATTTTCTTGTAATCTCTATAACTCCACTTCAATTTAATTGCAGCATGCTGTGCTTAAGTGCTGCTTGACATTAGATTTTGTTGGATTTGACTGGCCTTCTGGATGTAAAGTCAGTTTTAAGGCGATGAATCACTTCATCGCCTTAAATAGTGTATGAATAATTAAATGGCGATATGTTAGTCATCTGTTTAAAAATTTAATTATTTAAAGTTTGCCAAAGGCAGTATTAAAGGCGATGACCTATCCTTCAATCAATGCATCAATATTTAAGTGGTCTCTGTGCTGTGTCCACCTGCCATGTACTTTAATTACAGTGAGAGTGGTGGCTATGGTGGCTACTTGGCAAAGCCATTTGTTTCATCATCCAAAGTGGACTAGAGCCCTTTTTATTAAATTAATGAGATAAGAGTGTTAAAAGTTGCTGATCATTGTAAAAAGAACAGCTAGCTGAGATGGGGAAAAGTGCTCGGGGATGGATTTTCCTTAAAACTTCCTTTTGCTGACTTAAGACCAATGAAGTGATTGAGATGAAATGGTGATTAGAAAAAAAGCCGCTGCGACTCTCTGCAATGAGGAAATGTTCAAAGATCATTTGAAGTGTGCTGATTTAATGTGATTCTTCTTCTTACCTACTGACCTGAAATATAAACACTTTTCAATCTGCGATTCTCCATGATTTGGTGTGTAGACTGACCCTAATCCCGCTTTAAACAATGAACAGAGATTACATTGAAATAATCTGTAATCCATCTAAACTGTCACTGGCTTTGGAGCTGGCACTCGCTGTGACTCGTCTGCAGCGGTAATCCTGGCTTCTCCCGGGCTCTGCAGAGAGAAATTGACAAACATCAGTGACCGAGGAGTGTGACAATGGTCAACACCAGAGAAAATAGAGCAGATTCAATTTAAACAGCCAAAACAGGATCAGCACTATAGTAGCATTATCAGGTTTTGCATAGAACCTCACAGATTCAGGTTTACCCCCAAGGCTCTTAAAATGTCACACATCATTTCTCCAGGGAATTGAATTGAATCTCACAGAGGGAGAGCTGTTAACATTCACATACTGTTTCATGACGATACACTTAAAATCATCACCTGATTCACTCTGCAATAGTAGAGCTACCTGAAGGGAATAGAAGGAAATAAAATAATTTATCTGGTGGATTATTCACTATCTGAGGGATTAAACAAGAAACTGTAAACAACCTTCCAGTAGGAATTGTAGCAGCAGCAGATTTTCTCCTCCACTGTCCCGGGATTCACCTCACCACCCCACCTGTCTCCTCACGCTGTGGTTGCCTTAACTGACACAAACAATAAACTCACAGTTATGCAGCAGAGACAGATAATTAGAGCTGTGATACATCTCATGTTGCAAAAAAAAAAATTCCCTCACTGGTCATCTACTGGCTTGAAATTCATGCATTTTTGTTTTGACACCCTCCATATGTGAGCACATCTGATCCCTATGAACTTCTGTAGATACATTATAGTCTTTTTGTGCAGCAGAGCACTAAAAATGTTCCTTATTCCCCCTCTTAATTTTGTGTTCAGAGTGTTTACAACAGCTTAAAGAAAGAGTTGGGTTATTGTGTACAGTTTGATGTATACTGCTGGGTGGCTCATGCTCTGCCTAATGCATGCTAATGTTCTATGGGGAAACCATGCTGCTCTGTCATTAGTTTTACTTGAATAACCCCAGTTGGAAGGCAAACTGTACCTTCCTTATACTGTAATGATGTTGGTGTACATGTTTCAGTGAGTTGAGTGAAAGATGTTTCCTCTGGGTAAAGCAGGTCTGTTGAGATTTAAAGGAGCATTTCACCAAAATTCAAAAACAACAACAACAGCAACATCTCACTTATCCCTGGTGGTATGTGGCCATGCAGATGATTTAGGTTTTATATATTTCTTAAATTTCTACCCCCACCCCAATGCAATGGAGGTGATTGGAACTTTTTTTATTTGTGGTGCTCGCAGCATTAAACAATGTATTTGAAAGCATCAATAACATCTCTTTTCACAAAATACATATACATATGTATAAATGTGTACGTATTTGATATAAAGTAGCTGCACTGCAAACTCTTTGAGAGTGTGTTTTGTGGATTATCCAACAAGTCCTCCAAATTAAACAACAAAATACATTGTTTGTTATTGCCCTCAATAATGACACCAGTGTTTTCTGATCTGATGCCTCTATTGGCAGGATGACATCATTACTCCAAATTGTGCCAAATTACTGTTGGAAAAATGAATCAGTTTTATGATCTGACGCCATGGTTAAGGTTTTGTCAGGTTTAGGCACAAACACGACTTAATTAGGATTAGTGAAAGATCATGGTTTGGGTTAAAATAAATATTTAGTTAAGCTTAAAGCTGAGGTGGAAGCAGAAATCTATAACTCAAAACCAGTCCAGCTAAAACTGAAACTATCTCCATGTCTAGAAAACATTAGAGCCCCTAAGTTTCATTTTATTAGTTTCCTTAGTCTCTCCTTTTGACTATATTTTCTACCTCTAAAAACTCTCTTTGTGATTAAAACTACCAACTAAAGTCAGTTTGGTGATGCACTTTAATTAGTGGCCACAACAGCATGAGATAGAGCTGAATAAGGAAGTCAGACAACTTTACTTATTCATAACTTTTTTGTCTAAAACAATAGTCTTTATGCATGAAAAAAGGGCACTCATTATTCCACAGCCACATGAACGTGTCTTCTGTCGTCAGCTTTTTTTTTTACTTGAAACAGTTTCACTAACTTACAGTTGAAATATTTTCCTGAAGTTCAGGCAATTAATTTGAATTTGCTGTCATTATTTTCTATATTATTGGCGTTATTGTAGCAGATGAAAGAATTATCTGCTTTGTTGTGGACAGTTAATGAGTTAGAAACTGAAACAATGAAAACAATGAAAAGTAGCTTAAGTCTTCACTTGAAAGAATCAAACACACACTGGAGTCCAGTGTTCATTAGGAAGCTGCACTGGTGCAATATGCTAATGTGCTAACAGGTTCTGACAGCTGATACTATACTGGAGAAAGTAGACTGTAAGCTTTATATATACTGTACCATATGTATACAATGACAGTTTTCTGAACTATACACACACACTGGTGGTTTTGCTAAAATGTCAAGATATGCTATGAAAACAGATTCATTTCAGATAGCAAGTATTATTTAACAGTATTAATGAGCTCATTTACACTAATCACTTCATATGTCTTGGGGGTATCAGATAGCTGTCAGATATCCAAAAAAGCCAAGTGTAAATTGTAAAAGAAGCATTTGAGACGGACATCTAGTTGCTCAAACAGGGAAAAGCGGCTCCAGAGAAGATCCTGTTGTAGCGTTTATTGGATCCCAGATCAGTTTAACTACTGATTGTGAACGTGAGAGCAGTGATCTGTATGGGCGAGGGAGTGGCATGAATGAGACTATGTAAAGATAAAACTTTTGTCTCACTCTTAGTGCATAAATGCAGTTCATCCATGTCCTTGTGTTAGTTAATATATAGTTATTAGTTAGCTAGCTTAACTGTTATTGTTGTATCCCACTGACATTTGTAGTTATGTAAATAACTGCAACCAGTTTTGTATTCTAGCTCCATACATGTATGTGGCTAAGTATAAACAAAAGTTTATTAAAAAGCATCTGGATTTTATAGGAGCATCGCCATTCAGTTTTCTTTCCCTAAAGATGTCTCAACTTCTGCCCCATCTAGCGACCTCCTACAATTCCCAGAATTCCTTTCAAGACATACCAGTGAAGGGGCATGAACTATATGAATCCATATAATGTTGGTTTCATTTGTGGATGGAGAGAATGACAGGTGGCCACACAACATGTCTTCTGGCTGATTAGAATTCTGGTCAATTGAGGCTATTTTGTGATTAAATTTTCATCTCTGCATCTTCCAACTAGTAGTTGAAAGATACAGTATCCACCATCCTGGCATCACACTGCTTGTTCAGTCGATCATTCCTCAGCGGTGTCACTCTTCCATGCTGTCATCCCTGCTTCCAGCCTGGTGGTAGGGAAGCTGCTAAGGAGTTGTAATGGTGCTGGGATGAGCTGTCTGTGACCTAGTTTTGCTGTCTTCTCGTTAAATTGTTAATAGACCCTGAGTGCAGCATGGAATCTCTCTGGGGAGCCCGAGCTGCCAGAAGAACCAAAAATAGCCCCCCACACACTGGGAAGGTAATTTATTTATTTTACCAATTCCCCCCATGTCCACGCCAACCCTTCATGCCAGTGTGGTGGTTTATAAATCCAATCAAGAAAAATACATATGAGCATAACATAAGTAAGCAGTGATGGAAACAATACATCTTTAGATATTGCTCCAATACAACTCACCCAGACTCTGACTGTGTCAAATTCAGCTATTAAATGCAATAGCATTTTTTCTGTTTCAATTTATTTCAATCCAAAACAAAACTTTTTCATTTTGAAGGGCGGATACTCAAAATATTGCTCTCTGGGACCTGCTTCAGCGTAGCCTACAGTAGCTGTCCTTTGGTCCAAATGTAGCAATGTAACAGTGAAAGAGCATTTTATGTCATGTCACGTCACAATTTTGGTTAAAGAACAAGCTGCTAAATGGATCCATATAACCAGTGAGGCTTTGATGAGTGATACTCATATTATGGACATTTTAGCAGTTATGTGTCATATAACTGAGCATGGTACACTGTGGGCATGAGACACAAACAACTAGAAAACTGTTCCTACATCACTCTGGATTCTGATCCAGAATCTCAAGGGTTAACAAAATAATAATTTCTAGTGCTTATGAAGCTTTGTACATTGTTAGTCAACTGTGGCAGACAGAGCCATATGTGGCAAATACACTGTACAGAAGGACATCATCATTAGTGATGCAATTATCATCATTGCCATCCATTAGTCAAGCTCCCTCGGTCTCCAGCATATGGGACTGAGCAGGCAAACACTGTGGTTCCTCCTCAGGGACTCTGAAAGCACGGTATCTCTGCACGAGCTGCACACAAGCCCAGCTCAAACACCAGCCAGCAACACAGCGATAGGTTCTGTTTAGCTCGCCACGTTATTGGCACTGAAGGCATACGAGACTCCTGATCTCTTGTCCAGCTTCCTAATGAGGAGCTGTGCTGTTTGGCAGGCCTGAAAGAGTCTTTTGCTTTGGATTTGTTTAGGTGTTTCTGTGTTTGTGCAGAAGTCTAGAATATGAAATGAATATTATCACTGTCACAGTAAATGCAAATAGTGAACTGTAGACAGGATCTGCTCAGTGAGCTCAATTTACCATAAGGGATTATTCAAAGCAAGATATAACAGGATTAACCCTGTTGTCACAATTCACAGTACTACTGACTATACAGGGTGGTAGGTTAAGAATCCTTACAGTTCTCAATTAAATCCCCTAAATGGCAGATCATACTGTACCCTGTAACAGTAGAATAGGTACCCATTAGTTAAAAAGACGGTATGAAGGTATGAATTCTTTTTACGTTCCCACATTGTTACCCCCTTATTCCCTAACTTCATATCTTGTTCCCTTTCAGCTGCATTTATGTATCGGTATGTACTGTACTGGCACACAAAAAATTATACTGTAAATTGGGAAGAATTACACTGTACATTGCAGGCCGTTATCTAAAGCGTTACCAAGTATGAATTTTTCAATATTGTTTCTTTGAACTAAAAAGTATTTCTAAAATGAACAGTTTTTAAAAAAATATTGATTTAAAAGTGTGTCTTGTCAGAGTGCAGCAGCTAGGATTGTAACTGGAACAAAAAGACACTATCACCCTGAATTTAGTGTCTTTATACTGGTTACCTATTCTTAAATAACTTTACTGCGATGCTGCACAGAAAGTTCAATGAACATTTTTTAAAAATCTTAATGAGGCAAATTTGCATTTGGTGCAAATTAGCAACAAGAGCTTATTTGAAATTTGAGGACATCAAAACCAATGTGAATGTGATTGACTGAATGTGAATGTGATTTGTGAATGCAAATGCAAATTTCTGTCAGTTAACCAAATATATTATTCTTAATTCCAGATGGATTGTTGGTGCCTTTCAAGCAATGTATTACTTAAGCACTAGCTCAGGAACCCACAGCTGAATACTGGACCATATGGAGGCTTCCCAGTGGACACATCTCACTTTGTTGTGGTCACAATAGTGATTTAGGCGAGAACACATTACATTAAATGCTGCTTAATGCAGCTTTAACGCATGGATAGTTCTTTCATTACATCACACATCTCTTAACCCTGTGTGAATCCAGCAGGTTCATGTTCCAATGCCTAGATTAAAAATATTTAGGTGTCCATTGGCTGCTCCAAAATGTAGATTAAAAAGAGTCGTCTGCCATCAGCACTCTACACTCTCTCAGCACACTACGCCTGACCAAATCTCATCCAAAACATATTTTAGAGACTTGCTTTTATGTAATCAATTCTTTTATAATTCTTCATATTTCTCTCTTATAACTGCTGTTAATTTTATCTGCTTTTTAAAATCTTAGTATTTTACAAAACATTTCTAATTGTGGTATTTCTGAAAGTACTATAAACTTTCTTCCACTTCCTCTCCTTCAGTCTTTCTAATTATATACCTCAAAAGCTCCCATGGCACCTGCTCCTTTGCTAGTGTTAATCATCATGATAGCAGGCTTCCCTTGCCAGCTTCTGTTTCACGCGTGAACCTTTAAATGAGACGGAGATGAGTTGAAGTGGAGGTCACAGCTGACAGGTGTGAGAGTTAATGAAAAGTGGACGGCCACAGACAGAGAGAGGAGTTCAGATGTGCTACAGTGGCAGCTGACACTTGCGTGCATCAGTCTGAATCATTCTTCCAGTTCTTTGACCTGCTTGCACTCATACAAAGACTCCTGCATCATCATTTGTAGCATGATCTGTACTGGATCTTTCCAGGCACAAGACTGGAGAAGTTTTCTGCAAATTGAGCTCTTCAGAGTTGGCACCTTTAAGTCGGTGGTACGTCACACTGCTACAACCCACAAGCTAACAGCCAAGTGTAGTTTTATATGATGGAAGAGGTTAGCTAGTCGGCTCAAATCACATTTGATTGAATACATTTGTGTAAACACATTTTTATTCACAGGAAAAGAAAAGAGAGGAATTTTGATATAAACACTAGAGGTAGAAATTATGATTCACTTTGATCAGATTGGTTGAAAGATTTATAGTCACTGACCATGTTGTTTGTTCATGTTTCCCTAAGCTAAGCACTTGCATCACTATGCACATCAGTATGCACATCAGTAAGCGAACACATTGCCGTTCATACCGCTGTGATGTTTGATACATATTCTGACTTCAGGTCAGTAGTTAGATCAGTCGATTGCTGGTTCAAACTGTTACGTTGAATTGAGTGCCAAACTATGCCTACAATTTACAAGCTTAAAAAACACTCAAAATTAAAAACTTTTGACATATATTTTGCTTATAAGACAAAACATAAGGATAGAATTGTGAAATATATTTTATATTACACTGTCTTTAAAACATGCATGTGCCTTTAATTTTACACATTGGGACACTGTAGCATAAAGTTTGGGGTTAGGTGAGGGTTCTCCCTAATTCAGTAATGTTAGAAATATCTATCCTAAGTTTGCTAACACTAGCTAACATTAGCCATCATCATCCTCCTGGTCATACCAGACCAAGTAAGGCTGAAACAGCAAAACCCCTGAGTGTACTGAACTGAGGAAGCGTGTCTTTATTGCCTATGATTTCAACTTTTCATTGGCAAGGGGAAGAATCTGGCTGTTCTTCTTTCAAAAGTTACAAAGTCTTGCCTTAAAAGAGAAAGACAGTCATTGTGTGATGTTAGATTTATTTACCTTGATATATTTTTAATAGCCATGGTGGATCAGACCTATGCAGAAATATCTAAAGTATCCATACTGTATATCTATACTGTAGCATAACATAGAGAGTGGCTGATTGAACACTGAGGAACAAAAGCTGTAATGTTTCCTTTAGCTTCCAGAGACTGCAGCACTCAATATGAGGAAACATCATTCAGCTGTGATATCATACAGTATATATCAGTTTAAGACACAACAAAAAAGTCAAAGCTCAGCACTGCTACACCTGCTGAACTCCTCCTGTTTTCTTTTTTTTTTTAACATTTTAAAATTCCTATTGAGGTTTTGAGTCCTTTGTTAAAAATGCTGCTGGCAAACAGAGTGATAATACCTCCTCAACTGCTAGAAGTGAGCAAATAAAGGAAATCAAGCAGTGCCAAGCTTGAGCACAGACCAGGAGGGGCCATAACAAACATCTCATTTGAAATTCATTCATTGCTCATGAATTTTTATGCAAATGCGCCTTTCTTCTCACAGTTTCCTTCATGTTTATTAGGCCCAGTCAAGCAAAGAATGTGCTTAAATTAGTGAGAGGGAACCTTGACTGGACAGGAAAAACTGAGCAGAAAAGGGAAAAGTGTGGGGAAAATGTGCAAATAAGAGTTGAGAGTTATCCCCCCTGCACATTACAACTGGAGTTGTTATGTAAGGCCTGACTGTATCCAGGCAGAAAGCAGAGTCTGAGAGAGAGAGGGAGAGATGATGATGATTTAAATACTGTACAGGGAAAAGAAAGGAAGGAAGGAAAGAAGATGGTAACATTATTGTTTCTTTTCAGTTACAACTTCTTCCCCAAGTTTGCATCTGTTGGCTTTTTTGTAAGGTTTGAGGCAACAAACACTGGCTCTCAACCAGCTGCAGGGCTGTTGTTCAGTTGGTGACATCTGACCTCGCTGCAATCTGAAATGCAAAGATTAGAATAGATTAGATTTACACACATTGACGTGTTTTACAGCATCAGCAAGCAAATGTTTAGTTCATATATAGTAGTCCATATCTCAGTTGCTGGTAATGCAAGTGATGTATATGATGAAATTGTGATTTTAAAAAAATCATACACCTCAGAGTTTAATGTGATGTCATGTTGATGGCAAATACTCAAAAATATCAAAAATATATTTGAACAGTTTTAATTTAGTTTTCAGTTTTAATGCATTCATCAGGATAGATACAGACCACATGATTTTCTATCTCCGTCTCAGACTTGATATCACTTTTTGTTACAGTTGGAGACAAAAATAATCTTACTTAGGATACTTTTATCACAACACAGCCGCCCACCGCAGACACAAATAGCACCTACACCTCCACTTTGTGTGATCAGGGAGGTTTTATCAGCTCCTCATGAAGTCTGCGAATATTTTATAGCTGAAATGTGACCTAATATGGAAGAAGTCTAACTCTTTGAACTTGGATTAGCTCCTCTCATATCTGTTGGTGGGTCTACAGCCATGGTTCATTCTTAGTATGAGAGGGTGAAAGCTGGAGGCAGGAGAGACAGAAAAGCTGGAAAAGGGATGGGGGAGCTGAAGGAGAATGGATGTGAAAAGAAGGAAGGGAAAATGGAGTCAAATGATAGAATGAAACATCAGAAAGTTGTGAGCTGCAGCTGGTTATTGATTCCATCTCAGTGCATTTGTCTTGATTTCTCGATATTGCACTGCATCTTCAAATTGCACCGAGACAATCGCTGAAACATTATTGTTGCTCTGCTCCCGGACGTCCACTCTGGCTGCTTGTGTGCTGGTGGGTGGAGGTGTGATGTATGGCACTGTCACTGTGTGGCACCTCTCCTGCCCCGCTGAATACCAGAGCACAATCAAGCAGATGAGAGTCAGCGTGGTGCTGGGAATCCTAGCGGTATTGACTCACTTTGATTTCTACGTGTAAACAGAACAACAGATGGCCACGCTGCCAAACAAGTTCCACTGGCTCTCGTAATGGTACACAGGGACACCGAAGAAGATGTCTGTTTTTTCTTTTGCCAGTTCTCTTTTGCCCTGCTTGACTCATACATCAAAACTGCTTTGGCAATTGAAATTCATTGAGAGCACAGGATTAATAATTCAGGTTGAGCTAGCAAGAGAGAGATGAATCTGTGCTGGGCAGAGGAATCTGTGAAATACAATGTGCTCTAAGTCCAATCGCACCCGCAACACTCAGCTGCATGAATGATGCTCATGTATTGATAACCAACTGAATGTTAATTGAATGGTTGTAAAAATGTTATCCATAGACAAAAGCTTAGTGTGATGCAAAAATGTCTTTCAGCAAGCCAAAAAATGTAAGATCTGAATGAAGCACACACACACTGTAGTGTGTCCGCATCTGGAAGCCGTCTTGTTTTTCGTGCATCTTGTAAGGTTGCAGAGCAGCAGCAGCCTGTCAGGGGAGAACAGTTGGGCGCTGTTAGAGCAGGCAGAGCGAGCGTGCCTCTGCTGCAGAAACATGGATTATACATCAACATATCTCATCACACAGAGCAGCAAGAGCAGAGACCGTCCTGTAACATGTTCACTGTGACTAGGTTTAGTGTAACTTCTTGTGACCCTCCCTGTGTTGATGTCTAATCTTGTTTTGTGATTAATGAAAGTAGGTTGTGAAATGTGCAATTTGTGGAATTAATTAAAAATAACAAATTCTGACAGGTGGAAAGTTTTTTTTTGATTCCCATGTTCACATGTGGTGTTCTTGCCTCATCTTAAAAAAAAAAAAAAAGATGACCGTATATTTCTCTGTTTCCTTTGCAGAGACAAGCAGCTGGAGCAATGACTGGAAACAGCAAACCATCTGCTGGGCAAGGTATTTTCTACCCATTATGTTCAGTCTGAAAAGTACAACCACGCAGAAATACGATGTAGAATATTACTAATGTGCACTTTTCACCAAAGCTTGCATGGTGCATAGACAGCATCTAGAGGTTTGTAATAGAATAAAGTTTTAGCCTTTTTTGCCCAATGAAAAGTGTGATTTTCAGTCATCATTGTTGTTTCTAGGACTGCAACTGATGATTATTTTTATTGGTGATTAACCTGCCAATTATTTTCATCATTAATGTTTGGTCTATAAAATGTCAGAAAATAGTGAAAAATGCCCATCATCATTTCCTGAAGCCCAACTTGACATCTTAAAATTGCTTGTTTGGGCCAATCAACACTCCAAAAACCACAAGATATTAAGTTCATTTTCACATGAGACAAAGAAAAGCTGCAAATCCTCACAATCTGGATGCTGGAACCAGGAAATATTTGGCATTTTTGATTGAAATTGTTGAACAGATCAGTTGATTTCACAACTCACCAATATTGATTTTGGATTGCAAGTGTTCATAGTTTAGATGATTTAGAGACAAATTCAGTAAAAGAAAATGTTAAACTTCTCAAACTCCATGAGTGAATGCAACAAATTATATAATTAATAGTTTAAATGCAGTATTAGTATAGTATAGAATAGTATATGTTAGATAAAAACTATTAATTCTACAGTCCCTCTGATTCTAATTCGATTTTAATGACAGATAGTTAATTGTACATACATACAGCTGAAAAATCAACAAGTAAATGTAACTGGAAGTGACAGTGGACTGTAAGCGACAGGCTGGAAATCTAAGATTGTAGTTTAATTCCTGTTATATTGTGTCTTCCCTCTGATCTCTGAAAGCAAAGAGCAGAAGTGCAACAACCCTGGGGATTACAACTATACAATTATAATGATTTCTCAATATTAAAGTCCTCCTCCGGTCAATAATGTGTTACTTTCTTATTGTTATTGTTACAGTTGTTACATACTTACGTATGTGTAGAGTTTGACACTAGAAGGCTGTTTTAACATTTATCTGCTGAAGGAGGAAAGTTTTTCTGTGCTCACATTAAATCTGAGTTTAAGGCGTGTAATTATGAGCATGATTTGTAACATCACAACTAGTTTGGAGCCAATCATGGTTCAGTATGTAACTGACGCAAGTGTGATGTGGAAACTTGAAGCCTCCAGTGCACAGACACTGAGAATGGACTTTACAGTAAACTAGGAGACATCTTGTGTTCACCAGTTAAACTTTTGAAGTGAAAATATTTGCATATTCATAGACTCTGGATTGTGGAAAAACTATAGTAGCCATTATTATGCAATTATTATTTTTATATAATTTAAAATATGTCTGGAGGGAATATTTAGGATAACCCCAGTAAAACTCATGGGAATGGATGACTTATTGCAGTGAAAATTTTCGTAAACGACATAAATCGATGTAAATCTCAACCTCCCAGAATTAATTTCACTGTAAAATCAGAGAATCTGACAGAAGAGTTGACTTGAATATGTCTCTTTTCTACTTTTATATAAGAAACAACATGCCACAGTGGTTATGGCAAGAGAAAGGTTCCCTCTGCCATGGTAGCAATTCACAGGAAGACCTACTTTGCAAACTGGGCCATGGTATTGTAGGCATAATAATGTAATTAAAATCCCCTGAGTTATAAACAGTAAAATTGGGCTTGCAGTAATTGGCAGGATCCTTTGAAATTCATAAACGGTGTTAAGTGCAAAACTGTCATCCTGGCAAAATTAAAACGCAAGAACAAAAGCCTGTTTCTAATGAAGCTCAGACCTCAGCTCAGGTGAGATGAGTGTGAATCATTCATGTGAGACATTTCCTTTTTGCCTCCCAGAATTAACAAATGCTAACTAAGCTTTGGAAAAGCAGATATTTTATCATGAATATACATTTAACAGGTTGGGTCAGGTTACTGGGTTTTTTCTATTTTCAACCATGCAAGCAGACACTATAAATCTTATAAGTGCTTTTAGCAGTCTGCACATTTACAAAATTAGGTTTCATAGCAGCATGATACAATACACTGAGGAAT
The DNA here is from genome assembly GCA_038419695.1 of Scomberomorus guttatus. Lineage (NCBI taxonomy): Eukaryota > Metazoa > Chordata > Actinopteri > Scombriformes > Scombridae > Scomberomorus > Scomberomorus guttatus. Next base: position 5,870,559 of record CM076460.1, on the reverse strand, counting down.
CACTCAATGTAATCTCCTCCACTCCTTGAAGTCAACCTTCTCATCACACAATGGATGCAGCAGGTTAGCTGCCCATTCACTGCTAAATGGCTCCATAGCCCCATCCAGCGCACAAAGCAGCCTCAAGGTACCTGGAGACCATGTGTCACCTCCTCTCTCTCTGGGGCTGCTGATAATGCTGGTAAGACCCTGTGTTGAAATGGATTTCTGGTCCAACTTCTGGGATGATGAAGTGTTGCAGCTCAGGTTCAGTCTGGAGGGAAACATCCTGTCGGGAGGGATTTTAGACAGCTTAATTGAATTTGATAGAGGCGTGAATTACATTAATTTGACATTTGCCCATTTTCACACATTATTTTCCCTCTATTCATTTTTTTTTCCTTCTTTCATTGTTTTGGATTTAAGAGAGTTACTTAACTTGAATTCACTCTAATAAATGTGCAATCTTTTATCAAATAATTATATTTCTATTGCATCATAACACTGCACAACACAACATTATCATAATATCAAAGGCCTGAGCTATAAGAAAAAGGGACAGAGAAAGAAATAAAAAGGAGGGGGTGGTCTGATAACTGATCCCTTGTACAGTAAAGTTATGAAGAAGGACACATTTTACACACATTTATATACTATCCTTCAAATCCTATTGTGTACAAGCAAATCCAGTTCCACATCTAGTCCAGTGTGAGATTTAAACAATTTATTATGGGTTTGTAATTTTCAACTAATTTCCCAATAATTTCCAAGAAGTCTCCTAGAAAGAACTATTTAATTTGTTAGTAATTACAGAGAAAATGTGTTTAGTTGGTACACTGCCAATTAATTAATTAATTAATTAATAATAATTGCTGGCATAACCTTTTTAGTCAGACAGCAGGTCACCGGAACATGCAGGAGTATGAAATTTGTCTACAGGCAGCATACAATTTAACATGAAAAAAAAGTTTTTAACAATAAATGAATCATTAATATGTACATGGGTGTAAATGGAGCTTTTCCTTTAATTTAAATGTGGAGATACATGCTCAACAACACTGAAATGCCTACATACCATGACTTATGCAGAAACTATTATTAAACACACAGAAGTTTTAGGCTGAGCCCTTCCTCTGCATGCTTATTGTTAGACCTTTTTGGTCATGGTGTGCAGGCTTTTCATTCAATTAAATGTCTACATTTGCTGTAATTAATTATGTAGTTCTTTATAGGAATATTACTAGAAAGTTATACAAAATCATTCACAAATGCACAGACCTGTGAAATAAAGCGTTAACAAGGTTTGGTAATTTATAGATCCAAATACATAATATGCATTTTTATGCTAAGACAAGAAGTTTACATATCTATACAAGCCCAAGGCTCCCTCTTTAGATGGCAGGTCCAGTAAAAACTCGTCTGGATCTTTACAAAATTACACTTCAAAATTGTGAAAACTGAGCACTTTGGCTATATGTGACCAAAACTTCTGAGCAACAGCAAAAGGAATGCATGTATGATCCAACTGTCGATATACACTTAATACACAAAGCAAGTTGGTTCTGGTGTCTCTGTAATACACTATATTGTATCTCTTTGTATTTATTACAAGGACAAATAAGACTGGGAGGCCAAAATACACTCTCTTCACAAACATCTTCATCATAAGCATGACAAGTATCCTCCTCCCATTATTTCCACCAGTCCTTAAATAGAAAGCTACTTTTAAGCAAAAGAAAAAATCTGACATTTTGTGCCTTTATTAGCAGACAAGAAATGAGGGGGGAGAGTGATGGGGAATGACATGTAACATGGGGCTCTGGTCAGACAAACATTGTGGTCAGCAACTTAACAAGGACGCCCCAGAAAGCTACTTTAAAAAAAATCCTAGCTTTCTCCCATCCACCTACCAACTATAGCTCACAATCTAACAATGACTGGTGATTGTGAATAAGGGTGAGATGAGCTGTTGGGCTGACTATGACTGAAAGGGCATCATGTCTGTATGAAAATCAATAACTTACCCTTTTCCCATAGACACAATATGTCACATAAATGTGTCTTTTCTGATTGTTTGTTAGCATTTAAAGTCTAATTTGGGGTTCAGTTTTCACAGTCGTCACTCAGGTTCACAGGTCACCTCGTTGTGGTTTAGTTGCTCAGTATTCTCTACACAGGACCTTCATCAATCATTGTCCATATACTCTTAGGTTGCTTTAAATCTCTCAGGATCCAATTTGAACATGACCTTTCACAAACCTCTTATGGAAATAATACCATCCAGCATTGTGACAATGTGATTCATTCATGCAGCAGCACAACACATTACTGAAGGTGTGATGTGCCTGGCTTATAAAGTCTTACGCCCTCTGGTGTAAAGGGCATCGACCCTATGGAGCAGGTATAATTTTAGAGAGGGAATCTGTGTGTGTGTGTGTGTGTGTGTGTGCGTAAGAGAGACACATGGGTTTGTGTGGCTTCTGCGATCATGAAATATGAATTTGTTTTTTATTGTCACATGTGTCATCCAAGGGCTTCAAGGTCAACAAAAGCTTCCATCTAAATGTAAGTAGGCCATTTTGGAAAAATCAACCCTGGTATTAGAGCGGACACTTTGCGCAGCAGGTCAGCACAGTCGTGCATGGAGCACTATAATGCTTACTGCATGACAACTATGCTGCTTGAATAAACAACTGACCTTTTGGTAACAGTGAGTGAATGAGTAGTGACATGTCTTATTGAAGCCACACCTTATCAAACTGAAACTTTTCACTTGTTTTAATCACACAACACCTCTGCTTTGTGCACATCTGAGCAGTCAGCACTGATTTGACTTCAGTCTTCACTGTACACTCACTATTTGGGCACTTCAGCACTGACAATATGGTTTTGCTTTATATGATAATGTTTTGAACCTTTAAATCAGATAATTAGTGTTGTTTTCCTTATTTAAATGAGGAGTGTTTCATAGGAAGATTAAAGGATGGCATACAGTATGAATAATAAAACATGAGTTTGACAATAAAGTCTGCTGCTTGTAAAGATAAGATGGCAGTTTATTTATAAATGGGGGATTAGAGGGGTTTTTTAGAAGGGTCTTCTGTCATAAGAGACCAACATCCTCTCTACTGAACTGTGCAGAGCGATTCCCTCATTAGCATCATTTGTCAATATGTGGGCTTCTGTACTGTCCTTTTACTGAATGTCACACTGTAATGACATTTACGTCTGACATGAATGAGGTCACTCCCTAAGCACTGCAACAGAGAAAAACTGCCTGTAAAACCTGCAATGAAATTTAATTTCCTTTGCACATGTTATTATATAAAGGCTTTTCCACCCTGACAAGAATAAATGCTAAGGGGGAAATATAGAATAGTTGTAACTCAGCACAAAATATTAGCTGTCAGTAGCCTTAATACAACAAAACTAAAAGTCTACAGCCATGCTAGCAGCTCTGTACTGGGGCGCAGCAGTGCTTTGAGCTAAATGCTAATGTCAGCATGCTAACATGCTGCTAAACATTTTCAGGTATAATATTTACTATATCACCATCTTTGTATTGCGTGTTAGCATGCTAACATGTGCTAGGCTGATGGGAATGTTATTAGGTTTGCATAAAAAAAAACAAATGACAAATTTTGACATAAAATGGTCATAAAACAAATGACAAATTTTGACCTGATGGTGTCGCTAGAGGAAACGTCAGAGATCACCAAAGTCATTAGGGTTCATCAAGTGGGCACCAAGAATGTCTGTACAAAATGTTGAGATAATTTTGTGATATTTCACAAGATAAGTGAAAATCTTGACCAGCTGGTAGTGCTAGAGGGAAAGTCAGGGATCACCAAAGTTGTCGTTCAGACCACAAATGTCTGAAAGAAATGGCCTGACAATCCAAGTTTTTGAGATATTTCAGTTTGGACCAAAGTGATGGAACACCCACCAGATAGAAATTGCTATCCTTACAGAGCCATGCCGCTAGTGTGGCTAAAAATACTGGGATGCAAATATCAGACCTTCACTCATAGATAAAGCTGTCTGCTAGGCTTCTTGAGGGACATCTGCAATCCAGTCAGAACTGTTGTAATCATAAATAGTAGAAACAGGTTGAGTATGAGCAGGTATGAATCTCACTCCTGGAGATTCATAAAGCTACTGAGACATCTTCTCACCCTTCCTCCCTCTCCTCTGCTCAGATGAAAAGAAGAACAACCCCCCCGAGGACTTCGACATTGACATGGACAACCCGGAGACGGAGAAGGCCGCCGTGGCCATCCAGTCGCAGTTCAGGAAATTCCAGAAAAAGAAGCAGGATGTGAAGTCGTAGAGCGGCTGCTTGTCCTGTCAGCTGCGTCTTCACCTGACGCTGGCCTGGTCTTGCATGTCAATCAAACTGCACCGTCATGAACTCAAAAGGAGGGGTGAGGGTGGGATTCCTGAAGGAGGAGGTGGGGGGCGGGGTGATCTGGGGGCTAAATAGTGTCTTTGTGAAAGGCTGTGTATGATTTCAGTATATAAATGATACATTATGAAATTCTGGGTGTATGTATTTAGATCTTTCCTATAATTTTGCTATTTGTTTTTTACTTCAATGACACTTCATGGTAGCTGCAGTAGAGCTTAAAGTTTGAATAGTTTTTCTTATGTCACATTCAGTGTAATATACCCATGTAAACGATGTGGTAAATAGATTTTCTTGTAAACGGTCAAAGATTGATTACCTTTACTTCAGGGGGGAATATAAAGCCACTGTGCATTGCTGTGATTGACACTTTAAGGCAGTACTAGCAAGACATCATCATCAAAAGATTTTTCAGCTCTACTGGAGACCTGTTAATGGCATCTTCCTCTGGCTGGGTAAAATGAATGCTTTCACGCTGTATGACCAATGCTTTTAAAATCAAATGTCTCTCTGTCTGTGTTCAGACGTCAGAGATCTCCCCTCCAGCATGTCTTTTCACTTGATGACATGAACCTTTTTGAGTTGTGTGTCTTTGTAGAGACTCTAGATGTGGTGCTCGTGATTAGATTCCTTGTTCTTGTCCCAATACGATTTAAACAATGTCACTGTGAAGTTGGCTCGCACATGTATACCGTACAAACACACACGCTTATGCATGCAAGCTTACACAGACACGAACATACACACACACACAGATAGAGAAATAAATAAAGACTTTGGAAAGAAGTGCAAGTTGATTTATTTTCTATCGTTTCACATTGTTGTGGCTGCAGTATTGTCAACTACATACATAAAAGACAGTATGTAGAGATTATATTCAAATGGATTCATTATTTGTATAAATAACTATTATGATCTTTTTAGGTGAAAATATTTTTTAAGTCGGTTAAACAAGATGCCGAATAAGCATTTTGGAATATTTAGCTGATATTTTAACTTTTGCCCCACTAATGAACTCAATCACTGTTTTATTAGATCACCACATGCAGTACTCTACAGTTAGAAGATCCTAATTGACTATATTGATGGATTTTCATGTGCTTTTGCAGCAAACTGCACATTACTACGGGCTGTTTTTTGCTTGATTTCACAACTTTGTGGGAATTGAAAACTTTCCAGTGATGGTATGTTGGCAGTGCTTGCAGGAAGCATAGCAACAAACACAGCAACAAGACGAAACAGGTAACGTGCCTGCAGACTTCAAAATGACACATGAGTGTGTTGTGATCATCAAAACATTTGGTTAAGGTTAGGCAAAGGTTGTGGTCATGGTTAACAGGAACCAGCTTTGACTGTTGGAGGCACTGTTGAGGTCAGATGCTTAAACTTTGCTGCACTATAAGAACGTCAAACTACTTATCAAACGGGTTATTTAGGCAGTTTGAACATTTGAACATTTGAACAGACATTTTTCTGGAGATACATCTGAGACTTGAGAGTGACGTTTGCTTATTGTCCTCTGGATTTAATTACATCTATTGTAGCTAATTAGCCACAAACTCTTAAGTCTCAAGTTTTCCACAAGAGTGCTTCAGAGCAGTCTCTGCTGTCAGCTGTGGGGAAGAATGACAACAGTTGCTACTTATTATAAAGAGCAGTGGGGCAGGTCAGGGTGAAAGTGTATGTGAGGTTTAAAATATGTGCAGCCAAGTATAAAGAAATAAAGGTGAAATAAAATTCTCAAATGATGCATTTTTGTATGCATGTGTGATATTTGTTTTATTAACTTGGGAGGCATTTTTGATCAACCTTAGTGGATGAAGATTGGGCCTATTTTACTAATTATCTCATGAGGTGGTGCTGATGTATCCTGTTTCATCATCACCTGTTGACAAATACAGGTGTGTTACATTATCATATCTATGAAGACCATATTTGGTTGATGCTCACAAGAGGAAATACAGAATAATGAACTTGTGGAGATGAGACAGCAGTTTTTCCAGGTACTTGTTCTTTAAAATGGTAGATAGCAGACAAGAGATGGGATTCTCTCTTCTAATCTCCTGTTTTTCACTCAGATTTGATAAGATCCACTGACAGTCTTGATCACCTGCTACCAGTCTTAAATGTGCTAAATGTGCATTTATAACCAGACTGAATTTGTTATAGTTTGTATTGAAAAATGAGACTGGACAGATCACACTTAGTGCCAGATCAGAAAACATCTAGAGGAAAGTTCTCTTGTCAAATTGAGAGGAGAAAAAATATCTTGAATCTAGTAATTGAAAACATAAACAATCCCAGCTGTCAGCACTCATTGCTTTAGTTCTGCACTGGGACATGCATCCACGTTTATTACTTAACATTTTCAGAATCATTTCCTCAGCAGTGCTGCCAGTGGCAGCTTCATATTTCTCAGGCTGATCAGAGGGAAGAATTCAGTTCGCCTGAATGTTATTTATGACAGCAGTTATTAAACGCCAAGTGTGGCAGCAAGTAAATCTCTGTCACCACGCTTAATTTGTTGTGGACTTCAGAGGTGGATGGCAGATATAGTTGTCAAGCTGAGTAATACGCCTTCCTGTTAACCCCCCGTCTTGTGATATAAGACCATGGAAGCAATTTAGCAGTCAGGACATGTGGAGGCTCAGGCAGAAGCTTCAGAGTGGCAGGTTGGAAAGTTTTCATTTAATAAACCAATTTAGGAAAGAAAAAATAGATTAACAGGCTTCAACAGTCTGTGTAGGAAAAATTTAATTTTTAAGAGTATTGAGACTTGAAAAAATGTGAAACTTTTCCTTTAAAATGAAGGATTTCATCAGCCAATAATGTTCAGCACATTTTGTAATGAATGGTTGGAATTCACATGCATGGTGTACCCACTTTGATTCAATCCTGCCCTGTAATTGCCTACATTTCCCATAATGCTTTTTGACAGCTATGAGAAAAGTGACCAATATGTCAGTAAAGCTACTGTAGCTCACCGACATACATGGGAATCAGGGACATGTCTATAGATGTGTCCCAATTCCATTCCTCATACTAACTATATATAGACTAATATTTACAGTACACTGTTTTGCAGTTAGTATGTAAGTATGCAGCAAAATGTTTTTTGCAAAATGTTTTTTTTGAGTTTTTTCGAGCTGTGAGTAGCTCCTCCATTTACTGTATGCCTTACACTGTGAGAGAATAGTGTCCATCAGCAGCACTCTTGATTTGGGCCTCAGCTTTAGTTTGTAGCTATGCGTGTCTTTAGTTGCATCGCATGCTGGTCTATTGGGGCTCTGTTGGTGGGGAAACTGGTTTCTAACAGTGTGATTCTCCCTGTGTTTCTATTAAATATCAGTCTAGAAAGTATTGTTTAAATTTGAGGTGCTGACACAAATGCTTGGTGTTAACTGTTGATGTATAAAGAGCTCTCAAAAACATCCTCCAATGATTCAGGTAGTTTTAGGCCCTTACCACAGCAGCAGTGCAGGAAAATACTTGTTAGAGGTAAAACAATGTCTAAACATGCTCAGTTATTTTCATCACCTTCATATTAAGGATGAAAGGGGCTGGAGGCTATCCCAGCATACACCAGGAGGGTGGGAAGAAAGAAAACCCCTAAAAAACACAAACAACAAAATGGCCCAGGAATGCAAACCAGTTCATTTTTTTCTTTGAATTTGTTAACTTTTAGAATGCTTGTATCCTATAATGATGTCAAGTTGCTGGATTGTTTGCAATCTGGAGAGAGAAAGGTAGACTTTACTAAATCTGCATATTAATGGAGAATTCACATCATTTACTCAATTAGCTAATAAATTCATTTTTTTCTCACTCTGACACTATGTTAAGGAAAACAGTTCCACATTTTGAGATTACCTCCACCACCCTTCCTTTTTATGAACTGGTATCAACATTTATGAAATGCTTTACTACTTCTGTTTCTTCAGATTAGGGGAGTCTGGGCCAGCAACTTGAATTCAGAGGTATCAGCAGAGTTCTGGGAAGAGGCGATGTCTCAGGTTCATTATTGTCGTATTAACAGATCACAGATCAGTTACAGACTGACACAGTATAAGGGGACACATAGACTGTGTTACTCAAAAAGAAAACTGAACCGCGCCTTCCCATCAGTGTCCTCTGAGTATGACAAGTGGTTCTCTGTTAGGGTCACCAGCACATCATTTTGGGTTTTCATTATACAACTTATGGACTGCAATTCAGCCCAACCAGGACCTGGTCATCTTTGGGTGCTCTGCAGAAACTTTTGCACTTTTATACTATGTGCAGGTTGCTCTGCACCAAGGAATGGTGCTTGCTAAGAAACTTATTGAAAGTGGAGGTGGAAAAACTGTATCTATACAAACCTAATACACAAAATTGATTTGAAACTGTGAATAAAGAGTTTAAAAAAATTGATGTCATGTTGCTCCGGTCATAACCTCACATAGACGCAGTTTCCAAATGGCACTCGAACACAGCAAGCTGATGTTGGCTGCAAAGATTCAGGAGGAAAGTTAATGGAAGAGGATGAATTAGTGAGCGACACAACACTTTACAACACTGCCACCTGCAGGCACAGAAGCTACACAATCACAGAAGATTTGACTGACCAACGTTAGAAAACTATCATTACTGAGACATTGCTGTCTACCTTTAGGACGACTCGCTTCCGTCAGGATGAAAATAAGGCGAGGAGTCAGGTCTCCTGCTGACATTCGCAGAGCCTTGAGCTGCTCTCCATGCGTCTGCTTCACCTCCACACCACCATCAGTCATTCATGTCAAACCCGTGCAGGACACTTTGGGGAACAGCCATTTTATTAATCAAATTTGAACTTTGTGTTAGTTTCTCTTTATTCCAGTGCCACCATGGTGAACACCCATGTTAAAAATAAAAAGTGACATTTTTTTTGTTGTTAAAATGTATAATCATAATGAAGACAGTTAATCATAGAACTAATCATAGAAACTGACATAATGACCTCACAGCATTTTGGATCAAATTTTTCTCCCTTCAGGGGGAAACTCAATAAACAGAAAGAACAGAAATGGGCCAGGGTAGACAGGAACAAAAAACAGCTTCTTACGTATATCCACATTTTTTTTCAGATATTTCCCATAGACAGTATAGGTTTGGTTTGAAGGGGGGATTCTGCTGGATTGTCTCACGTTTTTTTTTTTCCCTGTAGAGGAGCATCACTGCAATGCAGCAACAGTAAATCTACTGAGGAGAGTGAGAGCCCTGAAGACTCTACCTAGTGCACTGAGAGTAGGGGGATCTATCTGGACACACTTGAGTCGGGGTGTTGTGAAGTGCAAACCATTAGTTCTCTAAACCTTCCCTGTTCTAGCTAACATCATTTACCACCCTGGCACACAAGCAGTGGTAAACTACACCTGAATACATAGCTGGAGTGTGTCCGGCCCTGTAAGTATACTCACAACATAGTTATTTTTCATCATTACAGTACAGTATAGAGCAATAGTTTTCATATACTTTTCATATCTTTTTTCATATTGCACCATCAGAGAATGGGACACAGAGAAAGATCAACAGAGACTCCATTTCCTAATTAAAACGAGATATGTGCAAACATGACTAAGGACTTTATTAACCAAATCAATTCTTCCCTGTAATATCCACAAATAAAAGTGATTTCTCTTTTTATATATATATTTATAGTAATAAGAATAATAAATCTTCACATTGGATCATTTCATAGTGTGACAAAATGCTCGACTGGGCTGTCCAGCCACGATCGTAATCCTCATTGTCTTTTAATTGGTCAGTCCCCATGCATCCATAGGAAATAGATTTTTTTTTTCTTCAAAAAAAGTAACAATTTGAGAGCAGCTGAAAAGTTTGGACTGGTGTCAATTGCTTTCGTTCCAAGTTTCATTCAGTGTTTCAGAAGGATATTCCATAGGAAAAAAATGACTCCAAATCGTCATCTTCCACTCCAGAAAAAAAAAGATGTCCGGGTTCTTATGAAAACACTGTAGTAATGGTGATAATAGATCATTTGGTAATCAATAATTAATGATCATTAATAGCTGACAACTAACAATTCATAATCACTGATTAATTATAAAGAATTAACAATAATTAAGAATAAATAATGCTCCCTCGTTACTCAATTAGTTTGGCAAAGCTCCGGCTGGAGTCGTTTCCGATGAGTGAATTTTTTCTCAAGTGAAACAAAAAAAAAAGAAAGAAATACAAACAAGAGATAAAAGAAAGCTCTAAAATAAATAAAAGGAGATTAGTAAAAGTGACCCCACCCTTGGAGGGAGGGGACGTATATACAGAACTGCGTGGTGAAAGTCAGTTTACTGCACTTGAGTGTTAAGTCCAGTGTTAGAGTGAGTTCTAGTCCCGCCCTAGGTGCCCCTGCTGTTATACCAGCGTGTAGGACTTTGCGTAGGGGTTGCTGCTCTGTTTGAGATGTCCTCGCGAGTCCAGCAGGGACTCCTGGGAGGTGCTGAGCTTGGCGGCCTGGGCCAGCTCCGAGCCCTCTCTGTGGGGGAGTGTGGCTGCCGAGCCAGGCTGCCACTGGGCCACTGGGTCCCTGCTGGCCTGAGGGGCCTCTGTGGGTGTTGGGGGCGCCATGCGAGAGGGCCGCTTCAGTGAGCGGCTCTTCTGGGGCTCCAGACAGGCCTGACCCATGGCTGCTCTCTCCCCACTAGCTGTCCCCCTGGATGACCCCGAGCAGGACATGCCTCGGTTTAACAGGAAGTCCATGCGCAGGTACGGAGGAAGGTGAACCAACTCGCCCCCTGCAGGACAACACAGAGATCAGAGTTAAGTATTAAGGAAAACACAAGCACACATTCCTGCCCCAAATCACCTGACTTCTACAAATTACTTTATTTATCAACTTTAATCTCAAAACTAGCATCAAATATCTTTTTATCAGCAAGCTAACATTGCACCTAGAGCTGACTAGAATTTTTAAAAGACTTAATTTTTTTGGTCCTCATAAGTTCAATCTTTGTATTAAAGTCTACTCACCTTGATAGGTGATGAAAATACACCTTTGTCAGCTTATCAAAGCAATATACAAATACAGTGTATTTAGCATGAACACACAGACATGTAAGCTGTCTTCCTGTGTTCTTTCTCTGACACTAATTAAATAGTAAGATCTTACCAAAACACTCAATCCCCTCTCACTGCTGACTCCATTAGACTTACAGTATTAGACCAGTGATTTTCTTAAATGAATAAGTGATATGTGATAGTAAAAGTAGTAATAGTAATATGTTTGAATGTCTAGCATGTACACGTATCAGTTGCAGATATTGCCTTTTTGTCACTTTTATCCAAAATGGTCTTTTTTTACATCTAACATAAATCCCCTCAGCAGTCATTAGTGTGATGGATTGAATTTTATCTCTTAAATAGAACGTTATTCAGAAAAGTTGGTTTCTAAATTGTGTTGTCTTGTTGAGATTGTCGATGTGAAAACAAAAAACCCCAAAGGATTGGAGAGGCAACCAATATTTCTATTTGTAATATCTTCAAAGGAAGGTTTTGGACAGTGGATACTATTGAATGCTGTATTGATTTTCTGGATGCAGTATTCATTTAGAGCTGTTAGCAACTCTATAAAATGAGTCGTATTTAGGTGTAAAACCTCAATCATACATGGTAGTAAAAGAAATAAATCAAGCTTTCTCATTCAGTTTCAACAGAGCAACTTCCAACATTAGATACTTACTTTGGAAGATTTGTATTCTCATGAATTTTTAGTCAGTGGTTTGAAATATTAATCATATAATCTCTGAAATATGAATCGTCTTAGTGCTGCTTTTGATACGGTTGACCAATCAATACCACTAGAAAGACTGGAAAACTGGGTGTGACTCTCCAGCAAAGTCTAAATTGGTTCAGGTCCTATCAGCAAGACAGGGACTATTTTGTTTCCATTGGCAACTACATATCTGAGCGAACTAGCATGATGTGTGGGGCGCCTCAAGGTTCAATTCTGGGACCTCTTTTAATAGCCATATTCACTTACCATAACTATGTGGACGACACTCAATTATACAACGCTCTCTCACCAAGTGACTATATTCCTATAGACTCACTCGGGCTATGCATTGACCAAATCAATGACTGGATGTGCCAAAATTTACTCCAACTAAACAAAGAAAAAACTGAGATCATTGTGTTTGGTGCTAAAGAACAAAGGCTGAAAGTTGTGGCTCATCTTGATTCCCTTTCTTTAAAATCCAAAAATCAAGTCAGAAATCTTGGTCTTATTATTGACTCAGATCTAAATACACCCACATCAAGTCAATAACAAAATCAGCCTATTATCATCTTAAAAATATAGCAAGAATACATACATACATGTCCAAACAAAACCCAGAAAAACGAATCTATGCTTTTATTTCCAGTAAGTTAGACTACTATGATAGTCTTTTCTCAGGCCTTCCCAAAAAGCACTTTGGCAGCTACAGCTCATTCAGAATGCTGCTGCTAGAGTTCTTACAAAAACTAAGAAAGCTGAACATATTACACCAGGTCTCAGATCTCTGCAGAAGCTACGTGTGCCACGTAATTAATTTCAAAATACTGTTACTTAATGGTTTAGGGCCAAAATACATCTGACTTGCTTCCAATAGACTTCTTAGCTCATCAGGGACTGGGCTACTAACTGTTCCTAGGATTAAAACAAAACATGGTGAAGCTGCATTCAGCTATTATGCTACACATAGCTGGAATAATCTTTTATCTTTTAAAAAAACTTTTTATTCATCATTGTTACTTATATTTTATTTTTCTATGCAATTTCCTTTTATATACTTTATGTAAAGCACTCTGAATCGCCTCTGTGTATGAAATGTTCTATACAAATAAACTTGCCTTGCCTAATATCTTGGAATGTCATATTGTTTTTCATTCAGATTGAATTTTCAATGTATTGGTTCCCCAATTTCTCAAAGACTTCAAGACAAACATAAGTGAGAAAATCATTAAGTTGAATACATTTTGCAACACTTCATCTGGATTCACTGTCGGCATTAGAGACATGGTTAATGGTTGGGATGTCAATATTAGAGAAGAAGTTAAAGTTTAGGGATTAGTGTTATCAACATCATAATGAGGCCAGCTGTAATAAAAGGTTAGCATGTTGTCAGAATCAGACTGAAACAGATCTGTGGCTTTTGGCAGCATGGCCTCACCCGGTCTGTGGGCCTTGGGCACAGCCATGTTCATGACCCGGCTGACGTCCTGAGGCTTGGGTGGGGAAGCAGTGAAGCGGCAGATGCCTGATTCAGACGGTGTGCTGGAGGTCAGGCTGTCAGTGTAGTCGTTGGTGCCCGCTGTCATCTGCTCTGAGGAAGTGTCAGAGATGAAGCATTCGGTGATGGTGAATTTGGCGTGGCGCAGCTGCTCCTCCATCTTGGCGTGCTCGTAGGCTCTGGCGAGCTCCTCGTAGGTGGAGGAAGCACTCTCTGTTGACACCATACTGCTCCGCGCACGGTCTGGACATGAGCCGAGGTTAGTGGAGGGATTAGTGTCGAGAGTTAGTGGCAGAATTGTTACGATGTAACTTTGTTAAAGTTGTCAGACAACTGATCCTGATCTGTTGTTATAAATGAAGAATAATGCTATACTGTTATAAAGCAGCTGTAACCAGACATGCTGTTCACCTGTGTCCTGAGATGGGCTGACGCTGTAGCTGTCACTCTCCTTGTCAACAGAGCCTGCGACTCTGGGTGTGGGCAGCCTCCAGTCAGTGCTGAGAGTGTGGGAGGAGACAGGGGGATGCGGGCGGTTCAGGGTCCACTGGCTGGCATAGCGGTTGCGAGCAGCTGGGCCGGCTTTGGCTGTGCGGCGGGCAGTGGGGTCTGAGAGTGTGGAGAAGAACACAGGGTGTTTATGCAGGTCAGAGGGAGGACAGGACTAAACTTAATAAAATGGTCATGGTTACAATGATGATGTAACTCTGCATCTAATAGCTGCCACCACAGTTTCCAAAACCTGCAACTTCATTTATAAACACAAAAGGAGATTTTAACTGACATTACCAACTACAGAAGTATTGTTACAAATACAGAAGTGATAGAGGCAAAAACAAAAACTAAAGCACCAGCACCCCAACTTCCTTCATATCATACCTGCCAGAATTTTAACAATCATCACAATGATGACTGAATCTATTTTTCTATTAGAAATCTACATCTACAGTGATAGAAGAGGGTTGAAGGCTTCTGTGCAATACTGGTTTATTATGTAAATGTAGAACTTTGGCTTTGGCCTCATCACTCTACACAAGGAAACATCAAACTCAGCACAGCGATGATTATTATAATGTCTCCTCCAAGGGGGAAGTAGACTTAAAGTCTACAGGTGGATGCTGGGGTGGAGGTGAAACGCTACATGAACAGCAGCAGCAGTGGCAGACATGGCAGCAAAGGAGTGAGCGGAGCACTAGTACAACAGCATGATTGAAAGTGTGTGGTGGTTATACAGCACGTTGCAGGAAGCATGGAGTTTAGTGGTGACTCCAGTTGACTGCTAGGAGGTTTTGCTTCATTCCACATGATTACCAAAGCATGCAGCAAACACCAGAGGTAAACAAAAGTCACACTAATAGGGCAATAATCAATACAAAATAACAAAAGGAAAAACTGATGGGAAAAGGAACATAGCTGTGAAAAAAACAAACACACCAGCATGTACATTTTATGTCTCATGAAGTTAAAAAAAGAGTCCGTACTGGACTTACTGGTTCCTGGTCTGGCATCAGACACATCTACCAGTGGACCAGTGGCCTGGGAGAGGGACTGGTAGTGGACAGTGTGGGTAACTGTGGATGACTTCTGTTTCTGTGTCTCCCCGAAGTCATTATCAGTCAGTAACACAGTGGACCTGTCATCTGTAGGCCAAAAACAAAGGCAAGCTCAGGGATACAATAAACAGGTTCATTTGTGTAATGCATTACTTTATAAAAAATCAGTGCAGCTTCCTGTATAGCAGCAGTAGAACACTAGCAGTGTGCTTACCAACAGTCTCCATGGTGTCTCTCTCCTCGATCAGAAGCTGGGCTCTGGGGATGTCGATGTGCATTCTGAGCGTTTGTTGCTGTTTGTTAATTGGCTCTGCTGGACGTGTGTTTTTACTGGGGAGCACAAAACAAAAACTGACCTTAGTTTGAGGAAACATGTAGTGATGAATTCTGCTCGGAAAACAGCATAATGTGCTGTACTGAGATACTGGCAGCTAAGCAGTGAAGTTGTTGAACATTCTTACCTCATAAGCATCTCAGCCAAACTTTTTGCATCTGGAAAACAAACGGAGGAAAAACATTATTTCACTTGTTTAACATTAAAGAATAGAGGCTAATGATGTGCCCTCTACCATCTCACCTCGGAGCCTCTTGAGCCTCTGCTCCCTCCTCCTCCTCCTCAGCACCAACAGTCCGATGAAGATTACAACGATGCCCACCAACACACAGGAAATGGTCACCATCATCTTCAAACCTTCACCGCCCCCAGGGCTGTCCTCACTCACGTTGGGTGCCTTGACCAAAGGTGCGATGGTACCTGTGCACAGATCATATGTTTTGTGCTCAGTCCACATGGGCTTTAACACATCACTTAGATGTAACAGAACAATTGTTGGTGTTGTTGTAGGAATCCCAAAAACACAACTATTTGATTTGTGCCCTTGCATGATAGCTGCCATCAGCAGCTCAAAGCTGTTAGAGTAGAACAGTCATGTACAGTGTGTCACCACAAGCTGCTACACTCTGTTCAAATAAGCACTTGATGTTTTTGCTGAATTGAGAGTAATACCTGGTTCCCAATCTGCCAAGCTACTTAAATGAGAATGAACTCATCCTTCATAGCTAAACGCTGAGCCTGATTTTTGTAAGTAATGGAGGAAGTGGTTGGTGTTCACAGCTGGTTCTGGCTCCTGGAGTGTGATGTGAGCTGGCAGTGGTCACATCCTTCATCTCAAAGGAGATCATAAAAGTATTTAACTCATGTGATGGCATTCAGTAGGCTTGTGATGGAGATGTCATAAACAGCAACACGCAAACCAGCTACAGTCACTAGAGTCAGTTTGTTATTGCCCAATTCATCAAGGGAGCCTCGATCTCCTGGAGCCTCGAGCTCTGCCATTAACAGAAAATGTGATTTATCCTTCTTTGCCTCAAACTACTACTGGAACATTTATCACAGATTCTCTACTTGTTTAACAGTCAGTGTCAGTGCTCACATTACACTACCTCTGGAGCAGCAGGTGAATCATGCAGATACAGTACTCTCTTAGTTTCAGTGGGCCATGACAGATATTTCAGTGACTCTGTTACCTGGAAAGAAATGAGTGGGAAACTGTATTGTCCTCTGCTAATGTGTCAACTCACTGCCGTCATAGCTGAGTGTTGCAAACTTGACTCTCTTCTCAGCGTAGCCGGCGCTGTTGTAGACTTTCATCTGCAGCTCGTACCAGGTGGCCTCCTGCAGGTCGTACAGGATGTAGCTCTTGGTGAGGGAGGTGCGCTGTGCTGTGGTCCAAGTGGGCGAGTCGACCGACCGATACTCCAGGGTGAACGAGGTGATCGGGCATCCACCGTTATTCCAGCCGTTCAGGTTGAGCTTGACCCGAGTGGCGTTGATGCTAGTGAAGAGCTCCTGTTCTTTGGAGTATTGAGGCTCTGCGGGGGGGAGGGGAAGGATAGTAAGCATGAACTCTGGAGAAACTAAAGAACCGCAAAACACGGACACAAGTTCTGCTTTGTGGTAACTAACAATAAGAATGTTATAATATCACTTACAATGTGTTGAAAATTTAACTTGTTATTTTAAAGGCTTCTCCAGACTGACACTAATAATGTTGTTTGTTCACACCTTTCCCATGGGTCTTTGCTTCAATGATCTCACTGATGCGTCCAGGCCCAACTACATTCTGGGCAGTGAGGGTGAACTTGTACCAGGTGCCACACTTGAGGTTCTCCAGCCGATAGGAGCGCTCACTGGGACTGATGGGAAAGTTACCCCACTGCTCACTGTTATCCTCTGAATATTGCAGAATGTAGCCTGGAGAGGAAACACAGGTGGGGAAATTAATGTGAATCAACCGGTCATATAATGCTGGAAACATGCAAAAAAAAAAACACAGTTTGGTGTATCTGACCTCTAATGGAGCTGCCTCCGTTGTCTCCAGGGATCCAGGAGAGAGTTATGGAGGTGGTGGTTGTTTTGGTCACTGTGAGGCGAGGCTGGTCGGGTGGAACTGAAGGAAAGACAACAGACAAAGCTTTTAAATGACTGAAAAAAGACTCAAGTCAAACGCTTAATTATATGGGACTGTAATTTCCCAATAATTGCCAAATGTTTCATGGAAAGAACAATGTAATTTGGTAATAATTACCAGCCAATGTTCAATTAGTACACATCCCATTAATTTGTTCAAATTAAAAGGGTAATAAGAAAAATCGGACTACAGACAAACAGTTCATATATAAAAAATAACATTTGAATTTGAATATTTACTTGGGCTTAAATGGAGCTTTCTCTTTCAGGGGCGTTCCTCTTTTGGCTATGATTAGTACCAAACTAAATAGTTCTTTCCAGGAAAAATTACGGAAATTATTCAGAACTTATGAACCTGTAAAATAAAGTGCTACCAAAATGTTTTCAACTGAACAGTTGACTTGTATCCCGTGTTGTTGAGGGTTGGTATAGACATGTCATTTATTAGTTCTTTCCACATTTCTTACCTTGAACCTGCAGGTTGAGGACGATCTTGTCAGACCCAAAGCTGTTACTAGCAACACAAGTGTAGTTCCCAGAATCCTCTGCTTTCACCGTGCGAATAACAAGGCTGCCGTTAACATGGACGCTGCGCCGGCTGTCAATCACAACAGGTGCCGGGGTTCCATTGCTGAAACATAGATGTGTTTAGAATTATCTTTATGTTTTCAGTGTCACATGGTTGCTTTGAGGAGACAAACTCAACAAAATGTCAGAAACTGTACAGTATTCACACATTTTTTAATGTAGGTACTCACATGTCCTTCAGCCACTTGATGGTTGGTGATGGATCACCCACTGCCTTACAAGGCAGCACAATGTCCCTCATCCAGGGGGTCGTTACAGTCCTGTTGAAGGTCAGAATCCGAGCTGGAGCTGCAAAAATATGCAAATGCTTCATCAGCTCACAGAGGACACACAGAAACAAATAACTGTGTTGTTGTTTTCTAAAGTATTAATGACTGAGAAAGGATTTTAGAACAACCTGGTAACATACACATTCAAGTATTACAGTTTTTCCCATTTGTTGTCCTTTCTTCTACTCCCTAACCCCGAAGCTGACTGAGTCAGGGCTAAAGGATCGGGGGCACAGTGTGATGTGTATCTCCCTCCATCTGAGCAGTGGAGCAGTAAGTAGAGGACATCCATCACCTACACCTCAGACAGGATGTGAACATCCTGATAGGAGCTGTGGGTCCTGACTCCAGACACCATGGGGTCTATCAGCATATGCAATCAGCTTATCAGCTCTCCCCAAGCTTGTAAGGTGCTGACAGGGCTAAACACAAGGTTATTTATTCTACTGATGCCCCCCTACCCGTCTTGTTATGAGGAGAAACTGGGAATGAGCTACTCCTTCACCCCTCCACATGGAGTAAAGTGAGTTGGGGTAAAGGGGTGAAGGAAGATAATCCTGTTTAACGGAACTCCCACTGTGCTTTGGTGTCCCAGTTTGATTTTTTATTAAAATTTTATGTCTAGACCAATTGTAATGACATGGTTTACATTAAACTGTATGCTGCCAAATACTGTGATTTGTTTCCTCATAGAAAAAACAAAGCAATATTGTTATAAGAGATATGGTTCAGTATGTGACATGTTGATTGTGCTGTATTTCTGGTACTAACAGTTGAATTTCATGTTAATCAGGCTTTTTTTCTTACATTCCTGTCGGGCATGTAAAGGGGGATACATTTCCCCTTCTTTTTCAGGCTGACATTTAGGATGTTACAGTCACTTTTTTATTGACCAGGTAATCAGGGAAGCTGCCGTACAAGTGATTCAGTGTTATTCAGCACTGACTATCAAGCTGTCCAAAAGAGGAGCTCCACCTACCCTCAGCCATGGGTTTAACAGTGATGATCTCACTGGCATTTCCACGACCTGCAGCGGTGACGGCCACCACCGAGATACTGTACTGCCGGTTCCTGCTCAGGTTGGGGATGCGGTAGAAGAACACGTCTGGGGCCGCCTCAAACTCACTGCTCACCTGAGTGCCAGAGACAGGGTAGGGACATCAGAGAGTACTGAATTTATAGAATAACACTTTGGTTTTGGTCTTTTCATGAGATTTGTTGACAATAAGACAAATAGAGAGTATAGAACACCAGCCTTATCCTGTCAGTCAGTTTGTTAGTTAAGGTACATGTCCCGACGGCACGACTGATCAGTTCACTTTGAATTTACCCAACTCAAAATGCAAAGTGTGATTAACATAATAATCATAGCGGTGTTCCTTCTAAATAGTTCATAGATTTAAAACAGGAACTTATGGCAAAATATTTCATGTTTAATTTGATATAATTTGTAATGTTTTACCGTGGGGTGTGGGTTGGAGCAGAAAACAGTGTATTTCCTGATAATGCCATTCACTTTGAGAGGAGGAAGCCAGGACACAAACACCACTGAGTTGGAAGCAGCTGCTGCCTTCACGCCCGCTGGAGGACCAGGAACTATAAGGAAAAGATGATCTAGTTGATATATTTCCCACATTAAGCTAATATTACTACTCAGAAGATTTTTATGGTGCTTTCTACATTGATTATAATGCAAGATCACAGATGGCCAAATGTCATATTCTACAGGATTTCCTGCTACATGTAAGAGTTACAGCTCTCTACTTAATAAGCATATTTAGGACTCTGCCACCTCTTTGCTTCAGTTTTTACCAGGAGGGTTTATTTATTGCTCTATTTGGCAAAACTAACATTTAATGTAAAGAGCAGACAAGCTGTAATTCCTCGGCACCATAAAGAGTCGAACTTATACTTCAAACACAGGCAAATCTGACTGTAACTGTAAAACAGCTTGCGTGAGACACAAGCTTGACTGACTAGATCAATCTGACACCTGCCCTTGTGTCTTTTATGTGGACGGATGATTTACCGTCCTCCTTGGTGCGGGTGTAAATCTGTTCGCTGCGAACACCGTCACCAGCTCGGGTGAAGGCCAACACCTGGATGCTGTAGTTGGTGTACTTCTCCAGTCCGTCTAGCTCCAGAGAAGGTTTAGAGGTTGTCACGTTCCTGATCTCCCCGAGCTCTGATGGACAGAAAACAGTAGAGGAGAGAGTGGGGGAATCAAGTAAAATTCAGTAAGGATATCTCAGGTCATAGGCCTATGCAATGCAACTCTCTCACTGTAAATACTTTACTATATGACTATATGCTGCTACTGTTCCAAACACATATATAACAATATATTATACAGCAGATCACATAGATAGAAATACTGTCAGGCCCAAGGGTGTCATAGCACAGCCTTGGATATAATGTCATATTCAATCACAAAGTTTAAACAACCCTGTATCCAAGGTCTGCTCTGGTGGCAGGCCTTGACTGGCAACCTGCTGCCCTCAGCTGTTAGGGTTTGAATTATTGATTTCTCACTGTTTCACTACTCTCTGTCCATATCCCGTCTTTACACTGTTTTACACCGTCTTCTTCTTCTACTTTCTCTATCTTCACTTCTCTCCAGAGATATAGTCTACTGTATGAGAGCAGCTGCATCTGTTGTTCTTTGCTTTTAATGAGCAATTAAAATGCCTGGAATACCCAGCAGAGATTTTACCACACAGTAAAAGCATTTTATGCATGATTGTGTTTGTGTATGTGTGTTTGTCTTATGTTTTGATATCCAGTTATACTGTGTATTGTGTTATATTGTGCAGATACAAAAATAATAATGTTTGTTTGTTTTTCTAAAGTTTATTATCCGTTTATTGTTTGAGCCATTTTTCAAGCAAAAATGCCAAACATTTGCTGGTGCCAGGTTCTCTAATGTGACAATTCCTAGTTGTATATGATGATGGACACAAGCCATTTTAATATGTAACTTTTGACTCTGACATGTTATGGGCGTAACAGTTTGGTTAATCAAGAAATTAACTGGCTAATTGATAATGAAAATAATAATAATTAATT
The DNA here is from genome assembly GCA_038419695.1 of Scomberomorus guttatus. Lineage (NCBI taxonomy): Eukaryota > Metazoa > Chordata > Actinopteri > Scombriformes > Scombridae > Scomberomorus > Scomberomorus guttatus. The sequence goes on along the minus strand of CM076460.1, from coordinate 5,848,984 downwards.
GCAGCCTTAAATGTTTAACATGTGTAAAATATTTTATCTAATATCTCTGGAATTAAGAGGTTTTAATTTTCAAAGCATTATTTTGATTTAGTATTTTACTTCTTTACTCACAGTTTCAGTGCTTACATGAATGCATACATGTATTGTGTAACAGTACATTCACATACAGCTTCCTGCTAAAATCTTAAATTATTCAGTGTAAGATTTATATAACCCTCAACTGTTGGTGTCTAAAAAGCCACACAAACCACTGTGAAACCAAGCTGATTGATACACCACTGGTACTCTGATACAACCTGCACCACCGTCTGTTAGAAAAGCTTGTATCTCCCTCTGCTGGTCAGTGAGATTATATTTTCTCATACTAATGAACTGCACTTGTCTGGAATTGAGTGGTCCAGAATAACAAACAGTTTCATTGCAAATGGTACATGTTTCAGTGTGAAGGTGTGATTATATAGAGTATGTTATGTTTACACACATTTAAATTCAACTTTGAGCATTCACCCACTGAGCTACAGACTGTTACCATGCAAACTAGTCGTGGCTGTCAAGTCCTGAGTATTCATGTTCTATAGGCAGGCCGACATGATGTGACAGTGCAGGGGTCAAAGGTAATCGTGCTGTCACAACCAATCCTGCTGACACAAACCCGGCATGTGACAACCGCATGGCATGCTGCCTGACTTCCACAGGACCACGCAGAATTTTGGCCAAGGCTAAATGAGTCTACAAGAAAGGGCTCAGTATACCCAGAATCCACCTGGGTAACTTCAAGCTACATCTGACTCGCTGGCATCAATAACAAACCTTATTACTTTATTATATTAACACAGCATTACACAGTTTTAGCTCATTGCATTTTGTAATCAGCAGAAATTACTGGATAAAACTAGACCACATTCAGAATGTAAGTAAACTGCTACCAAACATAGATTTTTTTTAATTTCATTTTCATTTTGGAATCAGTGAGTGTGACCCAAATGATACACCAGCTAAGTTCTTCTGTCAGGAATGTGATATTTCAAGAAAATGCAATAAAGCAGCTTTTAAATTTCCCCTAAATATTTTGATGACAAAGTGCTGATTCCTGGAGACTGCAGTATGCATATCTGCTTATGTGCTAATCTGAACTTTTACTGCATACACATTTTATTTCTCAATGTCACAAACACAATGTAGGTGACACTTATGTTTATAAGCAGTGTTCAGTTATGAGTGTGTACCTCCATCAGGCAGGTTGGCCCAGTAGATGACCCTAAAGCCCAGCAGGTTGCCATTCAGAGCGTCTTTGGGAGGGGTCAGCCAGGACAGAGAGATGACTTCTGGAGATGTGGCCGTGGCCTGGACGTTCTCTGGAGGACGGCTCGGCACTGAGGGGGAAGAACCAGAAGACAAACTATGTTAACAGTGGAAACTCAGCAGACACTACAGGACCATCAACATGTGGCAGTACCCTGAGATCTCCACTAGATTGTGATATATCATCACATTTCTCTCCAACATTAAACTACGCTGTCCACCTATTCAAACATGCTCACAGCTTTGTTTGTATTAGGGGAGGACAAAACACTTAAGACACACAAAATGAATGAAATATATCACATGCAATGTTTGTGGTGACTTTTAGTCTTTTCCGCCTTGTTGTGTCAGACTTCTTCACTTATATATTACTTATAAAATTTCCTTGTATTCAGAATCCTCTGTGCATTAAAGGGGAACTCCACCAATTTTACACATCAAAGTCTGTTTACAGGTGTTGGGAAGTACTACTGAATATGTGAAACTTGCATGATTTCAAACCTTTTTTTCTTTTTTTTTTAACTGTTCTTTGTGAGTTTGACAGTGTTATGTTGTAATACAAGTGCAATGCTAAATCAGTGGAGTACTCTTTTAATTCAGCTATCAAAGTTTAAACCACAACTTCACTGAGCTCAAAAAAGCCACATTCCCCTCCTTTCTTACCGTCCTCCAGAGTGGTAGCAGCGACCTCTGTGGAGGAGGGCCCTGTCCCAGCGCTGTTGCTGGCTTGCACCACGACTCCATACTGGGTGAACTTCTTCAGGTTGTCCAGCACCAGACTTTCTGCATTGTCCCCTGTTGTCTCCACACTGATCACGCTGAACTGGTAGTTTCCACCTGAGCTGTACTCCCTGTACCCCACCTGGTAGCCTCTGATGGCTCCATTCTGGAGGTGTTTCTTGGGTGACTAGCAGAGGAATGAGAGGAGTTATTTGAGACAGTGTCAAACAAGGAGAACTCTACTAACCTACAGTAAATATACCCCAAAATGTATGTATAAATGGATGTATTCAGATCTGACTGGTCAATATGGTCATGATACAGATGTGGGCAGCACATACAGTATCAAGGGTGAATGGAAATGTATCCCTGACCGTGCTGAAAGAACACCAAGTAAACTTTGTAGTACAGTAAGTGGATAGCATTACAATCCTCCAATGCAATGTTTATTTGTCTTTGCCAGTGACTCATTGAAAGTACCAAAGTTGGCACTCAAAACAAGGCACCACATACAGCAGCCAACACAATCCTCTTCTCTTTGCTGCATGCCTGAGAGAAAATGTGAATGTTTTTCTGTTGAGCAGCCTTCACAGTTTTTTCATGTTACAATAAATTGTGAGAGAGGAAACATAAATGCATCACAGGTCTTCACTCTTTAGGATAACTTTTGTAGATAAATGCGTTCCCTTCCCTAAACCACCAGACAACAGAATAAAGACTGATAATTCCTGCAAATAGTGTTGCTACACACACACACACACACACACACACACGATTCTTTTAACACCTTTATTTATTTAGGAACAGCCAACTGAGCACACACGTGTTTGCCTGCAATATCCTGCTTTACATTCATAAGATAAGGCATCTGGGAGCTGACCAGTACAGCTTCAATCTTCTACTGTTCACCTCTGAGCTGCTCTGCTGGAGCTGTAGCTGGTTAAATAGTTCAAGTCTCACTGATGTAGAGATTTTGAAGAAAAACTTACCCTCCAAGTGACTCGGATGCTCTGAGAGGAGAGGGCTTCCAGCTGCACATCCTGAGGTGGTCCATCAGGAGCTGAGATCAGATCACCAACATGTTCAATTTATTTTCAAAAAGCTTTTTGCAAAGCAATATTGTTCAGCACAACCCCCTACCAGACAAAATGATGTCCAGAAGCAAGCCTGAGTCTGGATCTGGCTATTATAAAAAATATGATGGTTGTAGTTATAGGTGGCTGCTCAGGGTGAGGAGAAGTGCTCTGTAGGGGGGTTGGCAGAGGGGTGGGTGAAAGGATAGGGGGCTAATTTGCAGAAGGGGTCCAACCTCAGTCTATTGACCGTAGTGTGACATTTACTACTGAATCCGCTAATTGAAAAGTTCTGCTTTTAGTGCAGGGTCAGCGTGTGTTCAATAATGCAACAGAGCCAATGGGGCTGATGTCACCAGGCTGTTAATGAATTGACTCAGTCGGCTCTGTCCCTCCTTTAGCTTTATGTCTTTCACGTCTGACTGTTGTCTTTCTCACTGTGTTTTTGTCACTCTGATACGTTGGCTCATAGTAACAAATGAATGTTTACTCTTGTCACTGTAACTGTATATTACTTTATTTACGTACTTAAAAATCTGAGTGAAAAGAGTGTAAAATCTTCCAAAATACTCTTCTTCTTCTTTGTTGTTTAAACTACCTAAAAAGTTTTTACTTGTTAACTTTAACAGACAAGAACCTTTTTAACTTCAGTGTTCCAGATATTCAATGTTCAAGTTAATGTTTGTCTCTCTAATATTTGTTCATTATATAGTTTGATATTGAAGAACTATATGATGGTAGATAACACATCCTCCTCCATCCTCATCAGTTATTATCACCTGCTTCATCAGTGGTGATGGTGAGCTCGTTGCTGGCTTCGCTCTTGCCGATCAGGTTCTTGGCAAACATGCGGATGTTGTAGGTGGAGGAGGGGTGCAGGTCGATGATGGTGGCCTGGTTCAGCTGAGGTGAGACATCTTTGGTCTTCTGAGCGGTATCCCAGGAGGCTGTGGAGGGGAGAGGGCAAGGTTTATTGGGGTTGCTGAAGTCAGGAGAGAGGTCAAATCCAGCTAAGTGCATTAGGACAAGCTTTATTAAATTACAGTTCTGACACAAAGTGAATGCAGGGATAATTAATCTACCAAAACATACGATTCTCTACACGCTTACAGTTTTTAACCATTGTTATGTGAAATCACTTGTGTTCAGTGTGGGATCATACCATCTAATTATAAGTATAAATGCCTTTCAGTGCACCTGATTTATTCTTGCTCTCAATATCGAAGCCTGTGATTGGGCTGTTGCCATCAAAACCCATGGTCCAGCGCAGGGCGATAGTCCTGTCCTTCACTTCTCTGATCTCCACCTCTGGGGGGTCCGGGGGCTCTATAAGGCACAAAGTTGACAAGCAGTGTTACTGAGGTAAAATGCCAGTTTGACATAATCTGCTACTGGTGTGAAGGTTGAAAGCTTTTGTCTCAGCATTTTTTTTTCTTTGGGCAGGTGAGGCAGTTGCAGTTATACCTTGTACTGTGAGCTGTATGATTCCTCTGTCTTCACCAAAGGAGTTGATGGCATGGCAGGAGAAGAAGCCAGAGTCCTCCCTCACTGTGGGCATGATCTGATGGATGCACAGGAATGAGATGGATTTAGCAATGCACTGATGCAAAAGGCAGGATGAGAAATCCTCTGAAACATCATTCAGACCAGTGGTTCCCTTGTGACCCTCAAGACATGCGAGCAGTTCAACCAAAGACTTTTCCTTCTAAGAATGTTTCATTAGAAGGATTTCTAGGAGGTGAAAGTATCCACTATTTCAGAAAAACGCAAAAATTCAGAAAAAATATACATTTTGTGTAAAAGAAGTTTTTTTTTCTTAACTATTTAATTAAATGTTGACCCCTCAGATTTATCTTGAGACCCATCAAGGGTCAAGAACCACTTAAGACCATCATGGGACGCTAAAATGCTCCACATTACAGTCATAGGAGTGTGCAGTGGCACACTGTAAAACAAATATCAGCAATATATGGCCCTAACATGAACTATATACTTCCTAGTAGCACAGCCTCCTACCTGCAGGGTGGAGATGACTTCATCGCCCACCTCCTTGACAGAAACCACATAGCGGCTGGTCTCGGGGTTGATGATGCGTTCCTCCTTCTCCCAGCGTACCATGATGGGCTTCTCACCGTGAGCCGTGCAGCTCATCTTCTTCTCTTCACCCTGCGTGGCCAGTGTGGTGTTGGGGTACGATGTGATCATGGCTGGGACTGGTGCAAAAATAAGGTGGAGACAAAGAGAGGAGGATTGTTAGTTTTATTTAATACATGAGCCATTATGGTATTTGAATCATATGGGATTTGAGTTATAACTGATAATTGTATTACTCAAAGGAACAGCACCAGCAGAGTACTGTGAGACAGGATCTTTGGAGCTCTACAGTGTCCAATATTAAATAAATAAATGCGGCCTTATGAATACAGACACATACACGATTAAATAGCATCGAACATGTACATGAAACAATAAAGGGGGAAATGATTCTTGTTTTCATAGCAGTTTAATTTGAGTTGAACCATATTTTATCATAGAAATTTTAGTTTAAAGTTGCTGTTGAAGTTGCTGAGAAAGGCAGAGCGAATAACAAAGGAAAACTGAATTATGAAAAAGGGTATTATGACACAAACATTTCTATAAGGAAACACACAAACCACAATAAAACTCAGAATGATGAAATAACCTATTGGCTTTTATATATATTCATTTCATATTCATACAATTATTTATTTCCTAAAGTCATATTTATATTATATTGGACACTTTAGGGCTCCTTAAGTATCAAACATTATTTAAACAAGCTGTGTCTCAGTATGCTGAACAATCACATAATGAGTCATCTAACAGTGCACCATGTTTCTTAGCTAATTTCCCAGCCATGAAGCAAAAATTTGCCAAATTGAAAAATAATTTGAGCAATTAAGAGGACACAAACTTGCTTACATTAAGCACACACAAGTATCACAAGCATTTTTAATGTACTGTAACTGAACATACAGCTTCCCTTTAATGTGTTGAAGGCAACAAGCGGCCTTGGCATGTATCTTATATCTGAGTCCTAAATGGTACGATGGTGCTCTAACAACACTCTGAAGACATCACACTAAACGCACACTAACGACATACATGCCTCATTACACCCACAGCAGAGTGTATAACAACCCTCTGCTCCCAGATGCTCACACACACTCACACCCACGTACACGCACGAGCTCCTGCATACACACAAACGTGTGTGCCCCCTCTTGGTTTCTGTCACTGACACGCGCACACACACAAACACACACACACACACAAACACACACACACACACACACACACACACACACACAAAAACACGCAAAGCATGACTTCAGTGATGTGATGGGAAGTGTCAGGCAAGAGGTTGCAAACATTTAAGCCTCATCTCTTATTCACTCTGGAGCCATTTGGGGCTCGGCTACAGAAAAGAACGCTGATTTATTTTGCATGACAAGTATGAATTTTTTGTGAGCTACATTTAGAGAAGTGAGGGAAAAAAATAACTGCTCGGGCTTTATGTAAACGTTATCGTTTTTGAGCACAGCTACTCTCATTTTGCCGTGTGAGTGGCTCAGAGGTGGTGCATGGTGATGTTGTTGACACTCCTGGCAGAGTGGGATACTGTTCTAGGTGACAAACAGCACGGGCGGCGAAAAGATCGAGACAGCTCCGCCCGTTAGGTATGTAGAGGAAACAAGATGTCTGCACTGTAAACATCAAAGGCATTTCAACATCCAAGATCTGGAGGGAAAATACATTAAACTGACAATATATTTGTTTGCAATAGCACATTTTTGCAGTTCCCAATTCTTTTTTATATTACTGTGTCATCCAACAGATACTGTTACTGATATTCTGATACAATGGGCTGATATGTACAGTATTCACTTACATTTTAGAAATACTACACTGCAATAATGAGAAAATATTACTAGTGATTATGTTTTTAAAAGGAAAATACTTAGAAATAGTAGTGTAGTATTTGAAGTACTGTGCTCATAGGAAATATAAGAAGTTTTCACTTATTTATTATGTGTTATTTTTTAAGTTATATTTAGAAAAAAATGACACCTCAAAGGGGCAAGTCTGAGCATGATCAGCTGGTGATGTAGAAATGTGAACAAACTGGAGTCCACCAGTCATGTTTGGTTTGCTGTAGGGGGGAGGGGGGGTGAGGGGGGTTGCTTTTCATCTAACAGCCAATCAGAGCAAGCTGCTAGACACACCCAAAACCGCTTTTTAGTTGTTGGTGGTGGTGGAGGGGGGCACTAGAGAAAAAAAAAAAAAGATATTCATTTATTGATTGAAAAACAACACATGCACATGATGTTTCTGAACTCAGGGCAGCTATATGAAATTGTAGAGAAAGTGAGAAAAAAAAATCCACCTTTGGGAGCATCTGTACATTGAAGGACACAAAAAAGCACATATGTATTTTCACATTCATCCTATGACTTGTGCAAGCTGTGATGACAACCGATGAATAGATGGCAGTAATACAGGTTTTTTCATGTTTTAGAGGCCAGGCTGATATTGGCTGATGGGCTAAGTGTGTACTGACAAAGCAGACTTTCCAAATAGCTGTCTATACTCTCTCTAAGAGCTCTCTTTATATTCAACTATCAAAGGAGACATGAATTTAAAGTTGCATCATTAAACATCTATTCATTTATTTTCCTGAACTCACATCTACATAAAAAATCATTTTGCTTATTTGTATATTATTTTATGATTGATCAAACTACTCAACTCACTTTTATTTTAATGTCAGACATGAAGCTGAGTTTATTTTACAACAGGACATCTTGAAGGCAGAGACACAAAAGCAAACAAAAACTCAACAATGGAGTGTCTGTGCAACATGAGGAAGGCTCAGAGATGAGGCATATGCAAATCGTATGTGTGTCTAACTGTGTTTGTACATGCATCCGCTGTATGTGCATATGTATATGCATGTGTGTACAAGCGTGTGTGCGTTTATGTGTGCAAGCAGCACAGCTGAGCCAGTCCTGAGGCGCACTTTTGTGGCCCTGTAATTGTTGTGTTGATGTATTTCTTTAATATCCAGCGGAATTATGGGAACCACGGGGAGGAGTGAAGAGAGAGAGAGTGACGAAAAGACAGTAAGAATGAGAGAAAGAGAGGAGAGATGGAGGAAGAAGGGAGTCCCCTGTCTCATTAGGCATCAACTCCCCTGACATCTAATTCAGCCTTAAACACAACACATGAGGCAATGTGCACAGTATACACACAAAAAAGTAATTTCATCTTGAATCTTAACATACATTAATCATTGCGAGACTCTTTTTCACTTTGAATCATTTCTAGTTCATATTAACATTAGTTTTTTTGTTTATTTGTCTAGCTGTACTGTTTTATTAATAACTTGCTTGCATGCACGTACGTCTGAAAGAGACTAAATCTAGTTCTACTAAATAAGACAGTCACATGCTCAAACAAAGCAAATAGATGAATGACACTCATACACTGCTCCTAAAACAATAAGATGTAATGTGTTGATGAGGAAGAGGGGGAGGATGATGAGTGTATGCTGGTGTGTTGCAGTCACAAACATGCCTATTTTTCATCCTGAGATTGTTTCTAGAAATGTGTTGCTCCATCTGACATTAATGAAAATAAAAGAAAACATGAGCATCACAGCTTTAGTGAAGGCAAAAGAATAACAGGCGGAGTGTGTAGCGTATGTTTGCAATGTGTCTTTAATGTGGAGGTGAGGAGAGCCCTGTTCCTCCACAGCAACCCAGAGGGCAGTGATGATACGTTTAAGCCTGCAGGGGATTGTGGGGGATAGGCTGGCTGCTGATAGGCTACTCCCGTGAGACAAAAGCCCCCCCCCCCCCCCCCCCCTCACCCCAACCCCCCTTCTCCCAGGCTCCCTTTCACCTGGCCAGGTTACCATGCCAACCAGCATCGGACAGTCTCTCCTCTACTCTCCTCCCTTTACCTCGCCTCCCTCCTCCCTCTCCTCCTTCCTCTCTCTCTCTCTCTCTCTCCAGTCTCTACTCGTAGAAAAAGGGCCATTTCTAGTAGCCAGGAATAGAAAATGGACCTGCCATTGATTTTCACAGTATGATGATGATTACACAATCACACCCTGAATGTCGCAATGCAGGGCCCAAAATAAAAAAAATAAAAAAATTAAGATACAAAAAGAAAATCTTCCTAATGTCTCTAACTAGTGGTGTTAGTGGTGTAAAAAACAGAATTAGCCAAATGGAATGGAACACATAATTACACCAGAATGGCTACTTCAGTGTAGGGCTGCTGATCTGTGATCAAAGAAAGAACGCAGTGACACAATCTCAGAGGTTCAGTGAGATGTGTAAGGTGATGAAAAGGGATTACATTTATTTCAGCATAATTTAAGTTGGATTAATTGTTATTAACAACAAAAAGGACTAAAACATCAAGTTCCATTTTGGATGTTTTGCAAAAAAGGAAATTATGCTCTTGTTCAGTCCGCAAAAGATCTAAGTTACTGCGATTAGGAGATCTTTGATTTGGTGATGAGGTCTCTGCTGTTTGTAATGCACTTGCCAGAGGTCACTTTTTATTTCAACTCTACCAATCACAGTAATGTGATGTCCCTTTTCTTGGGGTTTTCTATTGATGAGGTACAATATTAATTTCTCTAGGGGGCGCTATTCTCTTGGTGACTATCAGCTGTTTTACAACATTGTTTTTTCTCTATTTACTACAAATAACCTGCTGTTCCTGCTGTTAACAAAATAAAAAAAACCTTTACCTCTTGTGCACCAGTGGATTCTCTTAGTGTCTGCATTTGAACTAGTTTTATCAAATAAATTATTTTTTCAACATTTTTTAAAATGCTGAAAATCTTTAATTTAAAAAACCTTCTAGCGTGCTCTCTGTACCTCTCCAGGTGAGCTAGCTTCTTCAGAGTATCACCCATGCTGAAAGCACAGGGATGTTAGACTAGATTTCACCCTGCATGTGTCACTGGCTGCCTGGCAGGCCAGTGTGGGCCGCAGGGCGCCCTGGCTCAATGGGGCCACGAGGGCCAGACAAGAGAAGACGAGCTGAGATGTGCATAGCTCCCTGCCCTGGGGGCATGCTGTAAATGGGCGCTGGGGAAGATACGGCCTGATGGGGTGGGGTGGGGGAAGGGAGAGCGTTGTGGCGATTGTACAAAGATGACTGGTTCACTGGCCGCCTGCAATGTACTGAAATAATTCTCTTAGCTGCACAATTGCCTTGGACATGGAGCATGATACCAAATGTACGCCTGCAGACTGGGCGGGCTTCTGTGCAGAGGTAGGAGGAGGGGGGCGTAGATGCAGATGAGTAAATAAGATGAAAGAAATACAGATCAGAGGAAGTGGGGCTTCCTCATATTTGTCTGAAGGACGTTGTACTTGGGAGACTGCTCAGTGACCACAAGACCATTTACCACTTCTCTTCAGAGAAGCCTCATTATGTGTTCTGCCCTCATCACTGTGTCTGGCGACATTATGATGTCTAATAGGCTTGATTGGTCTTAATTGGCACTGATAAACATTGAGTGGCTGTTGACTGACTGATAGCATCCGCTGTGGATTGGTAATGAATTGACTGAATTGCATCTGTTTTGGAGGTAAGGATGCTTGACTGGAAATCACATAAAAATCATTTGCTTAGGCCTCCACCTGCAACCAGTGTCAAGACAGAACAAAAACTGATTACTACTCCTATAAAGCAGCTGTAGAGTACTTATGAAAGAAAAATAAACATAAACACAAGAGCATCTACGCACACTCACACATGCAGACACGCTCAACGTAATCCTGGTGCAGTGAGTGGAAGCAGTTTCGACTGGCTGTTAGTGCAGTGGCAGTGTTCATGCAGGATGATGCATGGTGTATTATGACGAGACAGCCTATGCACAGACACTCATAACAATGAAAGTGCCAAGCTAGGACATCACAATAGCTGCAATTCATTTCCCAGGGAGTCCACCACAATAGCCTGACAGAGTGGGATCTATCTAAACCACTGCATTAGCCATGTGTCCCATTATTCTTTTGTAATGGCTGCACTGTGCTGCACTGTATCTGTGCCTTTACATTATGGCTTTGCATTAAAGTGTGCAGCCCTTTGTTTGTAAATGTATGTCTTTGTGTGCACCTGTGAGCTTGTTTGCTCACCTGTGTCACACAAGTGACCCAATAGCATCTTCACCATGTGTCTCTACTGCACATCTCGGTTCTTCTGATTGAATCTATTGATTTTCCACTGTTTGTTTACTGATACATCAAGCCACACTTGGACAGCCAATAATACACAGTGAAGATCATACTATCCATCACGTGAGTACTTCAGCATGCGTCAGCTTGTGTGCCTCCCTAATTGGCTCCTAAGCCTCTTAAGTAGCCACCACTGCTCAATTGGTGTAGGCTGGCCTGAATAAACAACATAAAATCAGCACAGAGTGTACAGAACATTACAGTGTCAAACATTACCCAGCATTACAGCCGCAGACATTGTAGGCAGACATTGAGAGGCTGAACACTGTACCTATTAAGCTTTAAGGGTTAATAAGCTTGTTGTCTGCACACTAACACACAAACGCCACATGCACACACAGGGGAGGGGGTGAGGTGTGGCTCCCCTGGCGCCCAGGGAGATTCGGGTTACTACAGAGAGCAAAAACACAGATCAGGACAGCAAAACTATCACAACAACAGCCTGACACTTCAAGAGCAGAGCTTGCACCTGAGGGACTGCTGAGACACACACACACACACACACACACACTCACACTCACAAAGCCCAACAGATCAATATCTGTTGTATAAAAAAACCCAAATCTTGCAGTGTGTCTGTTTTTTGGGGGGGTGTCACTTGTCATCAATGATTCGGTTAATACAGATTACAAAACCAATTCCTGAATTGTGAGATGTTATTTCTCAAAACTACAAAGCAATATTTTTTTATTTGTTTGCACATTTGTACTATGCAAATGAAAGTACAGTGAAGCTAATTTTGGAAGATTTTTTGGAGAAGGCCAGTTGGGGGATATATGTTTAAAGTTACAACATCAGCAAAAACTGTGTGCCAGGACCATTTCATAATACCACTATATTCTATTTAATGTACCTCAAAAATGTGCACAACTTAAACTAACCAGAGATCTCATAAAATATGAGGTAATATGATCTAAAATACACCAAATTAATAACAATAAATAAAAGGAAACATGAAATTGGAAGTACAATTATTTGGTCCAAGAAATATAATGTAATAAATAGTTTAGTGTAGTTTTGGTGTACTTAGCTGTTAATGGGACTTTTATTTTTTTCAAATCAGCAGTGAAATACGGTGTTCTATCGCCTGAATTTTGGTCTATACACTCCTACAAACTTGACAACGTTCCTACCATATGTTGATTTTACAAGAATTACAATATTCTGGTGTGTAGCCATATATGACATATATGACATGGAGTTTGGAGGATTCAGTCCACACTTTTACAACTATATTCTTTTCTCATATAAATACATGGAAGTAATTCCATTAAGAAGCTTTCTTTTTAGCTGAGAATTAAAGGAATTTATGAGTATTTGTTCCAGTTAAAGGAAAGGATTTTAGCAACTTTTAGAACAGTCAGCAGAAGTATCAGTGTGGACCCCCGACTATTATAGAAAATCTTCAAAGGGATGCGAGATATTTAATTGTAAATAACACTCAAATGACACAAGGGGCTTCTGTGTCTCTGCGCATGTATGTTTGTCTGTAAGGGAGCATGATAGGCTGGAGGGGTCATGAGGAGTGGTAGTCTGTTTGGCTGTGGCTGGCAGACAGAGAGACACTCAGCAGGGAGTACTCTGCTCTGGCTTGATAAGAGCCACAGAGGCATAAGCCTCATCTAGCAGTGACTGATCAAAATGAGCACCCAGCCACAGTGGACCAGCTGGAGATCACACATCGCACACACACACGCAAAATCCACAACCACATGCACAAGCTCAAACTCACACAAGTGTACATTTTAGTGGATTTCAGATATACAGTGTCTGCGAGACGCCTGCAGACTGTCAAATCCCTGCTTTCAGCATCTGTCTGTTTGAGAAGATATGATAAATTCAATCATGTATTAGACTGTATAGTTTATTAAGTGTTGTTTCAACCTGAAGAGGGCAGTATTCTTATTGAAAAGAGTGTCATATTACTACAAAAACACTTAGAAGTAAGCATTCATTCAAATGTCTGAGAATTTAGTTGCAATGACTTGTTTACATTTATACTTATTTCTGTATCACATTCTGTCTCAGACTTTTGGACCCTACAGTATGTAATGATTATGGTCATGATCTCTTGAATAATGTAACTCCATGGCTGTGATGTGTGTATGCATGGTAGCGTGAGCATGATAGCTGCTAGCTCCAGTCCTTTGATAATGTCAGCAGTAATCAGAACATGGCAGCTCAACAAATACATAAAAGCATTGGCAGGGCATGAAGGGAAGGACATCGATGTTTGTATCTCTTGCAAACATAAAGGTAGGATAAACTGTCGAGGCTGAAATAGAGAAAATGTGCAGTATAGGGAGGTGGGGGTGTGGACATGGATAACCCATTCCTCCTCCAACCCCCTTTCCTTCATCCCTCAACCCTCTTTTCCACATGGCAGCTCCTGCCTGCATGCAGAATTCAGGGCTTAATGGAGGGGAGCTAAGTCCTTGGCCACACAGCGGATAAATGCTGTGCTTTCTCCAAGAGATGCGGTGGCAGTGGCTCTGTGCGTTGCTTTCGTGGGATTCATTCAGGCAGAAAGCACAGAGCGAGCACCATGACAGCGTCTTGCTAGTGGCCTGACTGTCACAGACAAAGCCGACTCCGGTTAAACTCACTTAACCTTTGTGCTTTAGTGTTAACTTTTTTACTTTAATGCTACCAGCAGCACTTAGCATGATCATCCAGGGCATGCAAAAGGAGAATCGACTAGATGAAGACATGCGTTACTAACATTTTTTACCGAAATCTGACTATATAAGAATACACAACATACATAACCTTCCATACAGAGAAAATCTAATGCAGACATCACCATCTACAGCACTTACAATACTGAGATGCAAGTTGCATTTTTAGGTTTAAAAAGAAGCTGTTTCCCCCTGAGACTTACTTTTGACATTGAGATACATGGACTTGCTGACATCAGCACCGACGTCGTTGCTGACTCTACACAGGTAGAAGCCACTGTCTTCTTCCAGTACATGTTTGATGAGCAGAGAGCCATTGACCAGCACCTCGATCCGAAAGCCTGAGTTGAGGGCGATGGGTTTGAACTGAGGGACCCCGGCGCCTGTCAGAGAAGATGGAGTGAGTGTTGATCAGGGTTGCACCGATATGTAAGAAAACATACAGTAGCCTACATGGCAGTTTCATTTTATCCTCCTTTATCACAGAAATGTCTGAAATATGGTCATTTTCATGAAATACCAGAAACCTGCAATAATCTTAACTCTCTACCGACAGCATCAGCATATGAGCCTCAGTTATGTGTCATAATAGTTAAGCAATGTCATAATTGACAAATATAAAAGAAATGGATATTCTTGTCAATAGCAATCCTTTGTTTTTTAAGAAACACTGCCCAGCCAGCCAGGATGGAATAATGTGAGTTTATGTTACATAATCTTCCATCTATTTCCTACTTCCAGAGTCATAAGAAGGTTTTCCTCAAACTGCTACTGTTCCTCACAGCATTCAACCTCAAGGCTGTGGACATTATGTTTGTTGTGTTGGCATTTACAAAAAGATCATCTACTGCAGAGAATGAGCTTGCCCTAGGACGGAAAAAAAACAACCTATCCTCCGATTCAACATGATTGTCAAAAGAGAAGAAAGGCAGCGTTCAACACTTTCACTGAACCTGAGGGACAGTTGTGTGGTACTACAGTATGTAACAGGTGTGTGTGCATGTGGCGCACATGCACATATATTCATGCTGTGTGTTTACCTTTAGAGTACTCCCACTGGATGGTAGGAACAGGATAGCCTTCAGCTGAGCAATTTAGTATCACAGCTTTTCCATAGATGCCATCCTGGTCCTTTGGTTGCACCACAAATTTGGGAGGAACTGCAAGTAAAGTATACATTAGATTCGGCTAATTCTCCCAAAATGAAATACATTGCCTACTGATCGCACTGACAGCTCACTTTGATAGAAATCTCTTGAGGTCTTTTGCTTATATCAACAGAGAAATTACACCCCTCTCCTTTTCTCCTTCTGTACCCTACTCCCTCTTCTCCTTGTCACCGCCACCCTACCTCTCTCAACCCCCCCTGCTCACCTCGGACGATGAGCTGGCTCTGGTGCTCCACAGCTGCAGCCTGGTTACGTGCGATGCAGGTATAGTTGCCGTTGTGCATGAGTGTGAGATTGGAGATGCGCAGGGAGCTGGTGAAGTCTATGTTGTCTATAGTGACACCCAGGCTGGCTGGGATTGGCCGCCCGTCCTTCTGCCAGGTGATGAAGACTGGCTGGTCGCCGGACATGACCACGCAGGGGATGAACACTCGCTGGCCGATGGAAAACCGAGGGAACTCAAATGGGTGGATGGTGGGTGGGACTGTGGAAGAGACATACAAATTAATTTTCACCTCAGCAGTTTTACCTTAGGCCTGTGGCTTACATGGCCCAACAGCAAATGTAGCTCAAAATCTTTCATGAAGCGTACAAAAAGACAACAGGTTTACATGTCATAGCTGAGCTACTTTATAAAGTAACTCATTAATCATAATTCTTCACCTTGTTCTCAATATTAAATCATTATGCTGTGATTTTGCAGGAGTAAGAGAAATATTTTATTACCTCTCCCTACATAGAGCGGCTGAATTCTCTCTCTAACAACATGCATATAACATTTACTCTCACTCTCTTTTGCTCTCTGGGGACACTGTAGCCATCGTGAGAACCAGATGCTTTGGAAAATTAATGATTTAAAATAACATTGGAATAAGCGGCACTTCAGCGCTTATTTAATTCACAACAAAATAGGCATAATAGGCTCCTGGGGATTCCCTCTCGGCAGCGATGGAATGCTAAGCAGCCGAGAGGCAAATTAGCCGAGGCGGAATGGCGGCGTAGCTTTGTCTACGCTGTGTGATTTCCCCCTCGCACACTCGTTAGCACGTCAAGACCGGAGAGAGAGAGAGAGAGAGAGAGAGAGACAGAGAGAGAGAGAGAGGAAAGGGGTGGGGGGGTTGCCCATCCGACATTTCAAATTATGCAGCGTCATTGAAGAAAGAGAGCTATCTGAGGTTATCATCATCTGGCTCAGCTCAGTGCCGCTGCATATTCAGATGAGCCCCAGATAAGCTGGCTGGGATGATGGAGATGCTGCTTTGCTATCAGTGAGGTGAGTTCCTTTTTATTTTTTTTTACAGGTGGTGATATACAAATACCCCTCTGCATATCTGTGTTTTCTGCAACGAGGATAGGTAGATACTAAGGTGATGCTTTAAAATGTCTTTTAAATGTGATGTACAGCATGTAAGCCAGATGGAAAGACAGTCCAGGGTCAGTGTGTACACTGATAAAGTGATTCCATTTTAGTGTCCACAGACTGAGATTGATGATGTATCTATGAATGTACTCAACAAATACAGGGGTATGATAAAGTGTGTATGTACACCCCAAATAAATGGCCTAAGCTGCTTACTTGACACATCAGATTGGTAATAATCATGATGGAATACTTGTGACTACACACAGCTACTGCAACTAAATCTGATGATATTTTTATAAATACAAGGCCCAGGCTTACCATCCAGTGTTGAGTTATGTACTGTATAATAAGTTCATACCTTTCACAGTAACATAGACGCTCTGGTGTGTGGAGAGCTGAGGCTGCACCAGCACATTGCATGTGTATTCTCCTTCATCCACATCCTTCTGCACATCAAACAGCTTCAGGGTGCCGTTATTCTCGAAGGCCCGCTGGCGGTGGTTGTATGGCAGCAAATTGGAGTCTTTGTACCACTTGATGGAGTAGTATGGGTAGCCAATGACACGGCAGTGGATGTACATGTCCCGCCCAGCGATGGCAGTGAGGTTTTTCATTGGTCTGATGCTGGCAGGCCCTTGAAGGACACATTGGAGAGACAACTCTCTTAAAATGATTTTGAGGCAGGGGGGGTTGTATAAACGATAGCTGTGCTGTGTTGTGCGTGTTTTCAAGACACCACAAAATTTACATGCCTTGATTCATTCTGATATTAAGAAATAAAAACATTACCAATATTTACTTAGGAGTTTTAAAAAGCCTGACTAAGATTTCCTTGTAGTAACTCAAAGAAAGGCTTCTAAGCAACTCTTTTTCCAACATGGCTTTTTGCCTTGTCAGAACCAGGGACTCATTCTTAGATGGATAAGGGAAAGAGGGTGTTCCCTTCTATTTGAGCCTGCAGTGAATATTACCTTCTGCTCTCACCTCTTCGGTGCCGGCTGTGATTGCCTCTGACAAGCATTAGAGTGGAATGTTCCCTTTCTCCACTCATGAAGCTATTATCAAAACCATTACTCATGTTGCTGGCTTTCGCACTCACTTGTGAAAAACCAACAGAATAACCAATAGGCTTCCATAGCTCAGTGTCTATCAGGGAAATGGACTATTAGGCTTCTCTTTAAAGCACTGTAGAAGACAGTTTAACTAGGCTCTGTAGTGTACTTTGAGCACGAGCATATCCTGGGTTGCTACTCTCTTTAGCACGATTAAGGAGCCAACGATGTGAGAAACAGTCATTACACTTTCTCAGCAATGGCACCTGTGGAGATTTATCTTCATTGCTTGGCTGCATTCGGCATCCATGGACCCTCGCTTAAGGGCTAGAGGATCGCCCTATTTAGCCTTACAACATGCAAGAATGAACACAATCAACTTAAACCAATCAGTGTACAGAAAGCCCCCTTCCCTCTCTGCAATAGAGAAATACTAATGGCCTTGCACCAAGCACAGAGAGCTTGAGTGCCCCAGTATTACTGCTACATGACAACAGCAATCCAGCCAACCATGTCCCTGTAGAGAGCAGATAGCTCTACAGTCCTACACTAGAGTAACAGTAAATCACCCTAATGGTGTCCCAATATAAAGCTATCAGCAGGTGTTGGGTAGGAAGTGGGGCATTAGAAAAGTTAATGCTGACACCAGTGACTGATGATAGGAGGAGCTACTACAGGAAGCTGTATGAGCCCTATTCTGAGCAAGGAGAAAAACACTGAAGCGACACCAAAAATTAAAACAAATCTAGTCAGGCGTTGTTTCAACATCTGCACATCCAGGTTCCAATTTAAAAAAAATGTATAAAAACAGAATGAATCAAGACATGTTGATGTGTATATGTGATGGTGTGTTGGAAGAGTTGATCTGACAAGCACCTCTTACGTTTATTCGCGCCTGGTAGGAAACGGTCCCGGCCGAGTTGTTGCAGATGCAGCGATACACCCCTCCGTCTGGGACCTGGGTCTGGCTGATGTTGAGGTGGCTGACCACGTGGCCTTCGGCGTTGGTGTAGTGGGAGATGCGGTGGCGGCTGTCCCGTACCACTGGCTCGTCATCCAGAGTCCACGTCACCCGGGGCTCCGGCGTGCCCTTCACCGTGCACGACAGCGACACAAACTCGTTGATGTTGTAGACCTTCTCGCTAAATGAAGCCAGAATCTTGGGGGTGCCATCTGGCAGCAGGAGCAGAGAGACAAGGCAATGCACGTTTTATTATTCTATAATGATTTCTCTAATAATAGATAATTACAAAAGCATTTCCGGAGCTTTTATTAATCGGAATCTTTTCAAAATTGACTGATTTGTCTTTTCAGTGCCATATATTCATGTCTGCTGTGTAAAAAGCAGAATTAAGAGTGTAGAGCAGATTAATACAGCTCCTTTCGCTGGCTCCACAACATCATTGATTATCAATATTCTCCTTATATTGGTGTGGTCATGTGAGGCAGACACTGCAGCAGCCCAGCTCCTGTAGCAGTATGGAAGCCTCTTTCAGAAAATCTAATAAAATGGGCTTGGCCTCAGCTGTACTGCAGCATACAGATTGAACATATAGACACTGTGCATACACATACACCTGTACACACAGATTATACATACAAATTCAGCTACTTATCCATTCAAAGTACAGTATGATGACTGCCACCACACACATCTCCAGTGAGATCACTGTGGATTCTGACCTTCCAGTATGACTTGAACAAAGTCCTGGGCGGACATCTTGCCGTGTCGGGCAAAGCATTGATAGGCTCCTCCATCACTCTTGGCCATACCGGCCATGACCAGGTTCTCCCTGTTTTGGCCTGTCATGCGGACGCTGTTACTGGGGTAGATGAGCTCTCCATTGCGATACCAGGACAACTGGTACTCCTCGGAGCCGGTTACACCGCAGGACAGTGAAACCTGGCTCCCAACGCTGCCCTTCACCTTCCGTGGACTCACCACAACCTTCAGGGGCTCTGTAGGGGGGGAGGGAATGGTCAGTGGTGGAAAGTATTCATATCCTTTACTGAAGCAGATGTGTGAAAATACTTGAAAATGTTCTGCAGAAAAATGCCCCCTGTGAGTGACACATTATTATATATTAAATTAGATTATTAGTACTGACGTATCAGTGTGACTTATCAGTACTATTTTACTGTTGTTGCTGGTGGAGCTAACTACTTAACAGAAAGAGCATTGTTACATTATACACATTTTTTTGCTGTAGCATGTATTACTGTAAGTACTGTATTAGGAACTGGAATTTGGTCATGTTTATACATAATCTGTTTGGCACTGATTTGTTCAAAATGCTTCATGCAGCACCATAAAAATCAGAAGCAGCATGTACAGCTTCCCAGCTTGTCCCTGTTTTGAGACAACATAGCAAAGATAAAAATCAACCCCAATGACTTACCACCAGCTCATAGACACTGACCTTTCACCAGCAGCCTGCCAACCACCTCAGCGTTTCCGTAGCCATTCCACACCTCACACACATATGTGCCCGTGTCGCTGGGCTGGGCTCTCTCTATCAGCAAGCCTGTCACACTCTGTCTGAAGCGCGTGTCGGGCTCCAGCGGCCGGTTGTCCTTTAGCCAGCGGTATTTGGGTGCGGGGTGACCGGAGGCCTTGCAGGGTAACTCCACTCGATGAGACGTCATCACCTCACGACGCTCAAAGCTGTCCAGGATGTGGGGCGCTGAGTTGGTGGGATCTGCAGGGGGCAGTTGAGTGTGGTATGAGATCTGACTTACTATTGTTGCTTGTTCACTTGTAGAGTGTACAACATGGAGTATATACTGTGACGGATGTGTGGAATTTGACGTTTTAATCCTTATTATACCAGTTTCAATAGTTATCATGGTGGCTGAGTAGATAAAGGGGCTCACACTCGTACCATATTTTGTTTCAATGTGGCTCATGTGCAGGTATGATATCCCCAAAACCTATGGAGTGCTAAATGTCCCTTTAAAAAATTTTCTTTGAAATTATTCTGATCAAAAGCTATGGCGTTTAATTAGTCTCAAAACCCACACACATAAAAACCAGGCATGTGCATGTGATATGAGCGCACAGAACAGTATCTGCGAGTGGAAAAGCAAGGGAGGGAGCATTTCTGGTCCACGTTCATAAATGCGATCCTGTGAGCAAGGGGCTGTGACGAGCGTGAGCTCGATCCTCCCTACACACTTGCAACTGCTCAACACTCGCTCAACACTCGCTCACTTGTCAAGTTGACCTTTGAGACTTTGGAGGCCGGGATAGAATAGACAATCCGCTCTGTTGATTGGATCTCTTTGGAAAAAATAAAAATAAAAAACCAACTTGTCAAATTTGGACTAGATTACCAAGGAGACTCCAGAGAGTCATTAAAACACAGTTTTTAGATTTGTGAAAAAATGGAGAATCTCAGGCCTGTCTTCGACTGTGTCAGTCATTAAACCAAACATCCAATCAAAATTATTCTAAATGACCGATCAAAGGAGCAGACTGTCTATTCCATCCCCACCTCCAAAGTCTCAAAAGTCAACTTGGCGAGTGAGTGAGTGCATAGGGAGGGTTGAGCCCATGCTTGTCACAGCCCTGTGCTCGCAGGACCGCATTTGTGAATGCAGAGCAGAAATGCTCCCTCGCAAGGATGCTTTTTTGCTCGTGTGTGCTCGTATCACGTGCACACGCCTGGTGTTTATGTGGGCGGGTTTTGAGACTAATTAAATGCCATAAAAATCTTTCATTTAACTTGGTGGGATATCTCACAAAAATACCTTGCATAAACAAAACATCACAAAAATACTTTACTTTAAAGGGGCACTCCAGCAATTTTAGCAGTGCATATAAACTTGGGTACTCAAAAGAGTCAGATTAAAAAAAGAATCCTGATTTTTAGCTCCTCCCTGTCTGGTAAATGCAAATGTTTGTCAAACTCTACTGTTTACTTAAAATGGTGAAGGGAGGGCATTTTCTGTCCTACCCCCCACCCCCCCCCAAAACTGTGTTGGCACCGATCTAATGACCTTTACCACATGTCATCCTGTCTTTAATTCAAGTGTTTTTTCCTGTCATTCTCGATTCTTTTCACATTTGTTTTAACAAGCGCAAGTTTATTTCCATATGCTCCTCTGTCATTCTACACACACTACTACACGATCACAAAACAAAATGAAACAAAAGGGGAAGAAATGGTTAAAAACAAAACAAAAAAAGGTTTCATGTATCGGATTGTATTTAGATTGGGTTTAAAGGCCAGAATAGTGTCATTTTTAATGGCTCACAGTTTGTTTACTTGTGTTGTGTCAGTCTGGTGTAAAGATCCTCTACTTCATAAACAGATAATTACAGCCATATGGCAGGATGTGATGAGATACCTCGTACTGATTTCAAATCTTGCAGCCAGCCTTGTTGACATTGCTGTTGATAACTTGTTGGTATGCATCATGTTAACACTGGGTATTTTGGTGTTCCTTTTTCTCACCTGAGACAATGAGGCGGGCGCTATTGCTCTGTCGGGTTTCTCCTGTGTATCGATGGCGTGTCATACACCTGTAGTTGTACAGCCCGTCTTCCATTTGCACATCCAGGATATACAGGGCTCCCGTGGATGTGATGAGAAACCGTGACACTGGAAGTAAACAAATAAACATAACATTAAGTCACTGCACATTATTGACGTTATGAAGCAATTTGTAACAGCACAGGTCTTAATGAAACAATAAAACCAAAGTAACCTTTTAAAATGACAGCCCCCATGGATACTCCAACTCTACAGGCCAATCAATACAAAATATATCACCTTTATTTGACCTGTAAGTACTTTATATTGCCTCTGGTCAATCAGTACATTCTGGAAAAGGGATCTGTAGCTTGCAGATTCACTACAAAACACACGTAGACAGATAAAAGACTGGACTGAGAGTCCCCTCTCAGCTTAACTGTCTGGTGCAACAAAAGTTTCATTACAAAAAAAAATTACAGTGCAAGAGAGTATAAAGTGAAGTGTGAATTTTCACTTTTGTGCAGTAGAATTACAATTATACACATTCTTAACAACAAAACAAGCGAACACATTGGCTCCCACTGATGAGCAAGCAACAGCAACACAAATATCAACTCATTTGACCTTTTGAAAATGCCAAAATACACTTGAAATGCACTGTTCCTCCACATTGTGCCAAAATCTAGTAAGGAGTGTGTAAGTACAAAAACTGTGTGTGCGTGATGAAAGGTACAAACAAAGAATCAATTACCTCCCGATTTCATCTCAGGAGCCAAATAGCATTTTCTAATAAATAATATTCTACAGTCACTGAGAAACTGTGAAGAAGAAAGCGTGGTGTGTGTATTCATTCTTATATACTTGAATCACTGCCTTACACATTCTAAAAGAAGAAAACACAGAAAATCCAATATTGAAGTCTCTTAGCAAATATTTGCAAGTCAAGTGAGGTACGCTGCCCTGTGTGATTGTAGTCACCAAACATCTGCTGCAGCCCATTTAGCTCAGAACAGCTCTGAGGCACTGTGACAAGGCTGTGTGTTGTGTAGCAGTGTAACACAGCTCGTTATCATGTAGCTCATCGCTCTCCTCTCTCTCTCTCTCTCTCTCTCCTGGGGGAAACTCTGTCTCTCTCTCAGTTTCTCTCTCTTTCTCTGCTCCTGACTGAAGCGTGGGGAGCCAGGGATCACAAAGCGCTTTGATAAGGCATGGCTGCGCAGGTCGGATGTGCTAATATCATGCTAATGTTATGCTAATTTGCGTGAACACATGGAAGTAGAGAGGTAGTCAGTGTTTATGAGGAGTGATGTGCGCTGTAGCTGATGGCTGCCGGGGTATTTCATGTGTCACTGATGATGGAGAAGCCTGTCTGGGACAGGGATCAAATGGGGCCGCCGTACAGTGGGGGATTCTGGCAATATTGGTAGAGATATCATAATGCAGACTTTATGGGGTGTTGAATCACTCTCATTTAGTCCTGTCATGACAGTTTAGTGCAGATTCAGACTGCTCGCACAGGCCCTTGTATAGTGAAGCTAAAATACTGGAAAGAGGTGTAAAAATCCAGCCTATGGTCCATGTGTTAAAAGTGTTAGCTGCAACATCCCAACAATAAATCAAACAATCATTGTTTGAGTTTAATCAATAAAACGTCAAAAAGAAAAGTGACATTTATTTGAAAAATGACTGAAATGATTCATCAATTACCAAAATAACTCCTGCAAACATCATCAAAATTACATTTGGTCACTGCTGGCTGCTACATTTATGTTTGGAATCCAACAGGAAAACTGCCACTTTAGGGAAAAAATAAGTCTTTCAGCACAAAATGAGCTAAATGAGTTTCTTAAAATCACAGACACTGGATAGAACAAATGTATAAACAGAGACAACAAATGACTTCTAACATGTTTACTTGTTCAATAAGAAAGGGATGAATGAGGGGAGAGAGAGAAATGGGGGGAGAAAAAAGGGAAGGAGAGGGAGGAATACACAGAGGAGGGTATTGAGCAAGTGTTGACCTAGTTAGAAATGAGAGACCATGGATTTAATATCCTAAAGGGGGTTTATTCAGTTCGTGGTCGAGATGCTCTGGTCTGTGACAGACCACTAGTAAATATTATCAAATTTGAATTTTGCTGGTTGCAACTGCAGTTCATTTTCAAGGAAAGAAACAATTCAGAGAAAGCAGATATCAAAAGAAACGGGAAAGCAGGCTGTCTCTCCTGTCTTTCCTCTCCCCCTTTCCCCTCTTCTTCTTTCCCTCTGAAAGTTGCCTGGCATCAAAAGTTGACAAGGCAGGCTTATGAATGAGGGGAGCTTTCATTAGAACAGACCGCCTGTCACTGTGACAAAAGGCCAGCGTTGGAAGAGGGGAGTACGCCTGTGTTTTAAATGCATGTTAAAACAGACACACACATACTCACACGCATGTTTACATGTGTGTGAGTGTGCTTGTCTCTTGTCTACCAGCAACAACCGGCTCTGGATTATAAGTGAATTTTTCACTGTGTAGAATGTAGTTCATTGACATGTATGTTTGATATTGGAGTCATTACAAATTCCACTATAACAACTGAGTTATATGTTTTAAACGACATTTAAGAAATGTGCTCATTTGCCTTCTTAGCAAGAGTTATATGAGAAGATTGATAGCACTCTAATGTGTGTACACTGAACATAAGGCTAAAGCCAGCAGATGGTTATCTTAGCTTAGCATAAAGACTGGAAGCAGTGGGAAACAGCTAGCCTCGCTGAGTCCAAAAGGAAAAAAAAATCTGCCCACCAGCACAAGCTCAAACCACAACTTGTCATGTTTACACTTTGTTTTTTTGTATGGAATACACAAATATAACATGTTAATTAATGTGCTTTAGAGATTCTGGTAGGTGTATATTTAGCTTTTGCACACAAGTTAAGAAGATAATGTTGTTTAGATTGTTTAGATTGCCAAAATCTTAGTATATTAAGTGTTTCAACCATTTAGAAAGTTACCAGTAATTTTTGATATAGATAGATTGTGCACCTTGCAGTTTGCAAACACAGCTGAGCATGTTTTCAGCAGGAGGTAAATCAAAAAATGTTTACATGAGTAAACATTCAGATGGTGCATATTTAGACAATTGCAATTAAAACAGAAGGTGGTAGAAGTTGCCATTAATCTAAAATCTAAAAACTATCATTGTAATTGATTCCATTCTTGATTATTGGTTAGATTTCATTTCTTTCTTCCCTGAACCAGCTCATGTTCACCACCAACAAACAGAATTGATTGTCTCACACAGTGCTGCAGGCCTGCAGCACTGTATTGTATGTGTGTGTCCTTGTAAGCTGAGGGCATTTCTGTGTATGCTCATACCACTGCAGCTCTCTCAAATCACACTGGCTTGTGTGTCTAGTATATTCAAGTCTTTGTGTGTGAGCCTATGTGTTTCTATGTGCATGCAAGTGAGTGTAAATGTGTTTATGCAGCATACAGCTGCATGGAGGAATGGTCAATAATAACGATCGAAGGCGCTCCACTACGCTTTTCCCTGCTCCTCTCTGCTCCACCTACTGCATACTAACACTGCCTGAGAGACAGCCTCCACTGTTCATGCACTGTGTGTATGTGTGTGAGTGAGCATGCTAGACATATGAGCATGCGTTTGTGTCCACACCTGGGTGTATGAGTGTATATTTCTGAAACTATGGCTTCACTTCACTCCAGGTGGCTTGCTGGACTATCAGTCCTCTCCTCTTCCCTTCCTCGGCCCGCCCAGCTGCTTTGGCATCGACAGTGCCAGAAACACAAGTCTCTTTCTGTGGATCCACACTCAATAGCTTCAATTAATCCCCATATAAGCCACACCGAGCCTGCAAGTAGACTCTTTGTTCACTCAAATTGGGAGGCTTTGCAGTTTTTCACTGAAACCTAAATTGCTTGTGAGACATAATAGAAACGGCAAGAAAAGGCTGAATCATGTCCATAACATCACAATGCTATTGTTACACTTTTCATCAAGGACAGCACTGGCATGAATGTGTTGCCACTGGACACACAGGTTAGTGTGTGACAAGGACTAAGAGAGAAGGATAAGGTGGAACACAATGACACATGGTGACATAGCTGAGCACTCTGACCTACGCTTGCTGGGCGACCATCTGCCCAAAACATGCACTTCAGCTGAAAGAGTTACACTGGCTCCCAGAGTCATTTCAATATTCTATAATTGAGACAAGAGTGTAGGAAAGATGAGATGGGAGGAGGGAGAGAAGAGATAGAGTGATAGAGAGAGCAAGCAGGGGAAAGAGAGAGAAAATAAAAGATCAAGAGGGAAAAAGCACCTCTGGGATACAACCACTCTCTGTCATCTAAAATGACTTACAAATTAGCTTACAGCTATGCGCTCCCAGTGAAGGAAAAAAAGACAACTTTCATATGCTAATTCAGATCATGGCTAGGCAGAGCAATTATCGCAAAAAAAAAAAAAAAGTCAGCCATGTCTGTCTGACACATCTCAACAGACACCCTCTCTCTTTGTCTTGCACTGTCTGTCTGTCTGTCTGTCTCAAATCAAAATCATATATGCTTTAGCAATTGTTGCAAAAGCAAGTAGTGCATATGATATGATGTAAAGACATTGTGACAAAAGAGTATGAGAACATACATAAACCAAACACTGACTTGAGTATATCTATGTGTACCTTTGCAGCTCTGCATGCAGCACAATCCTCTAAGTACAGTATATTATTTTAACAATAGAAAACATTGTTACCCAAAGTATACAGATCCCATTTCCCAACCTCCAACTCATTTTAACAGAGCAAAACTGAAACACTGATTATTTTCTGTCACAACCTTGAACGGCTCAACCTGCACTCCTCTGACTCTGAAGAACTTTGAATGGTCTGACCTATCAACACCAGCAGTCTGGACGCCACTGACGGGAAACCCATCGAGTCAGCTAAACAATGCAGATAAAAATTGCTTCCTCATCACTCTGCTGGCAGCATGGAGGCAGTGTCCCCACTGTGCAACTGTCTTGGAGTGTATTAGCGAGTGGAGTGTGGTCCCTGGAGACAGCTACAGTGTCACTGTGACCTTGGCCACTCAAAGTCATGCAGCTTGACAAAAAAAAAAAGAAGAAGATGATCCATGCTGTTTGAATATAACACGAGCATGCTAACAAACCAACAGCCATCTGCTTCTAGAACTGATTGTAAAAATTGGATGTCTGAGCTTCCTACTGATCCTGTTTAATTATTGTGCTTTTATCAAACTTCAAATACATTTGCTTTTGAAAATGTGACTTAACAAAGGTCTTTTAACTTGATCCAAACAATTGGAGATGTGAGCTAAACATGTACTGAATGACTGTCATTAAGCAACAGAGCCTAAAGCAGAGTGTGTGTTTTGAAAAATATCATTACTGAGGTTATTTGTGAGTATAGATCTTGATGTTAAGATGTTAATAATTTCAAAACGTACATGTATGCCCTTAAGTGTTGCATTTTCTACAACAAAACTAAAGTATTTTCCTTATTATACAGTATATATACACCCTCTATTCAACAAAGCAAAGGTACAAGTTGCTCAGAGATTATTTCTGTTACTGTGATCACAGAAGAACAAATATACAGATACAAATAAATGTGACTGGCAGATGATGAACTAATATAATTTGGAAAAAACATATTTTGTTTGCGCATGTGTAACAGATGCAAAATGAAAATTCAGCAAGAACCATCTGAAACTGCGGCTGTAATACTGCCATATGCAACGCCACATTGTTTCCCACTATGAAAATGTCACACAGTGACTGGTGCAGGAATTACGGGTGTAGTCTGTGAGTAATAATGAGCGTATGATGAGCCCAGGAGGGCCTGTGTTGTAATTAGGCCCGGTCAGAGTTATTGGCAGAGTGACTCCAGTTTGATCAGGCTGGGATAAGCATCTTTATGGAGAGGGGGATCCCACCAATTTAGAGCCCCTCTAATAAAAATCATTTGTCATTCTTACAGGAGGCACACTGACAGCTGCTGGGGTTGCCATGGCAACACACTGGCCACCATTCGCTTAGCAAGCAATATTCCCAGTACTGTAAATGTTGGAGAGGTGGAAACACTGTCCGGGCAAATGTTGCAATGCTTAGACGCACACAGGAATATGATGTAGGATTTACTGAGCCAAATCTTGATCTTAATCCTCATCAGTGTATGTCTCACTGTAAAAATGATACTTCTCACTTATTCTTGTAGATTGTATGCAATCTACCTACCTTAATATTTCATTATTGCCTCTTCTATCTTGCATGTATCCTCTGTTGCTCTTCTTTCTTTCTTTTTTCCCTGTTAAATTGCATTTTGCTCCAGAGTTTTTTCCTTGTCTGAGTCTTTGTCTTGTCTTAGATAGATGCTGTACAGATAGTAAAGCTCTGTTGACTTTTCCTTCTTACCCTGAGTTAAACTTGTGAGTGTTATTAAAGTCTTATGTGTCTCTGCATACAGAGGCATGTTGATCTGTTTATCTTTAACAAAAATGTTTCAAAAAAATACTTTATTACTTTAAAAATTCATTATAATACAAAACCATCCTTCATGCCTGAGCACATAAATAAAAGTGGATATGAAGATTAGATTTTATTGATTAGTCTATCTACAAAAATTGAATCCACACTTATTTTGATTATAAATTATTTGTTTATAGTCATTTATTAAGCAAAATGCCAAAATTCTCTAGTTCCAGCTTCTAGCATGTAAGGAACTGCTGCTTTTCTTTGTCTTATGTGATAGTAAACTAAATATCAGGACTGTTAGTGAACAAAACAAGACATATGAAGACGTCAGGTTGAAAAATTTTTTTTTACCACTGTGTTTTATAAAACAAACAATTAATTGAAAAATTAAGAAAATATAATCCTAAATAATCCTAGTGAAGTCTGATATATTTTTAAAAGTTTTTCATAAGTGACTGTGAATTTGCACATGTATAAAATTTACAAAATTTAGTCTAGTTAGTCCAGATATTTAGCTTCACAAGCTGCTACTGATCCCATAGACATCCGGGGCAAGCTAAATCAGACTAAGCTGATCATTTAACATACTGTACCTTAAAACTGCACACAGACACATAAACAGGCATGCATGAATTTATTTGACTCAGCCTCGCCAAAAGACTTTGAAGTACATTTGGCCTTCATAAGTACGCAAATACAGGAATAAAGGAAAACACACAGAAACCACGCACCTGCCCTAATTTCTCATCACACCTGGACTATAAACTTCAAGCAGCCTTTCTGGGTCTAGACCCTATCTGATCGCTACAGAGTTGAGACAGAGTAGAAAGCTGAGCTTTTTTATTCCCGCTCCTAATCAGCGGCAGCATCCCTCTGCTCATTAACTAGACACACGCTAGCCTGAGGCTAACGGCCTCATATGTCAACCACAGATAAAGATGTCATCTTCTGCTTGACTGAATAAACCGCTATTAAAACTAGATGCAAATGGATGTTCAACAATATTCAAATCAGGAGACAACAGGGAAGCTTAAGCCCTGAGGCGCTTGGCCTCATAGCTGCTCCACATTCCTCTGTCGTGTTAAAAGGAATAGAGATTTTAGATACTGTCTGTCTTCAGAGCAAGGCTCTACAAGAGATTCAAGATGGCAATGAAACAAAATGTTATGATAGTTGGGACAGTAGCTGTTCACCCATATGAGGTTTAGGGCTGAAAACATGAGGAACAGAGCAGTCTTGAATGTTGGGACATTACTTTGTTTAGGGCTGCAGTTAATTATTATTTTGATTATCTTCCTATAATAATCTTCCAATCATTTTTTCAGTTGATCATTTGGTCTATAAAACTTTATTAAATAGTAAAAAATTGCATGATGCACCACAATGTATCACAATTTCCAATGTTATGTCATCAAATGTCTTCTTTTGTCTGATAATCAGTCCAAAACTGAAAATATTAAATTTACTATAATGTAAGACAGGGAAATGCAGCACATTTCAGAACCTGGAAGCAACAAATGTGTGTGGGGAGTTTTGCCTGAAAAATAACATAAATCAAAATAGTTGCAGATGAATTTTCTGTTGAGTGACTAATCAATTAACTGACTAATTACAGATCTAATTTTGTTTTTCATGCTAACTGCTTTCGACTTAATTTAACTTAAAAATAACATAGTAGACACAGCAGGGACACTTGTCATGTCAGCCCAATATGACGGCAGTGATTCTGTGCTATTTAAAGTCATTGTCAGCAGCTTTGGCCATTATGAACAATTGCTTCTATCCAAATTACACCTGGTTGTGTAGACAGAACAATGAAACTCTAT
Organism: Scomberomorus guttatus; assembly: GCA_038419695.1. Taxonomy (NCBI): domain Eukaryota; kingdom Metazoa; phylum Chordata; class Actinopteri; order Scombriformes; family Scombridae; genus Scomberomorus; species Scomberomorus guttatus. The sequence goes on along the minus strand of CM076460.1, from coordinate 5,818,541 downwards.
CTCATCAAATATAAGCACAATCAAACAATGGACAGTGTAAGACTGGAGTTCATGTGTATGGAGCTTATCTGGCAGACACTGACACACCATGACAGGATGTCTCTATTCTCCAGCAGACTGTTTTGGAGGCAGCTGCGTGAGCACTTTTTCTACCAGACAAATGTTTGTCTGCTGAAGTCAAAACTGAGGAGGGACATCTCCGTCACAATAGCTTTCAGATCTGTGCCTGTGGGTTTCTATCTGTGGTGTGTGTGCGGCTGCGTGTGCGGCGTAATTAGCCAGTACGGGAGTCAAGCTATTAAACCCCTGATGGTTGTGTGTTTACAATGCTATCATTGGCCTCTCTCTGGCCAACACTAAATGAGCCAGTGTTGAGCCTCAGCTGTATAATCATGAATATTCATCTCTCTGTCTGCGTCTCTGTGTGGAACCTCTGTGTGTGTGTGTGTGTGTGTGTGCGTGTGTATGTGTGTGTGTGTGTATGTGTGTGTGTGCTGCACTGGCAGGCATTAAGGAAGCTATTAGTATCTACTCAATCACAATACGTGTCTGGATAATAAGTCAAGCTGACAACAATTCTATTCATTGCCAGACCCGACAAAACAGGTTTTGTTTTGGGAGTAAAAAGAAATTTTAAACTTGCACCAGGTCAGGGTTATCTTGGTGGGTCCCATACACTCTTTTCTTGCTTTTTGTTTGTTCACACATACACACACCTTTTGCTTCCCCTTTCACTCATGCTTGATGAAGGGATTGAAGGGAAAAAAGGCAACGGTTTAATACCCCTTGTGTCACCTTGGGGAAGAGAAGTATAGACTCCAACCAACATTCTTTTCAACGCTACTGACACACACTCAGAAATGATATTTGCACTAAATCTGCACATGCAGGGGCCATTTTCAGAGCAAAATAATGCGGTTTTTCATGCAAATGTGCACATCTCAACATGGTTATTAATTACATTCCCTGAGTGAGAACAAGTCAATCCTTCAAGACCTTGCTAAACTGTGATAACCTGAGTGTAAAAGAGTTACTCCCATAGTGCCATTCCCTTGAGACTTCATAGCGTCACATTCCCGCTTATGGAAAAGGACTTAAATACAGTGCTCATTGGTGTTTCATGGTAATTTGCGGTGGCAAGTGGAGCAGGCAATGCTGCTCTGTGAGTAAAGCAGAGGGGGCAAGAGGAGGATTAGATAATCAAACAGTGTGCCACTTTAAATAATCTCTGGCTCCTCTGGGGGAGGTGAGACTTAAAGCCGGAGCCCTTCTGCTTTAATTGTCTGATTTTCCCGTCATTACAGTTGAGGGCCTCAGTAATTCAGGCTTATTAAATATTCAGGAGCTACACTGAGGAGGAGAGGGAAGAAGGGAGCAATGGGAGAAAGATGAAGGTAAAGAGAAAGAGAGTGGGAGGCAGACATGACAAGACAAGGCATACGTGGTCACTGCTTAATGAAGGCTGAGATATACTTTCATCCCCACTGTGAAGAAAAACATATTTTTTATTAAGAAAGTCTGCACATGTAATGATCAGACATCCTCACATTATATAAAAAATCAGAAATGCAGAAACTAAATTCCCAAATTAGCACTTCTATAAAAATAATACTTAATTACCAGATCTGAATATCTACATTCTTGCATGTTTACCTTTTACTTTTGACTTTTTATCACTTGAAAGTGGAAAAAGTGGTCATACCTTTGGTATCACTGAGCTCAACAGACTGCAAAGCAGAACCTAAAAAGCACCAAAACTTGTTGATCTGAAAACTGAAAACTATTTTAGTTGCATAAGTTTAAAAAAAGAAGAAGCTAGCTGCAAACCAAAGGTTTTTGTTTCAAATCTCCAGTTTGAAGATGAACTAGACTCCAAACCTGCTGTTGAGTGGAGCTCTCCGTGGTGCTGAATGCTGCTGAGCAACAGGCAAAAAACTAAATCAGGAAGCTGGAATTACTCAACAAGTTTTATTACAGTTACACCAATCCATCAGTGGAAATCAGGACTCTTTATAAGCTCAATGAATGAGGATATTAAGTCATTTTAGACAATTTTCTTCACAAATTGAGAAAAAACATCTTTCTCTATTCTGCATTAGAATGACAGTACTGATCTATTAATGGATTAAACTGTTATTTTACTCACTAATGGAACGAGCCTCAAATTCAAAAAGGAAATCCTGACAGGTTAAAACCATCCTGACGGGCTGTGTGTATCAAAGTCTATCAAGGAAAAGACTGGAAACCACATAACGGTGATTATGTAGAAGGAAAGGAAGAGACAGAGTGCTGCTCTCTAATGAGTCACCCTGTCTGATCATGACCCGCAGCTACAGCCTTCATCCACAACATCACAGAAACTACATCTTGACATGACATTTGCTCTAGCAGTCAGTCTGTAAAACCATATTTTTCATAAACTGAGGGTCAGAGTCTGCCAATTGAGCAAGTTAATTTCGCTACTCTTCAATACAACATAGTTCATTATTTCAACTTGTTGCTGCAGCTCCCACATATTAAAATACACAAAACTATATGAACATATTCTGGAAACAAGTGAAATTATTATTATTTTTAAATCCCTTATTATAAATCTATTATAGACCTTTTAAAATCAGGCGCAGATGTCATGATTAGATGTGTGCTGTTAAGACTCTGCACACCCCCACAAATATTTTTCTGATTAGACCTTTTCTGAGGACTGTGTGGGCATGCACAGAGTTGACAGACATGTCTCTCACTCTTCTGTTAGTTTTACAACTTTATCATTCTTATTAATACATGGAGTTTTGTAACTTCATGTAAAACCCAACGTAGCTTTGCACAGCTCCAACCTGAGTAGGTCTAATCAGTATCGGTATGCAGGGACTTTAATCTATAATAATGCATCATAATTTATAAGATGATCACTGGATTTATCTTCCCTGTGAAATGTAGTGTAGAAAAAGTATAAAGCAACAAATGGATATACTTGCATGAAGTACAGTACCTCAAAACTGTACTTAAGTGCAGGACTTAAGTAAATATACGTCCACCATTGTTTATTTATACTATACAGTATTTGGAAAAGTTATCTAACATTCTTGTTTGTATACTTTAAAAACTGAACTGAAGAGAGATTTGAATTTTTTTCAAGACTTTTTGAACACTTTTTTGCAAAAATTTGCATTTTATCTCAAAAACTGAAACTTTCACAGACGTGATGAATTTTCCTGTAGAATGGCTCATACATTAGAGTGTACATGTGCATCCTGTATTCTTCTCCTGTAACTGTCTGTGTGAGTTCATTTCACAAAATGACATGGTCATGATGCAGAGAGAGAGAAAGAAAGAGAGAGAGAGAGAGAGAGATAAAAAGACAGAGAGGAGAGAGACTGAATAGGCATCTCTGTACCGCCTCACAACAGCTGATTATCAAGCTTATTAAGGTTGTTTATGCAAACTGCTGCCTGGTTTTACCCGCTTCAACGTGTTTCTGATTAATGAGGATAAAGCCTGGAGTCGCAGAAACAACCAACATTTATGAGGATCAGTTGGAACATTATAATTTTGTGTACATGTTGGAGTAATTATGGGTGCAGATGAAAATTCTTGACAGACAACACATTTATGAATCTTGTCTAAACTTGGCTAAACAATGCGCATGTTCTTTATGAGCAGAAAGAAAAGATTCAGGAGGGCTCCCTGCAGGCCTGAGGACAGATACTCCTCTCTCAGCAGGACCGGCTTCCTTATAAAGGCTTCAGAATGCACCGTAGCAACAATTAGATTACAAGGTCATTTCACTGAGACCTACATTCATTTATTAGTCCAGCTGGATATTTATGGCAAAGCTACACAGATTTAGAGGAAGCTGCACACTCACACACTAAAATGTTTTGTACATTAGTGTTTGAATGATCTGCTTTTTTTAAAAGGATAATTCAGACACCAACAGGTTTTGGACAAAAGCTGTGGACAAATGATGTTTTTGTGTTATCCTTAAATGTGACCATTCTCAAGTACTGTGTGGCATCTGATTATAAAAAATGTCACATTACAGTAAATTTAGGCCAAGGGCTTCTGGCAGCCAGCGATATTGCACAAGCACATAAAATCATATGAATCACATTCAAAGAGGATGAGACAGACTGAATAATATCAGTCTTTTTATAAGGAACCTAAACTGAAGGCATACATCAGCTGACTAAGAGAAGTCTTTAAAAACCTGACTTCACACACCATTTATCCCCTGTACATCTCCAGAGGATAGAAAGAAGACACACCCCTCGTTTACCGGACGACTCGACTACCATGTAATCAAATTCTCACAGCAGCCTCCGCCTTCTCACAATGGCTTAAAATCACAATCAAAAAATATCTCTCCTTCCCTTTATATCATCGCTTTTCAATTCCATCTCGCTCCCCTCCCCATCTCCTTCTGTGTCACTGTCCCCTCTGACTCCTTGCTTTTCATCTCTTGCCTTTTCCTTGGTGTTTTCCTCCTCCCCCCTCCCCTCTCCTCACTCTCCCCGCAGAGCATTAGCTTGCAGTGGTCAGGCCGCTTGACAGCTGCTCCACCTGAAGAATATCAATCAATGTTGCTGTGGAGACAGAATCAGGCTCCCCTCCTTTATTTTTTTTTACCCGTCTTTTCTTTCCTCTGTCTTGGTCTTGGATGTGGCTGTTCACGGACTGAACATGATCCAGTGTTTGTTTGTTTCTCTAACGTGTAAATGGCTCATTAAGCTCACACAATGTGTGAATATTAAGATATGATTTAACTTCTTGAACTAATCTATTACAGGGGCATTCTTTGGCACCTTTTGCTGCTAATTTCTTTGAGGTGTGACTAATTGAGTTGCGGATGCAAACCCCAAGATGTCTCTGACTATCACTCCAGATGAGCCAGGCAGACAGGCGTGGGATGGAAGTGTCTATCACTGCTAACACATGACAGTAGAGTGAGCACTGTACAAATCAGGCTGCTCAATATAGGACCTCAGTCAGAAGCGCTACTAATCACCATTAAGGACTCCTCTGTTCATGCATGCACAGACAAACTTAGAGGTGAAATATGTTTAGAGTTAGTTGTCAACTATTAAATGAATCGCCAACTATTTTGATAATCGATGAATTGCTTGGAGTCATTTTTTAAGAAAAAAATGTATAAATTCTCTGATTCCAGCTTCTCAAATGTGAATATTTTCTGGTTTCTTTAGTTTTCTCAACTGATTACAGTAAACTGAATATCTTTGGATTATGGACGGTTAGTCTGGATAAAACGAGACATCTGAAGGTGTCATCTTGGCCTTTGGGAAACAGTGATAGACATGTTTCACCATTTTCTGACATTTTATGGACCAAACAATTAATCAATTAATTGAGAAAATAATCGACAGATTAATCAATAATGAAAATATTTGTTAGTTGCAGCTCTTAATATGATTATATACTTCTACTGCATTTTAGTATGTACTTTGGGTTGGTTTTTTGTGGGAAAACAGTTACAAAAACTCACATAATTAATCTTAAAATCTAAAATCTAGTCTTAAAAAACAAATCCCATTGTTCTGGAAATACGTTGTGATTATATCACCTAGCAACAATTCCTCCTGGATAGCCAAATTGTCAGGAGACCAATCACAATCTTCCTTCTAATTGGTTCAATCTACCTTCCCATACGGCACTCACTCCCACTTTCAGCCAGTCCTCAAACATGAACCCAACCCTGCTGCTATACATAATACTAACCAGTGAAATTACTCCCCACAGACCCATCGTCAGTGGCACTGGTGCCAGGCCCGCCAGCGGAGGGTTAAGTAAATATTGGGCGAAGCAGCTGCTCTCAGAGTACCATCGTCTGCCTGTGTTCCCGCCTGGTCCCAGCCTGGTATAAATCACACGCAGCAATTAGTGCCACACTGTCTCCCTGCCCTCGTTAAACAACCCCGCCCGCTGAGGAAGCCCATAAACACCAGACACCAGCCTGCATGGGTGGAGGAGGGACGGATGGATAGATGGACACTCAAAAGAAGGATCATTGTTTTTAGGAATAAAAGGCACTGTGGAGTTTTTTTTTTCTTCGAAACAACTAAAGTTAGGTTTACAATGAGTGTTTCTCACTCACACGTGCATGTGCATGTACTTCCTCCACGTGCATGAGGCACACTCATAAAAAAACTGCTCCACTGCGCTACTGTACTAGAGATCTTAAACTCCACAGGGTACATTTAACTTTGGACTTCCGCTAGAAGCTCTGACAGCAGTGCTGTAAGCTAAATGCAATCAGCATGCTAATATGCTCGCATTGACAATGCTAACATGCTGATGTTTAGCAGGCATAATGTTTACCATGTTCACCATCTTAGTTTAGCGTGTTAGCATGCCAACATTTACCTTTTGGATCATCAGAACAAACAAATCTACGTCACGGTGGCACTAGTGGTAAAGTTTGGGGATCACCAAAATCTTTTATGTCTAGAGGGACCCAATCCCAAGAAACACCACAAATGTTTAAGATAGGTTGTGGCAAATCCACCACCAGTAGGACTTTGGCTGGATCTGTCTGGGTACGACACGTACAGGCGATGAAACATAGGAGGGGTGGAGTGAAAACATGACATTTTTTTCTATGTTGATGAGGAGCTGAAATTCTAAAGCAACAGTTAGAAGACTTGGCAGATGTGTCCTATTAGACCGAATAGTTGGGGTCTGTATTGATGTCTCTGTTTGGTTTCTGTAAGCTGCTCAAGGCTTGAGGGACCTGTCTTTCTTATCCATAAAGGAAAAGCTGGAAGCAGCAAGAGAAGATGAAGGATAAATGGATCCAGTGGCAGGGGTTTCTTCAGTGTATTTTTCCATGGCTACCCTTTTTTTTTGGACCCATAAAGGTGTGCAGCCTTCAACAAGGAGAAGAGTAATGTCTGGCAAAAGATCAACTGTGCAATTACAGCTTTGATGGGTGGGCAGAGTAGTTGCACTTTGTTTAGTAAAAACCTTTCAAATCAGCGTACTCTGAAAGAAACTTGAACAGATTAGGAAGGTCTTCTGAGATGGAGGGAACATGCACTGAGGCAGCCAAAGGAGAGACAAAGACGAGCAGAGGCATCGTCATTTTCAATGATGCTGTATGTTTCTACAGTAAATATAATATAAGAAATTCTAATTATGAACTAACACTGGGAAGAAAATGCCATTTGGAGGCAAAATGGAGTACATCACAGTCCACCTACAGCTGCTGCTACTACCACAGATCTCACTGCTACTGGGCACCAGTAATATAGAGCAAAGTGTGGCTATCCTGTTATTCATCATTATCAGCAGAGATCATAAAAAGCAACAAAATCTTATTTGAAAGTAAGAAAAGACTCATTATTAGGATTAGATATTGATATCAATATTTGAGTTTCAAAAATCTTTTTTGACACAAACAAACATTTAACACACAACAATTTGGTTGTTTAAGAATTGTGATACGTAGTGTGCAAGACATTTTACAGTTAAAAATGAAACAGTGCTGTCAGTGCTCTTAAACTATGTAATGGAGACACAGTTTCTAAATCACATCAAACCTTTTATTTGGCATATGTGCTGCAATCTCTTGTTACTTATTTTCTGGAATATACTTTTATTACTGTATTTGCAATAAGCTAATATCAACTGATATAACTGCCCAGCCAATTTATCAGTCTAGCTCTAATTAATACATGTGTTTCCTCTGAACTGTATAAATGACTTACATCTAATAAACTACTAAACTTGATCAAAAAACAATTTCTTCTTAATGATCAGTTGTTACTCCATTTTCAAACCAAACATAGAATGTGCATTGAATTTGTAACTTTATATATCAGGAGTATTGATATATAGATACTGGATTTTGAAAGCAATTTGGTTCCAAAGATCAAATTAAGTTTTTGTGTCTTTCAAGGCACCTCAATAAGCACATTTCTGACCATATAAATTATACTCACAGAGTATTTACAATATAATTCAAGTGTTGTTTTATAACTGAAAAATTTTTTCTCAATAACTATAAACAAAGGTCTTAAAATTTTATGCCTTTGTTTACAAACATTACTGATGTAAAAAATAGCACACAGATCACAGACTGAGCCTTCAAGAGCAAGTGTGCCTGCTATTCATATTTAGCTTATATGAATAAAAGAGCATAAGCCAATGATGGGCTAATTTATGATGCATGCTCTAAAAAGTGATAATCAATGATCACTGAGATGATTTTTATCATTCATCAATTGTGATCTAAAATACCCAATTAAACCTTCAATGTAATTTAGCCGACAACAGCTCATGAAAGGACAAAAACAGCGGCTGGTGAGAGGAGAAATAGCCATCAGCACCCCTATTACCATATTGCTCTAAATTACCACAATCACCGGGGGAGCATTTAACATGCCACCACCCAGTGGAAAAAAAAAAAAAGTACCACAAATAATGTCAGAACGAATGCAACTGATTTACATTCTGCTCTCTTTCTGATTGTGCTACCAGTTGCTGTGTCCAGGGTAATTAGGAGGTAATGAGAGTGTAATTGGGCATTGGGCACAGAGACAGACAGACAGATAGACAGGGAGAGCGTTCAGGTGCTGAATAACTGGTCTTTTCTGAGGGAGAGACACCTGCAATGATGCTGTACAGAATGGGCAGACTCTCCAACGCCACCACCACCACACCACCTGACTGCCACTCACAGGCGACAAGGCAGAGGAGAGGGGGGATGAAGGAGGTGGGAGGACTGATGTGGAAGAGGGGGATGGGAGAATATGGCTGGAGCAGGTGGAGAATGCTGGTTAGCAGTGGCGCTACTGGTGCTGTAAATGTAAGAGAGAAAAAAAAAGAGGTTGTCATTCTGGGAGCGCTCGCTTGGTACATGTGTCCTCCTGGTATTCTTTCTCAGAATTCTTTAGTATTTCATGTCTTTATTCCCTCCTGTTTGTTATTTCCCTCATTCTTTTCCTTGTGCCTTGCCTCGTCTGCTCTGTGGTGCGTGTGTAGATAAGAATTGTAGAAAGGAAGACAATTGTGAAACAGCACTCTTTCTCAAATATGCCTCCCCCCAATTTCCCTTCTCTCTGTCTCTCAGACTGAGACAGATTCTCCTGTTTAGGTGCATTGTGAGAGGGAGAAAGAGGGAGAGATAGAGGTGAGCTGGTTACTGTGGCAACCAGGAGAGTGACTCTTGGGCAAAGGCATATGCATAGGGAGGGAGAGAGAGAGAGATGTGGAGGGAGAGGAGGAGGAGAGAGAGGAGAGTGCTGGTGAAGGGATGTAGCGGGTTGGGGTGGGGGGTGGGGGGGTGGTGTGCAGGAGGCAGATCAGAGGGAGGTGTCAGTGGGTTACTGCGCACAGAGAGATTCACCCTCTTTTTCTACCCTGGCAGAAGAAAGGAAGGCAGAAACAAAAGGAGCTGTCTTTTGAATGGTCGCTGTGCTGGATTGGACTGTCAGCGATTCCTACTAACAACCTCACTTAGCTTGCTGCTCCCACTCCCAGACACTTCCTTACTCTATATCTCTCTCTCTGTTTCTCTTTCAGAACACTGCACGCTTCAGTCTATTGCAGGTGATTCTCAGATTGAATTTTAATAAATGAGAATTGTTGGGGTTCAACTGCTGGATTTGAGCATTAAAATCAATAAAATATTCTTCACACTTGTGTACACTTTGACTTGATAGTAAATGACAGCAACAATCTCCATGATTCCTGCTCCATCTGCATGCCAGATAACTCGACTATTACAGATGTTGCTGCATTTCTCAATATAAACTTGCCATTTTAGTTTAAATGATGCCAATTAACCTTTGAACTCTTTCCAAAGGCATTATGACTTTCCTGGCCTGTTGTGAAGACAAGAAGAGGATGATAGTAAGTACCCTATGACCTTATGACAGGAGCCCACAGAGAAACAGACTGCCAGAGACAAACAGAGCCATGGGGTGGGTGTAATGAATATGCTGCCCCCTATGGTGGGGATGACCTTATAAACAACAACAAACTGTCACTATGGCCAGGCCTGCTGGGAGCTGCCCTCTGTGCAAGGGCAAATGGCCTGGAATTCACTGGACAGGACTGCCAAAGCTCGCAGGGGAGACAGTTATTAGATATCATAGCACAGGGGCTGCTCCGTTTATTGTACACTCGTTTGAACAATCAGTCAGTCTCAGCGAGAAATGAAACATTTCCATTCATCTATCAACCAGCTGATGAGGCCACATGAGCTCCGTGTTAGATGTTCAGTCATTTGTCCCTTCCTCATTTTCATCCTAAGTTATTTGTAGCATTTACCCAGGTAGATCATCAAAAGTCTCATCGATGCTGGTGCGGTAAATGTGCTCCCACTGTGCTGTGTAACGCTAAGTGACTGCCTTTATTATACAAGACAAGCTACGCTCGCAATCGCTGTGATCTCAGCCAGACGTTCTGAATCAAACAGCAGAGAAGAGACATCCTCATGTTTCAAGGGGGACTTTCATGTCACCATGAAGGAGGCGAGGGAAGAAGGGCGGCGGAGGGTTAGAAGTCAGAGCGAGGCATATGGCATCTTGAATTTTGGGCAATGAGAACTGACAGGTTAACTGAACATTTGGCAGGGGGTAGCGAGCAGTAGGGGTGCACAGGGAGAAAAAGGGTAGAGGAGAGGTGGGGAAGAAGAGGTGGAGGAGGTGTGTGTGGGTTTTAGTACTTGTGTTTGTGTGCGTGTGTGTTTTGGGTGGGAGGGGTAGGTGGGTAAGGTTGCTAAACACTTCCATCTGTTCGTATCCCGAGGCGCTACTAGGGCAGTTAGCTACTGTCTTATGCAGATGAGGCGTTGCTGTGCCGGGTCCTTCCACCTACAACTGATAAATAATGATATAAATATATAAATATATTTGAATAATAGGAATGGCAGGATGGGGAAACAAGGAGCAGCAGGGTCAAGCTGTTTCCTAGGGAGTGTTTGCTTTTTACCTGCCGATGATCACAGCTCTTTCAGGATGTGTGAGTGCTGCAACTATGTCCTCATTAAGGTTTGCCTTCCTCTGGGCCCCGGCAACGTCCCAGGAGAGAGATCTGCTTAACAGGGGTCCTTTATGCAAACTGACATGCTTTATATAAGCTATGAAGATATGGTAGAATGCTAAGAAATACCAATAATGTCATTGTATACTTCAGTATGTTTTTTTTTCAGTTGACAACAGTGGCCATAACAGAGAGCATAATATATCATAACATTACATCTGTCAACGTAATGAAAAACATTTTTTAATTAATGAATCTTGTAAAAATTCTGTTGCTGAACGAGTAAAATATTCAGTGACAATATCCTTCATTTATTATCCACTAAAATATCCAATCTTGCAGTACAATATCTGCTTGTAGTGGCTACAGTTGGGCTGCAACTAATGATTATTTTAATTATTGATTAATTATTTAGTCTATAAGATGTTTAAAAAATGGCATTCACAATTTCTCAGAGTTTTCACTAACCTGAACCAAAGTGCTTTTGTTGCATAAACCTAACCACACACGGGACTCAGGATGTGAATCCATCCATCCGCCATCCACCCCAAACTCCTCCCTCCAACTTCAGTGCGGTTCATTCATTCGAAAAAACATTGCCTGCTGTAAGTATAATCCAGGCAGCAATTATATGTTTGTCAAAGCAGTGTAACTGGGAAAACTATTTAATACTATATTAACATAATTTCCAGGAGATGGGGTTGAAAATACAATTTATAAAACCATTTTTGTTTTTTTGAACAGACTCACTGTAACTTCAGCTGCAGAACATTTGCAGGAAAGGATGTCGCAATTTTCTTTTTAAGTTTTCCGATTACCTGTTTGAAAATGTAGTTTGCTTTATAGAACTTCTGTTCATCAGACAAAGAAGAGCAAATGTAACATATTCATATATTTTGTGGAGAAACAGTACGGCAAGAAAGATTTGTTTGGATGAAAGACTTCTTAGCATGTCCATAGTCCAGTAAACACTAATTCCAACCTACACTATAGACCTATCAGATTGAAAGGGGTTTTAAGGGGTAATGAGTGAGATTCTTCCGTCGCCCACACCCCTACAGTCATGTCATGTGTGTACTTCCACTAAATGATCGCATATTCAAATGAGGATAAAGAGCTTTTGATGGAGTGAGGGGGATAGGCGGAGAGAAAACGGTTGAAGAAGAGGAGGAAGGAAAGCAAAGCCTGGACTGATTTGAATCTGGTAAACTGTCAGAGAGAGGGATTACCCCACCAAATCCCTGGCGAAAATAGAGGCCCAAGTTATTTACTAGCCTTACAACCAGCTGCAAACCATCTGCACTTAATTGTAAGACACAAACTTTATGAAGATCAACTGGGGATTTGGCCACAAAGCCTCTTACGCTGCAGAATTGGTGTCCCTGCTTCGAGGGAGAGTATGGGAGGGTGCTCTAGACATGTCACATGTGCTTTGGAGGACATGGACTCCACTGCTCTCTCTAGCCTGCTGAGGTCTCTTGCAGGGCCCCGTCCAGCTAAACACATGGAAAAACCTGGTGTATTAGAGTAAAGGGTGGAGTGCAAGGGCAGGGAAAATAAGATGTAGTGCCATGTTTTGATGCCATGGCCGGCATCAAAACATTTAATTGGCTTGAGCCTGAATGCCTTTTAGCACGCGGCCAATTAATTAGGCATGTAAGTGGCCTGGTAACCTACACTTAGCCAGGAAAATCAGCACACGGAAGACAAAACCCACACTGGCCACAAGATACAGGTCCAGTATAAAACCTGCATGTGGCATTGTTTAATGTAGGTCGTTCTGCATTCTGTTGTTCTTGGCAGCCATCTGAAGACAGGAGATAAGAGGTCCTGTCCAAGCCACTGAATGGCAGGTAGCCAGCGTAATCCTATTTAACAAGATCTGGGCTGAATGTGGGGAGGGGGGTATTGGTGGGGTCACACGAGGAGCCCGTCGGGGTCAAGTTGTGGCTCTCTGGGCGGTTTGGTCCCAAACACAACACCAATGTACACGACACTTCTCTGCCTGTGTTCATCCCTAATCAGTCAAATACATTCATATTAGGAACTTGTCAATTTAATCAAACTAAAGTGTCCAGTGTTTTTCTGTTATTTGTTGCTGAAGGGAAAGAACAAAAAAAAAGGAGCAGAGACGTTCCTCCACGAGTGCATCACTTCTAAGAAACTCACAGACGGGTCACCCAGGAACAAATATTGTGGGATATAAGCTGCTGGCCGCTTTAACTCATTTATTTTCTTCCACTGCGCTAATTCCTCCCATCTCCATATGTTAAGGGGTGGAGAGGGAGGGGGGAGTGCATGTGTGCGAACGGGTGTGGTGGTGGTGGGGTGTCAGGGATTAGGCCATCCTGTCTGGACATACGGCTTGTATAATCAAGGGGCTGGAGGGGCTGGTCATTGTCCGTGTCTGCCCGGTAAAGATCTGTGGGCCCCAGGACACCCCTCTCCAAACCCCCCCCCAAAAAACACTCAGCCCCCCACCCACACCTACAGTACACAGTGAGTCTACTGTAGCTGCTGCTGTGAGTACCAACCAGTTAACCAGGGGTGAATTATGTGCTAGAAAATATAAAAATGTCTAAAAACACCAAAATTAAAGTAGAGACAGAACTTGGACAATTTAGTTTTCTGAATTTGTGTCATAAAATTCAATTATTTTAGTGTGTCCAAACAACATTTGTCTCCATGTTGTTGAAGATACATTGTTGAAATTTGCTAACTCTCAATGCATATGCATTAATGAAATTAATAATTATGTAAACTATATAGTTAACAGTCTAAAAATCACAAATACACTCAAATATACACAGTACTGATTACCAGAATTTGTCCTCCCATGAGAAGTTTAGTGGAGGACCTATAGCATCGTCAGTAGCCTGTCCTCCACATGGTCACATCATAACTTGTAATAAACCTTCAACCCCCCACGACCCTCTTCCACCTCTCTTCATTAGCAGGTATAATCCCTGATGGCCCATCTGCCAGACGCCAAAGCCACAAAACACCGAGCAAACAAGGCTGGAAGAAGCTGGCCATTATGAGGCCTCCTTGAATGGGCCGACTGATCACTTCCATAGACGCTGTGTTTGCTCAGACCCTACACAGGCACACAACACTGCTAGTACACAGCCATTTTCACACAGATGAGGAACTATTTGAGCTCCAGGAGAGTGGTTGATGAGCAGTGCACCAGACTCCAGAGAGGTGTGTGTGTGTGTGTGTGTGTGCGTGCAGAGGGGAATATGGACCTTCTTTACCCTGCAGCTCAAAATAGACTTGATACTGTAACATGAAATGTTGCTGTTTGTTTTTAAACTGCTTTGGCATAGTTAGAATACAATTAAAAAGACACATGAATCGCATCTGTTTCAATATACCTCATGTTTTCCTTTATCAAACAACCACCAAATCTAAAATGATACAATCCAAGCATTCGGCATCACTGCGTCCTGTATCCAAAGGGCCTTTACCACATTAATAATGCATCATTTCATTAAATGTTCTCTTTCCAAGCTGAAAAAAAACCTTGGTTAGTAGTCAAAAAAGACTTGTGCTTTGTTTTTTCTGATCAGCTTATGTTTTCAATGTAAACTGAGAACCAGCACTGTTCCAGCAACACAGACTGGCTGACACAAAATGGCTGCCTTGGACTGAAAGAGGCAGTAAGCCAGAGCAGCAGCAGCAGCAGCAGCAGCAGCCTAGACAGAGCAAACCTTTTACCGGTCTCCCTCTTTCCTCACTCTTATTGAGAGAAGATTAACAAATCGCTAGTATAACACCACTTGATTGCTTTACCCACCCCCTCTCCCACACACACACACACACACACACACACACGCACACATGCACGCAAGACCCGCAGAATCACCGTCACACCAAGACATTTCGGGGCTACAGTGACCTCCCTCGGGCCGCCAAACCAGGATTACATTTCCACAATGTAATCCTGGTTTGGGGGCTAAAGGGATCAAGGCACTAGAAGACACAATGTAATCAGGAACAACACCCCAAGAATCAGACCACAAGATAAATCCAAGCAGAGGTTTATCCACAATGTCAATTAGAACATATGCTGGGATACATTAGATGATGCATGACACACTTGTGATGGTCACTCACGCATGCTGAGGACAACATGCATTGATTTTTGAATTGATTGAATTTAATAGTTACATTTGTACACGTAATAGATTTTTTTCAGTCCCATTCAATTATGAATTTCTTTATTTAAAAAAGGAAATATATCAGAATTTCTTTTTTATGAATTTCTTTTTTTTTTAAGAATATCATCTCACGTGCTGTGTGCTCACAAGTGCAGGAAGGTGCTAAAATGTATTTTAAAAAGAGTCGACAAAGCTGATGAATTGAGAAAGTGTGTGTGTGTGTGTGTGTGTGTGACTTTCCCTGACTAAATGGCTGCACAAGGTCACATGATCTGGTCTCCATTTTGGAGTGCTGTGCATGTGTGCATGTGCAGCAGCAGCATGTCACACACACACACACACACACGCACCTGAGACACACAAAGATAAACAAACGCCAGTAAAGTCCACACACAACTTTAAACCTTCCTTACACTGAGCGCAGAGAGGTGAAAGCTTAAATCAAGCTAAAGTCAAAAAAAGAAGAAAGTGGCTAACATACAGTGAGCTTAATAGCTGCTGAGAGAGGAGAGGAGCTTATCTTCCCACCACAGCTAATATGAGCTTCTCAATTAGATGAAAGGCTCTCTCTCTTTCTCTAAATTTTTTGTTCAATTTCTCTAGGCAATTTATTTAGGGTGGGGGGGGTGGGAGAAAAAAGAAGCAACGGAGCCTGAGCAAACTGTATTGGCCAAGCGCGTGACGAGTCATAGTAAGCTTCAGCCAATCAGGCGGAGCTGACAGCGTCAACTCAGGCCCTCAGCAACAACATGACTATTTACTGTATGCAAGAGAAAAATCTATGTGGGGTTCATCACTGCTCGTCCGATACACCACACACACAAGAACATTCAATTCTGTTGTCTTCATACATGAATATAACAGAATTGTTTGATTTTTATCAGCATTTAATATTTTTTTCTGCACTCTTATCATTATATGTGTGACAATACAATGCAAACTGAAGAAAAAACAAAACCTGTGATATTATTTCTGATGGCTGCAGAAAGAGTAGAAGCACCTAACATGCTAATTAAACATGTTTCCCCAGCTTTCTGAAGGCAGTCAGAGATATTTTTAGACAATTCATTCTTTATTCTGCATTATGGATTAACTCGGATTATGCAAAGGACGCTTCATGCGTTTACTTATCAGTTTAATTTCTTTGTCCTCTGAATTATTTTTACACAGACTCACTCAGTATTGTATCTCTCTCTATAGTTACCGAGTGGAACTAAAGGATTATGCAAGCATTTTCCAAAAAATTAGGTTTCCTTACCTTAGACAAAATAATGTTGAGTGCAAATTCTCTCTTACTGTATTCACTAGTGGGAGATTGTATGCAGAGTGAAATTCTTTCAAGCCATTTATTCAGTTCAAACACATAAATACATCTTGAACGAAATCCTGTATAATTATTTTCAATCTCGCATTTAAATGACTGGAAAGTCTTGCAACAGTAGTAGTGGCGCTACAATAAATATAAATCTGATAAATCTAACAGTTTTATGTTTCATTTTATTAAATGAAAACTGAAATTATTTAATGCATTCCTAAAATATCAGAATTATTTTTTGGTTTACACTAAATGTAAATAAATCAAATGAATCCTCTATTTTTGAATAACTGAAAATAAGCAGCTCTGGCATTTCTTTTGGGCCTTGAATATGTAACAAATTTGGTTTTCATATTTTTTGTAAAATATTTATCTACTATAGTCAAAAACATTAACATTTTTATTAGTTAGTTTTTTAAATGTTATTTATTTAAATTTATAAATCTTAATAGACTATCTAATTATAAATCAGCTTTCAATTTACCCCAGCTAAATGAACGTAATGAACACAAAACATCATTTCTTTATTTTTCAGTTGCAAAATTCATACTGAAACAATGGAATAATGTTAGAAAACAAACAAAAAAAAAAATCTCTCTTCAAAAGCACCTTGAATAAACACATGAACTGTCTTTATCCAAGCTTCCCAGATCTTTCCGGCCAAACTGATTCTTAATCATCCTCTCTCACCATCTGCTCCTCCACTCCTCGATCAGACTCAAGGTTACATATCACAGCTTGAAAAATACTGCTGCGGGAGTGTAGCGATACATGACAGGGCACCTGGGCAAAGATGGGTGAGGAGGGAGGGAGTTACAAATCCCAGAATGCACTCTGCATGCAGCATGCATTGCTTGGGGGATATCACTTCCCTAGCTGCCGGAGGCGTCCATCTATCAAGGTGATTTCCCATGGCGGGTCATCTTGGAAATACTTTTCCATGGGGCACTTTTGTACTGGCACTGGCTCCCAACTGAATGAATTCACTTCATTATTTGAAGTTTTGATTAGCATCATGTAGCAGTGGGGGGAAATCTTCATTGTTGTTATATTCTGACTGACTTGTGGGACGGGTAAAGTTGGTATCTATGTCTTCACATCTGTGCTACACATTAAATTATTTTGCAATACATTCTACATTCAAGCAAGGTGATTTTGTGGAGAGAAAACACAGAGAGAAAAGCTTTAAACAAGCAGAAACAATCTACTGATGAGAGCTGCAACAATTAGTCGATTAATTGATGGGTTGTCAACTGTTAAATGAATCACCAACTATTTTGATAATCTATTTGGAGTCATTTTTTTAAGAAAAAAAAAAAACTTTCACATTTTCTGATACCAGCTCCTCAGATGTGACTATCTTCTTATTTTGTTTGTATTCTGTGATAGTCGACTGAATATCTTTGGGTTATCGACTGTTGCTCAGGACAAAAGAAGACATTCAAGGACGTCAGCTTGGGTTTTGGAAACAGTGATTGACATTTTTCACCATTTTGTGGAACAAACAACGAATCGAGAAAATAATCGACAGATTAATCAATAATCAAAATAATCGTTAGCTGGAGCCCTGCTACTGATTTAACTGAATGTTTACTTCTGCATGTGTGTTGCAGGACAGAAACAAAATCTCTGGGTAATATGATAATAGCACAAACCACATTTAGGGCCTGCTGAGCATTTGCAGCATGATTTATTGAAACGTTCAAATGTCTGTGTCAACAAAGGAGGATACCGGTGTACATCCGCACAAACAATCACACATCAGTCGGGGCGATGCTGTGATGTCCGATGACATTTCAATTCTTGCCTATCCCTTGTTATAAGAATCACCACGAGGATGTGAAACTGAGGGCCGGTACACCATGAGTCTGCATTAAAGCTCAAGTCATGATTTTTCCCCCCCTTTCTTTTGCTCACTTCCTTCACGGAGAATGCAGCACAGACGGAGATAGAAAGAGAGAGAGAGAGAGAGAGAGAGAGAGAGATGTAGGGAGGGCGGGAGGCTGTGAATAGGCAGAGTGAGTGGCATGCATGGACAGCCCCTCTGTCTCTCAAAGACACTGCAGCAGCTGCATGCACGCGATAAGAGCAACCATTCACAGCCAACTCCCCCCTTTTCCTCCTCCTACACACCAACACACACACCAATACTTTTTTCCTCTTCCTCTCTGTCTCTCTAACACACACACACACACACACACACACACAGATGTTTATATGCACATCAACCTCTCTGCAGGTTCCTCCGCAGATGCTGTGATTTCAAGCAGTCTTTGTCGCCAGTCAAAGGTTTTCCCTGCAAATCATTTTGTTTAGATTTTTATAAATTTTCTCTAACGTCAAAGGACAGCAGGTTAAACATGGATGAGATGGAGAGGATCACCTTTCTTTTTTTTTTTTTTAATCGCTGACAGAGTAATCACGTACAGCGCTCAGCAGGCAGCAACACAGGCTTTCCTCCAGAGCTGTGACTGACACTCATCTAGCTGTCCTCCACATCCACCGCTGAGTCTGATTTTTTATTTTTTTTGTCTGGCTCTCTCTGATGATCTTGCATACAAGAGGATTGCTTAAACGCCTGTCCCATAATGACAAATTACTGAATCTGACATGTAGAACTGGATACAATGTTCATTGTTTTTGCACCAAAACTGCAACTAACATTATGTCACCTTGCGTTCCTCAGATGTTTAGGCCTGAATGCATCATCCATATCATGTTCCCTCCTCCCAACCAAACAGGAAATGATCTCTGGGGAATAAGATCCTTCCAAACAAACACACAAACTCAAATACACACAGCCTGGCCCGGCTCTCTCAGCAGTTTAATATCCAACTTTTAGGCTTGTGGCTCAGGGCCTTATCATAAAAAAAAAAATTAACATACATGCACGCACACAACAAATCTTTTCTCCCAATATGTGACATGTGAATATATATCTAACCGCCAGTGACATCCATGCCAATCACTTTGATCTGCTGATAACATCCAGCCCCAAATCCATACAGTCGACAGAATGTCTAAGTGCCAATTAATTGGTGGCTCCTTCCACGATTAGCTCATGTTGCGCTTATAGCTAATCTGTATCTTGGCAGGGGGCCACGCATGACCTGGCTTCCATCCAGGTCTGGGAGCCATGGAGGCAGCAGCCACGAGCTAGCCCAGCACAGCGCTGAGCAGCCTGGAGAAGATGTGCCAAACTGCAGCGGCACAAAGGAGACTTCACTGTTTATCAAAGATTAAGGAGTGTTTAGTATCTCTCCCCCGACCCTCCTCCTCCTCCTCCTCCTCCTCCTCCTCCTCCTCCTGCCTGTGCTCAAATATATACGCATGCATCCCTACACACACACACACACACACACACACACATATATACACATACACCACCACCTCCAGCTCGCACCTTAATTGTTCCTAGCCCCGAGAGTTTAATAAAGAACAAATTGCGGTTATTGGTGAGCAAACAGCACAGTACGGAGGTGGGAGTGTGATCATTGCAGCACCAGCGCAGTAAAGCGAGAGAAAGGGCATCAGCCAATTTAATTAATATCTCTGTCAGTCTCAGGCTACCACTGGAGCAGCAGTGTGTGGAGAGAGATGTAGTGAGCACACAGAGCATAATCTAATGGTAATATTTCACAGTGTTGCTGGACACTTGTGACACGATCGTAACACATCAATAAGCATGCTATTATAAGTGCATACTCATATCTGCGCTCATGTTTTCCATCTATAATGATGTAACGAAGCATGCGTAACATTTTACACTGCAAGGTAGGGTCTGACTCAGTCCTGATACCAGTCTGGATTCTAATATAGAGGCACAGTGATGAAGAATAACCATTATTAAGCTCTGCTTTTTTTTCTGGAGAGGTGGACAATTACAATTATTCCATAATTGACTCACTTAAATTCACACGTGTACTCTAAATGTAGTACATTTTATTTTGTTTTATTTGAAACAAATAAAAAAGTGCTGTGCAAATAAAATGATTATTATAAACATTTTATTCTATCAAGCCTTACTGTATGAGAACTGTACAACAAACTCAAATTTATAAACTGGTATTGCAGCTGCCAAAGTTTAAAAAAAAGCATAATATAATATTAAAAATATCTAATAATAATCTAACTTGTATCTATCTATCTATATACTGATTGTTACCATCATATTTTCTAAAGTAAGATAGTTTTTGTCATGTTTTCATGGAGCTCAGTCTGATTCTGTGTTTCTTTAGCCTTATGGCTTAGCATGCTGCCTGCATGCTGCCCAGCCCAAGTGCATCTACCCTTCATGTTCCCATAATGCTTTGTGGCAGCTGCAGCCAGATTCATGCACACAGGTATTGATTTTCTTCCCATTTTTTTTCCCTCCTTCAGTGCAACCCTTTATTTATCTCGCTAAGCTCCTGCCACTGGGTGTGAGGAAAGAACCAGCTTGCGGCTTGTGAGAGAGGACACAGTGAATTCAAGATGAGAGACGCTCACCACACAACCTGGATTTATTTTCATTTATCTGTTATTTATCTGCCAGCGCTGCTCTGCTGCAGAGTATAATCCTGCTCTGTGTGGGATGCATGTGTAGGTATGCGTGTGGATGTGGGTGCGTGTACGTGTTTGTGCTGTCCGTCCATCCATCCGTCCATACAAACACTCCATTCTCCACAGGCCACCTGACCCATTTTTCTGTGTGAATAACAATACTCCAGCCAATCATGGGCAGACAGAATGACGAATGCTGGAAAAAGACTCTACATCCAGCCTGTCACACGTCAGAGTCCCAACCCTGCCTGTCGACAGAGCGAGGCAGGGATGGAGAGGGAGAGAGTTAGTTATCCTCTCTCTCCCCCACGCACCCCTTCTCACTCTACATCCATATCACACAGGGACCAGTAAAACCATTACCCACCCACCCCAGCCACCAGCTCAAGGTTGTGCTGCGCCAATGGCTGCGCTTCCTACATAGCGTTCTAAGAAAAGGGCAAAACCGACAGCGAGCGAGTGAGCTGCAAGGCTGCTCCCAACAAAACACATTTATTATACCACACTACCTGTAGGCTACAACACACAGTATGTAGCAAATGATTAACCCCCATTCTACCCTCTAGACCATTGTTTCACAAACGGATCCCTAGTGGTCTGTGGTGCAATCGCAAGGGGTCTGTGAAGTAATAAATTTGATATTTTAAAAAGATCCTATGGCCTTTACAGACATATGGTATTTCCTCAAATAGTGACCATGGCCTTTATTTACCTCAACTGCAGCAGGCCTGTATTACAGGCAGGCCGTTGTTTCTAATTCTCTCTGTGTGAAAGTATAATTGATCATATTTTAGTATGAAGCCTTATTTTCATCTGTTCCTTTTTGCCCTGTTAAAGTTACTGCATTAGGCTGTTAATTCAAACTCAACACTTCCTGTATCTATATTTGAATTAAAAGCCCTATAGCATTTCAGTGGACAGAAACCCTTCATTTCTTAACAAGGCTTTCATTGCATATCATCTCATTTCATTTTTCACTGTAGCATTACCAATATGGAGAAATGGCTAAAACTAATGGCCGTCTGTTTCAGACACCGGTCAAACAGACTCTGGACCACAGGAGAAGAAAACCAAGACAGAGAGCAAAAAAAGTCAATATAAAGAGGATTACTGTACATCATGTTCATACTGATTGTGCATACATATGCTGTTTTATGCATTTGTATTACAGTAAAGCAATGTAGGTTGTCCCTCAAATGCTCAAAATATGTAGGGGGTCCAGTACCCAAAAAAGTTTGAACCACTGTTCTAGGCAAATGTTTATAGTAGGGCAGCAGTGATACAGGAAAGTCACCATCCCTTACACGAGCTTTGATGCAGGTTGGCAAAGAATTTAAACCGACATACATGACCTTAATTTACTGTTATCAAATGTTAATGACACATTTATGTTGCTTACAAAATGAAAGTGATAACATTTTTAACAGTGTGGCCAAACACACCTCCACCAAGGACATCTCAGGGCTCATTGACTGTATCTATGTATCTATGTCTATGAGTTTAAACACACAGGTCAGCATAAGTTTCCTCATAGTAACTGCCATCAAACTGTGTGATCCAAGACTCACACACATTTACATGCCTCCATACCAGCCCAGCTTTGTAGCTGCCTTGAAATGGAGGAGGGGGAGTGGAGGAGAAACAGTGGGCACTGTGGAAACACATGATAACGTCCAGCAGCCTTTTGATAGTAACTCTTGATATTTACTTCAAAGGCCCATTATACACAGCCAATTAAACCGACATAGTGTGGCTGGCTCTTCTCTCTCTCGGCAACGGCTGCAGGGATAGAGTCTGGCTGCAGAAATAACTCAGATGCACATCCCAAATGTCAACAAACATGAAAGAAACTGTGAAATGCACAAGATGGCTCAGCAAATGACTGAAAGTGTTAGAGCAATCTGCAATATCCTTAAACAACTGTGTCTACAAGCTGCCCAACCCAGCAGCACTAAGTGATAGTTAATATAAGATATTACTGAGTAACTTCATTTTTTAGTGTTCATTTTCAATGTTGTGGAGGAAAAAAGATGTTAAGATGTTAAAGGCATGTCTACCTGTTTAATAGTTCTTATATGTATGAATGAGAAAGTGATAGAAACAGAGTTAAAAGAGGGAGCGTGAGCGAAAAAAAAGAAAAGATTAAGGCGCAGGAGAGATGAGGGAGGGCTGAGCAGAGCAAAGAGAATCTGTGTGATGGCCGACGGCCCTTGTGCTTAGCTCGTGTGCTGAATGAAAAGGAGCCCCTGTTTGTGTGTGCGTGTATGTGTGTGTGTGAGTCTCTGCAGTAGTGCTGGGGGGTCGGCCCCCTCTCGGCCCTACTGCTGCTGAATGCAGAGCAGGCAGCATCAGGCCGAGGCAAATGACTACAAGGCCTCCTCAGTGACTGCAGCACAGGCTGCACCTGGGGAATGGCCCTGCACAGCAACACAGCAACACAGCCGCAGCCAGCCACAGTCCATCACAACACATCCTTAAAAGCAACCCTACAGGAGGTTATACACGTGAGTCCATCAGGTAATGGTCCAAAAGGTTTCACATTTCCCCCAGACTGAAACAATTTTCTTTTATGTTCTTGTTAATCACTGAAAACTCTAATCAAACACAGTGATCATCATCTGGGCCTTTCTTTTGATAGTGGAGAGTGCTACTTGCTACAGTGTTTTAAAAGCAAGTCAGCCATTAGTAATTTAGGACATCCACCAGACAACAGGACCCTTCACCAACACCTACACACACCCACACAAACACACTTCCTCCTCTACATTCCTACATTTCCAACACCAGCCATTTCAAAACAGCTGTTTCTCAGAACCATCTCAACACACACCAACACATTTCTGTTATTCTTATATATATATATCTTTCATTGTTTGATCAAGATGCACAAAATGTAGTAAGGGTAAATCGTTCTTTATGCCCATAAACAAGAAGGAAGAACACAGCAACAGTGAACTTACAGTACTGTTTCTAAAGCAAGAAGCTTCCAAATTTAAATTATTTTTTCCTGACATCCATGTTTGATTTTCCAACACATAGCCTGTGAATGCAACCCCTGCTCATAAGCCTGCTGTTGAACAAGTCTTGGATTTTGCCACAACCACATGAGTACACCACAATGGCAAATCAATCTTAGTGTTTAACTGCATTACCACAAATGACATGTTCACTGCTATGAGTTAAAGGTAGCTACCTCTCACAAGTTTCAAAATACTGTGTCAATCTTCATACTGATGTGAATTAAATGGAAACAACCCATCTCTGCTTCTTTCATTTAATTTCTAACTGACCTCTTAAATCCTCTTCTTCTGGGCCCTGACTTCTGATTACTGTTTGGCATCTTGACATGATTAGCTCTGCTGGTCAAGCGGGAGGCAGCAGTCGGATGCACAGTTTACTTAAAGGTATACTATGCAGGATTTGTCAGGTGGTGTTTGCAAACACACAGCATTCAAAGTTGGCCCCTCCTCTCCGGCTCAATGACTGAGTCAAGCTAGAGAGTGAATGAAGAGAGTGAGCGGCGCAAGCGAGAACAAAGCCGTGAATCAGATAAATAAAAGTTATTTTCTGATTGTTTCATGGCGGTTACGTTCTAAAGCACAAATAAACATGCCCACACCTCCACCCGACCCTGCAGGAAGGTGCTGCATTGCCGGATTTTGTGTGAATGCAGAGCTTCATCCTGTCCGCTGTGGCCTCTCTGCTCTGCGTGTGTGTAGCTCAGCCCCGCCCTCGGTCAAGCAGACACACAGAGCTGCAGCTCTTTATACATCCATGACACAGAGACAGAGAGCAGACCGGAGCAGAGGAGAGTGACGGTAACCTGGTCGCTACACTACGAGTCCCGACCTCACACCCTCTGCACTGTTATTGGCTGGGGGCTACACACCCACTACCCAAAGGTTGACGCCCAGAAATGTCCCAAACACAACAAAATAATAGAAAAATAAGAAATTACAGGCAGAGGGCAGAGTCTCTGTAGATAAGTCTATGTATGAGTCTATACATTGTTTTTTTTACAACAAAAATATTCTGTGTTGACTAATAAATTGTGTTTGATGTGGTTTTTGCACAAAAAAAGTTCAATTACCTTGTCAAGAACTCCAAAAAACAATCCAAAATCTAATAAATATTATTAATTTCAGAAGTTGACATTCTCAGTGTACGTGTAATGTCATGAAATGAATGTGTCACTGGTGCTTGTGTTCTGGGCTTTTGATTGGCCATGTGTGTTGCTTGTACCATGGTTGACCAACAATTATAGAAAATAGGAGGATTATGAAGTTATGACAACAAATTGATATCATGCTAATATAAACACTGTAATGTCAATAAATGTGTGAAATAAATCAGTAACAAAATGACATGAAAGTTGCACCAACCATAGACTATTTGGGCAGCTTTAGGTTGGGGTCAACTTTGCCCCCCCGGGGATGGGCTTTCTTTATGAAACTTATTATACAATGACAGATTTCCCTCCATTGTGTGCATAAATCGTAGTAAACCAGTAAACCCATTACAATCAGACTTGGTCCTGATTGGCTCCCCTCTAAACAATAACTGAAATCCTCTTAGTCAGGACTTCTTGCTGCTTTAGAATTGATACATCCCCCACCTTGCTTTGATACTCACACAAATAAATGAATGTTTGCAAGCATTTTACATTGTTGAGTAAAGATGCAAGTAGCAAGACTGCTTTTATAGTTAGTCAATAGTCACAGTTGGTAAACTGGTCACTGCTTAAATCCACAACATTTACCAGCTCTGTATCAATACTTGTTTTCTAATCACAATTTTAAAGTAATTTTATTGGACAAAGTGATTCATACATCCAAGAATCTGTCTACCTCTGCTGATGACTAAAATGACTAAAATTAGTTTAGCCCAATTATTGTTTCCACACATTTAGTTAAGTTGCTGCACAGGTTAGGACAAAAAAAATATCCATCTTTATTTACTAGTAATTGAGTTTAGTACTGGATTTTTTTAAGTGGGTGGGAGAAAAATGAGAAAAATGCACCCATTTCAGTGAAATAAATGAACTTGTTCCCAAAGCAAATCAACTTGTTCCAAAAAGTTCCTTGATACAGTACAAAGGCAAGGGGACATACATTAAAATACATTAGAACATTAAACTGTCTCACCTCATTAGCAGATGTTATCTTTTTCCCCAATAAAACAAAAATGTAAGTAACTAGTGGAGCATGAAATGGCTTCTTTCTGCAGTGGTTCTGTTAAAACACCAGACTACTATGCAACCACTATATCAGACAGCTATACTGTACTGTTACTTTCATTGGAGGTCCTGAGTGAATAAATTTTTCATCATAATTGTCTATTCTTTTCTAATGGACACCAGGGTTCTTTAGGTGGTGCTTTGTTAGTCTCCCCTGCAACATCTCAAAATGGTCTATGTCCAGTGAGACTTACAGAGGGCCTGTCTGACGGATGCTACACATCATGCTACACCTTCCAAACTGAAAAGCCAAAGTCAATTATTCATGTCAGAGACAGAAAATCTATATTTCACAAAGTTTTTTTGTTTTAAGTCCAAGTGTTGATATTATTTTTATTCATTAAAAATTTAAATGTTGGAAGCTCGGTCATGGAGATGAGGGGTTAAGCCATCTCGCGCTGAGATGTCAGTTAGTGTGCATATAGATGCACAGACATGGATACACACACACAAAGTGCACTTAAAATGTGTGTACAAGAGGATGAGGGGAATGGACGGTGCGTCAGTAGGATGCGTGCACTGAGACGTGAATAAAGACCATTTGCTCACGGATTCATAGGCTTCCGTCATCCATTATTTAGCATGGAGAAGAGCAGTGGATTGGTGGCTGGATGATTTTTCTGACAGTGTTTACATGGCTGACGGCTACAGATGGACGGATTTCTACGGCACAAGATAAACACTTTGTTTTGACAATGCAGGAACTTTTTTTTCCTGAAAAGATCCAGTGTTCCAAAATATCCAGTTCAAACTTTCTGCCATACTGTTAAACAACTGAACAATGCAGAAGTCCAAACACAAATGTATTGAAAATGAGAAACCCTACAGTGTACATTCCTTCAGTAACATAACCCTTGTATATCCCCGTATATGAAAACATGCCTGTGGCAAATCCATTTATGGACAATTAAGAGATTGCTATAGATTTCAACATGGCCGATTTCACCTCAGCCGACAAATGTGAAACGTCAACAAAAAAAGAAACAGTCGCTAGCCAGCATTTGCCCTCCATCCAAAAGCAAAATGACATTAGCTCTTGTCTATTGAGTTTGCTAAATGCCCCACATAAAGTGAATTTGCCCCCCAGGGCTGGGAAACAATCACGCAGGCGAGTGTTCCATTTAAGTGATTTGAATGATCGGAGCGCCGCAGTGCTTCCTATCAGCCAGAGAAATGGGTCAATACACTGAGACTAAGTGACACGGCTGGCAGCCTGCGCTCTCGTGGAAGACCGGCAGAAGAAGAGGAGCGGGACCTCACTGTCATTGGGTCAGACAGACGTGGATACACAGACACACATACACACACACAGTGAGCCTGGCTAGGTCGTACAGTACAAGCCAGGCCTTTGTGTAGGTTCATGTCAGAAGTTTCACACAGTTACCTCAGAACACACACACCTCTGCTGTCACAATGCTCATCACATGTCAGACAACACTTTTAACTGTCAGTTGCTGAATATCAAACCACACGTAAGTTCACTGGGACTCTTAACTCTCAGACATTATGCAGTAGCTATGACTTACTTTCAGCGTTGATTGACATTGTGTCTTTCTCCCAGGACACAACAGTGATGTAGGCCTCCACTGAGGCAGGGATAATGCACTTGAAGACCGCCACATTGCCTCTCATGGCTTTCTGGTCCTCCACCCGGACAGTGTAGGGCTCTCGTAGGACTGGGAGGATGGGACAAAGAGGTGTGTTGAGTACAAGATGGAAAAAAAGCTACTACTAGAAAAGCTTCTCCTCATAATGGACCATGACTGTTTGGGTTTCAACAAAGCACGTGTGTAGACATTCATGAGAAGAGAAACTGACCCGCCTTAATGTGGACATCTTGGCTCCTGATTCTCCCTGAGGGGTTCTCCGCTGTGCAATAGTAGGTGTTGTCGTGGATGAGTTTGCTGAAGCTGGAAGGGGGGATGTGGAAGATCTGAAGGGTGCCATTGGGGTGCACATGGCGGATCCCTGGCACATCATAGATCTCCTCGCCGGTGGCCAGGTACCAGCGCAGTGAGACAGGGGGCACACCTGCGGCGGGACAGGGCACCGATGTCCCTGTGGTGCTGGCAAACACTACCTCTTGCACAGATGCATTGACAAAATACAAGCTGGAACGTAGATCTTCACAGAAAACTGCAGAGAGAGAAATGAAATTTGAAACAAAAATGTTAGAAAAGCAATTGTTTTTTACTTCTTATCAAATCCTGTTCATTGTACAGCATGCCTTAAAATGACAAATAATTAAACTGACAAACTGTAGTTATTATTTTTAAACCCCAACACATAACAAAATAACTATTTTTTACAACTGGGTTGTGCTATCCTGCATCTCCTCAACTGGTGTGTTTTCCTTTGAATTTAGGCCGTGTGTGTTTTTTCCTGGTTGACCGTTGTGTTTTTGCTCACTGCAGTTGAGGGAGCATGGAAGAGTGTGTCTCTTGTTGTCTATGAAGAGACATTGCAGCAAGGCTCCGGGAGAGCAGCAGTGGATGTGAAATAACAAAACCCAGCAGACCTGAGTACACTACATGCACGTCTGTAGCCACACCCTTCCTCTAAAATATGTGTATACAACACAGAAACACACAAAACACAAAATCCTTTTCCAATCCTTTTCCACATCAATTGAAAAGCTCTGAGGGCAAATACAACCCAACAGTGTTCTCAGAAATGAATACTTGTTAGTAGCTTCAGGGGTAATTTTCCAACAATAGCTGCATTTCTTAGTAAGCGTATGAGATAACAAATCATCATTATTTAAGCTTAAGTGATCATCCTGAACAAAAATAGTATAATAGAAGTGGCTACCTCATATTGTGTGAGCTAGGATGTTCACAATATCATATTGGTGTTTTCAAGGTTTTATTTTGCTTCTTTTCTCCTGTTTTTGTGTTTACCCTCACTCAGCCAAACAGCCATACATTTCCTCTTGACAAACTGATTTGCATCTATGCTTTCATCAAAATTAAAAGCCGTCACAGCTTGCCCTCTGAAAGGTTCCATCTTGGATCTCAATAAGTAATCTATCATTGTAACAATTATATTGTTGCTGTATTGTCAAACACTCACTCAGAATCAGTTTCCATAATTATAATTTGGATATTGCCTAAAAAATGCCCCTAAAAGCTGCTATGCAGTCAATTTGTCATGTTTTCCTACACAGTGTGTAGCAGAGGATGTTTCCAAGTCATCTCAACTAATGAAGCAAGTCAATGTAATGTGATGCACTTCCCCCTGTAGTAAGTTACTGTGCTGGATAAAAACTGACAATGCAAGTCTTTGCTGTAATGGACAATCCACGCTGCCGGCAGGAAGCCAGGATATGTATACTGGCTGGATCCCAAGGAAGGGTGGAGGGCTTGTTTAATACATCCACTGCCTTTTAAAGTTTCCCCTTATTTAAGTTGTGGAGAAAATAAACAGATAATTGCAGAGCCTGTTTTTAGCACATTTCTATATATCTGCAGTTTCTAAAGCTCTCATATTGCTGCAATTAAAGAGGAGACAGTAAGAACCTTCAAACTGCATTCCAGCTCTCTGCGTGAGTGATACCTTAGTGATACCTCTGAGTGATACCATAGTTACTTCTTTTCTGACGGACAAGTAACTGACTGAATCAGTCAATTTAATCAACTAACCAATGAATAGATTTATTTATCATTATAAAAAACAAAACACCTTTTATAGCCTGTCTGTTATTTCCTTAAGTTTTTCCATCTCTCCTATAAGTTATAACAACAATTTACAACTTCATTGCTGAGATCTGAAGATGCTGTAACATGGCTGGACCAAACAGCAGCTGGGTAAGCAACATGAGCATTCAGACAAAGACACAATATCAACAGATGTCCAATATAACTCAGTCCTCAAAACCAAATTATTTGGTATTGAATACAAAGATTAACACAAACAATATGTGTCAATAAATGGACATACTAGACAGAGTAAAGTTACTCCCAAACCTGCTCCAGAACAGGTAGAGGTGTCACCTCTGCTGATGATGGTTTTAATGTGAAGCTGAAAGTTTGAAACTGCAACAATGCTTCCGTCCTTTTTTTGGAGTAACTTGTTTTAAATATTAGTGGAACTCCTGGTGTCCATTCCAATGATCCATTTAAAGCTGTGTGCTGTGACTGGTTACAGTAAGTACAGTAGCTGAAAGTTGACCCAGCAAGTTGCTTTGCAGAATGTAAGAGAATTTTTGGTAATGATATTGATATTTCCACTTGTTTTGTCTGTTTTTTCACTTGTTTAGGCTCAGGCAGATCACTTGCATTGCTTGCCCCAGTGTTAAGCTGGATTCACAGTAGCAATGTGGTCACTAAATACAGAGATATCAGCTTTTCAATTGGTCACACTTACACATACACAGTGGCTAAACACCTTTCCTGATGTGATCATAATAGAGCTCTCAGTGGCTAGAATGTGCGGTGCAAGTGAGAGAACTGTTACACAATGGGGATATGATAATGTAAACTATAAACCAAATCACATAATGCTAACTTGTAAATGATAATTCCACACTGAGCAATGACATGGTTGAGAAAGAGGTACAGTGTGGTCCTTTAAAGCTAATCTTAACTGTGGTATTGTGTGGACAGACAGTGTCATTCAGCTACTGTAGATATTTCAGACAGCTCTACTGTATCTCTACAGTCTCTGCTCTCTGCTAATGTGGGCTCTCCCCTCCTGTCGCCAGCCTGCCTGCGTGTGCGACAGCTGCCAATCCCCCCTCCCCGGAGACCAAACATTTTAGCGCTTCATAAATTCCTAATGAGCGCGCTCAAATCACCGGCCACTTCCACCCACTGGTCGTTCAACCTGTTATGACAAACAAACACCATGGTGTACACATGTTCTAGCACTTTTCTAGCTGCACTCACTTCACACATGCAGTACTCAGAGGGCCAGGCCTGGGGGTGTTGAAAAGCGAACAGTTGTAGTTGTCGACAGCTACAAGAACTGTAGTTTCTTATCCAAGAGGTGGCAAGAAAAGGCAGAGGAGCCCTGACACCGGTCAGTTCTTGGGGAAAACTTTATCGATCGCCCGTCTGGCCGCAGTTAAACCTGAACATTAATTACTTTTAAAACACTGATCGTTTGGGAGTTTAGATAGAGAGTTAAACAATAAGGTGTCACATTACAAAGTAACCTGACATCAGTGAAGACCTCAAAAACAAGTCTGCTGAGGAGGCTTGGCAACACATCCAGCAGCACACACACATATTGTGTTTGCCTCCACGTGTGTATGTGAGGTATGAGATTGTATTTTGTGTGTACAGTCTATCCTGTTTTGTAGCTGACACACTGACAGGTAACCTGCGGCCTTTATTGTTGACAGGTTCTGTCATCACATGACTCTGAATTTGAAAAATACTCCGACAGCTGTATGATCACTAACTGTGGCTTCTCTCATGACAATCAATCATCTGTTTGAGAGTTTTTTTTAAATTTTATTTGTTGCAAAGATTACGCATGGTTCTCTATTAAGCATTAGCCTTCATATAGAGAGACAAAACAATACATTTAATAAACATACAGAGTATGTTCAGTATTGAAAATGGCTTTAAAATACAGTAGCTGCACTAATGCAGTCCGTATATAAAAAAGCAGCAGTGACCAGGACTAAATTGTGGACAAAATAAGTCATTTTGAATTCTTCCCATAATGATACATGTAAAACCTACCAGGGCTTCATTTATGGCTGTGTAATCATACAGAGCAACAGCTTGTTAGTGGTTATCTCAAGTAGGAAAATCTGCCATCAAGATGATCATAAAATCTCAGCATCTGTTATGAATAGCAGGGAGCCACTATCACAGTGGACTGACTATTTTACCACAATTTAGTTAATTTGGTTCCAAAATAGACACATCGGCTTTCATCATCTGCATACATTTCTAATGATTATTTCCCAAATACCTAATACATAAACAGAGTATTATGTGAAAGCACACACACTCACAAGTGTGTGTTATTATGACACTGTTTGATTCCTTGTAATTTTCAGGTTATTTACACACTGCATTATCCATACTATAATACTCAAGAGCTGATTTTTATTTAATTTGAGAAACAAGTGGTGGAGCAGGAATTAAAGCACCACTGTGACTAACTGTATGACCTAAAAGCTTTTCTTAATTCATACCAGTACAATGCATATAATGTATATACAGTACAGTGCCAAAAACTAAAGATACTAAAAAACAATTAAGCATTTGTTGTGTGATGTTTTAATTTAATTTCAAACAGGTCTATTATTTTAGGTTAAGGTCACAAAAAATACAACAGTACAGTACAATAACATACAGTAATGTAAAAGTACAGTATAAGGAAGTAACGTAAAGCTATCTGTGTCAAAATTAACCAAATAATAAAGCAGGATTTGTATTTGGACCCCAACTCTCTGAACTGAGTCTAACTGAAAGTTGAGTGACTGTGAAAGGTCCAGGTGAAAATAAACAGTGGAAATTGAAAGGGAGGTTTTAATGGAGGGTTATGTGTATGCTGGGAGGAGGTCCAGGGATGCTGCAGTGGTTGATACTCTAAACAAACAGCCATCATGCAGCCTCTGGTCTGAATGTGTTTGAAAGGTGACTGAGCGAGGAAGAGAGGCTGCCTCATAACTGCTTTTGCCTCAATCCGCTTTGCACCAACTCATAAAAAATTGAGACCACCACCACCACCACCACCCATTTCTGGGTGGCTGATTCCTTAAGATGAGAAAGCCTGATGGACGCGAAACCCTGCCAGATCCCAATAGTTCAGATAGATACAGTAGGAGTGCATTTATTTTTCAGTGCGGTGCCAAAGAAAACAGTGAGGGTGGGGGTTGAGTGGGGAGGCGGGAAAGCTGGAAAGCACTCAGACAGTGACATGCAGGCCGCTATTAGCAGAGAGAGACAGAAAGAGAATGTAAAGAAAAGAGAGATGGCATGACAGAGGTCAAAGGCATGCTCCATCTCAGTTGTCTCTCACAACCTCCTTCAAATCTATCCTTTCTCCTTCCATTATTCCTTTTACTCTTCATTCTCTTCCTCCATACAATATGTCCTTTTCCAAGCTCTGCTTTGTGTTCGTATTCCTCTCTAACCTTCATCTCTCCTTCCCGCTCCTCTGACCCTGTCTCTCACATTCAGACCTGCCCCACCTTTACACAAGGATACAGGTGCAAAAGACAATAAATGTGAAGGGAGAGAGCCAGAGAGAAAGTCTGTGTATTGCACAGAGTCCAGCTGTCTACTGATGGACTCTGCTGCTCTGTATTTATCATCCACTGGACCTTCATGAGTCCCTGCGACTGAAAGGCAGCGCAGTGCTGTAGTAAATGTATAAAAACACATACACTCTGCTGTGTCCTGGGGAAAAGAACAAAGGGGACTACTGGGTCAGGGTACTGATAAAAGAAATCCTCCTTCATCATGTTACCCTACTTGGACCACTCGTCCAATTATTCATCGCTAGACTCCCCTTGCAGTTTATTTTCTCTTCACTGAGAATTATCTAATACAAGCAGAAATTACATAAACATAATTTTGGTGGATATTATTTGAATATTCAGTTGTAAATGAATAGCCTAAGACAAACCAGCCCAATTTATCATAATGCTTGCTTGCCAGCATTGGAGACATAATGTGGGTGGCTGTTGGCTGTCATCAAGTGTGTTTGTGTACAGCACCGTTAAATAATAATCTCATTAACGGCTGTCATAAAATAGTAAGATGTAACACATACAAATGCACATCTCAGAGATATGTAATGCATTGTTTTTGCAGAGGGAAGCAGTGCACTTTAGAGGATCTATTGATAATACTGGGAACACACGAGTAAGATCAAAACAAGAGCTGGCTGAATCTTGAAACAGGAGATGAAAGATTTATGTGGACCCTATCGATAGTCGGTCAGCTGTCAGCCTGGTTGGCAGATTAAAGCTGCAGTCTGCAACACTTTGGTCCACATCTCAAAGGATTTCTGTCTCTGTTGATAGTGCTGGTTTTCTGAATCTTACTTTAAAATGAATAATCTTCTTTTTTGCTTATTGAATAGACCTTGAAACTGTGCTTGGTGTTGTCCTCTCTTTCATTTAAAGCCTCTTCTTGTGCCCTATCCCACACTGTACACTGAGCCAGGAAAAGAGATTTTGATAATACAAGTTGTTGCAATCTTTTTATATTCAGTTTATATTCAGTTCCTCAATTGCAGAAACTACAAATCCTTCAAGTCAGTCTGTCTCAGTCTCCTTGATATGGTTTTGGCATCACACACGTTCGATTACAATATTATGCTGAAGGAACACCAACCCACTCCTGTGCCTGTCATGCCCACACACACATGCTCTCACTAACAGTCACCATATGCCAGCCTGTGCCAGAGCCCGTCTTAATCGACATCAGTTTTCCATGAGCCAAAACCACAAAGAGGAAAAAGTGATATTGTTCAATTATGAATCCCACACATGTATAATAGATGGACTCTCTTTTTTTCTGTTTTCAGTTTTAGCAGAGCTGATAGGAGGGGCAGGGTGTGTGGGCCCCTTCTTCTTGCTGTGTGAAATAATGCTTGGCACAGTCCCAGATGTCAGCACCTATTGGTGGCAGGCCTTGCTGAAACCTCTAATGGTGGATTGCAGGTGACTCCTGATGCAATCTTCCCATTGTGGAGCCTTTGCTACTGCGTTTGGAGCTCAAGGGCACCAGACATGCTTCGGTCAAGGAGAGTGCATGTGGCGTGTCAGAGGGATGTGGGGGGATGAGCTTTAATGTCTGAGAGTCCACGAACACAGAGGCTGACAAGGGCTTGGCTGACAGGCGAGACAGCGAGGAGTCAATGCAGCCAGTAATGCTGCTGGTTTCGCCTGCCACCATTACAGAGAATATTTGACTGGCACATGTTGATATGTTTGAAATATGTTGAAATTAAACATCAAGACACTGGTTACAAAGGAGGTGTCACCCAGAGTGAAAAAACAAAGATCCTCAATGATGTTATTCTTGCTACAGAATAAACAACAAGCCTTTTATTTTCCCTGTAATGTGTGCTCAGCAAGACCTGTGAACCTCCACTCTGACAATGCCCATCAGTGGTTGCTTCCAAATCACCCAGGCAATTTATTTAAGTAAATGTCTGATCAATACAGGTCCCACTAACACACAACATAAATAGGCCTGTGCATTAGCTTGTGCATTAGCCCACTGATGTGTCAGGGACTTTTTGCGCGGCCTGTGTTTACCTCAACCAAACACCATGAATCAACCTTAGATGAATGTGCTTGTGAGCTTCTTGTTTTCTTTTTGAAATGTCAGAAAACTCAGTGATGCTTCATTTTACTTTATATTATCTTGGTTGACTGCTTTGCTTTCTGCAACAACGGCCTGATATTCATCCTTTCTCCCATGATTTTATCACATTGAATTAGCTATTAGCCACAACATGTCTGCCCTGCCCAAGGCCGCTAATGTATTCAAACATTAGTCCAATTGGCTCTTAGCCACAGTGTGGCCCTCTCCAGGTCAGAGATCTCTGTGGTGCTACAGTGGGCACCAGGGCATCAAGACATTAGGGCAACTCCACTGGGGCAAACAAGCACTGAGCCACACTGACAGCTCATGGCAGGCGATGCAGGTAATTAAGGCAGAGCTCTGCAGAGACCGCCTAGGGAGGGGAGAGTGGGGGCTGGGGGAGTGGAAAAGGGAGGGGTGGAGATGGGGTGGAGGACAGGACAGCCTCATGATGACAGTGAGTAAGCATCCAACCCCCCTCCTCCACCCCCACAACCTCCACCCCCTCCTCTGCTGCCCTAGGGGCTTACACAATAAGCGGTAAAGAGAAGTGCTAAGCAGAGCCGAGATGCACAGATCGGAGAACAGGGTCCCCTCACTCTCCCAAATCACCGGCTCCCAATTTGCCCTCATGAATAATGTTGAGCAGTGCGCTCAGTGCCATGCAGCCGCTATGTAAAACCAATGATACCCTCCTCTGATGTCAACTCTCTAGAGGGCGAGACGAAAGTCATCGTGGAGTGGGTTAGTTGATGCATATGAATGCTCATTTACATGAGCGCCAACAAGAGTCGAGGGAGTTCCCACATACTGGGTACTTTGAAGACCTTAATCGGTTACATCACCAAGGTGGAAATGGACAATTACTGCAAATCAACTGAGACAGAGGGAGAGAGAAAGATGGCTAAGGAGTGAAAAGAGGAGGAACTCCTATGAGTGAGTAAACAAGCTCTTGTTGCTGCCATTGAAGCTAATATGCAAAGGCACATCAAGAGACAGAAGAGAACGAGGTAAAAACAACCATATGAGACATTCATAATGCTCCATTACCCTTCCTAAGTGACACAGCATTGAAATGACAGCATGTACCCGATGTAGCAAATTTTAATATTATTCCACATGAATATCAAAGTGTGAATCAGAGCTTGATGTAGACTCTGGTAACATACTCACATACTGCATTACAGAGCCAAATTAAAATCCATAAATACAGCAGCTATAGGCCCAACAGTATGCCTGTCCTCTGACACATGACTACATGAGATTTTTAGTTCATGAAATCCAAATGTTCTTAAATTACTGAAGTAACCAACTAATCATAAATAATCTCTGATTCTCTTTAAGCAGGTTTTTTAGTCATGCTAGCAGCATGGCCCATGGTAGTGTCCAACCAACATTCAGTCAGTCCACCACTTTGGTCCAGACTGAAATATCGCAACAACTACTGGATGGATTGCCATGAAATTTTGTGAAGACATTCGAGGTCCACATAGGATGAATCCTACTGACTTTGTTGATCTTTTCCCCCGAGCTCCACCATGAGGTTCAGATTTGTGTTTTGTGTCTATACAATTAGATGGAAATTTGGAATAGACTTTCATGATGTACCATCATCTGGTCAAAATTTTTGCTTATCAAATACTATAGCCAATAACATTCCCAGTAACCTTGGCAAGAATTTGTGTTAAGTGCTAATTAGCAAATGTTAGCATGCTAACAAGCTAAACTGAGATGGTGACCATGATAGCATGCAGATCAACATTTATCTCACAGCAGAGCTGCTAGCATGTCTATAGACTCTTATTCTTGTTCTAACTGTTTTTGTGATTATTTGTACGTGAGTCTTCTGGCCCTACGGTGAACAGATGTCCCGGTTGGTCCAGGATTGTCCCAGTTGGTCTGGGATGGTCCTGGTTTCAAGTGCTAAAATGTCCCTATTTTCAACATTCACTACCACATTGTCCCAGTTTTCACCACAATTAAAATAATAATATTATACTTATTTTCAGTGCTTACATAGATGTTTATCATGTTCTGTCCCGCTCATTATTACCTAACCCAATATAAAAACATAAACAATGCACCACACGTCTGAATTCAACACTGATTTGTCTGTATGTGTGTCAATCATTAAATGTATCGTTGTCAAGGCTGTTGTTAGCCTATGATGCTTGTGGCTCTTTGTGACAGAACTTGTCAGTATGCTAAAGGTTAGCTATTATGTCGAAGAGAGAGTCAGTCTTTTCTAAAGACTTACTTCTTCCTTTGTAAAGTACCTGGCAACGAAAATGCTGCGTTCTGCACACTACAAGAGTACATCTTCAGTTGCACATGGTGGAAATGCCGATATAAAAAATCATATTAAGACAGCCAAACATAAGCGGTGGTTTCCCTGAGAGCTGAGAGTTCCAAAAAAGAAACTCTAACTAACAGGAAAGACTGCAAAGTGTAAAGTACCCGGCAACCTCCTAAAAGGTAACTTTCTTTAAAGGCTCTTTCTCGGTTTTTGTTATTAACAAGGTGCGATTGTGATTTAATGTTTTGACGTTTTAATCTTTGTAAACTCGCAACCAGCTCATGGCATAGCGTTGTGGAGATGTAAGTTAGTTATTTTTATGTTATAGCCTACAAAGTTAATTATAGGCCACAAAGAACACCAACTGGGATTTCAATATTGATTTCTTGTTAAAAATATTCGGTCTGAATGTGAAGACCTCTTTTCAACCAGGTAAAATGCGGTCAATGTGTCACAAAACACAAATTTGTTTAATCATTTTGATATTTGTTCAGTTGCAGCTTGAAAGAGAGATAATATTGATTAGTATGAAGGTATTTCTCCAAAGTCATATTGCACTGGTAGGTGAAATGTGGTCTACACAAAGACGTACTTTCAATGCATTTAATGTTTCATATAAGTATAAGTATATAGTTGGGGTGGAGCTGAATCCGGTATTTGGAAAAACATAAATAGTGGGTTTTTATGAATATTTATTTTGTACATTTTTTTTTTAATTATTTATTTTCGGGAAGAAAAAAAAACATGTCAAATAACAGCGTGCAGGTCTGGACTCATAATGTAGCGAGGTTACATCGCTGTCTCCATCTCTCTCCTCTGCTCTTTTGTGCTGTCTGTCTCTGTGTCACAGATGTATAAAGAGCTGCAGGTCTGTGCATCTGACAGAGCTGAGTTTTGGTTGAATGGTCAGTGCAGTTGTCTGTGGTCTTGGAGACTGGGGTTTGAGACCTGGTGTGGGAACCCTCCTTTGCTAGACCATATTTCACCGGGATTTGTAATAGTCAGATTTTTCATTCTCTACAATGTGCAACTAATAGTCTATCATCATTTTGGAACCTATCTAAGAAACCACATCCAAATTTTAAAGTTGAAAGCCAGTCGGTGAAATATGGTCTAAATTTGAATGTTTAATCAACATCTTCAAATAGTCGGTGAAAAAACTTTCACTTTTGAACCTGTTTTGAACGTCACTGGTGACCATAGCCAATGTTTAAATATCTTTTCAACGGGAAAATGCTCACTGCATTGACAAATACCTTGGTGGATTTTGGGAGACAAAACATAATTTTTTGTCTGTTGAGGCACTGTCCATTGTGTTGAAAGGTGTACTCGGTAGATATGCTAAGGGCTGAAATATTTGTCCCCCATCCTGATGAAAACGCCTATGGTGCATGCATAAGCACATACATGTGCGCATGCATGAGTGTGTGGTCCCGGTTTGGAGGTTTGAAAATATGGTCACCCTAGTAGGCTCACATCTGTACAGTCAATATGAAGCCACAGGTAAGGTAACAAAATCTGCCTACCAGCACCTCAAAAGCTCACTATTTAACAAGTTATATCTTGTTTGTCTAACCTGTACAAAAACTGAAGTGTAAAAATGTTATGGTCTTTGGGGGGGGGTAACTTGGAGTCTCACAACCTCAAAGTAATGACAAGACTCCAGTTGTATTAGTAAAACATTAGTTCTTGTCTTGTCATTGAACTGCTTGTCATTGAGTGCGGGAGTATGTTTTTTAGTAAGAGAGGTTTTAGTTAGAGCTGCACTAAAAAAAAAAGCTCAAAAAAGCTCACACTTTTAGAGAGGGGAATAGAGGCATTATTTCTATTTCAGTAACATTCCTCCCACCTCTGTTGGCTGTACTGTCAAGTGCAGCTCAGACTCGAGCTGATTGACAGACAGAGAGAGAGAGAAAGAGAGAGCGAGAGAGAGGGAGAGGTAGATCTCAGGTGAGCTGAGAGGGAGGACATTAAACCCAGCAGGGAGGGATGAACGAAGAGATTAGCTGAAGGAGGAAAGCTGACAGTTGTAACATCATCTTAATATTATACTACAGCACAGAACAGGAGCCTATAGACAGTATATAGATATCATATGCATCTGAATAGAATAATTACATTTGAGTCTGAGTAGGGTTTTACATTATTTTTTGTGAGAGTTCCAACAGTGCATCAGGGTACTAGCTGAAGTGAAATCTGCTGGATTCTGCATTAGAGGATGGGTTTTGGTATTAAAAACACTTGATGATGAATCACCTAAGCTTTCTGATGTACATTTTTAAAAAGTCTGTAATGCACTTAATGATTAACTGTTTTTCCCATACATTGTTTTTTCTTAAAATAAATTTGACTTCATTTGACATATGACTGAAGGCAAGTGGTGACTAAAACATGTTGACATGAATGACTGAGAGCTGAAATGCAACATTGTTGGTGAGCAAACCACAGTCCAAAAATGTGACTGGGAAATGTTGACTCAAGTTCGGGCAGCACTGATGTGTTCAGCCTGTCTGCTGCTGTTTGTTTTTCAATGAAAAGTGCCAATTTAACACACAGGTGATGTGTCCATTTCTGTCACATGTGTGTTCATTCACCAATATGTTTTGGATTTCATCCCTTGCATCAAAGGGAAGAGACAACATTGCTCTCAGTCAGATTTCTGTCCAATCAGTGTGGCTGCAAGTGTGTTAGTCTTATCTGCTTATAGAAAAAAATCTCTCAGTAGTTAAAGTTGAATGCAAGATAAAGATCAACATCATTCTAAACCAGAAAGTGTCTTCATCATTTGTAATTTTGCAGTATTCTGCATTTAGCACCTCCACCTGAAACATATGATGTTCATGCTGAGTTACAAATTTTGGACGACACATTTTTGTATGTAATTGTTGCATGCATTACTTACATTAATTTACAGGCCTTACAGAGATGAATGTAGAATAAATCTACTTATATCTTAATCATAGAGTGCGTGTAATATGCATTGCATTAGCAAGAAATTACAAGAAACAAAAAATCATATGGTTTAATTCCATCACAATGGATAAACCAATATACTATTTCCTGAATCAGTTTGCATAATAAAAGATTACATAAATATTTATTTTAAATACTTTTCTTTCTTTGGCTCTGTACAGTAATAAGCTAAAGGAAATCTTCTTCATGGGCATATTGTTTTTGCATCGTCTGGGGGTGATAAAAATGAGAGCCATTTGCAGGAGAGAAACAAAGAGGCGAAATAAACTGGCAGTTGACAGTGGAGGGCAAATCAAAGTCCTGGGGTTAAATGGGATTGTGGGTCAGATGACTAGACATCACTGCCTTTCCGCACACAGCCATCCTCTTGTGCCTCAGAAAAATATCAACCCCCCCCGCCCCACACACACAACACCATCTCCCCCCATCCCTGCCTCCCCTCCCCTCCCCTCAACAGCCCTCCATTTGCCTCAAAGGCAAAAGCATTTCATCTTCAGTAACCCCACTGCAGGAGACAGTCCTCCCCTTATTGCTACTAATGCAAACACATAACGAGCCAATCTATTAAGTATGTGGGTCCGTGTGTATCTGTGCACTATTTTGTAGAAATCTTGAAGTTTTTGTGCATCAACACCACTGCATGTCTTCAATTTACCTTCATTCAAGAAGCATAACCTCAAACACATCACAGAATAGGCACACTAAAAATACACCTTGTGACGTCAGAGTGGCATTGAATTCTATAGTGGGGATACAATAAAGGACCCTCATCATTTAGTCCTACAGCAGGCTGTCTATATAGCACTATTATAAATCACCCTGATGGATACGCGGTCAATTGAGAGTAACAGAGACAAGCAATGGCTGAGAAAATGGCAGCTATCTGCATTAGAGCTGTACTCAATCTGCACACAGACGCCAGCGATCCTTTATTAATCATCATGTTTTCTGTGATTACTAGACCACAGTACATCCAAACCAGTGTTTCATTCATGTTCATAACTACCTCCTAATGCAGCCTTACATACATCTTTCTCTGTCCTATACCTGGACTGTGTGTATCAGACTGCCTGCCTGGTGACAGAGGGCTCTGCAAACACTGCTAGGCAGCAAAATACACATCAACATATTCAGAGCGTTTAGTGCCCGGGATTAATCAAATTATAATTTAATCATCTGATCAAACAGCAATTAGCATAATCACTTCTGGGGAAGGCCTGATAGAGTGGAGACTGAAGCGGAATGGAGCTGGGGGCTAGAAACACTTTAATGAAACATTGCCAGAATGTTTGAAAATGTTACACATTTCAGGCTACAGGAACAGAGCTGGATTTTGAATGCTAATCAGCACGGTTTGGTAACACCTAATGAATATGCCCAGTAGTCAGCCAAAGAGAGAGAGAAACCGCCAGTGAGCTTGTGATTTGATATCTTTTTGTTGTATGATATAAAATTCAGTTTAAAAAAATAAAAAAATAAAATATTTTTAAATGTATGTTTTATTTTATTTTATATTATCTTTTTATCTATTATCTACCTTTTAACAAACATTTGCTTTAGCAGTCCCAGGTCACATCTACTTATTTTGTTACAAAACAAACCACTGGGGAGTCTCAGGTTCAAAATGTATCGTGTCTTTGTTAATGACATTGGAAATATCCTGATATAAAAATATAAACCTTTTGTCCTTGTTTATTGTCCTCAAAAGTCAAGTCCTGTTGATGCAATAATATTGTAAATGGCCTGATAGAAACTACAAAAGCAAATAAGACAAAAAAGCTGACTTTTTTTTTTTAATTACACAGTCAGCAAATTATTCTGTGTAATTTGCCACTTAACCAGCCTTACAAAGATAAGGAAGCAGCTGTACCCAAATATCTTATGGTAGAAGGATATCCACATTTTGCATCTGAGAAATCACCTTCTATATGGAGGTTATAATAATTTAAGCAGGGTCACTGGGTTATGAATGGATAATACAAAGCAGAAATGAATAGGTTATAGGTTGCATAGGTTATTACTGGCTTTGTCAACTTGCTGTAAGTTATACACAATATTAGAATTTAACATAATAAATGGTGTAAGGTAATCACTGCAGTGAAGCTTTTCACTTTCTGCACCTCAGATGGATATCACATATATGTTGGAAATGTAATTTAAAATGGCAGAATTTTCTCAGAGATACCAGGACCTTCTGATAGATGACACAACTTCTGGAACTCAGTAAGAAATTGGGTCTGCGAGGTGAGATACTGTTGAGCTCCAAATGTTTCTAGCACACGCTCACACAAATATTTCTACATCACCATCTTACAGTGCATACAGTGTGGAGCTGTTCTGAATGTACATGAACATAAAGAAAAAGTAGAGGATCTCTCTCTTCTTCTCAGAGATATCCATAAATACTGTTAAATTTGGAACAAATAAAGCTGATCTGTCAGAACGCAGACAGGTGTCTACATCCAAGACGGACAGACAGAAACCCAAACAGACAGAGTCTCTGTGGGGTTGCTTGGCAACAATTCCATCACCCCAGTGACCAACCTTTTCTCCTAAAAATATGCAACTACAGTATACTGCATATAAAAAAAATCATTTTGGAAGATAATGCAATGCCACCTACCCAACAAGTGAGGCAAAATATTCATACAGAACATGTGACATGTCCACTGCCGATATAATTTGCAGATATGTTCAAAGTAGAAGTAAACAAGATATGCAACATGTTTTTTAATGCCACATTTGCCAATGCCCCAATGTTT
This sequence comes from Scomberomorus guttatus, assembly GCA_038419695.1. Classification (NCBI taxonomy): domain Eukaryota; kingdom Metazoa; phylum Chordata; class Actinopteri; order Scombriformes; family Scombridae; genus Scomberomorus; species Scomberomorus guttatus. The sequence continues at coordinate 5,774,972 of CM076460.1, read as the reverse complement.
CTAAATTTTCTCATGGCAACTAAGGCACAATAATGGTTTAGGCAGCAAAGCTCTTTCCATGTCTGTCTGTAGTTTGACTGTAGAGTCAGTCTCACAGAAGTTCCCCTGCTGTTGAATATTTGCTGTCATAGCTTCAAGAGTTGCCAATCAGCTGAAAAATGTCACTGTACGGCTTTGAATGGAGGATTCCTCACTGACAAGAAGCCTTCTAATGTTTAGTTTATCAAAATCAAAAGTACCTGAAGTTTGCTGCTACATTCTTGTCTGTTAGACATTGAAAATTGACAATGGGAAATGAGATAAACCACATCTTATGAGATAAAAACGTATCTCATAAGTTAAAGTTTCAATAAGGTTTATGCGACTGTAGGAAAGCTGAAACTAGACTACAAGCAAAGAGCAATGGCCGGGGCCTTTATTTAGAGAACAGCCTGAGCTGAACTTAGCTTATGTCTTGCAGTACCTGCGTGGCCACAGCATTAACCTACTGCCCTATTTTATAATGAAAGGATACAGGCTGCATGGAAAACAAACACTACAACTAATTGTCATCTTGTTAAGTCACCTGTCCTGTCAACAGATGCCAAGAACAATGTTCTAGAGCAAAGACTTAACAAGTCTGCTTCTAACATCATTAAATAGTTCACCCCCTGGTGTACATTCATTTTTGCAAGAATCTAATGCGCATGTAATGCACGATGGGATTTGCTGTTTTTAAAAGCAAATGCAAACACGATATGAGTTCTGAAAGTTACCGAACAAACTCAAGTGTGATATCGTAAGCGCGATTGTCACATCCATGAGTGACAGACTTCAGTAAGCATCAATAGCAATGCTCATTTCATCCATAAAACATTCACAAGCTGGGAGATCCCTTAATAGCCGCTCTAGTATCTGGCTTTCTAATGATTGCGGAGCATTTTTCTACCCCATTTGCCTTGACCTTATTAAAGTCAAGTTCATATTTTCCTGACATTTCATAAATCATCAGACTGTTCTTATGTCAGTTGCATCACTGATTATCACCGGCATAAGCAGTACAAAGCATTGTCCTAACATTATTCAACCACATAGGCACAAAGAGCTAAAACCACTTCTATCACTTATACCAGGTATTGTGGATTGTGGCACTCAATATGCACAAAAGTGTGAACCATAACTGAACTTGTCTTTTTCCTATTGGTTAAACAATAAAGATTGGTCAGTCTTCATCAGTGTCTGGTAATATAACTGTCCAATATATAGGAAAGTGCCTAAAATAGCCTTGTTTCTGCATGGAAAACCAGGCCGATTTGATATGAATCTCAGCATTAGATACCACATAACACAAGCTGACTCTGTGTCCCTCTTCCCCCGCTCTTCCTCCTCTTTTTCTGCCTCACTACACACTATCATCTCCTTAAGCATTCCGGTCTGGGTTAAATGAAACCTTTAACAGTTCAATGTGCATCCATTAACATATGCTTGAGTCTACACCCGTCTGAACAGCCAAGCTAAGGCGTAAGCGCACACAGTGGAGCGACACAAAAAATCTTGACCCGATGGCACTGACAAATCCTGGTGAGATTAATGAGTCCACGAAAACAGCATGTCACTAATAGACAATAAGTCTTTATAAAAAAGACCATATAATACTCATTTGCAAAGCCTTATGCATGATCAAAAACAAAATGTTAAAATAAAAATGTCTTCCTAAACCTGACTTGCTTGGTGGTCTAAAATATGAAGTCAAAGAATCAAAGTTCTGACCTAAATTCAACCAATCAGAATACATGTTACTGAAGTGAGGACTTTTCGTTTTGTGTTTCGAGGCTTAAAAGGGGAAAAGTCTTACTACATATAATCTGAAACACCATGTATAAAAAATAGATTAATTTCAGGTTAAAACTACATTCTCATTACTACACTGTGTTACTGTGAAGACATGATCGCCTGAAGGTGATGACTACAAATTATCATATAACATATAATATTAAAAATGGACTGTTTATTAGCTCAGACTAACATACAGGGTTAAATAAAAGTAGGAATATCCTACCACTGTCAAAACTCATTACAATACAGCGTAGCATCAGTAAATACAGTAACTCTGGTCAGCACTAACTACTTATACTTATAAAGAATAATCACAGCATTTTAAAAAACACATTTCCTTCCCAGTGGCCTACATGGTGTTGACTGGTCTGTTGATATTAATGTGCAGCTGAGGAGCTGAGCTCAGTTGTTGTTTGCTGATGTGTGTTGCTGTGACTCTGTCAAGCCATTCTGGCTCTATGTGAAGTGACAGATGTATACCAAAAGACACTAGTCTGCACAGACCCAGTTTCCCACTGGCCTTAATGTGACCCCCACGCAGTGCTGTTTTGACTGGTGATAATTGGTCAGAACCATGCAACAGTACCAAACTTGATGTACAACACCAAACAATACTAGCAAAGACTGATGATGAAAAACATAAATTAGTATATAAACTTCATTTCTATGAGACAGGGCTGTGTAACCCATGTCTTGAAACTTTCGGAACTGACAAAATAATAGACTTCGCCCTCTCAATGGCACAGTAAGGTACACACATGAGATTGTAATCAATTAGTTGCTCATAACTGGTAAAATTATACAGATACACACAACTGAATTATGTCTGTATGTCTAATAGTTCTTCTCTCTTGAGCCTGGTTGATTATAATATCTGTCCTTATCAGGGTTAATATCTGGTATTCCTGATAAATAGCCAAAAAATTCAAAATGAGCAGTCTAACTGCTGATGACAGGTATTCAGATGCTCGGGCATTTTTTATCTTTAATCCTCCACAATTGTTGTTCAGTATGAAGGAGCTAAGGGACATTTTTCTGTGTTCAATCTGTTTCTATAATGATCTGAACCAGAAAAAAACTAGAGGGAAACTAAACTGTGTTCCTACATTAATCATGTTTGAAGTCTGGATGCTCAGTCATACTGAAAATGCTTATGTTTTAATAAGTGAAGGTACCTTTTCTCCACCAGCCCCTCGCCATCCTAAGCTGAAAGCTAAAAATACACATGCACAGAGTGATACTAAGAGCCAATTGAGGAGCTTCGCTGTATATTTACACAGCTTATTAGTGTCCAATTGAGCATGTGTCAGATTTCCCCCCCCGGCATAGCTGAGCAAAAACAACATTATGCCATTTCTCCAATTTTATCTCTTCATAACTGGAAAATGCTGTTCCCATTCCATTTAGGTTTTAATAGACACTTTTGCAAGAGCAGTTTAAAAGCTCAAGCACCACTGAAGTGAACTCCACAGCAGATTTTACTCTCCACAGTGGTGAATTGTTTATATCTACTGTAGATGAGCTCGCAAATGTGTCCTCAAATTGGCAAGCGGCAATTCAGAACAAAATGGAGTTGTACAGTAGGTACAATTCATAAATGACCACTGCAAAACTAGAGCTGAGGTGCACATAGGTGGTTTGAATTTATAATCTTTTTAAGATATTTTCTACTAACAGGCAATGCAAATATCAGTATCTATATAAATGGGCATAAAAGGATAATCTAAACAGACAAAAATCAATTTAAGAGTTTGACCAATCAAGCATTTAAATCATATAAAATGTTGAAAGGAAATGTCACTCTCATAAATATTATATGGAAAGAGTGACAGGCTGAAATCTATCAGGAAGCATTCCCAGGGTCACCTGAGAAGAGTGCAGTGTTGCTCAAGCCCAAAGCCCACACTGCAGCAGCACTCATTACCCAGGTCTCCATAGAGACAACCTCAGCAGCCTGTACTGGACCAGAGCCTTAAAAGCCTTTATTTCAGGAAGCTTTATCTCTCCATCCAAAAGAGGTGCAAAATGTACTATTCTGATGGAAGCTGCTCATTAAGACTAATCTCCGCAGGTCTGTTTGGGGAAAACAAATGTGCAGCAGAAAGAATACTGTCTAAGATCAACAATCACAGCCCTTTTATTCTGCCTACAGTCAATTTAGCATGGCACAGAAAGAAGCAAAATACAAAGTGAGGACTGTCATAATGCACTATGGGCAATTCTAATTTCTGCCCACAAAACAATATTTGAATCTTTGAATCAATAGAAAAGGTCAGTGTCAAATGAACCGAGTCTGTCGATATGAATGGTACCACATCAGCAGCAACCACAAACGCAGCATTCATCACAATTAGAAGTGCTGTTGCTGCCATTCAAAGTTTCCATGTAGATGTCTCTAGCAGCAGCCATTTTGCAACGCTGTTGCCTGGACCAAAGAGACTGGAAAAGCCATTCACAAGCAAAGCAATACATCGTGCTCAGCAAACAGAGATTTCAGCACAGCATTGAATGTGATTTGAAATGGACTTTAGTGTCCTCTCTGTTTCTGGACATAGTCTTGCCTCAATTACAGAAAGGAGTCTTTGGTACGCCACGGTCACTGCTTTTACTCCATTCTCTTCTATAAATAACCACTGCCTTCATTGAACCCTTCAGCATGGCCACAAAATGGTTTTCCTGTCATCTTTGCTTGACGCATCACCCTCTACTCTCAGTATACAATGTGTCCACTTTTTATTTTTTTAACCCTTTCTCTCCGTCTACCTTCTGAAAGATCTTCTAAAAACCCCAATTTTCTTTCGAGCTGATTTCTGCCCCCCAACACGCGCACATCCCACCCCCTACCCCACAGCCCCTTGTCCTCCTCATTGCCCCCCTTCCTCACACACCCTTCTTGTATTCGCTGTAAAAATCAGTCACCCCCAGCCCCAAAAAACACAATTGCCACTTATCAAACCTATCTTTTGGGGAATTCACTGTGCACAAAATAGGATCTGGATGTATTTTGCATGATGTGCACTTGGGCAAGGGTGATAAGGGCTTGTCTATTTTTTTTTCCAATCCAAAATGACTCCATGTCTGTGCTTCTAATATGGCGGGTGCAATGCCAGAAAGAAAGCACAGCCAACCTATTTAATCCTTTTCCTAGAAGATACTCGATAGATCTAACAGAAAGCATGCAAACATGCAATCATAGGTGCAAAGTTATTTCATTTGATACATTAAATAATAAAAATATTTACTTCTATTAAGGCATTCAGTAAATGTACTACATTTTTCATCAACATCTTGGTTTAGTAGTAGATTTCTAAATTGAAAATTCATTCAAATGTCTGTAAAGAAATTATTTCATTCTCATTAAGTGAATAATTGTAGTGTTTGAATGCAATTTGCTGGCTGGTTGGAGATTAAACAAACAAATGCTCATTAATACAGGTAGACATGCAAATGTGTTACAACAAAATTAATTAATTACTAAAAAATATTTTTTATAAGCTATCTACATTGAAATATGATTGAAAACTGTTAATATGCACATGAAGCATCTAAAAATGATGTAGAAAATGCTCCCAGACTGAGGCCCAGTACAGTGTGATGAAAGAGAATAAATAATCTTGTTTGATTCAAACTGAGAATGAAACAAAAATAATTATAAGATTTTATTTAAGGCCTAGAATGTCCTTAAAAATATATTGTACAAAAACTAAAACAAAAAATACATTAAAATGTGCTGTTCCTAATGCAGTACAGGCTGCACCTATCACTCAACCTACATAAGCCCTCTCTCTCTCCTTCTGTGTATCTCTCTCTATATATATTTGATAAAAGGATCACCTTAAATGTTTATAATGCATGAGTGGTTAACCGTTCTTACACTTAAGCTCTATGAAGGTTAATGTGGATGTAACTATCAAACCCCCCAAAAGGCACTCTGCTCATGACAGGACATAGCAACAGCCTGTCCCTCCGTTCAATTTGCCAGGACAAATAAAAATCATTCAATATCTTAAATGTGCAAGTGCATGCAGACTATTTAGAATATTATTTGTACATTCAGTCCCGTGGGATAATTAGCATAAACTTGAAGTTTAACGTGCACAAATGCATCACCTACCATTCAAGATGCACTGGGAAAAGATAAGAGCCAATATCCACATGCCCCGCTCCGTTCAATATCCAAGCTTATGCTTTTTCTTCTTCTCTCCCCGCACTCTTTCTTCTTGTAATTTCTTCCTTTTAATTCTTCAACAAGTCAATTGCAATGAAAGAAAAGGGAGCATGCAAATCTCTCTCTCCCTCTCCCTCTCTCTCTCTTTCTCTCTCCCTCTTTCTCTCTCCCTCTCTCTCTCAATCCTTCACGTTGGGAAGAAGATGAAGAGGAGGAGGTTTGAGCTTGTTCCTGCTGCTGATTGTCTCCTGGTACAGCGGGAGATAGTGTATGATCCACAACTGTGCGTCTCCCCTTTTTCGGACTGACCGCACCGCACCGCGCGGGGCCTCAGTGCATCTGTCCCCCCGTGTCGGAGCGCTGCTCTGCGTGGAACATGAGGGAGCTCGGCTCGGTGCGCTCCGGTCCAGGTGAGCTGTGCCGCCGCTGCTGCTGCTGCTGCTGAGTCAGAGGCTGGAGACGCATAGGACAAAGTGCCAATGCGCACACCCAACTCCACGGTTAAACAATTAAAACAACAAAAACAAAAAAACAAAAGGCTCCAAAATCTGAATAAAGAAAAGAATCAATAAATAATAAATAAATAAATTAGAAGTCTATGCACGCAAAATAGCCGAACATGTCACCTCAGGCATATGGAGAAAAAAAAATGCGTAAAAGTTGGATTTTTTCTAGGATTACAAAGCGCATAGAGTTGATTGTTAGCTGCGCTGAAAACTCATTCTCTCTTCGCCGCCTCTCTCCGTCCGGCGAGCAACAAGCACACGCATCTTCCCCGCAGCCGCACACACAAACTGCGCACACTGGTCCCTGCGCTTATAACCTGCCCTGCCTCACAGAACTGTGGAATAAACCCTCGCCTCCTTCTCCGCAGCCGCTTGTCTCCCTCTCCATTGCCTTAAAGGTGCAGGGGTGGGGGGACGAGGGGGCGCACAGCTGAGCCTCTGAAGGAGCGTTTTTAAAAAAAATCCTTTCTTTTGTTTTATCAGTGAGAAGACGGATCAAGGTGTCCCACTCAGAGAGGGAAAACTGTACATTAACATAAGCAGGAGAGAATTAGCCCATGCAGGACATCCTTCTATGGTTTGCTGGCGCTGCTGTGGTGTAGCAGGCTGGAGGATGGATGCTGAGGGAGGGAAGGAGGGAGGGAGGGAGGGAGGCAGAGAGAGGGAGTGATGTAGGCTACACCTGACTGGATACTATGTAGGCATTTGGTGAAGGAAAAGATGCTAAATTATCTTAATTGGAGGAGATCAAATCCTGTCTTTTAATGTGTTTTCTGGATAATTTATGAGCCCCAGGGGCGTTTTGGGGATCCTGCCAGCCTTACCCCTGCATTCATTAATTGACCTTGACAAATATAAGCACCCCCCCCCCCCCCTTCACACACACACACACACACACACACACACACACACACACACTGCACCAGGGGGCATCAAACAGCAGCCATGTCAGACATCCACAGCCCCCTGCATGAGTTCACCTCCATTCAAACCACACTGGAGGCTTTGGAATATGTGAAAAACAAGGTGGTCACTGGCAAGCTAAGAAGAAGACTTGGTGGCATAAACATGTTTTATTTGAAATGATAAGGTGTGTGAACTGCAGTGTGATCTCCATAATAACATTTCATAATGAACAATTAGCATTTGGCCATAAGAAGGAAGGACAGCATACCTGGAAATGTCAACTGCACAACTCATTATTTTAATGATCATTTTGACTATCTGAAATTATGAAGGTAAGATGCTGCAAGCAAATATTCATGTTATGTTTTTCTGGCATGGTGTTACAATAAGAAAGTCACATTTGCATTATATTGTTACATTTGAAATGATTCTGCAGTCACTGACACAAACGTAACTGCAGTGACATCCGCTGCCATGTGACTGTTTGAATTTAGCGTGGCCCATTTATGTTCAAATACTGTAGCAGGCGAGTCGGGCTTTAGCCCTGCACCCAGATACAGTGTCTGTCTCTTAGACTTAGCATCCACATCAGACCTGCACGTGAACATGCTCTGCACCAGGAATACAAGACCTGTCACCGCCTGTCTGGCCCCTCCGCTTCCAGCCAGGCATCCCCAAAATAAAACAGATCATTATCACTGACTGCAGCCACCTGAACCAAGATGGCAGGGGGGGGAAACATGCGCTATTCCTCACACATTGTATACAAAGTTGTTGTTTTTTTGTTTGTGTTGATTTTGCCTAATCTCCCTCCCTGTCAGTCTCCTTGGCTGCCAGTAGTGAGGAGGTTTGTTGTTTATCCGGTTATGGTGTTGTGTTCTTTCTAATGTGCATGCCTCCTCTTCCTCTACCTGCCTCTGTACAGCACTGGCCTGCAGCCCGGCACTCTCAATGCCCCACTACCCTTTTCAAATAAATTATTATTAGAAACCCTACTGTACATACTCTGCTCCAGTTGCAGGAAGCTACCTACTTAAGACTGCCTGAAAATATGAAGCAACTCATTATATAAACTGACGCACACACCTACTGATACTATTTATCTTACCTACTTTTAGTCAAAAAATGCAAGTCAAGTATATTTGCTTACAACTGATATCCAATAAAGACAAAGATAGCTACAGTATATAATAGCTACTGTATGAGACAGGCATAATCCAAACTGCTAAATGTAACCTATTTACAGACACATAGCTGCTGGTTTGTGCTGTTGACAAAATGCATACAAACTCAAGACTACCAATTAACTTGGCACTGACCCATTTCCTCACCAGTCTTGTTGATTCATTTGTTTTTGTTTTTCTGTTTGTTTGTTGTTGTTGTTTTTTTTGTCTTTCTATGTCCAGCCATTCAGCCATATGGTAAATGATTCTCCTCAGTGTTCATCTCAGTGGACTGTTTGGGTACAGAGATTGGATTAAAATCACTGGCTGCATGGTCATAAAGAGCTCAGTCCCTATTTCTCTAATCCCTGCTTTAACTCCATGATATGTTGTGAGGTTATGATCAAATCAAAAGGTATTATCCTCTTTAAGCCCTACTGTTATTTAAATGTTAAACCTTCACAGACATTTCTGGAACTTCTTTTTCGCACTGATAAAAGTGCCTAAATCTGAGACAACACAGTTTAATATGTCTTTAAACTGCTGCACAAAAATGACAAGTTGGTGAATGTTTTCAACACACTGAGAAAGAATAAGTGAAGTTTCCATATTGTCGTACCATTTATAAGTTGGAACAACTTCACAAAATTAAGTAAATATAACATTTTAAGTAAACTTAACAATAAGATCATCAGTAAACTTGAAACTAATAGTTATATTACTTATCGGTTATAAAGATCAACTTGTCACATTTTTATAGTGCATCTGTCAAATAATGTCAGGTGTTCTTGTGCAGTTATGATGCTACATACTGCAGTTTACTGAGAATACATGTCATGTGTTACAAGCTGCTGATTTGTCAACAACTTGGTGAATCAAGTCTGAGAATGAAAAATGACACCTTGCTTTGTTTTCTTCTGTTTCTGTTTCCTTTTTTAGGGAAGAATTAGACATTAGATTGAATATTAAACATGGCAAAGAGTACTAAACAAAAGTACCGCTGAGGCTGATGGGAATGTCTTTAGCTTTGTAAGACCTCAGAAAAATGAAAACAATCCATCCTGTGGGGACGATGAATGTCTGCACCAAATTATATAATTATATAATAATAACAACACATTTCATTCAAAACCACAAATATATGAACCACATGGTGGCACTGAAGGAAAAGTCAGGGGGTCACCAAAGTCGTTAGGATTCATCCTACAGTCACCATGAATGTCTGTACCAAATTTCATGGTCATCCATCCAATAGCTGAGTTATTTTACTGAAAGCTAAAATGTCAACCTCACAATGGCACTAGAGGAAAAGTTAGGAGATCACAAAGTCAGTAGGATTCATTTTCTGAGGATCATGAATGTCTGTACAAAATTTCACACCCATCCAGCCAACAGCTGTTGAGATATTTCAGTCTAGATTGACAGACAGACCATTGACAACCCCATATTTTGGCTAGCATGGCTAAAACGTGCTGTTTCCAGCTCATTGCACCCTGCAGTGAAACACTGTGATAGCAGTGAATGGTACAGACTCTATCCTACACTGCATACAACGAGAAATACTTCCTATTTATATTGATTAATGCAATGAAATGTTATCCTGGAGATACAGAAAATATTGGTTGTGAAAAGCAGAAGGGGGAATTCTACAGGAGGTCAGCAATACTGTGAGTGAAATATGAGTACAACAGCAAACCTGTACTCATTATTAAACACAGAGACAAGAGCAAGGCGTATAAATATCCCACACAGCACATATTGTGACAAACACTTGTCAGGTCGTGAGTATCCAGGCTCGACTGAAAACACTACAGCCGATTTCCACCACGCTTGTAATGAGAAGAGAGATAGAAGAGATGTGAAGCTGGTAGTCATGGAGGGATTCTTTGGACAGGTTTATTTAAAGCTTTATATTCTAGATGGTAAAAAATATATATTAAATCAAGCTATTTGTATGTCAATATTGAGCTGTTCACTTTCATTTCTCTGTATGGAACTGGTTTGTAGCAGCTTATTTACTGTATCATGTATGTATATGAGTTCAACAAGAAGCAGGTGCACAGTAGGGATTTATAATATCCATCAATCTTAACTACAAAGAGTTACATTCCCCAAGGGTAACTTTTATGGCTCTTATTAACAAAATACTCTCAAGTACTTTGATTATATTCAAACAGCCCAATAAAATATACATCTGATAATGTCTTAAAGGTGACCAATTATGGCAAGTTCTCAATCTGCGACTCATAAGGAATATGGGAGCTTTGCTGCCTGGGTCAGACTGCTGAATAATTCAAACCACGTTATGAGATAGAAATGGAGAAACAGTAGTCTAACGTATATCCTGAGACCCTCATTTTATTAGATCATCTTTGAATCCTTCTCACTGCCCATAAATTCTGAACGGAACATGAGACTAAGTCACAATTCAAGTTTAATGAGTCGACATGTCTCCAGAATAAAGAAATGGTGAAATCGTGTTCCCTGTGAGAGTGATTCCTTGCCATTAGAGGGTAAAAAGTGCTGTGTCTGCTTGAAAATAAGCTCTGTGCCATAAGCTTTCCACTGCAGGTTACACAAAAACTGATATTCTGCTTTCAAAGACAGAGCAATAAAGAAGTGAAAGGACAAATCCTCTCAGTCAAGAAAAATACAGATCTGCAGCCTTTACATGACATGACATACCGACACTGCCATCCCAAGAACCGCCTCGCTAGAGTAACTAAAAGCAGAAATTATGATTTGTTTAAAAATATATGTCCACTTTGGGTTTAGGATAAAAATTAACATACAAATTGGATTAACTACCAGCTACAGACCATAAGCAGAGAAATCAGTAGCAAAAGAATAAATGGATAATGTACGATTCAATTCATTCTGTCACTGCCAAGTGATAGTAGTTTAAATGCAAACTCGACCAAACCAACTGAAAAAAGAAAGAGACCAAATCTAAACATTGACAATTCCAGGATAACTATGTCTTGTATAAAATAGCGTCATAACAATACACTTAAATTATTAATAGTGTTATAACATCCAGTTTAAAATCCAGTTTAGAAAAAAGGTTGGGAATCACTGTTTTAGACCACTGAAACTCTCCTGACAATAACACAATACAATACATCAAACTGACCCAGAAATGCATTGTGCTTTCCGTTCTGTGTTTTCTTTCTTTTGCTGCATGTTGATTGATTACTGGTGTGTCAATCAACCAAAGAGGCATTCACAAATTATTCCACTCTGTTACAGATCTAAGGACTTCTACCTGTTGTAGCTCTAACATACATGATAGTTATTTTTAGAAACAGAACTAAATGCCTGGTAAAGCCCTGGTTAACAAGGCTGAAAAACACTAATTTTCCCTCATTGGTTTCCATAATCACCTTGCCTCATAAGATAGCGACCAATTGAGTGGACAGAGCAGAGCTCCTTGATGGCCCACCTAAGCCGATCTATACATTGATTCCCCTCATTGACTACTTTGCATCTCACAGCTCAATGCACTCCTGTCCAGTCCTGATTAAGTGGACTGCAGGGTCATCCAGAGGTAATACTAGGATTTTAGAGTTTTTGAATTTAAGTAGCAGAATTCAGAACTCTGGTGTACTGTTACTCTAAGTTGATGTAAAATGTAATTCTATTTTGTACATACAGGACAGTCCTGCTGAGTTTTTCTTATCTGTGTGTCAGTCCACAAAAAATGGCACTATGGAATTGAACTGCAGTAGAAATGTGACAGTTTTCACATATAGAAATTACTTCATTTATAAGGAAATTTACATTCTGTCTGTACATTGCACCGCAGTGGTATCCACATCTATCAGGCCCTTCTACTCTTTAATGCCTCACTAAGGTCTGATGCAACTGATTTGAAATTTTAAATATTGAAAAGTTGACCATTACAGTAAAAATATGATTGAAATTCTGTGGTCCACTCTATGGCTCAGAACTATCATAAGTGTAATTATCTAATAACTTCAAGGCTTTGATAATTCTGATTTGGGTTATTTCATCTCAGAACTGGTGCAAACCTGACTCAACCACAAACTAACACACTGGTACACATAATATTTTATAATATTATTTACTTCATTTATAGTGAAATCAGAATTGATCATTCTATGAAGGATTTTACCTTCCTAAACCCTTTAATATTCTTCACACTTTCAAAACTTGTCTCGTACAAAACTTCATTATGTCGACCTTATCAGCAGCTGACAGAACACAACAGAGATTAAGTCAATCAATCCCAAATTCCTGAAGCTTCCTGTTTTACATTTGCTCCTGGGAGCATCCAGAGTTGGGCAGATCTTTCCTGGGAACAGTGGTGTATTGTACAGTTGTGCTTTTTCACCAGGAACAGTTTGTTAAGTATAAGTATATAGTCACAGGCAGGAGTTGGTGTGAGCATTTATAGCCAGCATGGCTATAGAAACATTTACCACTGGTCACCATATTGTATTATTAGAATTATTAAACAAGTACTGTATGTATATATTAATCATTTCCATATAGATGTAGCTACTGTAAGTGATATCATTGTTTTTCATCAGAAAGCACATCTTCTCCTCATATATTGGAAATGGTCTGACCTCATGTTGAATATTTGATGAAAGTAAGCCACAACAGACCATGCTTTACACTGATTTAGAACAGCTTTGAGGCTTACAGTCTTACAGCTTAATAAACTTTTTAATTTATCTGTAAAATTCACTGAATTGTCTGAAGACATTTAGCTGTAAAGTCTTTCCATACTTTGGATCAATACATCATGGGGATGAGTTTATCTATCTACATGCTGTTTGTGTTTATCTTATTGTGACTGTGATATCACACTGACCAGAGATATGTAGGAAGCAAGAGACTGGTCGACTGTCATTTACAAAGCAATAGTAAACATCTTCGAGTTTGACTCTTCTGGTCCGTAACTGTCCAACATGGGGTGGCGGCGTTGCTTAGTAACCACAGCACATGACTGACCTTATCGGTGCGGTCATAAAAATGTATGAAGTCCTTTTATTCATTCTTCCTTCTCTTCTGTGCTGTCCCCCCTCACACACACACACACATATACACACACAGAGACACACACAGTTCAGATGAACACATCGTAAATGCATTGTTCTTGTGTGTGTGTGTGTGTGTGTGTGTGTGTTTGAGACAGAGAGAGAGAGCAGCAGGGTGGTAATGAAGGGCTATACCTGACACATGCCACAGACTGCATCAAGCAGCATGGAGAGTGAGGTGGGGGAGAGCATCCAGTGACAGGAAAATCAGCAGTCTCAAGCCACACAGGAAAACAGCAGAGGTTCACTGAGATGTATGTATTATGCCACTAAAGATAAAAAACCCAATGGATTCAGATTCAAGCAACATAATATTTGGATTATGTGTTGTGTAACCTATGATCTGCTTTCAGTATCACATCGCTATGATCTACTTAGGCTAGTTGATGCAAATCTGTCTAGTTTACAGTGTCTTAATCTTGGCTTAATCCCCAGAACATATTTATGGAACTGACAAAGTATTATGCAGTGGTGGCTCTGTGTATGACTGCGTGAGGTTTTCCAAGGCCTTAACAAGCCAGGAGCGGCGCTGATGATTCCACACAGGACGCTAAGCACCACGTCTGTCAGCTCACTGACACAGTATCACAGCGAGAAAGTATTGCTCTGTTGTTCCCACAGGGAGCACAGATGTTAGTCTTGCTGTCGCCGGCGTCGCCATCTTTTCGCCCTGACAACATCTGCACAGCTGTGTTGTCAGCTGCCGCGCACAGGCGGGAACGCCACAGCCCGCTCTTGAACTGTTGACAGCTAGGGGCAGGTCGGCACAGATGGCAGGAGGGGATGTCAGGGGACTGGCACCGGGTGGCAGGTAGAGACTGGGGCTCCCATCTGGCCTTGGCGCTGGCACTCTGCCCCGGGGCATCTTCAACGTTTACTCGACAGAAAGCCTGTCAGGAGCTGGAAGTCACCTTGCGCAAAACGTTGTACTCTCTGGGTGGTTTCACTAGAGTTAAGAAGGGCGGGGGCGGGGAGGTGGGAATCAAATACATCTAAGCTAATGTCAACAGACAGTGGAAGGAAAAGAATGGGGACTGACTAATTAATCCCAAGGCAAATGCTTGCCTAAGTTTTTATCTTGAGTCTGGTCAGTTTATATGTTGACCGCTAAGATTTAAGGAGCAATTATAACTACATTTTGGTCACTGAAAGTGGATTTTGTTCTCTATTTAAATATATGAATAGAATGCAGGCCAGTATGTGCAAAGCAATGACTCACTGCATATTATTCTTGATCCCATGTTTCTCCTTTATATTCTCTTTTTTACTCTAAATTGTTGACATCTTCATAGTGTACACTAGATTCCCTGTGACACAAAGTGGGAATAAAAATGTGTCAGTTCTGTTCTACAAACAGGAAGAAAACAAACAGTTTTGTGGTACTCGTGTTGCACGGTGACTGAACAGATGACTGTACTGAAGTAAAAATGCTTTTTAGGATTTTTCCAAATCATTATTCTGGGGGCCATCCCAGGGACAAATATGTACTACATCACAAATCTCCAGAAAACTGCAATAACACTTGCAGTAAAATGGTGTTCAGCCTTCCAGTAAATTATCTGATTGGCTGTTGCAAAAAGACACAATTTTCCTTGACTGGAGGCATGAGCAGTTATATGACTGTAATCAGTTCATCCCTCAAGGTGTGTGTAACCTTTGACCAATCTGCACCAAACGTGGTCCACACTGTTAGCAGGTAAAAAAGAAATAGAAAGTATTTACCACTACATGTAGTGACTGCAGTGATATTTGTTCTACAAAATGATTTTAAAAAGCCTGCAGCTAGCATTGTGCCTAAAATATATTCAAGAAATGCATTAAGATAAATCTAGTTTTAAGGTAGTTGCTTTGAGTTATTGGACACTAAACAGCTTTTCCAGCAGTTAAACTTTTGCAATAAAAGAATATTCATAGGAGTAGGGTAGATGTAATAATGTAAAATATAACCATTTTATAATGAGGTAATTTAACTTTTTTATGGGTAAACCACGTCAGGCACATATCATTATTTCAAGTACAGTATTTTTATTTGTCTTAAAACATGTCTGGAGGGCTACTTTAAAGTCCCTCTCCACTCAAAAATGTGTTTTTCTTCTTGTTCCTACAGTTGGATGTTTGAGCTCCACTGTGCAGAATGTGTGTGTATGTGCAGAGTTTGACACTAGAAGATGGTTTTCACATTCATCCTAGGAGGAAGGTTTCTATGTGCTCACCAAAAATCAGAGTTTAACACGTGCACATACAGTATAATTTGTGACATCAACAACAAGTCTTGAAGTCAGTCAAGCTTCAGTATGCAACTTACACAAGTGTGATGTGGAAATTTGAAGCCTCCAGGGCACATACACTAAGAATGACTTCAGTGAAGTGGGAAACATCTTGTGTCCAGCAGTTTTTGAAACTTTTGACATTAACAATATTTGTATATTCATATTCTGAATTTTTCAATAAGGGAGAAGGAGGAAACATAATTTTAAGACTTTCTAACTAGCTATTAAATGTTTTTGTGGTAAAACCATATTAGACACAAATGATTATTCAAAGCAGAGTATCTTGTCTCTGCCACAAACTGAGCTTGCGCATTTGATGAAGATGACAAGTTTTGAAAATTACCTTACAGTATAAGGGAATATTTATTTATGTTTTACATGTTATATGGGCTATAAATGAACAAATACATATTCTTTTGACAGAAATGTAGAGCATGTTACCCTACATTGTAATGTTAAGAGAGAGAGAGGTGTAACTCCCTGTTATACCTCTAATTAAAAAAAAAACTGTAATAAAACTCAATAGTAATCAAAATAGAATTTGGGGGCATTTTGGAGGAGTAGTGCTGTGCAAAAAGTATTGTCAACAACAATCAGAGATATACTGTAGAGCATAAAATTCATTGTATTTAACCATGTTTTAAAAAAGCAAACAGACTTCTGAATAAAAGTTTCTCATGGAACAGTCGTGAAATACCAACCTGATAAAAACATTTTAAGTATGTTTTTCAGCTGCTACAGAGGGCCCGGGGTTCAGTATGTAATGTACACTATCTATTTTGGGTTGAAGTTAATCTTCCGCCTTCTGCTTTGCAATTCTTTGAGAGTCAAGACAAAGTTTTAGCGCTGAGTAAAGAATTAAGCTGCAGACCTCCCAGGACCTTCCCCAAAACGAAGCCTCAGACTGGAGAGGCTGACTGAGCAGATCTGCAGATCACAATGGCTGTTGACTGCAGCATGGGGCATCGCCCAGTGGGGGCTCTCGGTTTGACCTGGACTGGCTGTCCAGGGCAGAGGGCCAGCAAACAAGAAAAGCGCTTTACGGATGGAGCATGTGGTCAGGTCATCTCTTCTCCTTCTCTTCCCCCCCTTCACAGCTCCCCCGTAATCCCAGCCTGGAGCTTCCTCCCCTCCTTCTCCCTTCGTCCCTCCTCCTCCTCCTCCTCCTCCTTCTCACCTCACCCCCCCCCCCTCCCCTGTGTCCGGTGTATCACAAGGAAATGCCAACAGATGCCCAGTGTCTAAGACAGGCATTATGTTCTTAGAGGATGTCCTGGTAATTCTGGTTTTTGCCAGGCTGCTGATTATTGCCATGCTGTCTAGAAGGGGTGAGGCTGAGAGGCAGCACAGCGGACAACAGGTAGCCATCTTTGCTGGCTAGGTCACGTGGTGCTGCAGCCTATGCAAAACAAGATCCTGAGGACCCAGAGGGGACATATGTCTGTTTGTAGTATATGACAAAGTGATGGGATTAACATTCAGAGAATAAACAGATAGCTATAATACACAGACAGACAGATTGATAAATAATTATAATACTAATGTCATTGTTGTTTTTAGTAATAATATTAATGGTTTCCAGGGGATAACTAAATGGTATTCAGGGAAATCTAAATGAGAGCGCACCAACAGCAGCGTTTAGTGTTGTATTTTATAAAATGTTAGTCATCAAGAATTTAAAACCGGAGGAGCAGGACTTCATTTGCTATAAGAAAATGTGTCAATCATGGGGACTCTGGGAGAAAGTGGTTTGTCAGACCCTGAGGGGGCCACACTGACCTAAATACAAAATTGTCAACAGCAATACTACACTGACCAAGCAAAAGAGAACACTGGGGAAACAAACATTTAACTGTGCAAAGACAGCATCAGTTAAAATACCTCAACTGGGAATCCATATCTCCAATGTTATCTTAATGTTTCATGGGACAAACTCCCACCACAACATTACACTATATAAGGGTGATGTTTCCTGTGTACAAAATACATGTGTTCATCCTCAGAAAATAAGATGGAAGTGTTGTGGATGTAAAAGGAGATCTGGTTATTAAAGTAACTAGCAGGCTTACATGTAAATCTAATTGTTTACTTGAAGGGTTCAAACAGATGTTTATGCAGTATTGTTACTGAGGTATGGTTTTAACATGAAGGGAGAAAAGAGATTGTTAAGATTAAAGTTTAACCCTTCCAGTAAAGAGGATTTCTCTACATTCAGCTCATCAGTGGTGCTGAATTAGTGAGGACTGATGCCACCATGTGGTCAGAGGTGATGCTGCTAATGGATCACAACATAAATCCTGCAATATCAGGACTGTACAAGCTGTATGTTTGTTTAGTTGCTTTACATTTCTTACAATGGATAATCCTTGGAAGGCTTATCTTAAGAACAATAAGCTTCACACTGAGGTGTTTTGATGATATGCTTAGTGATCTCTCTTTGGTATTTTATAGTTACAAGCTGTTATTTAGGTGGTTTGCATACTATGTTTAGATTCTAAACTGTAAGCAGGGACATGGTGAAGGGTAAAACAAAAAAGTGAGTTTATTGAACTTCTTAGGCTAACATTACCATTGTGAGGTTCCACAGCCTGCTACTATAATTAGAATCAAACTGATGAAGCATAAGTATTGTCATGTTAAAACAAAATAACCTGAAATCCTCACAATGTAACGCATTACAATACAACAGCCCTGTAAACCTCTGTGATGGCGTTCATGTTAGATGTTTATTGTGACTGTGTCAGAGGTATTGATCCAACTCATTTCTGAGGCATTTGTAATGTCATATTTAACTGCAATAGTGTCAGGAGTTCCTGTTAATTGTCAACTTTCTCTACGATAAAATTGTAAAAGTATTCTTTAAAAGATATTGCGGTTTTGCCTACAAAAAAACAGTTAATCTCTAAATAAAATATGTTTGGGTTAAAAAAAGTATTTCAGATTTTTCTTCCAAAAGTCTATATAAAAATGTGAGGCTGCCAGGTGCTATTGAACTATTGAATAAAGGCTCATAAATAATACAAAATAATCTTTAAAAAAAAAAAAAAAAAAAAAAAGCTGCCTGCTAATACAAAGATTGATGCAAGTGGTCAGTAGTATCACAGTTCAGTTACTTTGGTTGTCACTGCCCTTTATTCATTTTTGTCAGTCTGATTTGACAGTCTCTTGTCTGCTGTAATAGAAACAATTAAAATTTGTGATGCAATTACATTGTATTGTATTGGCTGTGTGTTTATCATGCTCAAGCTACAATTACTAATTACTATAAAACATCAAGATTTTACATAAAAAAAACATGATGAGCTTATAAAATATGATGCATTGTTATGGATTAAATTACACAGCAGTATATAAAGTAGTTTAAATAAATTTTGGATAACCATCTACAACATTAAAATTCTGCTTACACATCAAAGCATTAGTAATAATAATCCATTAGAACACTCTAATAGGGGCCATTCTGCTACTGAATGCTTTTTACTTTTTATACTTTAAGTACATGTTGCTGCTGATACTTTTACCTGAGTGAAATATTTCTTAACTTCTTTTACAACTGGCAAAGTGTAGCCAAGTGAAGCCAACATTTAGTCTAAATTTACAGTAAATACTGTGATCTAGTCAGTAATAGACATAAGATGGTGATCAACCATATAAACAAAACTGATACCTTTTAGTAAGTATTGCTTTATTTTTTCCTTGATAGACATAATATTGTTTATATGATATTATGTCAGCCTAAAAAGGTGAGTAAACCAAATTCCTCAAGCAAAGGTGCTGATTTTAGCTGTTTACAGTGAAATTCCAGAAATCTGACTTGCAAATTATTAAAATCAATGGAGATTTTTCTTCACCAACTCAGCCAATATCCTGGATTTTGCAAATAGAATTTCCTTTATGACCTTTGCTCTGTGTATAAAAGCTGTGTACATGTGTTGTGAGCTGGGCTGCACCCGTAGCTCAATACTGGTTGACCTACAAAACCAGTGAGAGTGCTGATGTTCATCACAACCGCAGGACCCTGGTGTGTCGTAAAGACTCATGCTGATCTGAGAGTCTATGAGGCTTGACGCGTGACATCGACCTCACGAAAGAACGGTGGGGTGGGGGGGGGCGGTAAACACATAACTGCCCAGTAACAAGGGCTCTCTCCTCATTGGCTGCTGAAGAATGTTGCATTGATCATACTCTTTGTGCAAAATGACACATGTGGTTTTGGTTCACGCACTACATAGGCAGGATTACAGTAACATGCTCACACACACACTGCAGCTTGTGTATGCGCATGTACAGTCTGAGGCTTAGACGTGCACAAACACACACACACACTCACACAATCACACAGCACACTTCACATAGACACACTGACAAAATGCTTGTGAGAACTAGGGCAGAATCACACCACTAAGCCTCTTTTTTACTTAAATATCCTCTGAGAATTCAGTTTTTTCCCCACCCAAGATTAGCACTTAGCCCCTAGTAACACTGCTGTCATTTTGTTGTTACACGTCACCCGCCATGTTTCATAAATAATCTCAATGCTGTTTCCTCTTCAATAATTGGCTGATTTTCACATCAGCACATAGTTTCTTAGTTAAAGCATAAACTAAGAACATTTATTTAAAATGATGTTTGTAATAACAAGGACATTTTCTTGTTGATCACTTTATCTGAAAATAAGACATTTTAAATTATGTTGTTCAGGGCTGGATTGCAGCTCACTGAGTTGAAAAATGGAAAAAAAAATGTTTATTTTTTTTGTTTTGGAAGAAGAAAAAAGAAAAACTTTTTTTTTTGATAGCCAACCATTTTGAAGAAAACTAAATCCTTCTTCTAACACTTTTTAGTAAATTATTTTCTGATAAGTGCAGGTACAAGGATTTTTGCCTACATCCTCAGGCACCAAAAAATGTATATTCATTTAATTAAAAACAGAAACAAACAGAAAACCATGATTTTCAAGGGTATTTAACAGTGACTGATTGATCACGTGTAGTACGGCCCAATTCGCCCGATATTAGATTTTTGAGGCCTGTACCGACATCAGTATTTGAGATTAAAAAATCCATTTGACCTCAGTAGTTACAACATGTGTTGCAGAATGAGGCTGTGTATACTCACTGAAGATTTGTGTTTATCGAACAGGACATACGTCCTGTTATATCATCACTCTAAGTGACTGTATGCAGTATGTATGCATTTTTGTCTCTTGGTAATAACATATCAAGTATCAAGAAGTAAAATACATACTGTAGATATTTTGTGAAAGGTATGTGATAAAAATGTTCAGCAGTATCAATATGGCAAGAAACAGAAACAGGACATGTAGAAGGGGTTCTCTGAGTTTTAGATAATCACATGACTGATTTTATTAGACTTTCAGAATTATCTGATAATGTTGACAAGAAATCAAGACCCCAATCCAGCAAGAGTTTTAAACATTTCACTTTAATTCTTATAATTTTAAACATACTACCATTACCCAATATCAAAATGTATACACACTTTACATTACTTTTAAACCCTATTAAACGATTAAAACAATGCATACTTTGGAATATTATGTCCTGGATTACTATTGTGATTATTCTGTTTTCTAAGAAAACTAGACAGGTTCTGCCCTCATTTTCAAACATGACTGAGCTTCATATTCCTCACATAGAAAGGAAAGGATAACAACAGCAACATGGCTTGCTCTACCGTGAGAATTGGTTTAATATACATGTTTCAGTTTCATTATTTCCACATCTATGACTTTATACACTTGTACAATTGGTTTTAAGCTGGTGCTGCGATAAAAGATGGCTTTTATGCTACTGTGTAGGTTTTCAGATTCTTTTTTCAAATGTACATGAATAACCACGAATTAGTACAGTAGGAAATGTGTCAGAAACAAGCCTAGTCATGCTTACACTGACTCAGCAATTTTAGTGCTAAATGGAAGAATGGAAGAATTTAAAAGAGTAAACCTTGTGATCAACAGTGTTGTCTCTGCCTGAAGGTTCCTGGAACCCCGATTTAATCTGAGCGCCTGAGCTGAGCTAAAACTGGGTTCTGAGAACTTTATATAGAACCTGTTCTCATTGATGGAAACGCCCCAAATATGAGCACATCCAAGAGCGTCCCCTCCCCTCTCATGAATGCAGTACACTTTGCCATGCGACTCCATAGCTACCCCTCAGATGCAAAAGTGAGTCTGGAGAGCTAATTTAGGGATCTAGCGAAAAGACTGTTGGCTCTACACACCAGGGTTCCTTGGCCTTCCCACGCCTCATTTGAGAGGCAACAAGAAAAAAGGCAAATAGATTAAAGGCGGTCTCCCACAGTTGGAGATGATGCAACAAGGGTCCTCACGCTAAGCAGACAGCAATTCAAATGAGTGGCTAATTGTGGCATCTGTTAACTCATTGAAGAGGTGTCAGTGCAGTATCATGGGCCTGTTAATTGGTACAAACAGGTAGCAGATGCAGGCTCTGGGATTGAGCATCTGCCAATTAGTGAGCCAACCTCCATGAGCAGCGATTACACAGCCAAGCTGATGGACAGAGATGAAAGAGGAGAGAGGAGGAGGAGGGGGGGTGGCGGGGGGGGGGCAGGAGAGGAAAAGAGGGGAGGAGAGGAGAGGAGATTTCCTATTAAATCCCAGAAAAAATGAATAGCATCCAACTGCAGACCTCATGCCTGGGGACCCCAGGTCTGTGAACCAATGGGGAGAGAGTAGTGTCCCCATACATGAGGTCTGTCGCTTCCTTTTCTGCCATAAAAGTATAGAAGCAAATAGGCTACTTCTTTTACTGTTAATGTAACTAACGTTAGCAGTATCTTCTGTGTAAAAATCTGCTACATGTGAAATTAAAATCCAAGAAAACCACACAAAGAGTGAAATGTTCAGGTATTACTGGGCAGATAGAAATGATTTTGTGTTTGTCAATTAATTAACAGCATCATTACGTTTTTACCCTGAGTGTTGCAAAATATGAGTTTAGGGACATATAAGTCACTAAATTCAAATATTGTCACTAACAACACAAGATGTCTATGTTTTCAGTTTCATTCGTGAGGATAAGGGCTAACATATATGTTAGCTTCTCCAACACAACACCTGCACTTTATGTAACAACAATCAGGTTGTATTTTTTTCTGTAATTTACCACAGTATTTCTTTCACACATAACACACAACAAGAACAAATATTTAACTATTTTTATGTAACAAAAGCATCACAATAACTCTCTTGAGCAGAGAAATGTGACCATTTGCAAATCTAGTAAATCTAGTAAGTGACAGACCTCATGTGTGGGGACCCTAAATGAAGTGAAGCACTTCATATATGGGCATCCTGCTCTCTTCCCATTTGCACGCAGAGCTGGGGTCCCCAGACGTGAGTCTGCTGTTGGACCCTCTTGGAAAAAACAGAAACCTTGGAAAGATGGAAATTGAAACCACTAAATATATCATCCATTAAAATTGGTACATTTTGCTAAAAAAACAACAAAAAAAAACCTTATCCAAGTTAATTGTGTCCCATTTAAATGCAGTTTTGCAAAAGTAATGTATAGATTTCTTTTCTTTTATTATATACTTTATTGATTTATTGGTTGAGGAATCATTAAACTAGAATTAATCAAGCAATGATATCGCTTCAGGGTAACCCAGAAATATAAAATAAAATAAAATTTATGTGATAGATTCCAGCTCTAATCTAGTAAATGCATTTTTGTGTCATGTAGCATCACATGGGAAAACTAACAGTTAAGACCTGGGTACTGTGTTGTATCCTCACAAATATAAATCTCACAGCATCATCACACTGAGGCTCAAATGTATCTGAGATCAGTTATCACTGCTTGTATGTATACATTGAGAATGACCTATTAATGATGAAAATATATACTTCTGATGAAGTGAGGTCCTTTGAATATAACCGTGTAAACCCAACAAATTTAATTCACACCGGTTAAGTCTGTGAAATTATAGAAAAATAAATTTAAAAATCAATTAAATAAAAGGTGAAATACCAACACTATTCAGCTACCGATTTTTAATGTTTGAATGAATAATAGTACACCGCAGAGTCAGGCTGATGGCACCACTTTCATGGTCAGCATGGTTTGTGATTGAACCTGTCATGCTAACATCTTGCCAGCAGATGGTACTAGCTGGACATTAGTAGGGAAGCATCTCACATTGTTCCGTACTATTTTACAGACTTTATATTAGTCTCTGTCTGTTGAGAATTTAATTTCACCATTATTTGCAGTGCTGGAAAAGGACAGATTTCACTGAGTTGAACCTCTCACCATGGCATCTAGATTATCACTGCTGGCTAAATACCTTTAATCTTACATAATGAGATATATATCATGTACTACTTCTTGATTCGATCACTCTTATTTTAGATCTTAAATGTTCTTTTATGTCACATTTCTTTGAATTTTTACCCTGATGACCTGTATGTTTTATAATTCCTTTTTAAAAGTGTACATTCATATGTTCAATAACACCACTAGTACATCCAAGGATGGTTCTCCTTCAGTCATTGCATAATGACTATAGCCATGGCCAGGAGGTCATGTCATCAGATGGTTACCAACAATCATCGACTGTTTGAGCCTTAACCATAACACTCTCCTGTTGGCGGGTCAACAGTTGTGGCCAAGTCACTGCTCATTCCCTCCTGTCTTCCAGCTTAACTCCTCCATCCTACTTCATATCCACCAGGAGGCTCTCTCTGCTGCCTCCCCCAATCTGCACACAGCTTTCTTCTTTTCTGCGTTCTTCCTCTCTCTCCTCCCATCAGTCCCATTGCTGTCAGCAGCTTCCAGACTGACTGGGCCAGGAATCCTCTGCACCCTACCTCGACTGGGTACAACCATGCCTGCCAACCTTTGTCCCTGCAGTCCTGCACCAGGTCTTTAGAGTGTGCAGATTTCCTCTCAAATGCCTCCTCGCACCCCTCTTCCCACGGCACAGGCAATTCCACTAAGATGATCTTCTTTTCTTCAGCGCAAAACATGACTGCATCGGGTCTCAAGGTGGTATGGATGACATCTGGAAACTGGAGCCTCCTGTTCAGGTCTACCCTTAGCTCCCATGCTTGGGCTGAATGCAAAGACTCACCCTGATTTGATTGGGCACTGTTGGCATTGCGCCTTCCCTTATGAACATTATTGCTGGTGGTGGCTTGCCGTTTCCTGGTCCTCTCCTGCTCTACAATGTCACCGAGCATGGCCAGTACTTTGCCATGTGACCACCTGTATCTCCCCTGGGTCAGAGCGGTCTTGCTCCCTGTCAGGAGGTGTGCCATGGTACCCTTTTGCCCGCAGAACCTGCACAGTGGGTCACCCCTTCTTCCCCATCTGTGCAGGTTCACTGGTGTTGGAAGGGTGGCATAGACAGCCCCTAACAGGAAGGAGATACAGAAAAGCCCCAGCATCCATAGATCAGCCCATGTTATCTTTCTCTTGAGGAGGTCCCACCTTGCCCAGGCTACCTGAGATCCTAGCTCCACAGCTCTTAACCTCCTCCACTCTTCTTCTAGGCTCCTTATTTATGCCTGGACCATGGTTCTCCTGTCCCTTGAGTTGGCTTTTCCCCACTGTTGGAAGTGAGTCATTCCCAATGCTTGCCTTCCTGTGCAGGGCATTCCAATGATGTCCTTGAGTTCAAGACTGCCTTCTGCTTGGGCCAGTGATACAGAGGCCTCCCACTTTCATCCTGATCCAGTTTTTATCCCAGCCTTGCTTACGTTGTTGTCTCCTGAGTCCCTGAAGGTCATGGCAACCCTGCACTTTGCCACTCTTCAAGTTGCAGTTGCACAGATCTGATGTACAGCCCTGCCCATGTAAAGCTTGGAGGGATTCCCAGCCACCTTAGAAGGTAATTGCTTATCTTTCGCTCCACTGCTTCCACAGCTATAAGTGGGACTTCATATACCATCAGCAGCCACATCAGTCTGGGCAGCAGGGCATGTTGGTAAAGCCATGCTTCCCTGGGAGTCCAGATTTCTCAGCCAGTTCTCCACTTGCTTCTCAGTGCTGAGGATGTTGTTTCTGTCCCCAAGTGAGTCATCATACCATTTCCCAAGGTACCTGATGAGGTTGTTGGGATTACCTCACCTTGGATAAGCAG
This sequence comes from Scomberomorus guttatus, assembly GCA_038419695.1. Lineage (NCBI taxonomy): Eukaryota > Metazoa > Chordata > Actinopteri > Scombriformes > Scombridae > Scomberomorus > Scomberomorus guttatus. Next base: position 5,748,950 of record CM076460.1, on the reverse strand, counting down.
ATTATACTTGTCACTGATGTTCCTTTTCCTGATCACCATGCTCCTTGATTTTCTTGGCTTGAATTTCATTCTAGCCCATGTTGCCTTCTTATCAACCTTGGTAAGGACCCACCTTGCCTGCACATGGGATGTCATTGTGATGGTGAGGTCAACCATGAATCCCCTTATGGCCAGTTCCTGAGTCCATCATTGGGCCTCTGGTTTCCTTTCCCACTGCTGTGATGATGAGGTTCATGCCCATGACGAACAGGATGGGGGAGACTGTGACAATCCCCTTCTCAAGGTGTTGCCACTGCGTGCTGTAATCTGTGGTCTTGAAAAAAAACTTGATCCCTCCAAGGTAACTGGTGACCATTCCCTTGATGTGATCTGGTACATGACCTGCAGACCTATTTGGTTGTTTTACTGCATTGGTGTTGGTCTTTCTCTCTGTTACACCAAATCGTTCTCTTGCCAGGTTGTATGTGATCACTGTGAGTATGTTCACCTTCCAATCTGCTGTTCCCGCTAGAGTGGCTTCTAGGACTCTATCCAGGTAATCATCCAGGCTGGCCCATTCCGTGTTGTCAGACATCTCTGGCCATTAATAATAGGCCATAATAGACTACATGAACTGAGAGCTCCCCCGAATAATCTCTCTGCTGCTTTTTAGAAAATATTATGTTATCCAGATGCAGCAGTGTACAGAATATAGCCACAGTCTTTATTCTGTAATTGATGTATTTAATTTACCCATGTTGACACAGACATGGTACTTAGAAGTCTACACTCAGCACAACCCAGTTCCTACCAAAATACCAACAACCCGCTCGCTTTAATGAAACTCCCATGTTATCAGCACTTCTCCTACCACCTTTACAAATTAGTTTCAAACAGTTTTATTCAGCAACATAATGAGAAGGGCTGCAACTAACAGTTATTTTCATCAATTGATCTGGCAGTTGTTTGGTCCATAAAATTTCAGAAAAAAGTGAAAAATGTCAATCACTGTTTCCCAAAGCCCAAGATGACATCTTCAAATCTCTTGTTTTGTCCACAACAAAGATATTCAGTTGACTGTCATAGAAAACTAAAGAAACCAGAAAAATATTCACATTTGAGGAGCTGGAATCAGAGAATTTGGATTTTCTTTTACTTTAAAAATGACTCAAAACAATTAATTGATTATCAAAATAGTTGGCCATTAATTTAATAGATGGCAACTAATTGATTAATTGACTAATCATTGCAGCTCTAGTACTGAGCTTGCTACTTAACTGAAAACAGTCCCAAATGGCCCTGTAACATCATATCTATATGAACAGTAAGGCGACTACTTACTGATGTACATTTGAAGAGCAAATGCTTGGATTACGAATGAAAAACCTACATAGTCAGTGACTACAAATCTTTGAATTGAGCTGATCAAAATGATTTGAATCAGCAAAGTGATTACTACTACTCCCACTGGCGCACACAGAGAAGAGCTTGGACTTGTAGAGGGTCAGGTTCTGGTTCCTGGGCCTGTGCCGAGTATATAATACCCGTATCAGTACCCATGTCCCCCGCACAGTCTCACCTCGGTGCTTATGATCATGTCAACCATAGTAAATTGGCTGATATTGCAGAATCAAGTCTTTGTTGCACTGAATGCATTTTTAAACAGATTTTCTATTCAGCCTGTATGTACCCTGTATATGTGTATTCTCAAAATGGCTTCACACTAACTGAGAGAAACAGAGTGCACACTTTGAAATTGGCAGACTGTTTTTATCTTCTTGTTTAGTGTCACATTTTTCCAACTACAGTACTCGGACAGTATTATGCCCCCTAAAAAATGTTAACTGTCACAATTATTCATAAACTACAGGTACCTTATTACTACTGCTTTCTTCATATAGTAACAGCTCCATGTCTCATGTCTCTCCATCTCTGTTGATGATACTGATCTATGTTTGTCTCCTCTGGAGGGACCAGGATCTTCTGGCTGGCACAGAGTGATGTCACACAGGCTTGATTTTGTGCTCCATTTTTAATTGTTTCTCTGCAAAAATGTGAAAAACACGTTTCAGTTTGACAGTCGCTAATGTGCATAACATTTCCTGCATCCACATACAGAGACTGTCATTGTCTGCATATTACAATATAATACACTATTACATCATCCCAGACCAAGCTGAGTACAAATAAGTTTCACCCAGTAAAGAACCAGTACCAACAATTCTTCAGTCAAACTAGTCGCACACCTGTTGGTGGTACTGGTGTAAGCGACATGAGTGTGAGAGAGTAAATGAATCCAATACATTCTGGGTTTTCCTCATAACTCTAGTCAGGTTCGAGTACAGCTCAGTCAGGTCGTCACACTTTTTATTTGTGTCCCCCATCGACTCTCCTCTCTCTCTCTCCTTTCTCTACCGATTCTCAACTCCTCAAAAATCACCCGCTGTCTGAACAGCGCCGCCAAGTGGCTGATACTAGAATATCATCAAAACACTGCATCAGAAAACATATGCAGACAACATGACAGGCAGCATTCAATAAGAACACAGTAAACCCATGTTTAACCTTACGTTTACAAAACTTTTTCCCATAAAACACAACTTCACTCTTACACATCTTCCACCCTTATGAAAGAACTGTCCTCGCTTCAAAATAGCTGTAATGAAATTGTCACTATCTTATGCTTAACACCAATATAGACAGATGAAGTTGTTAAAACTAAATAATTAACAGTGGAATAGGTTTTTTTTTGTCCTTGTGTATGTCTATAACAGTCCATCCCAGTATGTCTTTTTTTTGTCAATCAAGCATGGGAAACAGACAACAGTTCACTCAACAGTCCTGTAACACACTGTGCGACATACACAACAACCCGACTTGGTCCTTACTCCCAGGAAGGGTTGAATTACAGAAAACAGTTCACTGGAATATCCTGTGGCAACATTGTCTCCCACCTGTGTTGTGGTACTAGTAGCACTCTGGGGCAGAGGGAAAACATTTGTCTGAGCCCTACGTGGAGTCATAGAGCACCTGGGCGTGGCTGGGTGCCAGTATACATAAGGTCTGGAGACTGAGAGTGAAGTGAGCAGTGGGGGACCTGGTCCATTGGCTGGTGCAGTCAGTTCTGAAGGTGAGAGTGGAACTGGAAGTCTGTCAGCTGACCAGGCAGAGTGATAAGATTTCAGGCGATTGTAGTGAATGATCGTAGATTTAGTTCTAAGGTCCTGTTGATCCAGAAGTTCATAGTTTACTGCGATGTCACTTGTGCCTGAGTCAAACCATTGTATAACTTAACATAACCTGAAAGGGCCCGTCCACTTAGGTGACAGTGTTTGTCTAGCAAGGGCAGGAAGGTCAGCCCACACTAAGTCACCTGGTTCATAGGCTGTGTATTTCATCCGACGATCATAGTAGTGTCTTTGTTGAGCACCTGCTGCCTCAATGTTATGTGCAACAGAATGAAAAGCTGCACACAGTCTCTGTAATACCGAAGTGGCATATTCACTTGGAGTACCTGGTGTGGCATTTGAAACTCTTGGGGAGTCTCCAAGGAGGAGATCTGCAGGCAGGCAGGCCGCCCTGCCATGGGTCAGGAAGAAAGGAGTGTGTTTGGTGGAGGAGTGAACAGTCGTGTTGTATGCATATTCAACCTGTCGTAGGTGGTCATCCCATTCACCTCATCTGGTGTACAGATATTTTGCCAACTGGTCCTTGATGGTCCTGTTTGCCTGTTCCACCTTGCAATCTGACATAGCTTGTCTTTTGTGCACTGAAATGTCCAGAGAGTGAATGTCCATGTAAAGTTTGAAACACCTCCTTCTGCAAGCTACTAGGGACAACAATCTGTAAAACAAGGTCACCTGGTGGAGCTCTGACTTTGCAACACAAGAGACCATCAACACGGGTGAGTTTAGGAAACTCTCTCTAGTACTGTCTCATTTTAGGTGAGGCTGCTTTAATGTTTGAGAATGGTGGCCTAGGGTCAGCCAACACCCAGTTCCTGATTATTTGCAACTCATATTCATCTTTTTGAGCTTGGAGGAAGTACTGTCTGTCCATATTCAGGAGTGAATTGTCCACAGTTTCAGTTGCAGCATCTGGTATAGCAGACTGCACGTGTGATATTAAGTCCGTAGCAGTTGAAGCAGTGGGTGCATTTTCTGAGCAGGGTGCCAGCTCAGCGGCTGCAGTGCATGTGACTGACACTACCGGGTCTGTTTGACTGTGAATGGAAACACATCTCACCTGATTAGCTGTAACTATAAAGGTGGCATCTTCAGCTGTCAAGGGACGATGGGACATAGAGTCAGCATTGGTGTGTTTTGTACCTTGTCTATATTCAACTGTCCAGTCATAGGGATTGATTTCCGGAGCCCATCTGGCCCTACGACCTGTAGGATCGCAATCCAAAGCTATCTTCCTCAGGGAGAGAAGGGGTTTGTGGTCTGTGATGATGCAAAATGGGTGACCCATATGATAGCCCAGAGTTCCCTGTCATATGTGGGCCAACGTTTCTCTGTTTTTGTGAAATGTGGCTGCCATATGCAATGACATTTTCCCTGTTTTCAGCATTCATCTGTGACAGAATACATCCAATGGCTGTGTTAGAGACATCGGTGAAGAGCAGAAACTCATGTGAGAAATCTGGATAGGGGAGGATGGGTGTGTTACACAGAGCATGACGGAGGCTTTCAAATGGTCTCTGCTCAACCTCAGTCCATACAAATGTATTTCCTTTCTGAGTGAGAGCATGCAGGGGCTCTGACATTTTAGAAAACTGGGAGATGAAGCGCTGGTAGTAAGAACATAGCCCAAGAAATGCTCTCACTTCAGTGGGGTTTGTAGGTGCAGGCCAGTCTCTCACTTTCTCAATGTTTTTGGGTCAGGTTTCAGTCCTGCAGAAAAGACATGTCCCAGGAATGCCACTTCCTGTTGTGCATAGCAGCATTTTGAGGGTTTGAGTTTCAGATTGGCAGCTCTGAGGCAGTCAAACACCTCTGTTAAATGCTGAAGATGGACAGAAAAGCTGGGGCTATAGACAATATTGTCATCTACGTATACCAGGCATGTTTTCCACGAGACTGCATTAGATGTTGAAAAGTGGGGGGTGGATTTAGCAAGCATAGGCATTACGCAAAACTGGTAAAGTCCTTTACCTGTGGTGAAAGCTGTCTTCACTTTGTCTTGCTCCTCTAGCTGCACTTGCCAGTACGTGATGAGAGATCCATTGTGCTGAACACTGATGAGCCTGATGAGTGCATCCAAGGTGCTGTTCTGGGTAAAGGGTGTGCATCCTTTACAGTGACTGCATTAAAGCCTCTGTAGTCTACACAGAAACGCCATGTGCCATCCCTTTTTCTGACCATCACCATGGGGCTGCCCAGGGGCTGTGACTAACTTCCACTATTCTTTTTTCCAACATCTCATCCACATATGACTGAAACAGTGTTTGCATTTTTGGGGAAGTACGATATGCACGCTTCCTAATTGGGGGTGCATGGTTTGTGTAGACTTTGTTTGACAATGTCTGTATTACCAAAGTCTGTGCTGGTTTTACTTAACACATTCTGGTAAGATGAGAGCAAGCTGTGAAGGTCAGACCTCTCCGCACTTGTCAGATCTCCACATTTGACATCAAAAGGCAGTTGGGCAGGTGGATACTTTACATACAGGGGCTGATTCCTGGATTATCTCAGTGTCAGATACTGGGGTGAAGTGTCCTAATTGCATACTTGACTGAAGCACCATAGGGCCATTTGTAGGGTTGATGATAAGTGCAACAGTACAGCCATTCTTAGCAGTAGACAGTGTGCGGGCAACTGCAGTACCATCCATCTCTAGTTGCCGGGGTTCAAGACAGCCACTGTAGTGGTCTGGTGTGCCTGCATTGATTACAGGTGGAATTAGGACAACTTTGCAAATCATTTCACAGTGTGGCAGGACAGTGGTGTTCTCCTTTATTTGTGCGGTACAACTAGCAGGTGCCAGTTCACTTTCCCTAAGTAGGGGCAGGACATCATCACCCAGATAGCACAGCCCTCTCCCCATGTCCAGAATAACACAGTGAGGCTTTAGAAAGTCAAAACCTAATATAAAGCCTTGACTTACATTTCTGATGACTTGCACTTCATGTTGCAGAGTTTGAGACCCTAGCCTAAAGGTGATGTCTATCATACCCAATGTATCCAAACTTTGGCCAGTCACAGTTTGTGACATGATGAATTTCTTATTAATGGGTCTTTTTACTAGGGAAGAAATTCAGATTTTGGTTTCCTCCTGATAAATGAAATAGTGGAATCCGTATCTAGCATGTATCAGTGCCCTCAATAATTCCATTTACAAGGGAGGTGAAGTCTTTACTTACAGTAGCTTCAATGTTTTCAGTTTCAGTCAGGGGGATTGTCATATCTGTACTACCACTAGGGGTCAGTGGTGCACTAATGTCTGTTATTTCAGTGAGGCAGACATTTGGGGCTTCCAGAGAAGTAGCTGTTGAGCATCATCAGCTGTTTCCCTGTGGAAATCTGCCATGATCTTTGTAGCCACTCTTGGTGGGGTACTGCTGGTCGCAATCCTTTGGTTGCCGTGTTTGGCCTTTGTCCCCATACTCTTGGAATGAAACATGTTGGGTCTACTGGGAGAGGGCTGTCTCCCTTTCTTTTCCTCATAAGGGCTAAAGGCATGGCCTGAGTAGTGAGTATCTCTTGTTGGTACTTATCAGGTTCCCTACGGGTGCAATCCTGACCACGGCGAGCCCTCTGAGGAAAATAGTGTTCTGGAGAAGAATGACTGGAACGTGAGTATCTGGAGGGGAGAACTCCATAGCCTGAGCTCCATGCATTTGTGTGTCTATTTGGGCTTCTCCTATAAGGTGAGGGAGATCTTTGAGGACGCACATGCATGTGCCTGTCACGGTGGTGCACGCTGCTTCGCTCATCCAGCTTCACTTAAGTCTTTCACAGTAGCAGTGAGGCTCTGGACTGTTTTTCTGAGTTCAGTGTCATTTTCACGTTCCGAATTTACTGACTGCATTGTGCCAATATCTCTGATAGCGACATTAGCTGAGGACACCAGCTTTATTAATCTAGCTGCTTGGTGAGCCTGTTCAGTTTGAGAGGCGACTTCAAAAGCCACAGTGAAAGTTTTCACCCCTTCAATGACACTTTACTTGAAGCTCCTGATCCAGACCAGCAATCAAGCAAGACATTTTCATATACTCTGAAGCATTATGCTCAAAATCTGGAAAAGCTTCTTTGACCAGCCTGCATACATCCGCAGCATAAACTTCCATTGCTTTATTAGGCAGTCTATGATGGGCATTAGGGAATGTTTGAAATGATGCAATTACATCCTTTCGGCCAAAAGGTCTGCAAGTGCTTCTTTGCTTCAGTATAAGAGCCTTGAGCTTCCCTGGGCAGATTATCCCACACAATGAACAGTTCTGATGTTCTAGTGGGAAACTCAGCTGCTAATACTGTAATCATATCCACTCGTTGAGGACACTTCTTTAAGCTACCTTCTTTAATGATTTATAATATTTGTTGTATACCTGCAACACTACAGATTACTGTTGGTTTACTTAAAAGCCCATTAACAGTATTAGTCCGTCAATACAAATGTTGTATTGTGATTAAAAAATACTACTTGTTTCTGATTTCATAGGGCAGGACTCCTCTTGTCTCTTTGGAGCACCTGAGAATGGATGTCAGCCAGCTGATCATCCCAGGAAGCCGCTGCACCACAGCAAACCACTGAGCACGCTGAACCACTCTCAGCACTTGCTTCCAGACCCCAAACATCAGCCGCAGAGCCAGTGAGTACAGTAGCAGAGGATGAGAGCATGGCAGAGTTCAGTCCCACCAGTCAAGAGGATGAGGAGCGCTCTGAACTTACCAATGCATAGTGAGCTGTCACCCTGTGCTTCCTCTGAGCAGGAGGGTTTGGGAAGTTCTTCACACTCACAGAAGGCTCTCATCATCTACTCACTATTCTGCAACTTGACTGATTTGGTGTTGAATTCAATAAAAAAAACTTCTGACATTAAAACTGAAACTGTGTTCTGTGAGTCCTTTTCCTGCAGTGCTGTTGGGTTAATGAAAATCTTCTGGAATATTGAAATATTAGCAGGTGTTATAATATATATAATAATTATAGTAGATAAAATTCTTCCAAAACAACCATGTATAGTATGTCACTGTGTTTCAACAAGCAGGTACACTATGTGACAGTTCAGGGGAACCAGCAAAGATCAAGGATGAAGATGACACAACAACACACAACACTTTTCTTTCAACACAGATCTACTGTAGGTTGAAATAAATCAGGGGTATTAGCAGTTTTAGAAATCAAATTTGTGTGATACCAAAGCTCCGCTGGCTCCTCAGGGTGCTGAGGTAATGTCTCAGGGTAGTGACAGCTGTCAGGTGTCACTGTGGTGGCACTGTGACACAGCAGAGCAAACAGAGGCTGGGGTGATCGTTGAGTTTTTTGGAACAGACAAGCATTCTGTGTGTATTATCAGAACATTATTAAATCACACATCAGTCATCATACATTCTATTTATGCATTATTAAGTAGTTGATAACAATTAACAAATAAAAAGGAGTACATCAATCATCTTCAGCTCCAACATCAAGCCTATACTATTCTACAGATCAGAGATGTAGAGGACAACCAAGACCACAATGACGAAAGGACAAACATTCATCAACAGCTGCCTGAAGCGGATCTTGAACATCCACTGGCCAGATACCAGCAGCAACAATGATCAGAGAACGGGCCAACAACCTGTGGAAGAGGAGATCAAGAGAAGAAGATGGGGATGGATCGGCCACTTCACATGTTGTCTGCTAGTTTATCAGTCATTTATATTTCTACAATCAAATTTAACCACAGGCCAGGATATTATTACATTTTCACTGAGGACTGTTAAGGATATTCTTTTAAACAAACATGTTTGGAACTGTTTAAATTTGTTTTACTCATTCAACTTGGTCAATTGTTGAAAAAAGAATCATATTTAGGAATGTAAGTTGGCCTTTCTATGGCCAATTACACATCAAAAGCTAATGTCATGACATAGAGCACAAGGGCAAACAAAAATATGAAAAAAAAGAAAAATATGTTCTTTCAAAATCTGGAATAACTTGGTGTTGCTTTTAGTAGACTCGTCAGAAGCCAGCAAGTAGCTACCACTCAGGCAGATTGAGGAAATAGAGATTGAGAAAACAGTGCAGGGTCAATAAAGATACTATAGACCTACCGGCAACCCTTAACTTTTAATTACATATTGAACATTGATCAGACAGACTCATGCATGCTTCACTGTTTATTGTCAGTGGAACAGTAACCTACCAACTGATAGGTTACTGTTACACTGACAATAAACAGTGAAGCATGCAACTGATATTGTTGGAGTAAAGAACAATTTCAGTGTACTGATAATTATCTAGAAAGAAACGCCAGTGTCATTACAATGTAAACATGACACACACAAGGATTGGTTTTTGATACTGTGGACCACCACATTCTAATCCACAGGCTAAATCACCTGGTGGGTATTTCTGGGACAGCATTGGCATGGTTCTCCTCCTATCTCACAGATAGGTCTTTGTCAGTCTCTGTATGTGAATTAGTTTCGGATACTGCAGCTTTGTCATGTGGTGCACCCCAGGGATCGGTCTTGGGACCCATTTTATTCTCCATATACATGTTGCCACTAGGACAGTTTATCAGTAGTTTTAGCAACATCTCTTACCACTTGTACGACATCCAGTAGTTTTTTTCTTTTAAACACAATGATCTTCACAAACTGTTTAAATGCAATTAGGAACCGGATGGCAAATATTTTTCTGCAGTTAAATACAGATAAAACTGAAGCCCTGATTTTTAGTCCTGATAATCTTCACTCATCAATCAGGCAGAACCTTGGTGCCTTATCCTCATCTTCTCGGTCTTGTCTGCGCAATCTTCGTTTGATTTTTGACCCATCAATGACTTTTGAAGCTCACATTAAGATGATGACTTGATTTTGTTTCTTTCACCTGAGAAACTTAGCCAAACTCAGATCTGTTGTGTCAAGAAATGAAATGGAGATGCTTATACGTGCTTTTATCTCATCACATTTGGACTACTCTAATTCTCTTTTTACCTGCCTTAATAAATCTTCCTTACACCGCTTACAAACCGTCCAAAATGCTGCTGCTAGGCTCTTAACATGATCCAACAGATGTCACATATTCCACCTATTTTAACCTCTCTGCACTGGCTTCCTGTTAATTTTAGAATTTATTTTGGTGCTCACTTATAGAGCCCTACATGGCCAGGCTCCACAGTATATTGCCTTCTGCACTCCCACACCACGACCCAAGCTCTTAGGTCCTGTACCCAGGGTTTTTTAAGTGTACCTCAGACACGTTTTAAGACTCAGTGAGTTCATGCTTTCTAATGGTAAATGATTTTTTAACTAAATAACAGTTTAACACAGGCCTCTTATTATTGTTTTTCTTTGTGAGGAAAGTAAACAACTGTCTCATTTTATTGTTTTAGTCTCTTTTTGTTTCCCTTCAAAAAACTTCACTCAGCGTTAAGAAGAAGATGATATCAGCACATCAACCACTCCCTTCTTTGTCATTTTCCTGTTTTCTTCTTCTGGGATAAAAGTCAATATTAGACACTAGACTGGACTAGAGATGATGTCATGTAGAAACACAATGTCACAGATTTTTGTGCAAAAACAATTTTATTATATTTCAACAAATAAATAGAATAAATTTGTTCAAATACAAACATTCAATGTGTACTAATAACAATCATATAAAAATAAAGAAATTATACATTTGGTTTTATTTATAAAATCTGTGTTTGTTTTTTGGAAAATCTTTCTGATCAATAACTTCCCTCAGAACTTCAGAGAGAAAAGTGTGTGATATAATGAGGAACACTGATTAATGGGTTTGTCTTCATGTTCATCGACAACTTCGTCACTCATTCTGTCGACATAAGAAACATTACAATTAGATGTCTGCTGTGAGGACACAACTGTCTTCTTATGAACCTGTCAACTGGAATTCTTAAGTTAGCCTTGACACCACTAAACCTGCTCAGCCATCACCCCCATTAAACAGTTCTTTGTTGGCATGCTTTATGTGCAATTGTCTAGCACATTTTACATTATTTTTATAATAACATGGGATCAAATGATTCTATGTAATATGAAAAGGTTGCTAGTACAACCAGTCCAACTGAGAATCAATGCTCCAGTCTGCAACTCTATGGAATTCATCTCATTGTTTTGTTTCCAGGTGTTAGCCCTTTAGTGGATCAAACTGTAGCTAAAATATGAGAAAAAAAACTGGATTTGAATTCAAAAGGTAGTGAGCAGGAGGACTCCAGAGTCAGGCCACATAGCCTCTCTTGGTTGTTTGCAAACACAATCGACATAAAACTTGATAAATAAATCAATACTTCAGTTATTTATGTCATGGACTCATGGTTTGGGACTCTTTGTGATCTTTGGGTTTTACTGTGCTACACTTATGTTGCATAGTCCTTTTGGTCCTTGCATTTGGATCCACCTGCTCCTCATTCTGTGACAATTTATACATTATCAGCCAAAATTCATGCAGCTTTAATTTTGAGTCGCTAAAAACAAAACAAACAAACAAAAAAACTCATAAAAGTTAAAATAACTATCATATTACCATAAAATCATTCTTCAAGGCTCAGTATTTATCAGTGAAATCCATCTCTGTTACATAAACATACCTGCATTTGCTCATGTATCCAGTCAATAAAGTAGGCTACGTTGCCATAGACTCCTGGCTTATTCCTCTGAGCACATCCAATCCCCCAGCTAGTGTCCCCTGCCAGCCACCATACGTTTGCCTCCTTGACTACCAGGGGCCCTCCACTGTCACCCTGCAGCATACAAGAATAATAAATATCTCAGGTCACTGTGTGTGTGTGTGTTTTGTGTGTGTGTGTGTGTGTGTGTGTCTGTGAAAGTCATACTAACCTGACATGAGTCTACTCCTCCCTGCAGTTTGCCAGCACAGATCATGGACTCAGTGATTGCTCCGTCTAATATCTCAGGTCTATTACATGTCTCCCTGCTGTAAATGGTCACCTCGGCCTGATTTAGTATTATGGGTGTCGGTCCTGAGAAAATGAATGATTGTCGACTCACAGTTAGCACAGTCAAGGATTAAAATGCACTTCTACCTTACTTGTACTTTAAGTCCTAAAAAGCAGATGACAGGAAACATTTGAACAAATACTCATTTACAGTAAGTAATGAAGTATGTGTTTAGAAACAGTTTTGTTTGCGGGGTTCACAGTCTACACAGTATATATTCTCTTCTTAATGTACATGGAGTGTATCAGGTGGGCATATACACCAAGTGTTTGGCTCACCAAATGACCGCAAGGCTCCCCATCCTGTAATCCAGGCTTGATGTCCTGCAGAGAGGTCCACACCAAAGTTGGGAAGACACACTGGCTTCACTGTCCCTGAGGCAATAAAAACGATTATGAGCTCCAAGTGTTGCCATTACCAATATAGAAGTTAACTGACACGATCATCATTCAATTAATGAAATATGAATTAAACTGGCAAGTACTTACTTGTAAATGTCAGAGGTGTATGGAGCTTTAGAAGAGCAATGTCATTGTTATTAGTGTTTGGGTCAAATTTTTCATGACTGATGATTTTTTGAACTGTTGTGCCACTTTCATAGCTCATTTGAAACAAGCTCACACTGCCAGAGCGTACCACCCACATTTCAGGATAGGAGTACCTGCCATGAAGAACAGAACGAGGCAATATAGTCAATCATAAGAAAAACAAATATGATTCTTTTCCTGAAAATCTAGCAAAAGATAGTAAAAATCAAATATCAATAAACAAGGGAAATGTCACTTAATGGTGTCAAGAGTGGAAGCTCAGGTAGAGGAAGCTGAGATAACTCATGTCATGTGTGGACATTGATAATACAGACTCATGCATGTTTGACTGTTTGTTAGTGACACAGTAATCTACCTGCAAACATATGATTTAAGTTCAATTTCAGAGTACTGATAACTGTCTAGAAAGGCAGTGGCAGTTAGGTGTAATGACACACACAAGCACTGTATTACATTGGGTCATAACTATGTTAAAATACTTTTTTAATTCAACTGTGAACTGACAGCACAGAAAACAGAGCCGTATCAACTGAAACAAACTGAACTTTAATGTGTTCCTATAGAACTATTCAGGTAAAGGAAAGTGGAAAGTAGAAGCTCACTCTTCAAAGCAGTGTGCAGCAGATACGATCCAGTAAGGGCTGATAATGGAGCCTCCACAGGTGTGATGACCATTAATCTGGAGACTGACCTGCCACGGCCAGGCTCCATTTACTGCCTCTGTACCGCCTACAATACGAGTACTAGGGACTGCTGAACTCTGTCCACAGTCTGAGGATGGAAGAAAAGACTTTATTATGACATTTTTATTGCACTTTATTTATTTTAAACAAAATACACACTTGTCTCTTATGTGTGTTTTTCTTAAAACAGGTCCCAATTGAAGGTTTTTTTTTCTGGCCACACCAACAACATGGGGCTAAGTCAGACTGTCAGTCTGTCAGTCCACCGCTTTAGTTAAGAATGAGATATCTCAACAACATTAGATGGATTGGCACAAAATTGTACTAGTCCAAATTTGTGTCGACATTCATAATTCCCAGACAATGTATCCTAATGACTTTGCTGGTCCACTGACTTTTCCTCTAGTGCCACCATGAGGTTGACGTTTGTGGTTCAGAGTGAAATAACGCAACAACTTTTGGATGGACTGCCACTCATTTAGTGTAGACATTCACGCCTGTCTGGAAGTCCAAGCATCCTTGGGCAAGATACTGAACCCCAAATTGCTCCAGATGGCTGTGCCAGCACCTTGCTAGCTTGGTAGCATGCCACCATTGGTGTGTGAGTGTGTGCGTGAATGTGAGTGTAAACGGGTGAATGAACAGCAGTAACATTGTAAAGCACTTTGGATAAAAGTGCTATATAAATGCAGCCATTTACCACTGGTCAAACTTTCAATTTGTCTGAAACTTTGGTTTTTGACCAAATATGTGCACAACTAATGACATTCCCCTCAGTTGCACTTTGTGTTCATTGCTAATTAGCAAATATTAGTATCCAAACACCTAAACATTACACTTGCTAACCATCAGCATCATAGCGTTGTCATTGTGAGCATGTAAACATGCTGACACGAGTTCCTACCACTGTTCCACTGCCATATTACCAGAAACACTGTAGAATGAGGATGGATAAAGAAAGCTAGCAAGGATTTTAGTGATAAAAATGTTGCCTCTTCCTAGAGCTTAAGTTAATTCAATTAAATATCCCCTCCAGATATGTTTTAGGCTATATACAAAACCTCTGATTGGAAGACTAAATTGTGTCTGATAAGTCACCATGTTAAAAATCTTTAAAATGGCATCTTCTCCTTCTATCTCATTAAAAATCTAAAACCTATGAATATGCAAACATGTTTAATTTCAAAAGTTAAACTGCTGAACACAAGATGTCTCCTACTTCACTGTAAAGTCCATTCTCTTAAGGAGAACACAGAGAAACTTTCCACTTTCAGCAGATGAATGTGAAAACAGCCGCCTGGTGTCAAACTTTGCACATCATTCTGCACAATGAAGCTCAAACATCTAACTGAAGGAATGATAAGCAAAACACAATTTTTGACTGGAGGGGGACTTTAAGTTGTTTTAGATAGGTAGTTCCTGGTTGGCTAAATCTAGTTGTCACAACAGTTTTGCACGTAGATTTCTTACATATTTCAGTGTTGCAGTTATGTCCCACTTAAAGTTGTAGCTTACCAATACAATGAAGACCAACAGCTCTTACTGAGCATCTCTGGCTGCAAAGGAAGGCGAGACAAAAATCTACATTTAAAAGGACACATCAAAAACAAAATATTCACTCATTATTTTGCGACTTCTTAATTAAACAGTGAAATGAAATTGATTCAGCTCACAGTGGGAATTTATTTCATCACTGTAGTATTGTGTATAAAACTATTATCCAATGATAGGTGGGTTGGTTTACCTGTAAGTTAGCTGGGACTGTATATTTGATCCATGGTTACTTCTAGGCTTCAGCTTCATGTATCCCCCTGCGGCCCAAGAACCTGCATTGGTTTGAGAGTAGGTCACATAATCCTGCCTGTGGGACAGACACAAGGACAAAAATGGGATCAGTGAGGTGAGATTAACATACTGTACTCAGCTGGAATTGTCCCCTTAAAGGTGCAATATATGACACTCAGGTCCACTACAGCACCAGCAGCTCAGACCAAAACAAATGTGTGTGTCGTTTACTCAATAAAGTTGGCCCTTGAACCGACAGCTCATGAAACTCAGATCGAACTATCAAACTAGGCAGTGCTGATCAAATATGGATCAAGATTCTGTTAATGCATCGCCTATTTCTCACCTCAAATGTTTTCAGGAACATATTTTAGTGTACTGTTTAGCTGTAATATGAGAAACTGACCCGGCCGCCATGTTGAAAATGGACGTGAGAGGACACAGAGGGACTCACATGCATGCTCATATGAGCTAACATGCAGGTCCGGGTCGGACCACGGAGTGTGACTTCGTTCTCTGCTCAGGTTACCATTACTTCACTATATCTTTACATAGCAAATAGTTGTTTGCTGACATTTAGTGGGGCTGAATGTTGTATATTGCACCGTTAAAAAAGATTTGAATATCAGCCACATTGATGTAGTGGAGGTTCCTCACTGACTACAGTCATTTGCTTGTTTTGTTTGTTTTTTTTTTGTTTTGTTTTTTTTAATAAGTCAATTCTAAATTTTAATTTATTAATCTTCTCAGTCTCCTTTAACTCTAAATATGTGTTGTGGGTGCTTTAAGATGCTGGTAATTTTTTAGTTTTTAATGGTGAGTTTTAGTGTCATATGACAGTCTAAATATTGTTTCAATGGATTTTTCTTATGGACAACAACACATTATGAGGGAAACACTGAATACTTCTAAGGTACCAGCAGCAGTGCCAGCTCTGGCTCTCAAAAACCCATGAAGATGCAGTGTGTTGACTTTTATGCAGTAATTATACAAGACTCTGCAGAAGGGGGACAACATGAACAGCAGTGAAAAAGATAATCAGCACCTATTGTAGCCCATCTGCTCACACACAGCACTCCCATAGTTGTTGTCCCAGTTCTCGGCACACACGGGCAACCACGACTGGCTGTCAGATGAGTAACTCTCTAGCAAGAAGTTGGTCCCATGGAGGCGAACTGTAAAGCAGAGAGGACAATACTATTTATCTAACACAAAGGCAGATGCAGTATGCACATAGTATGTGTGGAAGATTGAGCTGTTGATTTTAATGTCTTACAGCACTGAGCTTCATCCTCTCCGTGTGAACAGTCCTGGACTCCATCACACCACTGAGAGGCGCTCAGACACGCCCCACCACTTCTGCATGACTTCCCCAGTAAACACTGGTAGTATACTGCAAACACACACACATACACAGTGTACTGTACACATACAAGAGCTCACATGAATCTACTGAGATGAGCATCACACTAAATGCCTGTGGTGATAAAAATAATTTCAAGCAACTGCAAATGAACTTACAGAAGTACCAGAGCAAGAGGCCGACCACCGCCAGGACAAGAACGGCACACAGAGATGCACACAGTATATATTTCCAGTGGCACCTCTTTATTCCTGCAAGGCAAGACAAAAGTAAAGTGAATTACATCACTTTTACACACCTGACTTTGAAACTGGTATGTAAAAAAATTCAAACTGCACAAGCTTCAAGATTTACATAGTATCACACATGCAAATACAAGTTTTAGCAGATGCTGTGCTGCAGATATGACAAAAATAATACATACAGTAGAGGAAAAGTTAGTTAGTTAAAATAAAGTTAGATCTTATTAGAGACTTAACACACACAGAGTAAAGCAAACTTGTATTCTAATCTTTTGACTACAGCTTGGAAGAAGTTTGAACGCAAGTTTGTAACCTGTAACGCAGCGACATGCTCCACTGACACGACCTCAAAAAATGCTGACTTTGTGTTGTTTCAAATTACTGCTGCGCTGTCCCATAACTTTCTGTAGAACTGGTATCATCTGGCATTTCCAACTACTTCCTTCAAAACTATGACCCTGTCATAAACAGTATCTGAAGGAAGTGAGATAGAGGTTTCTGTGGTACGGATCATAGCAGCCTCATAATGTATTAGTCATGCATTGGGTCACAGAACAATGGCAAGTAAAAATAAAAACAAGTTAATGATTCTGTGAAACTACAGTCGCCCACATGAATAGATGTTTGCCTTATGGCTAACTGGAAGTCATTGTTTATCCACCTTTTTATTGCACACGGTGTCACCTGACAAAGGCTTGCAACAAAACCTAAATCAAATATTACTGTACCTTTCTTTTGTCCTATATTATGTGGCATTCCAGGTGTCACAGTGTGGTGGGTGTTGATGGTTTGGGGGGTGAAGGCAACATAGCTAGGGGTTTCTTGTGGGAAAGAGGGGTATATACCCTGTTGCAAGGTATATGGAGGGGGTCTCCCTTCCTCATGCTGAAACCCTATGTTGTCATAGGTGGGACTGTGTGCCTGCAGGAAAAGAGAAATGAAATGATTATTTGCTGTTGCTAACACTGAAAATGACTGAGATAAATGTGTGATCTGGGATGTCACCAGGTGGTTGTTTTCAAAAGAATCATCATAATTTTCATGTAAACAGAAGGAAAAATATGTGGAGATCAGATCAAAAATAACAGTTAAAGGAGAGAAAATATAGGAGATATTTAAAATGTTGCTTTTTTTTTAGTGTGAAGCTAAACTTACCTGATTATTAGTCATACTGAAACTGGAGAGGGAATCTGTGGGAAAGGTTGTACTTTTTTATGAACCAAAATTGAATGAAGCAGTAATCATAAGAAAAGTACAATTTGTTCATAAAACATAACTTTTGTTTGAGGAATATTGGTCATTAAAATGCTAGGCCACAAGAAATAACATATATACTACCAAAATACATATCGTAAATACACTGAGAATTTTTTTTTTTTTTTTTTTTTACAAACAAGCTACAAACTGATCTGAGAACTGTTTCACTTTTCAAAATACAATAGAAAAATGTTGCCTTAGTAGGCTGACTTACTTTGAGTAAAGTTTTCCACTAGATTTCCTTCCCACAAATTCCTTCAGCACTCTGATTCTGTCTGTCCCTCCACTCCGTTTCCCTCTGTCTCATATTCAGTCTATTCTTCCATGTAATCAACAGCCATGACCACACCTTTTCCACAGCACTTCAAATGACATGAGCAAACAGCAGGTATTGATGCAGCGATACTCATTATCTTCTGTCTACAGCAAGGCCAAGAGATAAGGTGCATGAAGCAAAAACAATGAGCAGAGGACCATGTTCATCCAGCAGTGGCTGTCCACTCATTTGTATCTTAATCAAGCATAAATCTCAGCAATGTGATACAAGGGCATCATGGTCCTGTGCATTTTATTGTATGGTTTTATAGTATAACTTTGAGCCCCTGGCAAGTTCATATATCCAGCTCCACTCTCACACCAATTTCACAAAACATATGAAAATATTTGTTGGTCACATGGCTGAGCAGCAAACATCTGATCATATCAACATCTCATTTTACAGTAAAACTTGCCAACTCCCTCTTCAAATTGCAGACATTCACTTGCTAAACTAGCCTAGAATGTGGTTGCTATCATAAAATCTGCTAAATTTTGAAATTACACATACACAGCTAAAAATACATACACATAAGTGTTAATTCAAGTGGCAAATTCTTAAAAAGTGGAAATGATAAACAAGTTAATAACATGTGAAGCAATGCTTTCCAGTAACCAAAGCTGCCACTCCTATCGTATCCACTGAGAGGAGGAGAGGTGAACAGGTGACAAGTGGTCACCGCTTGTTGACATACCAAGAGCTGGGTTAAGTAGGATAAAAAAAGATTAAAGCTAAGGGAAAAAAGTTATAATAGACTTGGCTTTTACATTACACATTTGCTTTTGTCCATCCTCCAAAAGAGAAGCGTCTGCTGTGTTTAATCAGTAACGTCCAAACAAATGGACAAGTAGGCTTTAAAATACTGATGGCTGAAGGACTTTCAGACCCTATTAATGTTTAACTAAATGTTTGACCATGCTAACTGGCATGAAAAGGAAGGAATGAAAGACAAGAGTCATCCAGTAAGAGACACAGTGAAAAACATGACATCAACTCAACCTTTGTACTTTTTGAACACACTGTATTTATATTGCATAGCTAGATACCAACAAGGATAAGTGGAAAATAAAGTTTTTTGTAATTTGGGTGAACTGAGCCTTATGACGGCAGCAACTGCAAATTAGCATAAAACTTAACCTTGCTTTGCAAAGGCAGTATGAGCACCTTAAACGTAAACTCTTACATCTCAACTGCAACACTATCAGTGCACATAACATAAAAAAGGAAATAGCAGCATCTAGTGGCTAACTGGACAATTGAAGTGACAACCCTATATTTCTGTAATCACATTTTTTAAATTTAGCATAAAAATATTAAAACCAAAGCAATGTACCCTTTGTGAAACTTGAATTTTTGTAGGTCAAACCCTTATTAATAATCAACCCCATAGTTAGTCAGAAAAGACCAATAACACATCACTGGTTTCATAAAAACTATTTATTTAACCATTTCAATTCAGCGTTAAATATTAATCTTTTTTTTGCACTAGACGTTTCATCAAACAAAGGAGTGTTTTAAATACTGGAGTCATGATGTCATGTGAGTTGAGTCCTATTTGGCTGTTTGAGTAAGGCCACAAGTATTGAAGTTGTAACAGATGCATTCTTTACAGTAAAAAGGGAGTTTATGGAAGTCACCACACAAGTTTCCTACAATTTCTGGATAAGAATAGATGAAGCTCCTCCACCTCCATTGCAAATGCCTGCCAGACCGTATTGGCCTGACTTCAGGTTGTGCGCCATGTGACCCACAATTCTTGCCCCAGACATCCTGACAGGAGAAATAAATAAAATATAAATAATGATGCATAACATTGTTTGTATATAAATAGCTATTTACAGACAGTTTGCAACCTGCAATTGAGTGTTTGTTACAGAACAAACACTCAATTTAGTAATGTTTTGAAAAAACAAGAACAAACAAAACAAGAAAAAACTGCTTTATTAGTTTAAGCAGAATCTTTTGTCTCCCACTCTACTGGATCAGATTTTTAAAAAAAATGGCAAAACAAAAATCTATTTCTGCATAACAGAGGGAAGGAAGAGGTAGGAGATAAAAGAACACATCTCATTCATCATCTCAACTGTATATCTTTTGGTAAAAGCTAATCAGTACTATTTTTGTTCTTTTCTCTTTATAAATGAGCCAGTCTGCATCAGTCTCTCTCAGCTGCTTACCCAATGGGGTGTCCCAGTGACACAGCTCCCCCGTTGACATTCACTTTTGCAGGGTCAATGTCCAACATCTTGATGTTGGCCAAGACAACCAGGCTGAAAGCCTCGTTGATCTCCCACATGGCGATATCATCCTTCTTCAGCCCTGCTGCATCCAGGACCTAACACACAGACACACACAGACACACACACACAGACAAAGGAAGTGTTAGGATGTTCGAACAGACTTGCATGAGTGTGGGGGAGTATAGAGTACATCTTTTATGATTTTGGTAAAATAATTCTTTGGACTTTATAATTTTAAAAAATGTGTCACTGTTCTAAACCAGATTTACATTGATTAAACCTGGATACTGATTGTTTGACATTTTGTTTAGTTAAGGTTACTCATAATGAGTGGAAAATTCACAAGCAATATACATCACTTCCAGGTTCACTGCACTGCCATCAGTTCCATATTTCCTGGGATGACCAAGTTACAGATGAAATTATACAAAATCCTGAAGGCAGTTTACAAAAGCCCTTCATAACATCCTCATACTCACCTTTGGTACAGCATATGCAGGAGCAATGGGGAAATCAATAGGTGCAACTGCAGCATCAGCAAAAGCTATGTGAGAGAAAAAAAAAAAAAACAGAAAACATATCAATCCTGTGATTTACAGCTTAATGGATGGATCTTTGAGGAAGACTGTTGTCTAACTGGAATGTCTGCATGATTTTTTCCCAATTATATCCTGTTGATGGCACCTGTTCCTCAGTACTTTTATACAAGAGTTAATTCCCTAAACATGCTTAAATATCCAGCTTAGACAAAAAAAAAACAAAACCTATTATTGTTTTCAACTAGCAAACAAAGTTCTGACTACTATTGACTCTGAGGTAGAATAAATGCAAACGAACAGTCTCACGCTTCATCTGTAGGCCTACCATGAGTTAAAACCTCAATTTCAGTTAAGGCCTGTAAGCACAGGTTAGTGTGTGTGTGTGTGTGTAGCTTACAGACAATCCTGGCCAGTGGAGTAACATTGAGTCTCTTTGCAGCATCTGCTGTCATTAGAACAAGAGCAGCGGCCCCATCATTCAGTGTGCTGGCATTGGCTGCAGTCACTGTGCCTAAAAAGCAAGTGACCAATCAGAACAAAATTTACATTCAAATACAAGGTTCTCTGAGAAATTTTCTTCAGGCAAGTGAACAACATCGTTATTTTTTTTAATTTTTATTTTTTTTTAAATAAGTCTCTTTCAGCAACACAGAATGGTGTTAGGGTTCAGATTGATGAGGACATCTGACAAAACAGACATGTGATCACATTTCAAAGTTATTGAGCTGTAAAATAGTACAGCTAGAATAACAAGCACAGCAGCATTATGAGCAATTACTGCAGGGAAGGTAAACAAGTATCAGAAAAATGACAAAGATGCAAAATAAATGCAAACACCATATTTCTTACATAAAGTTGTGTATCTCTTTCTGTGTGACTGTTAGGGTCTAAACTGGAGGTTGTGCACATTGTGCTAATGTACTCTATAAAATCTAAAATCAGATCTAAAATGAGGGAGGAAAATTTGATTTTTGTTGTATTTTGTGGAAACAGAATGTATGTATTCGTATGATGTACAACTTTCAAAAAGTGGCCTCATGTTATTCCCTGACTCATGGAATGAAGGAAAGAAAGAAATAATATTGGATGATTACCATTCTCTCTCTGGAACACTGCCTTCAGTTTGGGGACTTTGCTGAAGTCGACCCGCCTCCACTCCTCGTCCTCGGACACAACCACATCAGGTTTGCCTATAAAACCATGTCACCATCAGATATTTGTGTTTTGTAAATGACAAATGTCTCTTGGCGAGGAAAAAAACATCTTCCTGTACCTCTCTGGGGAATGCTAACTGGTACAATCTCCTTTGCCAACACGCCAGACTCAAATGCTGCTTTGCTGCGGCTGTATGAGCCAATGGCGAAGGCGTCCTGCTCCTCCCTGGTGATGCTGCAGTTCTTGGCCGTGTTCTCTGCACAGTTGCCCTGTTTAAGACAGTACGGTAAATACATCAAATATGAAACTGATGAAATGATAAATTCAACATATGTCATTAGAATTGTGTGGGACAGTGGGAAATCTTATATGTGAATTCCTTATAGGGGCATTCAGTTTTTCATATTTCAAATTTATTAAAAACATGTAATTGTGTCATATTATGATGCTGTAAAACAATATACAACAAGGTAATATTTAACAGGAGGTTGACAGTTACCATGTGGAATTTGTTGTAGACATCAGTGAGTCCATCCTTGACGATGAGATCTTCCATCTTCACTCCTCCGTAGGCTGGGGTCTCTCTGGACATCACGTAAGGTACATTGGACATGCTCTCCATGCCTCCTGCCACCATCACATCCTAAAAATCACACACACGTAGCGACAGTCTTACTGTATATAGCTGGTCTTACAACGCCACCTAGTGATCACAGCCATAGGGAGGCAAAGTGTGTGTGTGACCTATCATACTGCAATAGCTTGCAGGATATCAAGCATGTTATGGTAAACAAAGCTTGTTTTTGGTCACAAAGTTCTCCATTATCTTATTGGAGATCAGATTTGTGTTTTCAATACACATCAGCCAACTTCATGGCAAGAGATGCAATATGTGAGAAGAATCTGATATCTACATTTTATTATTGAAAGATAGGCCCAACAATTGGCATGACTACATAATACATACATTGTCACTGTACCTGCAAGCAGCCTCTAGCATGCAGAGCAACTACAGTGCATTTAATCTTCACGCTACCTGATGTCCACACATCAGACTCTGGGCTGCCATCATGATGGACTTCATCCCAGAGGCACAGACTTTGTTGATGGTTGTTGCTGGAGTGCCGAGGGTCAAGCCTTGAGATACAATCAGAGACATATTTGCATTTGCAAAAATAAATAAATGGATGAAAGTTTTAAAAAAATACCTTTAATTATGCTTGTGTGTATTTGTATGAGTCAGTCTGGCACAGGACTGATGCATATTTGTATATTTGAAAATGGTGCTACTGTATGTTATTTCATGTTGATCTGTTATGCATAATTAAATAATCATAGTAATTGTGTTTAACATATTTTCACACCAGTTTCCAACTTCCCTCTAATTTTTGATATCAATAATGTTATAAAAAGGTTTCTCCAAGCTGCTGCAGATAAACCCTGCTTGTGTTAAGCTGCAGAAAAGCTTTTGGTTTTCATATTTTGTAGCCTTGGTCATGCATGTATAACATGATGTGTGGCTTTTGGATTATGAATCTAGTTAGTTTTACAGAGGAAGAAATGGCAATCAAAGTTTTGCATCCACCAATTTGTCAAGACAGCAAATGTGTGGCTTGTTTCTCATTGTCAATATTTAGGTCCAATGCCCACATTTAGAATGTGGGTAAAATAAAACAGTGTGACCATACCTGCTCCAAGCAAGGCTTGTCTTGTGGGGGCCTGTCCTTCTCCTGCCTGAAGTACATTGCCCATGTAGACCTCCTTGACCTCTTCAGGACTGATTCCTAAATACAAGAAACATTCAAGAAAGTCAAATCACATGCACAGATATTTAATACTCTGTGCTGCAGCACTCCATACAGTTAGAACTGTGAGAATGAGAAAACTTAGGTCATTTGTTACATTCAGCGTATTAGATTAGCCTGCAAACATCTGCAGCTGGTCTGCTGATGTTACACCTAGCCCCAACATTATCATCATGTCCATCATGACCCCAAAGACATCAGATCTGAATTTTACTGTACAAATGAATGAGAAATACTCAACTCTCTCTACACAAAGTAAACTGCCTGAACATACCTGCTTTGTCTATGGCTCCCTTGATGGCAATAGAGCCCAGTTTGGTAGCTGGTACTGCTGCCAGGCTGCCTTTGAAGGAGCCCATTGGAGTGCGGACTGCACTGACGATGACGACTTCCTGAAACCATCCATTTAAAATCTGTATTATAGTGTGCAGTCCAAACAGTTCATTGTGATAAGACTTTCAAATTCCAGTCAGTGTACTCACATTGAGCGAAGGGCGAGATGTGTAGGTTCTTGAGAGGTATTTGTGAGCCTAAAATGACAGGACAATGATGGATCATACACCTTTCACAGATGAGAGTTTATTTTTACTTAATACATTCAAACAAATTAAGTTTTGAAGCTAACAGGTATGAACCATGTTAACTATGCTAAAAATAAGGGCAGACACAGCCAAGTAACATTAGCCAGCTACCTAATGATTATAATAATGGCTAAAATTGATGATGCTGAAGTTAGCTTCTGATTTGGAGTTAAGGGGAAAGTTAAGGGAAACAGTGAAATCGCCCTTTTTCCAGTTATCATAAGCAAAATACAGATTTCACAAATATGAAAGTGGGTTTAAACAGCGTTAAGGCTTTCTGCTACTATGTCTAACACTTTTTCTGTCTGTGAATCTGCCGCTAAATACAATTATTTATGTTTCCCCTAACTTTTCCCTCAACTGCACCAGAAGCTAACTTTAGCGTCTTTGAAATTTGCTACTTCACCTTGGTGTCTTGGCAGTTAAACGTTTACCGGCCACCAGTTAACAAGACTCCTTTTGTTGTCTTTTTTCGTTCAGCTGTTACTGTTGATGCACTATTTGTTAGCTCAATTCGTACATTGTTGAGAGGCAGACATTGCTGGGTCAGTAAGGTTACAGGGATATGGAATAACGTCACCCTGAGCCACCTGAAGCTGTTATCAGGTGTTTTCAGGCTGTTGGCCACAAATGTTAGCTGAGCTGCTACAAGTTAACGCAGGCCTTGTTGTGTTTAGCAGGACTGGGGTACAACTAGCATTCATATGCAATATACGAATATAACAGACAAACACAAATAGATTATTTTACACACCCTCACTTACCAGGCGTTTACAAATTTGAGCGCGCATGGTTAAAAGTCCACTGGATGACATATTGGACTAGGAGACACGACTGACTCACACACTTAGACCTGCTTCACCTTCAGCCATGCAGCGGAGGCATAAATACATCAGCCAATCACAATGAGAGGTGTTCCCCTGACGTCATGCTCAGCTGGGCATTATGGTTGCTGTAGTTTTTAGTATTGAAATCGCAATACGTATGATATAATCGATTACATTCACTACACCAGTCATTTATCTTCAAAGTATCACTTCATATACAAATAGATACATTTCAGCATGATCACATGTTAAAAATATTTTCTAAGAAAACTTATTAAAAATGTATGTTCATATTTTTGAACAGAATAAAAATGACTACTTGATTTGCAGTGGATAAGTTAGGTTGGGCCTAGTTTTGCTTCAGTGACACTATATCCTTTTTCCTGTTACAGTTTCAAAATGTGAACCCACAGACTGCTAAACTGTGCACACTGTTCACTACTTTCCACATTTCCCTACAGCATGGCATCAGTAGACATCTGAGTGAGACTAACCATGTGAGTGAGTGGTGAACTCAGTGTGTAAAGAAAATGAACAAGGCATGTTCTCTCTTCAGCTACAGCCGCTTAAGTGCTCTTGTGCAGTTAAAGGACCTAAGATGACAACTGTGGTTCTATGAGTATAAGTGTGTGTGATTGTTTTTCCTTCAGCAACTACTCCTCTGGGGTCATGATGTAATGGTCTACTACTCGACTTGCCTGTGTTCAAACACACAGACACCCAGATTTCCCTTATTCTAGTATAACCTAATTTGCATACTCAAGCATGACAAAGCATTTAAATCCATCCTTTATTTTTTTTTTCACTTTTAAAGCTTTATTAATTCATGTTTACTTGATGCATGTTGAAGAAAAAAACACAGGCTAGATAACGAGCAGTTATTGCCTACAGGATAATTACACTATTTCATAAAGTATTTCTATGTATTCCCAAGCAGATTTTTACAGAAAAGCCCCCATAAGATGATTAGGATGTAGAGTAGACCATAGCTATTATTGCATGCTCAAAGGTGTGTGTGCGAGAGAGAGAGAGAGAAAGATTTGGGTCTTAGTTTCTTTAGTCACAATCCATCCATCCATGGTTTAAGAGAGTGCGAAGCACTCTTCTTCTTTGGTAGTGGTACTCTTTCTGTTTGGATCCATATGAAAAGTACAGGTAACCTGAAAAGAGGGATGCATCATCAGTATCACCCCAAACAGGAACATAATGCTACTGCAGAGGGACTAACCTTTGACTGATACCTACCTCTGTTCTCAAAAGCAGCATCCACCCTGAAGCCAATCCCAGGGAGCTCTCTGTGAATGAATTTTGGGTACCCAGCATCCATTCTCCTCCTCCTTTCATTGTAGCTATATGAGTAATATGAGGAGGAGGCTTCATCAGCACAGCTAATTGATCAATACTGTATATTGATTCAGCCTATATGTTTATGGCGACTGACATTACTCACCTCCAGTATCTATTGTTCACAAAGAACAGGGTTTTGCCTGTGACTGAGACATGGACAGCTGCATCTACCTTAGTGACAGACCGAAGGAAGCCAAAGTCGCTGATAGGTTTAGGATAACCAGGTAGGACAGTGTTTCTACTGATCGCCCAGTAATGATCCCCTGTGACATGAGAAGGTAGAGTTATTGTAATCTTCCTTCTGTAACTGGTCCCTGCCTTTATTTAATACTTTTTGTCACATTTAATCAACAACAAACAAGAAATTCACTTCTGGGGAATATGAGTTCAGTTTCATGTGATACTATTGATAACTGAGCTAATTTTGTACCTTCAAAGAAAACAACAGTGTTGTGTTTCTTATACTCATAAGCAGCATCAACTTTGCTGATTCCTGGCCAGACAGACTGAATTTTGTTCATAACGATGCCGTCCCATTTGCTGCTTCTCTTCCAGAAATGTCTGGTAAAGAAACACAACACTCCATGATAAGTATGAGCAGATAGAAATCACACACTGAGTAAAGAACTCTTACTCTGATTTTCAGAAGAACTGCTCTATCAGATGAAGTAGCATGTTTTTGTGAAACTTGAAGTCAGTGTGTATAAATGTCTCACCCATCTTTAAAGAAGTAGAGATTACGCCCAATGGAGGTTACAGCATCAAAAATCAGGTTCCTGCTGCACATGTCTGGGGCTGGTTCTGATGTGGGTTCAGGCTCTGGTTCCGGTGCTGGTTGAGGCTCTGTTTCAGGTCTAGGCTGGGGTCTTGGCACAGGTTTTGTTGTCGGCTGATCTGACGTTGCTCTGACTCCTTTGAGAGGCAAAAGACAAAGAGGGTACTAAAGATCTCTCAGTAAGAAAGTTTGTCATGAAAAGGGCTCTAATATGTTGCTATTATAAGTCTGTGAATAAGTTAGGCTCTCACCGTAGATAGCCTGCACTCCCTGTCTGTCATCATCCGGTAGCGTGTACCCCTCTGTGTTCACATATTGGTAGGTGGGATACATCAGGGCTGTTTGGACCTGAGAGTGTGCTAATCCCAGTGCATGGCCAAATTCATGGGCTGCCACCAAGAACAGGTTGGCTCCTGCATACACACACAGAAAGTTAGGATGTGAACTGTGGGTACATAATGAGCTATAGCATTATGTCACCTCAAAAACAATATTTTTTGTTTATGTCTGTCTGCCGCACCTGTTGAGGTTAGAGTCCAGTTTTCATCTTCATCAAAATGGGTGTCACCTCCTCTGCCTTCTCCGGGGGAGAATGCATGAGCCAGGACCCCATTCTCTCCATCAAATGGAGAAAAGTCTCCATGGTCTGGTTTTGAGAAGGGGAAAGTTACAGTAACACTAGATCAAACATATTCTCAAAGGCAGTGAAGACACTGCATTACCTTGAGCCTTGAACATTATCATGATGTCAGCAGTGCCACTGTGGATCTGCCTAAAATCCAGAGGAATTATGTCACTGTAGAGTTTCAGAGCCTTAGCTAGGGTGGCATCCACATCACTTTGGCTCAAGTCTGGTGTGTAGTCAGTTATCCTAAG
The DNA here is from genome assembly GCA_038419695.1 of Scomberomorus guttatus. Taxonomy (NCBI): domain Eukaryota; kingdom Metazoa; phylum Chordata; class Actinopteri; order Scombriformes; family Scombridae; genus Scomberomorus; species Scomberomorus guttatus. The sequence continues at coordinate 5,720,495 of CM076460.1, read as the reverse complement.
GCAGTGTGAGAGTGAAAATAGTGAACAAATCTCTTAACATGTGCTTTATGTTTGGATGAACTGCTTTCTGTTCTGACGCAGATAATGTGTAGTATAGTACCTGTATGTGACCACAGTCTTGTCCCACTTGGGTTGACCATCGAAGTGGCCATATCTGGCCACATCTGTGAAGCCACAGCGGGGGCGAGCCATCACTTGCAGGGTGTTGGAGTCCAACTGCCCCGTCACCTCCAGGCCAAAAAACTCTTGCATTTTCCTGAGAGAGTCCTCAAAGGAATCTAGAGCACTGCGCCAGTTACTGTTGGGAGCACTGACACCCACATCAGAGTAAAACTGAGACAGATAGTCCTGGATAAAGAAAAAAGAATAAACAATTCTCATATACAGATAACCTCCATATACGATGAATCTAACAGATTAGTAATTTAGCTAATACAATTGTAATGCAGAATTGTGAGAAAGGTTGAGTGAAAAAGATTGTTTTGAAATAGTAGTTTAATTTAATGAAAATACTGTTACATTTTATGATCATGATTTTTACTCAAATGACACCTGTTCATTTTTTGCTGGGACTTACTATCTTAGACTATAAGTTGGTATTATTATTATTATTATTCACTCTAATCTATTTCCAGCATATTTGAAAATAAATTTAATATGTGCTTTGGTGTGGTCAGTTTCTAACAGATTGTAGGAGTGTATTTTTGTGGTCTTTACACACATATGCTGTAAACAAACAGAAGCTCACTCCAGCATTGCTGTTTTTGGAGCACATCCTCTAAAAGATAAAATCATGATGCAAGCCTGCGTCATAGTGTTTGCCTCATGTAGACTGATTCTTTTTCCAAGGAAGTCAGACAAGCCTCCCTCCTTCCAACATTGGGTGAAAGAGGTGTTGTCAGTGTTACAATGTTGAAAATGGTCACCTTTTGTGGAAGGCCCATTCCTTTTCAGTATAACGTATGAGTGTTAAAACGTCAGCAGATATCAGTGACATTAAATAAATCCCTCATACAAGCTGTAATATAAGCTGTCCCCAAGGTAAACTGTGATATTGGTTACTGATTGTTGTGACTGTGAGATAAACACCCTGTGACTAAATCATTTTCTGGTACCTCTTTTGCAATACATGCATGTACATTTGCTATATGCACATGCATGTATCAATACTTGTGACTGATTATTGTATATAACTGCTTTCTCCTGCATGTGTTTGCTTTGTTTTGTTTTTTCTTTCTGTTTCTGTTCAGACGGTGTATCATGTGCCATCCTAGGGAGCCCTGGAGGGTTTTGTATTAAGTATTTTAAAAGAATCTTGCTTGTTTTTCATCTTACATATGATGGACAACATTTCTGTTATCCTACAACAAACAAATCCACTTTAATCCTTTAAAATTTCTCTGCATCACAAAACTGAGCAGTGTTGGGTGTAATGTGTGACACAGACAGGCATATCTCCAGACTTTGTCATGTTTAGAAAACATGAAAAGGCCCTAATAATATCACAATAGTAATGGCAAGAAGAACTTTTTAATTAAACTAATCAGGTTTAGGTATTTTCTCTTACTGTAGAGATAATGGTACCAACTTTAACCCTATCTTGAACCCCTGAATTGTTCCGACATATCTTTTAATACCGTAAAGCTGACTCTAATATCATGAAGGCTTAAGTGAGAAATTAACACATTTGTTTGTTCGATTTCTGTGTCAAGCAGGCATGTTCTTTTCATAACACAAAATTAAAAAGGGTAAAACTATTATTTGAAGGTTGAAAAAACATGAATCGTAGCACAGAACCACAGAGAAATATTGAATACTGTTCTCTCTCCCTCTAATATCGCCAGATTAAATAATAGATGTAAACAGAGACAATTTTTCCAACTTTGAAAGCACCTTTATGTAATTGAAGTTTACCTGTGCTTTAGTGAGCTCTTCTTGGCTGGGTGAAGTGGTGGGCACAGCTCCACAGACTGCTACAATCATCACCATCATCACTGATTTAACAACCAATGCACCTTCCATGATTCCTTTTTTCTACTGCAGAGAAGAAGGAATAACTCCAGGTACTGTTTATTCTTCCTCTCAGGCTCTGCTCAGATATAGAGTTGTAATGCGCTACTTCCTGAAATAGTCACAGTTCAGTGTTTTGGATGTGAGGTAAAGATACATGACGGGGCAAAAAACATTCCTGTGAGTGTTTGAACAGGCCCATTTAGAACAAAAGGAGGTCGATTAAAGCTATAGTGAAAAAGAGGGAGTCAGGGCATAGAAGAGGTTAGACGAGGTCGACAGTTGGAGTAGCGTGGGCTTGCATGAACATGATGATCAGAAATGGTACAATATGAACCATCAACTGGAACGCGGTGTCTTGTTTGAGACAAGAGGTATCATGTCCTTACTGTGTTTTGTTTTAGGAAGTTTATCTTAACTTTGTCCTTGATAAAGATAAAAATGCATAAAAAAGATAAAAAAAAACATGTAAGTCAAACAGTTCAAATGCAAGAAATTCATGTAAAGATATTGAGATAATCTTTTCCTTACTGAATTTACCAGAGTGATAGCAGGGTAAAAAAAATGTTTGTATCTGTTGGTTCTGACTAGTGGCAATCTGTAAAAGGAGCCAGAGGACAAGATATGGAACTCTGGATGCAGGAGATGGGAGCAGTCTGACAGGATGGACTGTGCTTTCTTTAGCAGATGTCTTTTATGGAGGTCAGGCAGACTGCCTAATTGAGTTCCAGTGACTTTACTGCTTACTTTGACCACTCCATTTAATGACATTTTTTGTTTAACATCAAGAGAGCCAAACCAACAGATAAAATAAAATGTAAGGGCACTTTCAATAAAAGATCTATAAAACAATGTCATCAGAGTTCTGTCCACCTGTAACTTGGCCAGCTGTCTCAGACAAAAAAGACGCTGCTGGCTTTTTTTGCACAGCATATTTGTGTTTTGCTCAAATGACAATTTGTGGTCAGTTATGGTGCCTAAGTACTTAAAAGACTCCACTGTTTCTACACTCCGGCCATTAATTACAGTGTTGACAGAACTTGATGCATAATGCCTAAAATCGATACACATGTCCTTGGTTTTAGTTACATTCAACTCTAAAAAGGCTTCTCTGCACCATTTTAAAAAGCCATCTACAACACTGTGACCGTGAGACATTTCGTCATTATTCAACAGGCTGACTATTTGTATTTGTATTATGTATTTATTGGGACCATACAGTGTTAAACATAAATGTTACCATTTGATGTACTATACCAGAGTTAGCTTATAGCTTATATTAGTTTTTTTGCTTATAGCTAATTATGACTATCACTATGGCTATGACATCTGCGAATTTAAAAATATGATGGTTTTCAAATTTACTGACACAGTCGTTTGTGTATAAAGAACACAGCCCTGTGGCGAGCTAGTTGATGTTATGGTCAGATCCGAAAAGTGACGGTTCACTCTCACTGTCTGAGTTCTACAGGTTAAGAAGTCTGAAATCCAGCCAACAACATTATTGTCCAAGCTAAACTCTAAGAATTGGGTTACATTATTGATTCTGGTTACTTTTAAAATGTGTTAAATTTCCTGATATAAATTTTGGGAGCAAAACTCTTCTCTATACATGTAGGGCAACTACAGGCAATGGAATATTTATTTTAGGGTTATTCCTTTAAAAGAGCACTTTGGTGTATGGAAGATAATGCATCATTGGTGTAGTAAGCAAAAAAGACAAGAGAGGGAGCCATTAGAGCAAAAACTGAAGTTGTTAGTAAGAGTCAAGTGCAGTGCTGTGTCACCATGAAGTCTCTGTTTTTTCTTACTTTTCAACTTCTTCTTCTGTTAGTCTGATGTCAAAATTCATAAGGATCACTCAAAAATGTATCGATTCCTGGATCTGACTAATCAAGACCCAAAGCTGAATTTTAAGATTTAGAAACAATTTTCACAGCAACTTGTTTCCACTAAAATCTTACAAGTGGTGTATATGCTTTCATGTAATAATTATTAGATCTCCACAGACCTATGGTGATGAATGTGAGAACACATTTGGTGATTGACTGCTTTTTAGCCAACTATCAACTATTGTCTGAAAGCTGTGAACTGCTGCTGCATTTCTTGATTTGGTGTTTTCCTCAATGTCTGTGCATTTACCTTGCTGTGTGTGTTTGATATTTGCAACATTTGGAGTGTGAAACAAATTTTTCTTAATGTTTGTGCTGTGTTTTGTCCTTAAGGGATTCTGTACATAACAGATATGATAAGGTATCGCCATGTGTTTTTTAAGTGTCATTCATGAAAATGACCCATTGGCTATAAATGTATCTTCATTGATTAGAGAACAAATGGACACCATCTTTGAATGACTGGCACTGTCTGTATTGTGCAGGTCATACCCAAAACCTTCACTTGCAAAATGGAAACATTACACTGTCCTATTAAGAAATATTTATTTGTTCATTGACAGTGCCAAATAGTTTACAGTTGCCACCTAGTTAGTTATACATGCATACAGTACCTTCCCATTCTCTTGAATGAGAAAGTGTGTCCAAACATTTGACTGGTACTGTACATACAATTATATATATCCAACTGTGGAGGATCCTGAGAGTCTGAAAAAGGTTAACAAAACATATTAATTGATACAACCAATGTTTCTTTTACTTTACAACTTTTTGGCTGTAGTGTGCCAGATAAACGACACAGTAGGCAAATGGAAGTGAGTAAAGTTGGAACCAACTAGAAAATATAAAAGCAAATCGGATAAAAGAAATGTAAAAATAGATTCCAAAAATATTTTTATGAAACAATGTTTAATTTAACTGTGAATTTAGCATTTTTTCTTGTCAAAATGTTGTTAAATTGATTGATATGAAGTCCAAAACACTCATTATTTGAGTATTCTGATTGTGCATTCATTGTGTTTATAGACAAATACATTCATTTTATTTATATAATATATATATATAATGATCGAGCAATTCATTCCTTTATAGTATAAATGAATTGCCTTATAGCAACTATATAATATCATTAGATTACAGATATAAAGAACTGCAGCAATATTACCAGTGATAATATGTTGAAAACAAGTGAACTTGCTGTCTTGAAGAAACATCTTAAAGGTGAAGAGGGCCCAAACAATAGAAGCCCCTCATATGAAACATTTCAGTATCCTATGGCTACAAGCTAAAAAGTCTCATACACAGCACCATGCTACAATGCAAATATAACAGAAATGTAGACAAGTTTACAAATAATATTAAGCTTTATTAATATACTCTTTAAATATTGCATGTTTACAGTAATACATTTTGAAAATATAATATTTAGAATAATAAAAATATTTTAAAATGTACTACCTTAACACTATTATTGCTGATTCATTCTCATTCTACATGAGTGGCTACATAAACAACTTAACTAGTCAACTGGTCTAGAAGTTAGTGCAACGCAAGAAGTAGCTGTTCCTCAGCACACGGTACAACCTCCCGGTCCTCAGGTTGTACTCAAACATGTGGGGTCCACTGTAGATATAAGTAAAACCTGGAGAACAGAAGCTTAGTGTTAGTGTTTCTGTGCTAGTTAAAGATAATCCAGCATTTTGGGCCAAGGGTTAGATGAGGAATTTATACCAATCTCTTGTATGTCAGCTAAATATGAAGCTGGAGCCATGACTTTATGCTTGTTTAGCTTAGCATTAAGGCTGGGGAGCAGGAAAACAGCTAGCCTGGGTGTGTCAAAAGGTACCAAAATCCACCTACAAGCACCTCTACAACTCATTAATTATCATGTGATATCTTGTGGTTTTACAGGGGACTATGTGCTGTTTCTTGGCAGGGTGCAGTGATTAACCAGTCTTATCATCACCAAGAGGTTGCCAGGCAACCAGTGGGTCCACTTGTGATTTTTACACTAATATTTGTACAGATTAATCAAACAAGTTATGATGTGTTAATTAGTAAGCTTTAGAGGTGCTGGTACAGTAGGTATGTTTTTTGTTAGCTTTGGACTGAGCCAGGCTAGTTATTTCCCCCTGCTTCTAGTCTTTGTGCTTAGCTAATGATCTTCTGTCTGTAGTTTCATATTTAGGGAATACATATGGAAGTGGTTTCGATCTTTTCATCTACTCTCTGGAAGAAAGCCAATCAGCATTTTTCCCAAAATGCTGAACTTTTCTTTTAAAGGCTACAAAGACAAAACAGAATATTTTATCATTTCAACAGTCTTGAAAACTCATATCAGCCTCGAACGCTACTCACCTCTGTACTGGAAAGCTGCCGTCACCTTGCTGGTCAGACCGGAAAAGGTCTGATCAACCCGTTTGGGGAATCCCCTGTCCATAGTCTTTCTGGCCTCATCATAACTACAGACACACAGACAAAAATTAGATATTCAAGCTCATACTTAACGTCAATTCCCAGAAATTAATATCTACTTTGAACGCACCTGAAGTAATAGTTGCCTACAAAGAACAGAGTCTTGCCAGATGCCATGTCATAGAGGGCTGCATCGATTTTCCACACAAATCTTGGCAGACCAAAACTGGTCAGTTTTTTAGGATAGCCACGTACAGAATTAGTGCCAGTGAAAGCCCACACTTTATTCCCTGCAGGCATTAAAAGAAGGAGAAAATACATTAAGTTGACTTAGGTAAATTTGGAAATGGTGTCAGCTTGGTGCCTCAGGTATATTACGAGAACACATACCTTTAAACAGAAAGATTTTTCCTGACTGTTGGCTTTCATAAGCAGCATCGATGTTGACAGGGGCATTAGGCCAGAAGTTTGTGATGAGACTTTGCTGAGGTGTATTGCTCTGAGGGTAGCTACGCCAGAAGAAGCTGAGAACACACAAGAACATAGACATTTTGTACACAATCCAGGTCACATATGGTGAAAAACAATCCTGATAGACTTTGGATTCAGATATTTTAGCATTCTGCCGTATAGTATGTCTGATACCTGTCTTTGAAGAAGAGCATCTCCCCTCGCAGGGTGGCGACAGCGTCCAATACCATGGTTGAATCACAGGCATCAGGGGTGGTGGGAGGCTGAGGTCCAGGCTTAACTGGATCCTTATCAGGGTTTGGACCTGTAGGTTTAAACAGCATAAGTCATCAAGTAATTGGAAAGCACCATATCAACAGCTGTTGTGTGAAGTTTTTAAAGTTTGTGCAGGAGATTTTGGTCGAGTGCTATTTGTACAGGCAGCTATGAATCAGTTGATTAGCACTAACCATAGAGAGACTGGATGCCATTAACATCATCCCGGGGCAGAACAAAGGTGTCAGGGTTTTTGTATGAGTAGGTGGGGTACATGAGAGCATCAGGATCATCAGAGTGAGACAGGCCGAGAGAGTGGCCAAACTCGTGGGCAGCTACCATGAAGAGGACGAATCCTACAGCAGAGTTACAAGTCAGTAACAGCACTTCATGTCAAGATACACACTGACGAGGCAGTAATTGTGTAAAATATCACCCCATGCAGAGAATAAATAACAAACTTACCTCTGCTTGAGCGGAAGGTGAAGTTCTCATCATCGTCAAAATGAGCATCTCCTCCAATGCCAGAGCCTGGGGCAAAGGCATGGGCAAGAGTGCCAGCAGGGCCATCAAAGGGGTAATAATCACCATGTGCTGTAAAAAGAAGCATATTTATGTTAGATTTTGCAAATTGTTAAAATCTACAAATCAGAACTGGGTTTAATGCCTAAGTTTCAGATCAGCTGCACTCTTAGTCTAGTCTTACTCTAAGGTGAATACAGCATTTTCAGCACCTTCTTAACCCTTAAAACCCTGTAAAGGAAAAAAACTGCATTTCTCTACAAGCACTGGCAAGCCACCAGTGGTAGCACTGTTATCTTTTTGTGATGTTGAGAGATACACATTATGTAACAACTGTGCAGATGGTCCATTGCCTGTTATTAAGGGATAAATGCCACTCAAATATGCACTACTGTATAGCAGAGGTGACAACAAGCTCTCTAGGATATTTACTCCTGCTGCACTAGGCTTAAGTCAGTATAATAAATGAGATAAGCTTCAGTTATAAGGCTATTTTTTACAGTGCAACTAAAAAAAAATTGAGTTACTTTGTTATCACCAAAGTTATATGGTTTCACATTGATGAAAAATACATTTTTTTAAAAATAATAAAAAAGTTATTTTGTACTCACCTCCGCGGCCAAAGGAGATCATGATGTCAGCTGTGCCACTGTAGATTCTTGTGAATCTCAGAGGAGTGACTTTGGCCCAAACCTGCAGTGCTTTCTCTATGGAGTCATCTACCTCTGACTTAGACATGTCAGGTGTGTAGTTCTCTATCCTGTAAGACAGAAAAATAAAGAATATACTTAAATAATTAACCACATGTAATGACAAAAGTTAGTCTCTCATACATTCTCTCTTTAGATCATTCACCTGTACGTAAGACTGTTTTTCTTCCACTTGGGGTTATTTCTAAAGGTGGAGAAACTGGCAATGTCTACATCTGGAACACCACAGCGGGGCTTCTTCATCATCGCCAAGGTTTCAGCATCCAGCGTCCCAGTGATCTCGAGACCAAAGAATCGCTGCATCTCAGTCAGCTTCTTGGTGATGGGGCTGATTCCCCGTCTGACTGATGGACCTCTCTCCTCAGTTAGGTTGAAGAATTTCTTCAGGTAGCTCTGTAAAAGAAGACAACAATTAGATTCCTAAAAGTCACTGACAATCTTCAGAATTTAAGGAACAATGAAAGTTTTGAAAATGCACAATTTTATCTTAAAGGCAAAATGATAACAATACATGCTACATACCTCTGCAAAACTTTCATCTTGCACAGTAACATGTGAGACCGGCACACAATAAACTGTGACTGCCAGGCTTAGGACGATGCACAGAATGGGAGACGTCATGTTTCCTTTTTGAATGCGACTTGTCTCTCTGTGCTGGAGCCTGCTGTTATATAGGCTGAGGAGTGTAGGTGTTGGGGAGTGGGCGTGTTGAGCAACTACCTTCTTTAGACAGTGACTCAATAAGTATTCCATTTATGGATGACAGGAGAAGAAGATTGGCTTTGATTGCGCAGCCAAAAAAAAGTTTCCCAAAACAAGACTGTAATTATGATGAAAATCATGTGACACATAACACATGATATTTCCATACAGAAATAGCATAAATACTTCATAAGTGCTGAGTGGGCGAACTTTAAAAATAAGTGATCAATAATCATATCTGACAAATGCAACCTGAGAACGTACTGTATGCTGTCAGTAGTGTGAATGATTTACCAATTTTTAACCAGTGCTTTGCTTCATATTCATACATATTTTTCTTTTCATTTTGGAAAGAAAACGCTGTTTTCTATATCTATTGCTTAAGGTTATATTCTAAGAGATACTCTGACATTCTAACCAGATTTTTAAGGAAGTCTGTCATGAACTCAGATGTCTATCACTCACAAAGTGTCCCTACCCTCGGGCTACTGTTGCTCCATATAAGGAAGCAATGTGCCCTGTGAGCAACCATAGACATGCTATGTCATGTTGTGAACAAAAGTTCTGTTATCGCTCATGTTAAACCAGAGGTCATCCAATATGACAAAATCATTCTGACTGGGTATGAAGTATTTGTAAATTTCACAGATCACTTGTCTGAGATTTACTCATGGGTACTGTTGTGCATACAGATGATGAGATTTTTTTTAATTATATATCTATAATTATTTTTTAAGTACGTATTTATATATCTATTTATGTAACATTTGTACATTATTATTCATGGGAACTACATTGCAGTCGCTGTTTCCTAACATTGGACACTGGGAGGAACAGTACTGTCTTTGTTGTGCAACTTATGTCTTAACCAACCACAGTAAACACAGACAGTAAGAATGACAGTGTTGCAATAAAAAAAACCAACATCTGATTAATTTAAATAGTATTATTTATAGTTCTGCAAAATATACATGTTAGCATTTTTGCCTTTAAAATCTGTGACCAATTGAGCACAATGTCAGTGGAATATTGAAGTCTTTTGAACAATAAAATAAGTCTTTTTTTATACACAATTTGTAAAATCAAATCAACAATAAACACGAAAAGTTGTGATTGAATACACAAAGAACAAAACTCACTTACTTACTGTTGTTTCCGGGACAATACATAATATATTCATCTATTTCAGGGGACATCAATTACGACACTATTACAACACTGTATTACATGCTGAAGAACCTCATAAACCGAAGGGGGCGCCCGCGCTCCCATTTTCTATGCGTCAGTGTTATTACCGTATCTCTTGAACTATATGTGCTATCGAAAAAATTCAGTTCATGAAAGTAGAGAAGTAGCGCTTTCTACCCATATAGAGCCATTATTCTGTGCAGCAGACGGCACAGAGCCTGTAGTGCCGGGTGCAGAGTGTAGGAGATTTGAAGAGAGTGGCGGTAGATTTCCAGTGGTTTTTCAGTGGTATTTTAGCGGTTTTTGAGTGGATTTTGTCGGACTTGTCATCAACAAGATGCTGAGAAAGTCCTCTAGGGTGATCAAAACACCCAGGAGATTCATCAGTGACGACGTTGATGGCGACGTTTCTTCTGAACAATGGTGTGTAACGTTATTTCTGCTGTCTGCTGGCTGGGACAGTATTGTTAGCTTGTAAACTGTGTAGTTTGTGTGGTCATGTAACAAAAGCTACCACAAGAATTGAGGATGAATTAAATTACGTGTTATCATGTCTCAATAATGTGTGTGTGTGTGTGTGTGTGTGTGTGTGTGTGTGTGTGTGTGTGTGTGTGTGTGTGTGTGTGTGTGTGTGTGTGTGTGTGTAAGCCATATGACCCATATTGTGTGTTTTGTCATCTATTGAGGCATGAATACTTACCATCTGAGAAATTGCTTAGCCTGAATATACTCACCTGAGTCTGTGAAGGAAAAAACATTATTTTTGTATGTATAGTGGATATTTACTGTGCTCAAAACAAGATTCAACTTCAGTACATTATTTTGCATGTATAGTGGATATTTGCTTTGCTCAAAACAAGATTCAACTTTATTACAATATTATTTTGTATGTTCAGTGGAATGTGTACCTGAACACCTAGCACTTAGGACTCAGGTATAAATACTCATGTCTGACCACAAACAAACTCTCACAACTGACAACAAGTGGGAGGCACATATTTTTCAACTGCAGGAAGACATTGATATCACTTTGTATCATCTCTATTTAGGATGTCTTCTGCTGGCACAGAGAACGGAGAGAGTCGGGGCCGTAAACTCAGTCGAGGCTGTGGAGGTGCTGGCGATGCGGTCACCACATCACCCTACAGCAGCATGGAAGAGTGAAGCAGACCCTGACATAACTCCTCAGCAACCCAGGTTTCTGCCAAAAAGAACCCTTGGGGTCCAAACACCCCTGAATGTTGAACGACCATCACCAGGTGAAATATTCTCACATTTTTTTGACATGGAGATCCTCAAACTCTTGTGTACCAACACAAAGAAGAATGCTGTGAGAAACAAGCAAAAAGGAAAAAAGTTCATCTGGAAGGCTGTAGAGATAGAGGAGATGAAGCAGTATCTCGGCATGTTGCTGTACATGGCAGTGGTAAAATTGCAGAGGAGGAAGGACTTCTGGAGGAGGAGCAACACTTTTCATGTCCCCTTTCCAGCCACTGTCATGACCACAGACAGGTTCATGGCCATCTCAGACAACCTGAGTGACCCTGAGGAAGATGCTGTGAACGATGCCAAGAAGGGCACCGCCTGGGACCCCTGCTGGAGATGATGAGGATCTGCTGCATGGCCATCTATCATCCAATGCAGCACATCTCGGTGGATGAAAGGATGGTTGCCACGAAGGCAAGAGTTAGCATCAAACAATACATGAAAGCCAAGCCAACCAAGTGGGGTCTCAAGTTTTTCGTTCTTGCTGACAACAACGGCTACACCATTGACTTCAGGCTGTACACTGGCAAGAACAAGTTTGCATCGGGGAAGGGGCTCTCCTTTGATGTCGTGTTCCCGGGGTCTGGCTACATAATCTACTGCAACAACTTTTACACCTGTCCCCTCCTCTTCAGACACCTGAGCCAGCAGGGCTTCGGGGCCTGTGGCACATACAGGCGTTCCGTCCACTCAGGAAAACGCCATTGATAAGAGGTCTCCAAGAAGAACGATCCGGTGGATCAGGGATGATGACCTCCTATATGTAAAATGGATGGACACAAGAGAAGTCTCCATCTGCACATCCATCCACCCTGTGTACAGTGGGGAGAAGAGAGGTATTGATATTGTTACTACTGGAATATGGAATATATTTATTTTGTGTTATGAATACTTACCATAGCCTATCTAAGAAACCACTTGACCTAAATATACTCACCTGAACCTGTGAAGGAGAAAACGCTTACTTAGTCACTCACCTGAGTTATGTTATCTATAGAGTTATGAATATGAATTATGAATACTTACCATAGCATATGCTACAACTAATCTCTCTTCATCTCTCTATCTCTCTATGTAGGTGATGGGCAGTTCCAGAGGGTCCCCATCCCCAGACCCACAGCAGTAGGAGAGTACAACCGGTACATGGGAGGAGTGAACACGTCTGATCAAATGCTGGGGACCAATTCAGTCCACAGGAAAACGATGAGGTGGCCCATCACTGTGTTCCAGCACTTTGTGGACATAGCTGTGACCAACAGCTTCATCATCCACAAGGAGCGTGCCAGCCAGCTGCAGGAGAGGCCTATGACCCGCCAGGCCTTCCAAGAGGAGCTGTGTGCCCAACTGCTGGGAGTTACAGTGGCATGCAAGAAGACGCCTGTCCACGACCACTTCCCTGTCCCCACTGCCAACCTGGGGAAACAACAGAAAGCCACAGTGGGGCGCTGAAGTGCACTCTATGCAGAAGGAGCACACCCTGGCAGTGTGAGGAGTGTGGGCCTGTGCCTGCAGCTGGACAGAAACTGTTTTAGAAAGTTTCACAAAGGCTAAAAAACGCCTTGACATACAAGGACTAAACAGTCCATAAAACAAAACTAAAATATGTTAGACAGTTATATGTTCAAATTGAACATGTGAAATGTTTTGGATATGTGCAATAATACTTTATTCTTCACTAAACACTTGTAAAATCCAATTCCGATTTTGTGTTTTTCTTCTCTTTCAACTGTTATTACACATTAGTACACATACAGTAATGTTGAACAACTGCCAGATATTGAAAGCTGAACTCATCCTGGTAAAAGGAGCAAAAGCACTTACTCCTGGGACATTTTCTGACATTTTTACAGTCAAAGGAACATATAATTAATACATATAATTAAATAGGGTTAAAAGGATTAACACTTTTCACCCCTGCATTATTCATCAGTGGTCAGTTTCTTATTATACATATTGTGGTTAATGCACGCACACACACACACAATTCTTTGCCCCTCGGCTGCATTAAATATATCTGGGAAATGTTAAGTTTTTGTCCATACATAGGACAAACTTTAATTCCTCTTTAATTCAGTATTTTAACCTATGGATGGCAATTTCTGTCTGTTGGTTGGGTCAACACTTTGGTCCAGACTGAAATATCACAAATTTTCAAGTCTGCCTTAAAATAAGGTATTCATTAGTGGCAACATGTTAGTTTGGGGCACTGGGCGTGCCCCCTTCTAATTTTCCAGAAAAGAAAGGCTATTAAAACATGTTAAACATAAATTAAATATATATTACAAGCTATACATTTTTTTGTACTCTGTGCCTTGAAGCCATGCCAGAATGTATTAAAAATTTGGTTTTCCAATTGTATTTGGTTAATTTCTGTGTGATTATATATACTTCCTGTGTGAGGGGCACCGGCCACATGAGTGTGTATGTAGGTCCTTCAACTTTTGGCGAGCAGGTGATCACCTGCATTCAGCAAAGACCCACCCCTACTCTGCCTCTGACCCTGACATGTGTACCTTAACCCTAGCCATCTAACTCCTCATGTCTAAACCCTAACCAATCTAACCAACAAAGGCAATGAATACTAGCCAATCAAAGGATTGTGGGTGGGGAAAAAAAAAGGAACCTGGCATGGCTTTGTGTGCCCCAGAAACTTATTGGTAATGTATTGGTATTGTTTTTAGTTTTTTGACCTCATGTGATTGGACAGTTCTCTACGCTGTCTCTTCAGGCCCATGATTAACTATGTGTACCTGGCTCTTACCTGGCTGCACAAATGGAACCGCTCTATTCGGTATTGTCTTTACAAAAAACCCTTTTGGAAGGCATTCACCGGAAGAAAAAAAAGGATAAAGGAGCTAAGACCAAACCGATCTACTAATTCAGCAGCAGGCAGCAAATATTAAGGTCTTGGTATGAAAAAGTCTCAAATTTTATTCCCATTGGCATTACCCATTTTCTTTTGGGTTTTAAAAAATATACAATCAAGGGGCTCATAGAGTGTGTGCTGTATGTTTTCAGGAAGTGGCTTTTTTGGCTTCATGCCCCACTGAGCAACATGGATGTATAAAGAGAACTGGATACAGGAACAGTGCCGGTGCTTTGAAGCAAATTTGACATAGTGGCCAAACCGTGTAATTACAATGTCACATGATGCACACTGGCCCAAAAAGACTTCTCTCCATAGACTTACATTGTGAAATAGATGTCTGAAAATCAATGGATAAATTTTTTAGTGTCACAACCCCCGCAAAATGACTCTGAATCTCACAATCAGAGTCCATTCGGTCCGATAACATTTCAAAAGTCTAGAAGAGCCGCATGATTGAATTGTTTAATCCTCATTCAAGTAAACCGGAAGTTAGCCGTCTCAGCCAGTGGAAGCCATGGGCGCATGCAGCCCATACAGTGTGCGCAGTATGTCAGAAACAGACTGCACGCAGCCAATCTCTGGTCTCCTAGGGCTGCCAGGGGGCCTGCCATGACTGCCCTTCACCATCAGGCCCGTTTGCACTGGCTTTGGTAACACATGCACTGGAACCTGAACATGTGGAGGAACATTATGTTCAGTGATGAGTCCAAATTCTGCCTACAGCAGTTGGATCGTAGGGTCAAAGTGACGCTACGATCCAACTGCGGAGAATGCTATGCTATTTGCTGCACCGATAGAGTAACATCTCTTGGTGGAGGCAGTGTGATGGTGTGGGGCAGCATCTCCCTCACTCAATGCAGAGAGATATCGAGATGAAATTCTGCAACCAGTGGCATCCCATATCTCCACAGTCTGGGACCGAACTCTATCCTCCAAGATGACAACGCTTGCCCCCACAGAGCAGGGTTTATCAGAGACTACCTCCAGAATTTGGGAGTGGAGAGGATGGAATGGCCTGCCAGCAGTCCTGACCCCCCCCCCCCCCCAACACAACCACGTTGGCTGACTTGTGACAAATGCTGGTTGAAGAATGGGATGCCATCCCACAGCAGTGTGTGACCAGGCAAATTTTTCATGGGCGCAACCCACATACTCAGCTCTGCTGCTCATCCCACAAATGCATGTTCCTTACAAATGTGGCACCATTTAAAAGGGAAATAAATAGGCTTTCCAACTGTATAAGATTTATTGCCAAGAAGCATTGTTACAACAAAGAAATAATCTACTAAACACAAATTTCTTTACTTTTTGTGTTTATTTTGAAGCTACTTCATGAAAGAAAAAGCAAAAATCATGTTAAAATTCTACATAACAGGAAAACATAATTAGAAGCTGATATTAATTGGATTTGTCATTTCTTTCTTTATTTATTTCAGGTACTATATTCATTATAAAAAGCAATATGTGTACTTTCTGATTCACCTAGCTTAACTGGCAAATGGTTGGCACTGGTATTTAGCTTGTATAGTTACTTCCCTACACTGCATAGCAGGCCTAATCACCTACCAGACATCCCTGCTATCTCTGACACTTTCTTCCAATGTCATCTGTTTTGTTTATGGCATGGTAAACAAACAATGACGAATCCTACAGCTCCAAGAAACCGGAGCCCACAATGATCAATTTCTCTTCCATTGTCAATATGGAATGGAACACGTTAGCTAGGAACTTTCGTACAGTGGTTGCTGTGGGAAGAAAATCAAATCCCAATCTGCAATTGGTTGCTGCTTCAGCGGCGTTGGTACTAATTTACATATAGTTAAACTCTGCTCAACTTCAACTTGTCGCTCTTGGAGCTGGCATCGTGCTGCCAAGGCGTCTGTAGCCCTTCATCACCAGCTTTCATTGAAAATGAACGACTGCTGCTTTTGTCACTTATGAATCTTTGGGTGTGAGTGCAAAGTTTGCCCCACCAGCTGGTCACAGTTTCCATTATCCAGTGAAATCACTAGAAATCCTCTACCATCTACTAGATGGATTGGCACAAAATTTTGTCCAGACATTCACAGTTTCCAGAGAATGAGGCCTAATCAGTGAATATCTGGACGACTATTGGATGGATTGCCATGAATTTTAGTCCAGACATCCATGTTCCCCTCAGGATGAATAGTAATCACTTTGGTGATCCCTGACTTACCATCCTAGGGTTAAAATTTCAAATTCTGTACCTGCACATTTCCATCAAGCTCAGCTGCACATTGTATTTAGTGCTGATTAGCAAATGTTAGCACGCTATCATGCTAAACTAAGATATTGAACATGGTCAACATTATATCTGCTTAAGTGTCATTGTTATTACAGTATAGTAGTTAAGCATTTGTATAATGTAGTTATTACCAGTTGTATCTGTATGTTTCTTAGGTAGTACTACATATTTTCACATCTCTATGATGAAAAATTACTCTACACGTCTGCACTGCACTACTGACCGGTAGTGACTTTGTTCGTCATACAATATAAGCTAAAAAAGCAAAGAGAAAATGCACAAGCAATATCATGTGATCAGTACATTTAGCAAAATAACAACAAAACATACAAAAATGTACTTAAACAACTTTTATTTGTTAATTCTCAAGGAGCCAATTTATTTTCACTCTTTTCACATTTTTTGCATGCATACATTCATAAGTGTTGTCACAGTGGTGTGCAAATCTATGCAGATACTGCAATTATAAAGATGATGAAAATTAATTTATGAATTTTAAGTTATACAAAATTATTACAGCAACAAAATAGTAAAATATTTTAAAATGACATAGGATTAAATTAACTTTAAATAGGTAAAAAAAAGTATTTTTTAAAAAAGCATGTAAGGTGCTGTTTATCAGAAAGGGCATATATCCAGTATATACCCTGAAATCTGTAACAATATAAATAGATATTATAGAATATATTATTACAAATTATGGACACTTTTTTAACTCTTTTGCCTTCATTGTCATTCACAGTGACTACATTCACAACTTCTGTTGTCATCTGGTCTAGAAGTTAGTGCAACGCAAGAAGTAGCTGTTTCTCAGCACACGGAACAACCTGCCGCTCCTCATGCTGTACTCAAACATTTGGGGTCCACTGTAGATGTATGTAAAACCTGGAGAACAGAGAATCAGTGTTAGTCTCTGTGTTTGGTAAAGACTGGAAGTATTCAGAATAACTGTAAACATTTTCTCATTTCAATAGTCCTTACTTGGAAAACTCAGATCAGCCTTGAACGCTACTCACCTCTGTACTGGAAAGCTGCCGTCACCTTGCTGGTCAGACCAGAAAAGGTCTCATCGACCCGTTTGGGGAATCCCTGGTCCATAGTCATGCTGGCCTCATCATAGCTACAGACACACAGACAAACATTAGACTGATTCAGCATTTGTACACCATCTTGTAAGCCAACATCTAAATCAATCACCTGAATTGATTTCACATTATGTCATTTGAACACACCTGTAGTAATAACTGCCCACAAAGAACAGGGTCTTGCCAGAATCCACATCATACATAGCGGCATCGATTTTCTCCACGCTTTTGGGCAGACCAAAACTGGAAATTGTTCTAGGATAGCCACGTACAAGGTCATAGCCACTGAAAGCCCACACTTTACGATCTGTAAAGAGATTCAAAGAAAATACTTTTTTAGCGGATGCATGTAAGGGTTAATAATGCACACTTGAAAATAATGTCAGATTAGGAGCTTTAGGTAGATTAAGAGAACACATACCTTTAAAGAGTAGGACATTGTCTGATTGCTGGCTCTCATAAGCAGCGTCGATGTTGACAGGGGCATCAGGCCAGAAGTTTGTGATGAGACTTTGCTGAGGTGTATTGCTCTGAGGGTAGCTACGCCAGAAGATGCTGAGAACACACAAGAAGACAAATGAGTTCATAAGCCTGCTCTTGCGTAAAGAGAAAATGGACTTCAGTACACAGATAATTGAGCACTCTGATGCATGTCTGATACCTGTCTTTGAAGAAGAGCATCTCTCCTCGCAGGGTGGCGACAGCGTCCAATACCATGGTTGAATCACAGGCATCAGGGGTGGTGGGAGGCTGAGGTCCAGGCTGAACTGGATCCTCAGGGTTTGGACCTGGAGGTTGAATAAAATCAGAGTCATGTTATGTTCAGGAGTTCTTCAGAGATTTAGGCTTTTTGTGCAAACAGGCAGCTGTGAATCAGTCACTTAGTACTAACCATAGAGAGACTGGATGCCATTGACATCATCCCGGGGCAGGACATAGGTGTCAGGGTTTCTGTACGAGTACACAGGGTACATGAGAGCACCAGGATCTTGAGAGTGAGACAAGCCCAGGGCGTGACCAAACTCATGGGCAGCTACCATGAAGAGGACGTATCCTACAGCAGAAAACACAGAATTACAAGTCATATACAGATCCTCTCAATGAAGAGCATATAGTATATAATGCATATAAAAATATACACTGAGTAGTTAGTAAGTGAAATCAGACACTATGCTGAATATCTCACCAGAGGTTGAGCGGAAGGTGAAAGTCTCATCATCATCAAAATGAGCATCTCCTCCAATGCCAATGCCTGGGGCGAAGGCATGGGCAAGAGTGCCATCAGGGCCATCAAAGGGGTAAAAATCACCATGTTCTGTTAACAAGAGCATATAAGCAATTTAATGAATTACTGTTAAGAAAAAGAAAATCAGAACTGGGTTATTTGAATGAATCTTAGTGCTAAGATTGATCAGCTGTCCGATGTGATTCAAGACACAGAAACAGCAGGTAGTTAAAGCCAAGATTCTTAAGAACATCACAACTAATAAACTGAGCATAGAGAAAATATATAACTGGACAGATACAGGAAATGTTATTTTGTACTAACCTCGGCTGCCAAAGGAGATCATGATGTCAGCTGTGCCACTGTAGATTCTTGTGAATCTCAGAGGAGTGACTTTGGCCCAAACCTGCAGTGCTTTCTCTATGGAGTCATCTACCTCTGACACAGACATGTCAGGTGTGTAGTTCTCTATCCTGTAAGACAGAAACATATAGAATATACTTAAATAATTAATCACATGCAATGCCTAAAGTTAGTCTCTCACACATTCTCTCTTTAGATCATTCACCTGTACGTAAGACTGTTTTTCTGCCACTTGTAGTTATTTCCAAAGGTGGAGAAACGGGCAATGTCTACGTCTGGAACACCACAGCGGGGCTTCTTCATCATCGCCATGGTGTCAGCATCCAGCCTCCCAGTGATCTGGAGACCAAAGAATCGCTGCATCTCAGTCAGCTTCTTGACCGCTGGGCTGATCCCCCGTCTGACAGTTGGACCGCTCTCCTCAGTTAGGTTGAAGAATTTCTTCAGGTAGCTCTGTAAAAGAAAAGAAAAGTTACATAAAAATGCATCATCTGCAGAATATACTAATATACACCATGCAGGAAGAAGAGATCTGTTAATATATTAACAGCAGAGATCAAACAGGTACTGTAGTGAAATTATTAATGTGTCTAAAAAAGTTTCAAATGCACAACTTTGGTACAAAATAATGAGAATACATGTATAAAAAGGCAAAGCAAGAACACCTACCTCTGCAAACTGCTCATCTTGAACAGTAACCTGCGATATTGGCATGCAGTAAACTGCGACTGCCAGGCTTAGTAGAATGCTGAGATTAAATGTCGTCATGTTTCCTCGTTGTAAGCAACTTGTGTTTCTGTGCTGGAGGCAGCTGTTATATAGGCTGTAGACTGGGTGTGTTGAGTAATTACCTTCTTGAGTCAGTGACTCAGGAAATATTCCTTTTATGAATAACAGGAAGTCAGGCTTTGATTTCTCATTGGACCAAAATTTTCCCAAAGTAAGACAAATTATGACAACATTACACATTTATGATTGGTACATGTAACAGACTATGTTTTGGAAGATTTTCACAGAATATGAGATTAGATCAATCTCATGAATCTGCCACAAAAGTACTATTTTACTGATTCACTTACAAATGTTAGTTTTAAAATAAATGTGTTTTATTTGGCGTCACCAGTTTTAAGTTTTCCAACAGTTGTATGGAAAAGACTCTTTCCTACTTATCTTAAAAATATTTTTCATACACACACACACACACACACACACAAAAGTCATATATAACCACAGATAAACATGTTGAAATTATAAAGCTGTATTTGAAGCCTGGGTTTTGCAATTTTGACCATATTTAACATAGTTTTCTGACATCATAACAGTATATAAATAACAGAAAATCACAAAAAGCATAATATGTCCTCTTTAAAATCAGTTGTTATTATTTTTCATCTGTGCTTTGCTTCACTCTCAAACTCACGTTCACATTCTGAGCCAGGCTTTTTTTTAACAGTATGTAGGTAGAGCAGTGCTCGCACCATTTACATGTTTGATAGTTTAGTGTAGTTGATATTCTTTAGTCCATCCTCTGATCCAAAACCAGTCTGTCATTAATGGTCTGACCCACAAACTCTCCTCTCCAGCCCTCATGCTGTTGTTAGTTCTGGTAAAACATCAATGTGCCCTGTGAGCAAACACAGACATGCTGTGTCACGTCATCATGAACAAAAGCCCTGTTTTCCTCCATTTCAAATTCAGAGTTCTGACAGTTTAGGGAGCACTTGTAGATGCCAAGGATTATTCATCATGCTGCACAATTTTAATCAGATACCACATCATGAAAATCCAAGCATTTGTAACAATTATGTTTACTGAGGTGAGTCACATACAGGAAAATTGCATTATCAGCTTGTAACTTCCATTGATTTTATGAAAGCACTGAAGTCAGTTAATCTGTAACATATGAAATGCTGCTGCACCTGCATGACAGGTTTTTCACTTGATGGAGAAGCTGCATGAGTCAACTATAGGTGGTTATTTTCCACCCTGACATGTCTGTAATAATTTGCTACTATTTTCAACATCAAAATTAATGGAACGCTACATTTTGGTCACTGTTACCTAATATTGGACACTGACAAGAACAGTAATGTCTTCTTGTGCAATTTATTGTCTCAGGTAAGTTGATCAACACCAGTAAATGCAGACAGGATGAATGTGTTGCGACAAAAAAAAGCAAAGATTCTCTCCTTTTTTACTCTGGAGAAATATAAACCATTACAATTTTGCTCTCACAATCTGTGACCAGTAGTTCACAGTTTCACAGAACACAAACATATCTAGCAACAACATTCAAATAAACTGTTTGAGTAAAACATCAGACAACTGTAAAATCAAACACAAAAACTGTACTTTGATACAATGCCATTATTACAACATTGTATTTCACAGTGAGGTAAAACTTTTAACCACTTCCCTGGATTGTAATCAGTTCCCAAACTGGTATTTGCTACATTGTGGTTATTGCTGAATATACAGTTATGTAAGACTTTGTGTATACACACACACACACACACAGCAGATACACAGCATCTATTTCAGTTATCTGCTCTCCGTCAGGATTTCATTGTCGTCCTGCTTGCATTCCAGCAGGTCATTAACAGGGCCGGTGGAGACAACACGTTTGGAGTTGGAGTCAAATTTGTAGTGGATATTCCCCTTGAAGAAGTGCACAAATCCTGTTGGAAATCAACATTAATTATTGTATTACATAAAATGTATCAGGGTGCACAACATTTACTACGAAAATACATTGCCTGATGTAGTATAATGTGCATGTTAATGTGAATTAGGCATTATGCATTTACTTAATAATAATAATAATAATAATAATAATAATGCAGCCAACTCTCTAATGTCATATTTTTTGATACAGTACTGTCTTTTTATACAATAAATAAATTGTATATAAATTATATGAAAGGTGAAATCTATGACTGTGTGAAGTGGAGTTTTTGATTTCAAAATAGAGCTTTGACACAGACTAGTTTCTAACGTCACTGTCATGAATCAATGTTTACCCGAATAGTGATGAAACATTAAAAAGAGGATGTCGTGGTTAGTTTTGTGTTTTTTCACATCCCTGCTGCAGGTAGTGGTGTGGGAACAAATTAATTACTAAGGCCTCACCATGCATCCATGTACATATTTAATGAAAAAAGGAAATATACTGTACCGTTGGGTTGAGGGCAAAACAAAAGTAAAGATAAGCTATGTTGAAGCTGTTCATGCAGTCTATACCTCACAATGCAGTCACAGTGTATGACATATAAGTGAATGCAGGTGAACTTACCATACAGGCGTTGGACGTCTTTGACATCGTGGAAGGAAAGCCGAGGCTCATAATTGGGGGCAAAGTTGTACGATGGGTACATGACAGCTCCAGGATCAGACGAGTGGGGCAGGCCAAGTGCATGGCCAAATTCATGGCCAAATAGGTTGAAACCTGGAGCAAAAACAAGTCTTATGAGGGTTTCACTGCACATAAAGATTGTTAAGATGCATACAACAGTTTACATCAGTGGGATTAAGAGGAAAAGGACTTCAGTATGTAGAAATCATGCCAACTGTCAGGTCTGTGATGCTGCTATACAACTTCCTTTAAATGTAGGCTTGTCACCAACCATCTGTGGCAATATGTTTAGAAGATATAAGACTTTTATTTGGGCAAATGGTGTCAATCTCTGGTTACTTCAGGTGTGGTTACTTTGCAGTTCACATTCAATTAACCAAACAAAATGAGAGATATAGAATCCCAAATTTTTACATCTGTATTGTAATACATAAGTATTCAAATCAACTTAAAGAAATAGACATTTTGTGAAATCTGCTTATTTGTTTTCTTGTCAAAAGTTAAATTAGAAGATTTTTAATTTCTCCCGTATTTAGAGGCCATCTCCCAGCGCCCTCCTGTTTTGTTGTTTCTCCTGGGAAACTCCCGTAATTTGCATGGGCCTCAAACTTTATTATGAATAATTGTCATACACAGATCACAGACGTTTTGTATGTTATCTGATGTTACCCTAGTTGCCAGATCGTCTATGAAACTGAAACACAATCTACACACACAATCCACACACTACATACAATTTCAACCCATCTGTCACTGCAACCTGGCAGCCCACAACCCAATTCGTTATTTGTGTTATATAATAATAATTCATTTTAAATATTTGTATTACTGTAAATGAGCTTCAGGCTCTTTTTTATCTTTGAACATAGCTAGGCTAGCTGTTTCTCTCTGCTTGAGCTAAGCTAACTATCTCCTTGCTGTAACTTCATATAGCTTCATATATATTTAGATATTCCTGAAAGCAGATAATTCAGTCAATATGCAAATTGGTATATTACAAAAACCTCATGAATTTATGCTGAGATGATGTATACCATTCAGACACAAAACACTCTTTCTGTGCCCACAGGGTTTGACAATCTGTCTTCTAAGCAGATAAAAATAATTACAAGCTGACACAAGCAGCTTGAAAACAATTTGCTGGAGGTATAAATTGTTTGATTTTTCTTCCACAATGTCATGCAAGCTGAGGAGTAACATGAACGTTCTGCTCACTTGTAAGTGCTTACAACTACATTATAGTGTTTTATAAACCATTTATTAAATGCTTATATATTGTACCTTGGGGGTAGACGGTGTGGCTATTGGGGTTTGGGGTTTGGGGAAAAAGGCTCTATGTGGAGAACGATCATCTCCTTATTCTCTCCTCTATTTCACTGCAGGGTTCTGTGGTGGCAGCAGCCTCTCCTGCTTGCTCTCCTTCCTGGCCCTGGCTACCTGCCCGGCTGGCTCCCTCAGCCCTTGCAGGCATATTGCTGCTGGTGGCTCTCTCCTCCATGAAGGGGTTGAGAAAACTCATGATTTGGCTGTAGCACCATGGCCGGTTTACAGAGGCCTCCACACCACTCCTGCTCCTCTCCTTCTCTTTCTCTCTCTGTGTGCCTCAAGCTCTTCCACCTCGTCCTACAATCTTCAACTAATACACAACAGAAAGAAAAATCAACACCTCTCCCTCTTCTTCTGTAGGGATATTAATATATATATAGGACAGATAATCTATATGAATAACATAAGTAAGTAATATAAATAAATAATATTTAAAATTGTTTAATATATTTTAAGATTAATAAACTTATACACAATCAGTTACCCAATACTGGAAATAGTTCAGACTAAGCCGTTGGGCAAAAGCTATGGGGAAAGTTGCTAGTTCACCAAACTATTTTGAAGCTACTTCATGAAAGAAAAAGCAAAAATCTTGTTAAAATTCTACATAACAGGAACACATAATTAGAAGCTGATATTAAGTGGATTTTTGCACAGTTTGCCCCACCAGCCAGTCAGTTTCCATTATCCAGTGAAATCACTAGAAATCCTCTACCATCTACTAGATGGATTGGCACAAAATTTTGTCCAGACATTCACGGTTTCCAGAGAATGAGGCCAAATCAGTAAATATCTGGATGACTATTGGATGGATTACCATGAATTTTAGTCCAGACATCGATGTTCCCTTCAGGATGAATAGTAATCACTTTAGTGATCCCTGACTTACCATCCTAGGGTTAAAATTTCAAATTCTGTACCATTTCCATCAAGCTCAGCTGCACATTGTATTTAGTGCTGATTAGCAAATGTTAGCATGCTATCATGCTAAACTAAGATATTGAACATGGTCAACATTATATCTGCTTAAGTCTCATTGGTATTACAGTATAGTAGTTAAGCATTTGTATAATGTAGTTATTACCAGTTGTATCTGTATGTTTCTTAGGTAGTACTACATATTTTCACATCTCTATGATGAAAAATTACTCTACACGTCTGCACTGCACTACTGACTGGTAGTGACTTTGTTCGTCATACAATATAAGCTAAAAAAGAGAAAATGCACAAGCAATATCATGTGATCAGTACATTTAGCAAAATAACAACAAAACATACTTAAAAATGTACTTAAACTACTTTTATTTGCCAATTTATTTTCACTCTGTCACATTTTTTGCATGCATACATTCATAAGTGTTGTCACAGTGGTGTGCAAATCTATGCAGACACTGCAATTATAAAGATGATGAAAATTAATTTATGAGTTTTAAGTTACACAAAATTAATACAGCAACAAAATAGTAAAATATTTTAAAAAATGAATGACAAATAAAATACAATGACATAGGATTAAATTAACTTTAAATAGGTAAAAAAAATTAGCAATGGCTGGTGTCGCAAAAACGCAATTTCATTAAAGTTTTTTTTTTAAAAAGCATGTAAGGTGCTGTTTATCAGAAAGGGCATATATCCAGTATATACCCTGAAATCTGTAACAATATAAATAGATATTATAGAACATATTATTACAAATTATGGACACTTTTTTAACTCTTTTGCCTTCATTGTCATTCACAGTGACTACATTAACAACTTCTGTTGTCATCTGGTCTAGAACTTAGTGCAACGCAAGAAGTAGCTGTTTCTCAGCACACGGAACAACCTGCCGCTCCTCATGCTGTACTCAAACATTTGGGGTCCACTGTAGATGTAGGTAAAACCTGGAGAACAGAGAATCAGTGTTAGTCTCTGTGTTTGGTAAAGACTGGAAGGATTCAGAATAACTGTAAACATTTTCTCATTTCAATAGTCCTTACTTGGAAAACTCAGATCAGCCTTGAACGCTACTCACCTCTGTACTGGAAAGCTGCCGTCACCTTGCTGGTCAGACCAGAAAAGGTCTCATCGACCCGTTTGGGGAATCCCTGGTCCATAGTCATGCTGGCCTCATCATAGCTACAGACACACAGACAAACATTAGACTGATTCAGCATTTGTACACCATCTTGTAAGCCAACATCTAAATCAATCACCTGAATTGATTTCACATCACGTTTGATTTCACATTTGAACACACCTGTAGTAATAACTGCCCACAAAGAACAGGGTCTTGCCAGAATCCACGTCATACATAGCGGCATCGATTTTCTCCACGCTTTTGGGCAGACCAAAACTGGAAATTGTTTTAGGATAGCCACGTACAAGGTCATAGCCACTGAAAGCCCACACTTTACGATCTGTAAAGAGATTCAAAGAAAATACTTTTTTAGCGGATGCATGTAAGGGTTAATAATGCACACTTGAAAATAATGTCAGATTAGGAGCTTTAGGTAGATTAAGAGAACACATACCTTTAAAGAGTAGGACATTGTCTGATTGCTGGCTCTCATAAGCAGCGTCGATGTTGACAGGGGCATCAGGCCAGAAGTTTGTGATGAGACTTTGCTGAGGTGTATTGCTCTGAGGGTAGCTACGCCAGAAGATGCTGAGAACACACAAGAAGACAAATGAGTTCATAAGCCTGCTGTTGTGTAAAGAGAAAATGGACTTCAGTACACAGATAATTGAGCACTCTGATGCATGTCTGATACCTGTCTTTGAAGAAGAGCATCTCTCCTCGCAGGGTGGCGACAGCGTCCAATACCATGGTTGAATCACAGGCATCAGGGGTGGTTGGAGGCTGAGGTCCAGGCTGAACTGGATTCTCAGGGTTTGGACCTAGAGGTTAAATAAAATCAGAGTCATGTTATGTTCAGGAGTTCTTCAGAGATTTAGGCTTTTTGTGCAAACAGGCAGCTGTGAATTAGTCACTTAGTACTAACCATAGAGAGACTGGATGCCATTGACATCATCCCGGGGCAGGACATAGGTGTCAGGGTTTCTGTATGAGTACACAGGGTACATGAGAGCACCAGGATCTTGAGAGTGAGACAAGCCCAGGGCATGACCAAACTCATGGGCAGCTACCATGAAGAGGACGTATCCTACAGCAGAAAACACAGAATTACAAGTCATATACAGATCCTCTCAATGAAGAGCATATAGTTTATAATGCATATAAAAATATACACTGAGTAGTTAGTAAGTGAAATCAGACACTATGCTGGATATAAATAACTCACCAGAGGTTGAGCGGAAGGTGAAAGTCTCATCATCATCAAAATGAGCATCTCCTCCAATGCCAATGCCTGGGGCGAAGGCATGGGCAAGAGTGCCATCAGGGCCATCAAAGGGGTAAAAATCACCATGTTCTGTTAACAAGAGCATATAAGCCATTAAATGAATTACTGTTAAGAAAAAGCAAATCAGAACTGGGTTATTTGAATGAATCTTAGTGCTAAGATTGATCAGCTGTCCGATGTGATTCAAGATACAGAAACAGCAGGTAGTTAAAGCCAAGATTCTTAAGAACATCACAACTAATAAACTGAGCATAGAGAAAATATATAACTGGACAGATACAGGAAATGTTATTTTGTACTCACCTCGGCTGCCAAAGGAGATCATGATGTCAGCTGTGCCACTGTAGATTCTTGTGAATCTCAGAGGAGTGACTTTGGCCCAAACCTGCAGTGCTTTCTCTATGGAGTCATCTACCTCTGACACAGACATGTCAGGTGTGTAGTTCTCTATCCTGTAAGACAGAAAAATATAGAATATACTTAAATAATTAATCACATGTAATGCAAGTTAGTCTCTCATACATTCTCTCTTTAGATCATTCACCTGTACGTAAGACTGTTTTTCTGCCACTTGTAGTTATTTCCAAAGGTGGAGAAACGGGCAATGTCTACGTCTGGAACACCACAGCGGGGCTTCTTCATCATCGCCATGGTGTCAGCATCCAGCCTCCCAGTGATCTGGAGACCAAAGAATCGCTGCATCTCAGTCAGCTTCTTGACCGCTGGGCTGATCCCCCGTCTGACAGTTGGACCGCTCTCCTCAGTTAGGTTGAAGAATTTCTTCAGGTAGCTCTGTAAAAGAAAAGAAAAGTTACATACTTAAAAATGCATCATCTGCAGAATATACTAATATACACCATGCAGGAAGAAGAGATCTGTTAATATATTAACAGCAGAGATCAAACAGGTACTGTGTGAAATTATTAATGTGTCTAAAAAAGTTTCAAATGCACAACTTTGGTACAAAATAATGAGAATACATGTATAAAAAGGCAAAGCAAGAACACCTACCTCTGCAAACTGCTCATCTTGAACATTAACCTGCGATATTGGCATGCAGTAAACTGCGACTGCCAGGCTTAGTAGAATGCTGAAATTAAATGTCGTCATGTTTCCTCGTTGTAAGCAACTTGTGTTTCTGTGCTGGAGGCAGCCGTTATATAGGCTGTAGACTGGGTGTGTTGAGTAATTACCTTCTTGAGTCAGTGACTCAGGAAATATTCCTTTTATGAATAAAAGAGGAAGTTAGGCTTTGATTTCTCATTTAACCAGAAAAAAGTAAGACTAATTATGACAACATAACACGCTTATAACTGGTACATGTAACAGACTATACAGTCAAGACACTCCAAGGACACATGTCATATTTTTTTTTTAAATAACTGTAGTATTAAATTATGTAAAAAATGCAAGGTTAAGAAATCCTTAACATGCCCATTCTCCATCTGCTGAGGAAGATTGTGTGATATGATTGAAAACTCCAAAACAGCAACAAAATGGACCTTGTGGTGAGATTAATTTGTCAAACTTAAAAAATGTCTGAATGAATCCGCAAATGGATCCAGATCTGCATGGTTCGTTGTGTCATGGCCTATTTTTCCACCAAATTTTAATTAAAGGGGACATGTTATGCACATTTACAGGTCTATATTTTTTATCTGGGGCACTACTAAAATATCTTTGCATGATTTACAGTTCAAAAAACTCCTTATTGAACTCATACTAGCCCTTTACACAGCCCCTCAGTTCAGCCTCTGTCTGATACTGGCCCCTTTAGCTCCTGTCTTTTTAAGGCCCTCTTCCCAATGAGCCCACTCTGTTCTGATTGGCCAGCTCTTGGAAGCTGCCCTCGGCAGACTTCTGCCGGCTCAGTTTTGCAACTTCGACCATGTTTAACCTGTTTTCCAACATCATAACAGTATATAAATAACAGAAAACCACGAAAAGCTCCTTTAAAATTAGTTGAGTAATTATTAATATAACAAAGAAATACCACCAAAAATATAAGCTACTTGGCAAAGGGTGTTCATTACATTATGTTTTGGGTACATGCTGTATAGACTGAAGCAATATTTAATGTCTTTCATCGTCTTTCATCTGAACTGATCTGATTTCAAAATAGAGCTTTGACAGATTTTCTAACAGCGTCACTGTCATGAATCAATGTTTAGCTGAATAGTGATGAAACATTAAAAAGAGGATGTTGTGGTTCTTAGTTTTGTGTTTTTTCCCACATCCCTGCTGCAAGTAGTGGTGTGGGAACAAAAAAAAACCAAAGATTCTCTCTTTTTTTACTCTGGAGAAATATAAACCATTACAATTTTGCTCTCACAATCTGTGACCAGTAGTTCACAGTTTCACAGAACGCAAACACATCTAGCAACAACATTCAAATAAACTGTTTGAGTAAAACATCAGACAACTGTAAAATCAAACACAAAAACTGTACTTTGATACAATGCCATTATTACAACATTGTATTTCACACTGAGGTAAAACTTTTAACCACTTCCCTGGATTGTAATTAGTTCCCAAACTGGTATTTGCTACATTGTAGTTATTGCTGAATATACATTTATGTAAGACTTTGTGTATACACACACACACACACAGCAGATACACAGCATCTATTTCAGTTATCTGCTCTCCGTCAGGATTTCATTGTCGTCCTGCTTGCATTCCAGCAGGTCATTAACAGGGCCGGTGGAGACAACACGTTTGGAGTTGGAGTCAAATTTGTAGTGGATATTCCCCTTGAAGAAGTGCACAAATCCTGTTGGAAATCAACATTAATTATTGTATTATACATTAATTATTGCCTGCTGTGTCTTATGACACCAGCAAAGTCATCAATTAGCCAAGACAGTGACATCAAGCCATTCTGTTTTATATACAAGAATTTTATAAATTGTTAGTATAGCAATACCTAAGGAGGAAGTAATCTGGTCTGGTCTAGTCTAGTTTACTGTATGCACAACAACAAATACTGCTATTGCATGGCAATATGAGCATCTTTCAAGAGGACATGATAAAACGTGCCAAATCAGAATACTACGTCTTTCTCTTCCTTTCTTCTCAAAGTGTAACAGTGATGCAGCTTCTTTTTGGAAGACTATTAAAACTCAAAAAAAAAAATCATTCCACTTCACTAATTATGCAGATAATGTGCAAACTGGTCTCACCTCAAACATAGTTGATACAGCTGAAGCTTTTGACAACCATTTTTGATACTTATTTGATAGTTTTAAAGTTTCCACCACAACCACCCTGTGTCTGCAGGGGAAGCCCTACCTACTCTGTTCACTGCCACAGTCCATTTCTTATTTTAGGCTTATAACCAATTCTGAAGTATTTAATGTACTTGATTAGTTTAAACTTCAGATAATCAACAGGAGCCGACAATGTAGATGCTTACTATGTATAGCACTGTAAGATAAGACTTATTTTTGTGAAGAATTATTTTGAAGACTATCTTATTTTGGCATTGGTTCAATGTTTTACATGTGTTGATTAATGGTTCATGATTTGATAAATATATTCTTTATAGTTTTATGTATATTAGGAACTATATCACAAAATGCAGCTTGTCTGTAGTGTAGGATAGTTTAGATTGGGCAGAGTGATACGTCACACAGTGAAGTGATATATCAAACTGATGATGTTTACACCACATAAATCTGAAAAGGCATAAGCAAGTTAACTTAAACACCATTTCTATTATTTTCTTTATCAAGAATCCTTGAACCAAGAACTCAACAGGTGAGAAGCATAACTGTCTGTCACCTTTTATGATGTAGAATTTCAGAGACAGTTTACATACTGGTCTTTGAAAAACAGGATCTCCTGCTGTAATTCTGTTATAGCAGGAGGGTTTTTTGAGAGTAGTGCAGCAGAATTGTAACTGATACCTGCAGCCAACAGAAGTAAACAGTTGAAGTGCAGTTTTGACAGATTCAATGGCCCTGTCCTTTGAAATGTACCCAACTCAGAATTTTCTTTTCAAATAAAGTCAAATAAAAACTGCCTGACAAGTGCAAGTATACTGTGATTTACTAAAATATATCATCTGCAAATAATCAAATCTTTTCCACAAGTCACAGATGTCTGGAAGGAGTGTCAATACTGTATGAACACTTTATGATACATTAACATGTCCAGATTCCATAATTACTGGACAATTGCATGGTTTTCCATTGAACATTAACTTTGACAGCAGCCATTCTTACTCTGTTCCATTTTGTTGCTTTCTTCCACCAGATTTCATTCTTCCAAATGAGACGCTTTTAAGCAAATTTACATCAGCATTATAAGAAATCTAACTTAAGAAATGAAGTGCCTGATGTAGTATAATGTGCATATTAATGTGAATTAGGCATTATGCATTTACTTAATAATAATAATAATAATAATAATAATAATAATAATAATGCAGCCAACTCTATAATGTCATTTTTTATACAGTACTGTCTTTTTATACAATAAATAAATTGTAACTCATAGCTAAAACAATCACAGCTATGAAAGGTGAAATCTATGACTGTGTGAAGTTTTAGAGTTTTTGATTTCAAAATAGAGCTTTGACACAGACTAGTTTCTAACGTCACTGTCATGAATCAATGTTTAGCCAAATAGTGATGAAACATTAAAAAGAGGATGTCGTGGTTAGTTTTGTGTTTTTTCACATCCCTGCTGCAGGTAGTGGTGTGGGAACAAGTTAATTACTAAGGCCTCATTATGCATCCATGTACATATTTAATGAAAAAAGGAAATATACTGTACCGTTGTTTTGAGGGCAAAACAAAAGTAAAGATAAGCTATGTTGAAGCTGTTCATGCAGTCTATACCTCACAATGCAGTCACAGTGTATGACATATAAGTGAGTGCAGGTGAACTTACTATACAGGCATAGGACGTCTTTGACATCGTGGAAGAAAAGCCGAGGCTCATAATTGGGGGCAAAGTTGTATGATGGGTACATGACAGCTCCAGGATCAGACGAGTGGGGCAGGCCAAGTGCATGGCCAAATCACTGAAACTGAAACACAATCTACACACACCATCCACACGCTACATACAATTTCAACCCATCTGTCACTGCAACCTGGCAGCCCACAACCCAATTCGTTATCCGTGTTATATAATAATAATTCATTTTAAATATTTGTATTACTGTAAATGGGCTTCAGGCTCTTTTTTATCTTTCAACATAGCTAGGCTAGCTGTTTCTCTCTGCTTGAGCTAAGCTAACTCCTTGCTGTAACTTCATATAGTTTCATATATATTTAGATATTCCTGAAAGCAGATAATTCAGTCAATATGCAAATTGGTATATTACAAAAACCTCATGAATCTATGCTGAGATGATGTATACCATTCAGACACAAAACACTCTTTCTGTGCCCATAGGGTTTGACAATCTGTCTTCTAAGCAGATAAAAATAATCACAAGCTGACACAAGCAGCTTGAAAACAATTTGCTGGAGGTATAAATTGTTTGATTTTTCTTGCAAGCTGAGGAGTAACATGAACGTTCTGCTCACTTGTAAGTGCTTACAACTACATTATAGTGTATTATAAACCATGTATTAAATGCTTATATATTGTACCTTGGGGGTAGACGGTGTGGCTATTGGGGTTTGGGGAAAAAGGCTCTATATTCTCTCCTCTACTTCACTTTCTCTCTCTGTGTGCCTCAAGCTCTTCCACCTCGTCCTACAATCTTCAACTAATATACAACAAAAAGAAAAATCAACACCTCTCCCTCTTCTTCTGTAGGTATATTAATATATATATATATATAGGACAATAGTAATAGTAAGTTCATATAAGACAAGACAAGTAAGTAATATAAATAAATAATATTCAAAATTGTTTAATATGTTTTAAGATTAATAAACTTATACACAATCAGTTACCCAATACTGGAAATAGTTCAGACTAAGCCGTTGGGCAAAAGCTATGGGGAAAGTTGCTAGTTCACCAAACTATTTTGAAGCTACTTCATGAAAGAAAAAACAAAAATCTTGTTAAAATTCTACATAACAGGAACACATAATTAGAAGCTGATATTAAGTGGATTTGTGCACAGTTTGCCCCACCAGCCAGTCAGTTTCCATTATCCAGTGAAATCACTAGAAATCCTCTACCATCTACTAGATGGATTGGCACAAAATTTTGTCCAGACATTCACGGTTTCCAGAGAATGAGGCCAAATCAGTAAATATCTGGACGACTATTGGATGGATTACCATGAATTTTAGTCCAGACATCGATGTTCCCTTCAGGATGAATAGTAATCACTTTAGTGATCCCTGACTTGCCATCCTAGGGTTAAAATTTCAAATTCTGTACCTGCACATTGTATTTAGTGCTGATTAGCAAATGTTAGCATGCTATCATGCTAAACTAAGATATTGAACATGGTCAACCTTATATCTGCTTAAGTCTCATTGTTATTACAGTATAGTAGTTAAGCATTTGTATAATGTAGTTATTACCAGTTGTATCTGTATGTTTCTTAGGTAGTACTACATATTTTCACATCTCTATGATGAAAAATTACTCTACATGTCTGCACTGCACTACTGACTGGTAGTGACTTTGTTCGTCGTAAAATATAAGATAAAAAAGCAAAGAGAAAATGCACAAGCAATATCATGTGATCAGTACATTTAGCAAAATAACAACAAAACATACTTAAAAATGTACTTAAACAACTTTTATTTGTTAATTCTCAAGGAGCCAATTTATTTTCACTCTTTTCACATTTTTTGCATGCATACATTCATAAGTGTTGTCACAGTGGTGTGCAAATCTATGCAGATACTGCAATTATAAAGATGATGAAAATTAATTTATGAGTTTTAAATTACACAAAATTAATACAGCAACAAAATAGCAAAATATTTTTTAAAAAGTGAATGACAAATAAAATACAATGACATAGGATTAAATTAACTTTAAATAGGTAAAAAAAAAGTATTTTTTAAAAAAGCATGTAAGGTGCTGTTTATCAGAAAGGGCATATATCCAGTATATACCCTGAAATCTGTAACAATATAAATAGATATTATAGAATATATTATTACAAATTATGGACACTTTTTTAACTCTTTTGCCTTCATTGTCATTCACAGTGACTACATTCACAACTTCTGTTGTCATCTGGTCTAGAAGTTAGTGCAACGCAAGAAGTAGCTGTTTCTCAGCACACGGAACAACCTGCCGCTCCTCATGCTGTACTCAAACATTTGGGGTCCACTGTAGATGTAGGTAAAACCTGGAGAACAGAGAATCAGTGTTAGTCTCTGTGTTTGGTAAAGACTGGAAGGATTCAGAATAACTGTAAACATTTTCTCATTTCAATAGTCCTTACTTGGAAAACTCAGATCAGCCTTGAACGCTACTCACCTCTGTACTGGAAAGCTGCCGTCACCTTGCTGGTCAGACCAGAAAAGGTCTCATCGACCCGTTTGGGGAATCCCTGGTCCATAGTCATGCTGGCCTCATCATAGCTACAGACACACAGACAAACATTAGACTGATTCAGCATTTGTACACCATCTTGTAAGCCAACATCTAAATCAATCACCTGAATTGATTTCACATTATGTCATTTGAACACACCTGTAGTAATAACTGCCCACAAAGAACAGGGTCTTGCCAGAATCCACGTCATACATAGCGGCATCGATTTTCTCCACGCTTTTGGGCAGACCAAAACTGGAAATTGTTCTAGGATAGCCACGTACAAGGTCATAGCCACTGAAAGCCCACACTTTACGATCTGTAAAGAGATTCAAAGAAAATACTTTTTTAGCGGATGCATGTAAGGGTTAATAATGCACACTTGAAAATAATGTCAGATTAGGAGCTTTAGGTAGATTAAGAGAACACATACCTTTAAAGAGTAGGACATTGTCTGATTGCTGGCTCTCATAAGCAGCGTCGATGTTGACAGGGGCATCAGGCCAGAAGTTTGTGATGAGACTTTGCTGAGGTGTATTGCTCTGAGGGTAGCTACGCCAGAAGATGCTGAGAACACACAAGAAGACAAATGAGTTCATAAGCCTGCTGTTGTGTAAAGAGAAAATGGACTTCAGTACACAGATAATTGAGCACTCTGATGCATGTCTGATACCTGTCTTTGAAGAAGAGCATCTCTCCTCGCAGGGTGGCGACAGCGTCCAATACCATGGTTGAATCACAGGCATCAGGGGTGGTGGGAGGCTGAGGTCCAGGCTGAACTGGATCCTCAGGGTTTGGACCTGGAGGTTAAATAAAATCAGAGTCATGTTATGTTCAGGAGTTCTTCAGAGATTTAGGCTTTTTGTGCAAACAGGCAGCTGTGAATCAGTCACTTAGTACTAACCATAGAGAGACTGGATGCCATTGACATCATCCCGGGGCAGAACAAAGGTGTCAGGGTTTTTGTATGAGTACACAGGGTACATGAGAGCACCAGGATCTTGAGAGTGAGACAAGCCCAGGGCGTGACCAAACTCATGGGCAGCTACCATGAAGAGGACGTATCCTACAGCAGAAAACACAGAATTACAAGTCATATACAGATCCTCTCAATGAAGAGCATATAGTTTATAATGCATATAAAAATATACACTGAGTAGTTAGTAAGTGAAATCAGACACTATGCTGAATATAAATAACTCACCAGAGGTTGAGCGGAAGGTGAAAGTCTCATCATCATCAAAATGAGCATCTCCTCCAATGCCAATGCCTGGGGCGAAGGCATGGGCAAGAGTGCCATCAGGGCCATCAAAGGGGTAAAAATCACCATGTGCTGTTAACAAGAGCATATAAGCCATTTAATGAATTACTGTTAAGAAAAAGCAAATCAGAATTGGGTTATTTGAATGAATCTTAGTGCTAAGATTGACCAGCTGTCCGATGTGATTCAAGACACAGAAACAGCAGGTAGTTAAAGCCAAGATTCTTAAGAACATCACAACTAATAAACTGAGCATAGAGAAAATATATAACTGGACAGATACAGGAAATGTTATTTTGTACTCACCTCGGCTGCCAAAGGAGATCATGATGTCAGCTGTGCCACTGTAGATTCTTGTGAATCTCAGAGGAGTGACTTTGGCCCAAACCTGCAGTGCTTTCTCTATGGAGTCATCTACCTCTGACACAGACATGTCAGGTGTGTAGTTCTCTATCCTGTAAGACAGAAAAATATAGAATATACTTAAATAATTAATCACATGTAATGCAAGTTAGTCTCTCATACATTCTCTCTTTAGATCATTCACCTGTACGTAAGACTGTTTTTCTGCCACTTGTAGTTATTTCCAAAGGTGGAGAAACGGGCAATGTCTACGTCTGGAACACCACAGCGGGGCTTCTTCATCATCGCCATGGTGTCAGCATCCAGCCTCCCAGTGATCTGGAGACCAAAGAATCGCTGCATCTCAGTCAGCTTCTTGACCGCTGGGCTGATCCCCCGTCTGACAGTTGGACCGCTCTCCTCAGTTAGGTTGAAGAATTTCTTCAGGTAGCTCTGTAAAAGAAAAGAAATGTTACATACTTAAAAATGCATCATCTGCAGAATATACTAATATACACCATGCAGGAAGAAGAGATCTGTTAATATATTAACAGCAGAGATCAAACAGGTACTGTGTGAAATTATTAATGTGTCTAAAAAAGTTTCAAATGCACAACTTTGGTACAAAATAATGAGAATACATGTATAAAAAGGCAAAGCAAGAACACCTACCTCTGCAAACTGCTCATCTTGAACAGTAACCTGCGATATTGGCATGCAGTAAACTGCGACTGCCAGGCTTAGTAGAATGCTGAGATTAAATGTCGTCATGTTTCCTCGTTGTAAGCAACTTGTGTTTCTGTGCTGGAGGCAGCCGTTATATAGGCTGTAGACTGGGTGTGTTGAGTAATTACCTTCTTGAGTCAGTGACTCAGGAAATATTCCTTTTATGAATAACAGGACTTTAGGCTTTGATTTCTCATTGGACCAAAATTTTTCCCAAAGTAAGTTGTTGGTTGTATGGAAAAGATTGACTCTTTCCTACTTATCTTAAAAATATTTTTCACACACACACAAAAAAGTCATATATAACCACAGATAAACATGTTGAAATTATAAAGCTGTATTTGAAGCCTGGGTTTTGCAATTTTGACCATGTTTAACATAGTTTTCCGACATCATAACAGTGTATAAATAACAGAAAATCACAAAAAGCATAATATGTCCTCTTTAAAATCAGTTGTTATTATTTTAACAAAGAAATAACACCAAAAATATAAGCTCCTTGGCAGAGGTTGTTCATTACATTAAATTTTGGGTACATATTGTATAGACTGAAGAAATATTTAACATCTTTCATCATCTTTCATCTGTGCTTTGCTTCACTCTCAA
The DNA here is from genome assembly GCA_038419695.1 of Scomberomorus guttatus. Classification (NCBI taxonomy): domain Eukaryota; kingdom Metazoa; phylum Chordata; class Actinopteri; order Scombriformes; family Scombridae; genus Scomberomorus; species Scomberomorus guttatus. Next base: position 5,682,832 of record CM076460.1, on the reverse strand, counting down.
ACTCACGTTCACATTCTGAGCCAATCAACCAGGCTTTTTTTTAACAGTATGTAGGTAGAGCAGTGCTCGCACCATTTGCATGTTTGACAGTTTAGTGTAGTTGATATTCTTTAGTCCATCCTCTGATCCAAAACCAGTCTGTCATTAATGGTCTGACCCACAAACTCTCCTCTCCAGCCCTCATGCTGTTGTTAGTTCTGGTAAAACATCAATGTGCCCTGTGAGCAAACACAGACATGCTGTGTCACGTCATCATGAACAAAAGCCCTGTTTTCCTCCATTTCAAATTCAGAGTTCTGACAGTTTAGGGAGCACTTGTAGATGCCAAGGATTATTCATCATGCTGCACAATTTTAATCAGATACCACATCATGAAAATCTAAGCATTTGTAACAAATATGTTTACTGAGGTGAGTCACATACAGGAAAATTGCATTATCAGCTTGTAACTTCCATTGATTTTATGAAAGCACTGAAGTCAGTTAATCTGTAACATATGAAATGCTGCTGCACCTGCATGACAGGTTTTTCACTTGATGGAGAAGCTGCATGAGTCAACTATAGGTGGTTATTTTCCACCCTGACATGTCTGTAATAATTTGTTACCACTTTCAACATCAAAATTAATGGAATGCTACATTTTGGTCACTGTTACCTAATATTGGACACTGACAAGAACAGTAATGTCTTCCTGTGCAATTTATTGTCTCAGGTAAGTTGATCAACACCAGTAAATGCAGACAGGATGAATGTGTTGCGACAAAAAGCAAAGATTCTCTCTTTTTTTACTCTGGAGAAATATAAACCATTACAATTTTGCTCTCACAATCTGTGACCAGTAGTTCACAGTTTCACAGAACACAAACATATCTAGCAACAACATTCAAATAAACTGTTTGAGTAAAACATCAGACAACTGTAAAATCAAACACAAAAACTGTACTTTGATACAATATACAAATGCCATTATTACAACATTGTATTTCACAGTGAGGTAAAACTTTTAACCACTTCCCTGGATTGTAATCAGTTCCCAAACTGGTATTTGCTACATTGTGGTTATTGCTGAATATACAGTTATGTAAGACTTTATGTACACACACACACACACACACACACACACACACACACACACACACACACAGCAGATACACAGCATCTATTTCAGTTATCTGCTCTCCGTCAGGATTTCATTGTCGTCCTGCTTGCATTCCAGCAGGTCATTAACAGGGCCGGTGGAGACAACACGTTTGGAGTTGGAGTCAAATTTGTAGTGGATATTCCCCTTGAAGAAGTGCACAAATCCTGTTGGAAATCAACATTAATTATTGTATTACTTATTATTATAAAATATATCAGGGTGCACAACATTTACTACGAAAATACATTGAAGATGCTACGGGTAGAATTTTTTTTATAATATCAGATTATCATTGGGGCCACTGGCCACTGGGGTTTTATGCATTTTAGGGAAAACTTCTTGTATCTTTTTCTTTTTTTCTGTCATTCTTTTCACCATCTGTTATTGGAAGTAATTGTGAGGATTTGCTTTGTGCATAAATGTATTTATCTAATAAATATGATCCCTTTTTACAAGCATGTGGGTTTGTTTTATCACCCTTGGCCTGTTTGTCCACTTTTTGTACCTAATTTGACCTGGATATTCCACTTCTTTTCTGCGCCATAATGCAGTCTAGCTAATGAAGAAAACCAGATGATGTGAAATGCACTGTGGATTTTTTTAAAACTTTAATTTAATTTAATGAAAGCTTTCTGTTAACATGCTGTGCATTGAACCTTTATATGTAACACCTTTTATGAAACTGAAGGCAGAAAAAGAAGCTAACGTAACTACCCTCATAGAAGACAGCTGCGTCTATGGGAGATGGAATCCCCGCAAACTGCTGCTCTATGAGTGTTGGTGGTCCCTCCATCGTCTTCTTCTGCTCGTCGTACCTAGATATTACACACAAAGAAAACACGGTAGAGTCTTGTCTTTATGTTTTCCTGGGGTACCCTGGGAAAGAATGACAAACCACAGTGCCTGCTGTGTCTTATGACACCAGCAAAGTCATCAATTAGCCAAGACAGTGACATCAAGCCATTCTGTTTTATATACAGGAATTTTATAAATTGTTAATATAGCAATACCTAAGGAGGAAGTAATCTGGTCTGGTCTAGTCTAGTTTACTGTATGCACAACAACAAATACTGCTATTGCATGGCAATTTATGGCCCTTATTATTAGATTTTTGATGTATTTGCTCCTCTTTGTGTTGTTATTTTTTGTGCCAAGTGATTAGATATTATACATATATATATATATATATATATATATATATATATATATATATATATATATATATATATATATATATATATATATATATATATATATATGTATTTTATTTATTTATTTATTTTAAATCTTCATCTATATTGATGACTGTTTACAAGGTATTGTACTGATTGTATGTAGTTAATGTATGTTCCCAATAGTTCAATAAAAAACATTTTTTTAAAAATTAAAAAGATGCTCTGAATGTACTTTTTTGTTCATGCTAATTTGTTTTTGGCTAAATCACATAAAATAATACTCGAAGGGAGGACATCCTCCCTAACCAATAACAATCAGAATACAATATTGACATCGCGTTGGTCCAATGACAGTTTCCAAATTTCATCTTCAATAATCTACTATTGTATGCGGTAAAGTGATAGATAGATTCATACAGTAGCATATTAGAAAATAAATTATAACTTGCAAACTGTGAACTACTTTTAAACACATCACTAAAAAAATATATTTTATTTGGGCCTTTTCAACAGAGTCCAAATTTCTTTTTTCAGATTTAGTGGTTACGTTTCCCTTTTTTTATCGAGCACTAGACAGCTACTTGCGTTAACCAAGCTTGATGTAGCAGCCCTGAGGGACTGTTAAGGACTGTTGTTAAGCTAATAGGAAAATGGATCTGGACTGGGGGGCGCAGCAGCTACAGGACACTGCTGGGGAGCAGATGGAGAGATCCACTCTGCTGGTGCAGCCTCGAGCCTTGCTGCCTCAGCTGTCTGGGCTGGACCCACAGCGGGACTATGGTGGCGTGCTGCTACTCTCAAGGGAACTCCTCTCAATAGTAGAAAGTTATCATAATTTGAATGAAACAACCAGGAGAGTTAGCTTGTTTGTCATTGTTGCTAATGATATTAGACTGGTTAACCAGAAGCAACAAAGTTCAGCTAACAAACAAACAAGAAGACCAACATTCACAAATGCAGTGGGACATTACAACGTTTACCTGGACACTGAAGCTGTTGAAGAGTTACAGTGAATTGTCAGTACTCATGTGTAAAGAGTCTGATTCATTTGGAATTTATCCAGTTTTTAATTGAGTGGTTGTTTAGTCACTTGTTGATGCTGTGTGATTTGTGAATGACTGTGCAGGAGGTCTGGCTGCTTGCTAGTGGGAATTTCCTCATTGTTCATTTTTAGGCTGAGCCATATATTGAGTAATATGTTTAAAGTAACTAGAATTAAGACTTTTTAAATACTAAAAATAACTAGAATAACAACAGTGTTAACATGTCAGCTTTGTAGGTTATTTTTTGTATGTCATGCATACAGATAAGAGTGTGTAAGTCTTGTGTTTGATACATGCATGAATACTTTTTGATTTGAACCTACACTTTTAGATCTGTGAATGTTTTAGTGTTCAGTCTTTCTAGTATTCAGCAATGCTCTATATCTGTATCAGATTATAAGATTTGTGGTACTTTATATATTTCTTTATACTAAGAAAATACATAGGAAACACATGTAAATCATGTGATATGTTGTCTGTTTTTGATGAGAACATAAATTTGTCACAATAGAACAATACTATAAATTTGAAGTTAACTTTGTTTAACTTTGTTGGTAAAATGATACATCTAAACCCCTAAAGGGCTAAAATAAGCACTTCTTTGTTTAAAAACAATATGTGCTAAATGTCTTTATAAGAGCAGCCTTTTCACCTCTCAGGGGTTTTTGTTTTTAAGTTTATATTTAAGTTGTCCTGGCAACATATCTTATAGGTCACACAATATTAGGCTACTTAATATGCTATTAATGAATTTATTTATTTATTTGGCAATTGGCATATTTCCCACCGGACATTTTGGCCGTTGATATTTACACCGACAAAAAGCCGGCATATGCCAGCTAATGTAAACCCTGCAGATGGTATACCCACACTTGCTCTGGATCACCTAAGCACTGTGCACATGGTTACAGCCCATCACCTAGATACTACACACGACATGGTTGCTCTCCTGACCACCAAGAGGACAGACAGCAGTCTCAACGCTCTCCAAGGCCTGGACATGTACGGTTCCATTCCCCTTCACACACTAACTCTAACAAGGTAAACTACATGTAGTTGACAATGAAGGCCAATTGCCAGCCACTGACTCTACCCAGGTCCATTAGGACAGTAATGACCCACCTACTGACTTCACCAGAGACAGTTTATCTGAGGTTGATGTATCAAGTAGATATGTGTCAGTTGTAATTGAGAACATTGTTGTATATGCTTTTGTTGACCCTTGGGCAGACGTTTCAATTATCAGTAAAGAGTTCAGGATGTCTACAACTGCCCTTCATAAAAAGCAAATTGTAAAGCAGTTTATTCCTCTCACTGGTGTCACAGGTGACCCTCTTGATTCTGTTAATTCAATCACAGTAAATTTAAATTGTCAGAAATTGTACTAAACTACTAATTTTGGGCTGGGATTTTCTGGTTGCTAATGGTATCATTGTAAACACTTGAAACATGTCTCTCTTACTACATGACAAAGTAGTTCCATGAGTCAGCCCACAACAGTGTGTCCCTAAACTAACCAAGGTATCTTCTACAGTTCCAGTTCCTGCCATGTCAGAGATGCTCATCACTGCTCAACTGGATGCATCACTTAAAGGACTGGTACCCAATGGCTATGCAGGTGTGTTTGAACCATACTACACTAACCAATCATCTAATGGTTTTGCATGGACTGTAGCGAAAGGTTTAATCTATGTCAAAGTAGCCAACCCCTCCAGTGAGGGGTTACATTGTGGCACACAGATAGGAACTTTTCATGCTACCTCTGGCAGTACCAAAGACAAGTACACTGTGATGGAAGGTTCTGTTTGCAACTTAAACATTCAGATGCCTGTTGTGTCCAATCCATTCAAACTGCAGGATTATTCAAACCCTGACCTCACACAGCATTTCCCCAACGAGTTTGTGAGACTGTGATGGGTAGACCTCAGACCTTTTAGGGGGGTTGGGGTCTGCTCCCTTGGAAGAAAATTTTGTACATTTTAAAGTTAAATGTATCAATCTGGTGCACTTTAAGAGAAAAATTAAGAGGCTAGATCTATGATGAACTTTGTGCTTTTGTAAACAATTTTGTGCTCTAGTAAACAATTTAATCATAAACACATTAGTTGTATAGATATAAATGGTGATGACACAGCAAATATAACTATTTTCTGACATTGTTTTGTGTTCACTACTTTCTGCTGAAAACAGGAGGACAAAATTAGAGCTGCAATGATGAATCAATTAGTCGATTGACAGAAAATCAATTGGCATATTATATTTTTTTTCAAGGAAAAATTACATAATTTGCTGGTTTGCTTTTTTGTGTGTCATATGATAGTAAACTAAATATATTTGGATTTGGACAGAAGGTGACATTTGAAGAAATCACATTTATTATACCGTTTTCTGACATTGTGTTGTGTTTATTACTATGGCGCAGGTTAAGGGACAAAATTAAGACTACTGAGAAGTCGGCAGAGGTTATATCCTTGCCGAAGCCAATGATGAAGCTATCCCTGCAGTGTTATTCTCCCACGATGCTGAAATAGTTCAAGTCAATCAAGTCAATCAAGTAATAGTTAACGCTAACATACACCAGCGCTACAGCACCTTAGTTCCCATTTAATAACTACCTGCATTACCCATATATTCAACCTAACATTTCCTACTGATAAAATCCCAACTGTATGGAAATCAGCTCAGATCATCCTGCTGCATAAATGTGGTTCCACTGACAACTTGAGCAACTAATGCTCAAAATCAAGTGATCTGTACTGATGGTCTCAGATCAACCTCTGTTGTAACAACTACAGGGATACCACAAGGTTCTGTACTTGGTCCTTTACAATTACAACTATTTACAATTACATAAACAGTGGTATACTCCAACACAGACTTATAATATACATTTTTAGTCGTTTTTAGACGATGCAATCTTATATTTAGCTCTTTTCCTCAAGCAATGTCTAGATTACAGTCTGCTTTAAACATTCTTCAGACATCCCTGTTATCTTGAACTTGCACTGAATGCAAGAAGAAGAGCGTTTTATTCTCAAGAACCCATAGATCTATTTTATATCAATACACCTGTACTGAAATTGAAGTTGTTTTATTTTTAAAACTTGTGGAAGAATTAGAATATAGCATGCTTCTCTCATGAAAACAGCAAAACCATTGTGCAGCTGACCTGAAGCAATCAACCAACACTTCCCTCCATTTCATTACAGAAGATAAATAGTGTACCCATCACCCATCCATTGCCTAGATTTAGATGAAGAATTCTATACCACTCTTATATGTGCCTGTTCACGCTAAAGCTACAGCCAGCAGCTGGTAAGCTTTGGCTTAGTATAAAGACAGGAAGCAGGGGGGGAAGAAGGGGTAGGAAACAGTAGGGTCTTAAATACCTCCAACACTCGTGGCCAATGAAAAACACAGTGTAGTGGTCATTGTACATGTGAAGAGCAGCATCTACAGATTTTATTCTGGAGGGGAAGCCCAGGTCCGAGATGTTTCTTGGATAACCTTCCTCGAGATCTAACTGCCTCAGCATCCAGTACTGATGACCTGCAACAAAAATGTTATAGTCTCATATTTACAGACATATTTTATATACACTATCCATTCAAGTATACCGGCTTTTTTCATTATAAAGGTCAATGAAAGTGCATATACTGCATGATGTTCTTTTAGGATATTACTTAGTATTACCTTTGAAAAACAGAATAAAATTCCTTGCCACATTCTCATAGACAGCATCCAATTTGGCAGGTACACTGTCAGGCCACAGACTGCTAATTAGAGTGATTTTCGTCTCCTCAAACTGATGATGTTTACGCCACATAAATCTGAAAATGCATGAGAAAGTTATTTTAAACACCATGTCAGTTAAGTTTTTATCAAGAATCCTTGAACCAAGAAGACAACAGATGAGAAGCATAACTGTCACCCTTTATGATGTAGAATTTCAGAGACAGTTTACGTACCGGTCTTTGAAAAACACAATCTCCTGCTGTAATTGTGTTACAGCATCAAAAGACAGATCTGGGTCACATTTGTGAGGTGTTCTTGGGGGAGGGTTTTTTGAGAGTAGTGCAGCAAAATTGGAACTGATACCTGCAGCCAACAGAAGTAAATTTCTTTTCATCAGCATTTTCTTTTTAAATAAAGTCAAATAAATTCAAATAAAAACTGCCAGACAAGTGCAAGTATACTGTGATTTACTAAAATATATCATCTGCAAATAATCAAATCTTTTCCATAAGTCACAGATGTCTGGAAGGAGTGTCAATACTGTATGAACACTTTATGATACATTAACATGTCCAGATTCCATAATTACTGGACATTAACTTTGACAGCAGCCATTCTTACTCTGTTCCATTTTGTTGCTTTCTGCCACCAGATTTCATTCTTCCAAATGAGACGCTTTTAAGCAAATTTACATCAGCATTATAAGAAATTTTATTTAAAAAATTAAATGCCTGATGTAGTATAATGTGCATGTTAATGTGAATTAGGCATTATGCATTTAATTAATAATGCAGCCAACTCTCTAATGTCGTTTTTTGATACAGTACTGTCTTTTTATACAATAAATAAATTGTAACTCGTAGCTAAAACAGTCACAGCTATGAAAGGTGAAATCTATGACTGTGTGAAGTTTTAGAGTTTTTGATTTCAAAATAGAGCTTTGACACAGACTAGTTTCTAACGTCACTGTCATGAATCAATGTTTAGCCGAATAGTGATGAAACATTAAAAAGAGGATGTTGTGGTTCTTAGTTTTGTGTTTTTTCACATCCCTGCTGCAGGTAGTGGTGTGGGAACAAATTAATTACTAAGGCCTCACCATGCATCCATGTACATATTTAATGAAAAAAGGAAATATACTGTACCGTTGTTTTGAGGGCAAAACAAAAGTAAAGATTAACTATGTTGAAGCTGTTTATGCAGTCTATACCTCACAATGCAGTCACAGTGTATGACATATAAGTGAGTGCAGGTGAACTTACCATACAGGCGTTGGACGTCTTTGACATCGTGGAAGGAAAGCCGAGGCTCATAATTGGGGGCAAAGTTGTACGATGGGTACATGACAGCTCCAGGATCAGACGAGTGGGACAGGCCAAGTGCATGGCCAAATTCATGGACTGCCACGACAAATAGGTTGAAACCTGGAGCAAAAACAAGTCTTATGAGGGTTTCACTGCACATAAAGGTTGTTAAGATGCATACAACAGTTTACATCAGTGGGATTAAGAGGAAAATGACTTCAGTATGTAGAAATCATGCCAACTGTCAGGTCTGTGATGCTGCTATACAACTTCCTTTAAATGGAGGCTTGTCACCAACCATCTGTGGCAATATGTTTAGAAGATATAAGACTTTTATTTGGGCAAATGGTGTCAATCTCTGGTTACTTCAGGTGTGGGTACTTTGCAGTTCACATTCAATTTACCAAACAAAGTGAGATCTTGCTTTTTTGTACTCATTTCTAGACCAGTTTCTAGACCAGTTGACTAAACCTAAGTTGTTTATGTAGCCAGAGTATTTGTGTTACAATATGTTAATTTTAAATATTTGTATTACTGTAAATGAGCTTTAGGCTCTTTTTTATCTTAGAACATAGCTAGGCTAGCTGTTTCTCTCTGCTTTGAGCTAAGCTAACTATCTCCTTGCTGTAACTTCATATTTAAAGGACTGATATGAAAGGGGTTGTTGATTTTCTCATCAAACACTTGGCAAAAGGTTGAATAAGCCTTTTCCCCAAATTGTCTAACTATTCCTTTAAATCAACAAAATCTGTAAGATAAGAAGATAAGACTGTAAGTGTGAGTGATTTTTAACACCAGTACCGGTAGAATTAAAGCTCCATTCTTCATCAGCATCAAAGTGCACATCTCCACCAATACCAAAACCAGGCAGAAAGGCATGAGCCAAGATTCCTTTTTTGCCATCAAAGGGTGAGCCGTCCTTATGGTCTGCAACAAACAATGTCCAGTTAACCATTATATTCAGTAAATCCCTCATGAATATTTTATGTCATGATCACTGTGCAATACAACTCAACAAAGCCTGGAGCCTGTACTACAAAGCAAGTTCAACATAGCCAGGATATCTTTTCGTTATTCGGTTTCACTGAACCTAGCATTGGCCGTTCAGATAACCAGTACTACAAAGCTGGCTATCAACTAGCTCAGTCAACCCTGGGTTTTCCAGTCCATGTGAAAGAGATGCGGTTGTTAATTACGAGCGACATTATCAGAACCATGAATGAAGTATTTAATGAGTGATATGAGATGAAACACACACAATGCTGATTAAGCTTATCATGGCCAGATAAATCTCTCTGTATTTCACAGTATACAGAGTTTTTAAATCTCATATTGGGAGGGACATTCCCGCGCTGACTGAATGTGCACCCAGAGACTTCCACCGGCCAAGCTGACTAACTTCCAGTTAGCTCTCTACTAACTTGAATGGGGATAAAATAATTTAATCATGTGGCTCTTCTAGACTTTACTAATGTTATCGGACCAAATGGATCAAATTCTGATAGTGAAACTAGTCATTTTGTGGGGATTGTGTGATGCTCGCGGCAATTTATCCACTGTTTTACAGCCACAACAGTAGTGACAGAGTAGGCTGCGGCGTAGCCTATGACATAAGCACGTGTTGACAGTGTTTTTGTAATTACTCTCACTGCCAGAAGGGGGAGACAAAAGTGAGGTCTATCTGACCCAAATGTTGCATTTATAATCATGGTAGCCAATTAACAGTGTGGATTATTTTTCTAATAAAAGACATACTGTACCGTGTCTCATGTTATTCTGAGCGGCAGTGATGGAAAAATAATCCACACTGTCAGCCATCACACGGGGGATATAAAATCATCTTTGCACAATCAAAATGAAGCTAAAAACATCATTATGTGTTTAGTATCGTAAATGATCTCTCTGTTTGTTAGAATCTCTGTTTTAAAACCAGAGTGGAAATAGAAAGTCTGGAACAATAAAATGTTTCTACTGACTGATAAAAATATATATCACTCTTTTTTACTTCGTCACTTTTTTATGGACTTTTGTCCTTGCCAGGATCCTGTAGGAATGATGACTCTTTTTCCAGTGATGTGATTGGTCAGTGGTCGGGGTGTTGATAGGTTGTGAACTGATCCTCTGAAGTTACCCTGGTAGGAATTGAAACATCGTCGTAACCCTGAAAACCCAGGGTTAAACCTGAAATTACCTCGCTAACCCCAAATCCTGCTTCGTAGTACAGGCCTTTGGTCTCTTTAGAGCTCACCGCCACTGTGGAAGGAGATGACAATGTCAGCCTCTTTCCTGCTCCGCTTGCGAAATTTTATCGGCACAACATTGGACCAGACCTTCCATGCTGCCCTGAAGAGTTTGTGAATCTGTGAGGCCGGGATGGTGAGGTTATAGCCGACAATCCTGAGGAACAAAGGTAGAATTGCACTTCTTAATTTTAGTGAACTTTTCTAATATTACAGCATCTAATGCTTTATGTCTTCCACAGAAAGGAGAGCAAATGCATCTCTATTTAACCCACTGACTTTTAGATTCTATTCACTTCAGTCACTTCCTTTGCAAAGTGGTGAACTTTCAGTGACCATATCTTATGCCTGAATTAGATTTGATCAAATGGAATGAATTGAGATTAATCAAAGAGATCAATCAGTGAGAATTTATGCAATCTGTCATTTAGGCTGATGGGATGTGCTTACTTTTCAGTAAAAGTCACATCAGTGCTGCACAGGTTTCTGATCAGCTCTAACCTGTAGCTGAGGGTGCGCTTCTTCCAGCGAATGGTGTCTCCAAATCGCTCGACGTCTGACAGACCACAGCGCGGCCTCTTCATAACTGCCAGAGTGTCTTTGGTGAGTTCTCCACTTGGAGGCAAACCAAAGAAGCGCTGCATCTCCTGGACCTTATCACAGAGTCCAGTCGTCCAATCAGCATCAAAACTATTGTCTGCAGTCCTCTTCTGTCTATCTGGCTTGGGCTGGTAGCCATAGAAATGCTTTAGATATTCCTGAAAGCAGATAATTCAGTCAATATGCAAATTGGTATATACCAAAAACCTCATGAATTTATGCTGAGATGATGTATACCATTCAGACACAAAACACTCTTTCTGTGCCCACAGGGTTTGACAATCTGTCTTCTAAGCAGATAAAAATAATCACAAGCTGACACAAGCAGCTTGAAAACAATTTGCTGGAGGTATAAATTGTTTGATTTTTCTTCCACAATGTCATGCAAGCTGAGGAGTAACATGAACGTTCTGCCACTCAGAAATGACTACAGTCTTCACAGTAAACATTCCTAACATTTTCTCAAACCTTTAATAATAGTACAGTGCAGGGACATCGCTGTAGTCATGTAATTGTAGGTGTCAACAACAGCCACGAGACCTAAAGGTGCTGTAGCTAGTGACTTCAAGGGTTACTGTGGTCCTATAAGAATGTGTGTGTGTATATATAGCTGTATATATGCACAGCTATATATAGCTGTGCATATACTGATATATTATTTGGTTAAAATATCTCAACTATTTGGTCACTTTACTTTACGTCCCCCTATTTAGCATTTATAAATAGTATATAAGCATTTAATAAATTGTTTATAACACACTATAATATAGTTATAAGCACATATAAGGACATTTTTAAGTGTTTATTCATGTAAAGTATTTGTCAACAATTATAACCTTTCCTAATATTACAACTGTGTTTTGCACTTGTAACTGCTTACAACCACATTATAATGTGTTATAAACCACCTTTTAAAATATTATAATTCATTATAATCTTAACTGATTATTTTGTTACCCTGAGAAATCAAACTTTGTGTGATATCAATTATTTAGGCCACTGCCACCAAGTTTAGTTTAGTAATTTAGTTTGGTCACAATCTGTTGTAATGATGTTACATTCCAAGATCAAGATCATTCCAACCTCAGGCTGACATTTAAAAAAATGATAGCCATAAAATGTGTTTCACCTGGCAAATGTGTAACAAACAGCTCCTCTATGTGTGAGTGTGGTTACTCTCATAGTTTGGCTGTTGTATCTCCTGATTTTATTATGTTACCTCAAGATATCGCTTGATTTGTAGACATCTAGTCTAGTCAGGTTGATAGTGGAGCCAATTGGATCTCATAAAGGATTGTTATCAATGCATCAGATTTTACTTCAGTTGAGGTTTCCCCGGGGTAAAAATTGTGGAAATTTATTAGTTATCTTATGAATTTATAATGTCAAGGCATTTCTTTTATCATTATGAGAAATCAAAATTGTGTATTATAAGCCAACAAAATTATTAAACTGTAAATCTGTAATTATAAAATAAAATGAACAACCAGATTATTTAGGCTGTACACAGTGTAAAGGCTAAGACAAGTGCAATGATAAGAGATATATTTATCAAGATACATTTCAATTAATAAGCAATATGCTGTTCTTAATATATTTACTGATTTCAACCTGATTTTGGCTCCACACTGACGAAAGAGAGGCGCTATTATACGTTTTGACCTGCTCTCACAAAACACTGTGGTTATTTAAACAGAAATGTTATTAACATTAACTATTGCATGGCAGCTTCTTACTTCGGATTGTTGCTGTCATCTTATTGAATATAATGAATTATTTTTTTGTAATGTAGTGGTGAAAAAAAAGATTGTTATTAGGAGAAGATGCCAAGATAAAAGAAAGTCAACGTGTATTGAAATGTTTGTCTACAGTACACATCACATAAAAAACAACCACAACCCCTTACAATATTCTAAAAAATATTTTATGTTGCCATGAATTTGTAAGTGTAGAGGACTGACAAACTGTGGGAAATGATGTCTGGACCCATATCCTGTATTTTACTGTTACTGACAAAATACAGATCCTATCAGTGGGTAATGAGGTAATTTAAGAAGTTTTTAGGGAAATTTATCCGAACTAACAAATCACTACCATACCTGAACACTCAGGTTGACATAGCGAGGCTATAAATCTGTTCAGAGTGAATCTCCCATAAATGAAACAACACATCTCATTCAGAAACCAGTAAAATAAGCTCTCTTTTATACTTTCTTACAGGGTTCAAGTCGCATGTATAAACTGATAAATACCTCTGCAAACTCCCAATCAGCTCCAGATGGTCCAGCGTGGGGTTGTGTAGGCAGGACTGTGGTCCAGAGAGGCAAGGCCATCACAACAGTCTTGCTGGGCATCATAAGAATCATAAGACTCACCCAGAGCATCTTCATGTTTGACAGGCAAGAGTCCCAGTAAGTCAGTCTGTCTTTGAGATGTGCAGCTGCTGATACACAGGGCTGTATGCAAAACTGCAGCAGGGACCACCTGTTAATTATGTGTGAGTGCTCCTGTCCCAACAAGAACAGCAAGGTGGTTTGGCACATAACAGCGTCTTATTTAATGTCTCTTCACACTAGCCTCCTTATAAGCTTCGCAGGGTGGGAAATCAGTCCAATCTGGCCCAAAATTCTCAGAAATGTGATTTACCATCAGGCTTTTAGATTTAGGAGTAAAACATTTTATCAACATTCCTAATCTACTGTAAAGGGCCCTTATCTCTGCTATAACTTAACAACAAACTTCTCCAAAGATTAAAGTCAAAATTCGCTTGAAAGATTACGTCAGGGATAATCTTGAATCTACATAACTGCGTCTGCTTTCATTTCACACTTGTATGAAAACATACATTGAATCACATTTACTGGTCAGAGCGGAACCTACTGTGACTTCTTTCATTGCACCTCAAAGCTCCAAAACCACATGTTCAACAGTTTCCTCAGTATTGTATAAGATTAAAGAAAGATTCAACAGATATTGATTAGGCCTGTATGTTTGTTGATGTTGCAGTGCCATAGCATCTCATAAATTATTATTGAAATCAGCTTGTCTATAGGCCACTATTTCATGTCATTTCATTTTTTATTTGTTTAAGTAAAATGTAGTTATGAATATATGTTGCATGTTGGATTTGCATATTCAAAGTACTATGGAACATTACAATGTCATTTTATGGTGGTGGATAATTGAGGGGGTAAAAACTTAGATAGGCCCTCTGGGTTATAGCCCACTAGACATACAGTACATTATAATCTTTACTGAACTGTTTGCAAGCTGAACATATGGCTGATTCATTGTGTGGTTCATCCTTTCTTTCTTTCTTAGCTAATGACCCTGCTAAATTAAGAAACTCTCAAATTAAACAAAAATGATAAAGGTAATAAATCAACTATAGTCGGGCATTGATGTGGTTTGAAGTGTAGAAGCATTTATGAGTATGATTGATGATAAGAAGGACAATGGGGAGACAAAATAGCAAAAGCCAGTCACTGTGATGCTGTCAGAGATATTGATCATGCTGAAAGAAGGTATGGTGCAAAGGTTGAGACTGCATTTCCTCATTAACTTTAATTTTGTTGCTTTATGTGTCACTTTCTGAAAGAATTCAAATCGATAAGATAAAAAACAATGAAACTCTTTTAAAAAGATAATGAGTGTCAACAGTCAGTGGTAAAACAGCGTGACTTGTGGCAAATGCTACCCACAAGTCCAGAATGTTGCAAGCTTAGACAGAGCTGTCTGCTTCACACACTGATTAAAGATTTAAGATATAAACAGGTAATTGCACAAAGTGTAATGCCAAACCATGAGTGTAATGCAATGTTCTGTGTTATATTGTTGCAATCCATCTCTGGGAAGCTACAGCACTTTTAAAGAGAAGCTTTGTATTTATAATTCTGTAATAAATAAGGCTAGACATCACAGTTAGCTCCTGACTTCCTATTTCTCAGTAAATGTAATGAGCTAGTTGAGAGAGTGAGTTAACTCTCTCATCAAGTGACTATGGTCCCATAGACTCACTCTATCAATGCTTCGAGCTAGTAAATAGCTTAATGCAACTAAAGTTTGTTCAATTAAATAAATACAAGACAGAAATCATTGTATTTGGCAACAAGGAGGAAAGAATGAAAGTTATTGCTCAGCTTGATTCCAGATCTATAAAGACAAAGTTAGATCATCAGCCAAATTAAAGCAATAACTAAATCAGCATTTTATCATCTCAAACAAATAGCAAGAAGTCTCATGTCAAGACAAGATTTAGAGAAACCCATTCATGTCTTCATTTTCTAGCAGGGTGAACTATTGTAACATTCTCTTGTCTGGTCTTCCTAAAAAGACCATCAGACAACTTCAGCACATTCAGAATGATGCTACTCTATTCTCTAGTCTGTTACTTATCCTGTACCTCTCCTTATTGACCCCCAACATAAATGACCTCACTATGTGGGAAAGCATACTGTACATTTCTTTGTCTGTAAATGGCTTTTAGGCAACTGAACGTAATATTTGTTCATACGTAGCCCACGTAACATATAAAACATGAAATATTTCCTGATTGGTTATCATAACAATGCTTCATGGTCATTTTCTCTCCTTTATCAAATCAAAAAATTGCGAAAACGCTGATGCAGTTCTTTATATTAGTTCTCCTAATGGACAGGTATATAAACATTTCCCATTTCCCCTAAAAAATCTGCTTTAGTGAAACACAACCTAAGTATTATTAGCTCAGCTGGATGTGACTAACCACGCTGTGTCCTCACTTCTCTAATTAATCTAAAAACCTACACCAACAACTAAAGTTGTAATCTAAAGTGCAGTCAGAAAAGTGAAAATAATTCTTGCGTAGATACATTTTGTCAGTGTTGTTACCACCTGCCAATATACTACTTTAAAATGTAGTACAATCAAATCTAAAAAAAAAAAAAAACAAACAAATAAGTATGCCAACTTATGCCAACTAACCAGCACACCAAGTATTTCACCATGACGTCAGAAGCAGCAGCCTTTCCGTAGGTGCTGATCACCCTCTTCAGTAACTTGGGCATTCCCAGCATGAGTCAGCTCAGTACAGACAAGGCGTCAACTGGATTAATTCTGTTTGACAGCTGGGACAATTAGCTGACCTGCAGGATGAAAACCTCTGCCTGAACACAAACTAATCACTTGTCTCAGTAGTTACAACTAATACTGAGTCAAACACTGGGAAAAACCTGCAAATGACATTCATTAGGACTCTATTACACACATCTTGAAAATGACTCATAATGTTCTCTTGCTGTCCCTGCAGGCTAAAACTGGAATTAATGTGGCCAATAAAGCATGTATTGAATGAAGCGCTGTTGTTTTGCAGTACCATGGTGATAATTTGAAGTTATAGTTCTCTTTTCCAGAGACTGTGTGATACTTTTTCAGAATGCACATGGTGCAGATTACATAATACTGCTCTGACGGATCTTCAGATGAAATACCTTTTGAAAGGTTTTCATATGCATTTCCTGCTTTTGTCAACACAAGAAGGAAACAGTTTTAAACGGGTGTATGGCATCAAACATAAAAATCATCACACTTTTCCATTCTCATTTTAACAGCAAAAGAGAAACTGGAGTTGTTTACATGCCAGACAACTGAGAGAGGAAGGGGATTTTTCTATATTGGTCACCACACCGAAGTGGTGTTTTCCTCCTTTTCTCAATAAACCAGTGAGGTTCTGTCAAACCCACAAATCTGTGCCAGCTGTAGAATGTATGTGGAGAGCTCTGTGTTTTGAGTAATTACAGTTAATGATCTTTAGGAGGTTCAAGATTTATTAGATAATTACCTTTGAACAACAGCGTGTGTGTATTATACTTGTTGGCACAAAAACTGATTGATGTGTGTAACACAAAGTGATATTATCTGGAACAGGCCCAATGAATGATAGTTGTGTTTTTATAGCACACTGAAAAGGACTTGACAGTGAAAGTATATGTTTGTGTTAACAGCGCTTATGGAACATACCTTTATATAACAATGTTTACGTATGGAGCCTGTGGATGTTTTATTTATTCTTTGCCTAAACTTGCTCTTCTTACAGTACACTGAAAGATGTCAAGAGACCCTGACTCTGAAGGGAAATTGCACACATTGCCACATTATATACAGGACATATTATACAGTATGTCCTGTGATGTACATACACATCATTATTGACTCCTGCAGTTGGAAAAGTTGGACTGCAAGTTTAGAAGATAAAGAGGGTGGATAATGTGTTATACCTATTATCCCATGCACTCTTTTTGGTATTTTTGGAACCAATTTGACTGATTAATTGAAGGTGTAAAATGCAAATCATTTAAAAATCTTAAAAGATAAACACACAGGAAAATTCACAATCTGAAAGACTCATTTTAAAGTGATTTTCTTCATTGACTTCCTGGTTAATGTCTAACAAAGTAGTATGTCAGACAAATACTCTGAGTGGGCACTGCGCTGTTTGCTTGCAATCAGATTTGCCTCTCAAAACCTTAAGAAACGACTTCCAAACTGTGAAAGGAGTCCTAAATAAGAATACAGAATGAGCACTGATCCAGAGTTTGACATAATTAAGAGATTTTCAGATAGATTTTTGCTCCTGTTATGATGAGTCTTTGTGACATGTTGATAAACTATCTTTATCAGCTGCAGACTGCAGGGCTTCCTTGGGATGAACTCATGTTACTGACGAAGTTGGTGACTAAAGGAGCATATTAGTAACTGAAGCCTTGAATAAAAAAAAGTCCAGGTGACGCATATTTTGAGCTGTGTCCAACGCAAAAACAAGTTGGAAGGAAAAAAACAAGCCTTTTGTGTACTGTGCTCTACAGTGATGCAAAAATCAAACACTGCTTCCTCAAGGTCCAGACGGCTTCCTCCACCTCTGCAAGGAGTGAGTTGCACTGTTTGACGAGAGTTGCACAGTTACGGTGTATGTCAAAATGTATGACATACATGTCTGTCTGTATGTCTGATGTTTGGTGATTGGTAAGCTACGACAAAGGAAGTTCTGTAAACTGTAACACAACCCTTTCATTTTAAGAGGCTACATTTTCATTTTTTACATCTTTTCTCTATGGTGTAGTACTTACTGTCTGAATCAACTCTACAAATAACAGTACACCAGTTCAAATACATGAGAAGAGCAAACTACCCCTATCAATAAGTCAGAGGAGCATAACAGCATGTGCAGTTTGCAGCGTATGTGCAACAGCTAGTTGCAAATGACTGCCGCACCTTCGAATTGCATGACTCAATTCAAAGTCCAAACAACATAATATCTAAGATAAGATGCACAAAACGGATGATGAATTCATGAGTCATGTTAGTATTCCGGTGGCTGGTACTGCAGACACTGTGTCATATTCTAATCTGACACTTTTGTTGCAGGTGGATGATGATATGAACAGCCATGACCCTTCACAAAAGTCAGCATGTTATAGACATAAAGTGAGTTACAGTATATGGCTTCAAAGAGAGGTTCTTCGTTAAACAACAGGTTAGTTTGACACATTTTCTTTTATTTGACAATACAACAATTAAAGACTGGCACATGACCAAAAAATGTTGAAAGAGTTTGCTCGTCTGGCCTCAACACATACTGTATGATCACATAGATACAGTTAACATCATAAGAACCTGTAACTCAGTTGTTGGACACATGAAATGAATGGAAGGCCAAAGATTCAGGCACAAACTTGAATTTTTAAGCTGTTGTTTTTACTCCAAATAATCCTGGGAAGGGCAGACCGCAAGACACGAAGGAACATGTGAATGGTTTGTTTACGACTAACATCAAGGCAACTTGGATCACACTGCAAGGATAACAATAAGGCACCCCTGTTTGAGAACTGCTCAGCTCTACTGATGAGCAGTGATTACAAGATAATCACATACATTGAGGATTCCACACAGACAAAAATGTTAATACTTATCTTTCATACATTGTGCTTATGAATGTTTGCAACACTGGGTTCAAGCAATTGTTATAACCAAGCATATAAATTGGTGACGCAGCATGTATGCATAATGAGCTGTATGTTGTCTCGGGAGATAATCCGGCACACAGCAGTCTACTGTAGCAGGCCACACAAATACAGTATCTCCATACAACAATGTTGTGCATCTTCCAGTTTACCACAGTTACTTCAAGCTCAAGGTTCTATTGTTACCTTTATAGATCCACTATTTCACAGTAGCAAAACAAACCATTTAAATAAAAAAAAAAACTTCATTTCACAGCACAAATCCAGTACATGAAAACTGTGGCAAATATTCTACAAGTTCTACAGTAAGTAGGTAGTTCCTCAATGCACTGTGGCACGCTTGGCAATGTCTGAAATAAACTGGACATTTATGCCACCTAGTGGTTGTATCATAAACTGTTTGACGAAGATATTCAGCAAGGATTACAGTATATGTGCCATTCGACACTTCACTGTGATGGCCTGGCATAGATAAATGGAAGAAAAAAGAACTATAAATAAGGGAGTAATAAACAAAATGCAGTATTGTGGTGAGATGTTTACACCTTAAGTACCTGTAAATAAAGGGATTTCAAAACTTGATTTAAATCAAGTGTGTTTCTAATAATTATGGAGGGCACTCAACCGCATCACTGAACTACAGCATGACAACAGATATTAAGGGGATTTAGCGTATTGGCTGTGTCTAGCACCGCATTCCCTGCAGTTTATGAAGATGAAATAATTCAGACACGCTCCATTCATTCACTTGGTCCTTTGACTGAATTTGAAGAATTACGATTAGGATTTATTCTTCTTAAACAGGTTGTCTTTGTTAGCTGGGTTTCACCTATCAGCATTTTAAGTCTCATTACTCTCCAAGTAAGCTGTACACATCAGCCACAATGTTCTTGTGACTGATAATGGCTTGGATCAACCATAGACAAGCTGAGGCAATCATTTCCAGAAATGTTTTTGCATGTTTGCATTATTTGTGCCTGATCAAACCCTCCAGATGCTGCTCAAATCCTAACAAAGTGGTTTGTAAACCTAGAAAACTGGCTGTACAAATTGTACTGCAAATTTGTTTGGAGTATCACTGTGAAGACTATGAAAGTTGATACAGAAAGTGTCTGCTCTCTGTATTTGGGAGCATTTTAACCTTGTTCTACTAGTCAATGTAATGATGATATGTAACAAAGCACATCATTGCTTTTTTATAGCGAGGTAAAACATTTATGTCTCACACACTACATGACTGTTTTAAATCCCAGAGCAACTTTGGCAAAAAATATACATAAATAACTAAGAAATTAATAATTCCAGTCTTGGCATGTTTTCAAGTAAAAATGTTTTCAAATAAAAATGAAGCCTGTGGCCAAGCAAATGTATGAGGATTTTCTAGTTAAGACTGCTGAGCTACAATAACACAGTATCACTTTCTAGCTGGTAGTTACTATCCCATATATAGTGAGCACATCCAAAAGCAATGACACTCCTTGAAAAGGGATATAACAACACTGTGTTGTCAGTAGAGCTCCCTCAGCTACCTGTAAATCTACATATAAGCAATAGTCTTCATTAAGGATCTAAATATCTTTAGGCTTAGGAGATTCAAATATCCACAGAATCAAAGATACAACGATAAATAAGCTAATTGTGAGTTCTAAATTAATGACACTGTTTTCCCTTTTCCCAAACCCAAAAATAAAAAACCCTAAAATAGCATCTATAACCCCTTCAACATTTACCACTGCAGTGGACTACACATCACATTTGCTTTGAAAATGAATGAGCAAATAAAATCATTACACTTCAATAAAATTACAGAAAACCTAATCTAATAAATTATTAGTGATGAAAAAAATCTTCCATTTCTTAAAACTGGACTCAGTGCTATACTGTACTTAGTAAATCCCCACAGTGCAGAACCAAAGGTTCCCTGGGGTGGTGCCTTGGGGTCCACACTGCCCCCTGGCTGTGGGCAGAGTTCCCAGCAGTGGCAGAGGGGCATTGGCAGGTCCTTGTGCTGATGGTGTCTGGATATGGCAGTCACCATCCTTCAGTTGGTCCTCATCCCTTCATTTCAGCTCGTCTTCTGTGGATCAATGTGCAGTGCGGGCCAAACTCCACAGAGAAACTAATCAAAGTTAGGATATGGCAATAGATTAGGTGCTTTGTTTTCCTTCAATGGTGTCATACACTCAAAACTCAAAATACAACTGGTCAAATATAAAAATGAATTGAATGACTGAATGAAATAAAATAAAGACCTAAATGTCTGCAAAGGCTAGTGGATAAACATACCTTTACTTTTGGTCTGTACTTGAGGTAGGTTGATCTGATCTGCAGACTTTAAGAAGATGAACATTTGATTTTAATACACATTAATATGTCTCATTACAATAAAACCCACTGCAGCTCCTGCTACTGAAATAGGAGCATACCTGAGAAGTATGTGCAGGTATGATCCCAGGCCTGTGAAGATGTGCCACCAGGCATGGAACTGTGTTATTACTCCAACACCAGGGGGCAGTGTTTGTCTACTGGCTCTGAAAGACAAAGAAAGTGTTGAACCATCATCAATTCTCACAAGCCCCACAATATGACATCCTCCAGGGGGGATGCTAATAAATTGCTTAACAGATAATTCCTTGTTTTTATATTAAACCCAAACGCATCATACATTTAAGATACAGTGAATGAGCTGATACATTTCCAAGCACTAACTTGTCCTTGAGATGAGAAAAACATTACATTAGCCTTGTAATAACATAAAGCTTATTGTCACTGACTGTTAATGTGAAAGTTTTCCACAGAGCTGCCATTAAAGGAGGATATTTAACTTTGTTCTGAGAACTTCACAGGGACATGTTGTTCTGAGTTAATAACCAGCCTATTAGTATTTTTCCCCATACTACTACAAATACTCACCTTAATGAGTCACAGAAGATGTTGTCAATGTTCCACAGTAGAAAGCCTAACATAAAGACACCTAAGGAGGTGTAACACAGAGGTCTGAGCCATGGGTACACCCTACAATTGAAACAAAAACAACAAAAGAAAACCCTTTAGCGTGTTGTTACTATCTTCACTGAATATTAATGATCAGCAGTTATTTTGATATGGTAATGTCTTCACAATGAATGGTCCTCTTTGCAAGCTTACCACGTAACAATGAAGATAGATCGCATCACTAGGCAGGCTACTAAAGCACCATACATGACCTAAAAGAAAGAACAATTATGGGTTAGAAACACTTGCGGGGCAAGTTTAGAGCTGTAACTAACATTACACATTGATTGATTATCATTTTATCATAAACTGTATCATTTCAAAACTATTTACACATTTTCATTACAACTCATCAGAGCTCAAAGTGATGACTTTAAATTACTGAACTCCAGGCAGACTAAGGTGTACATAGAGATTAATGCTAACATAGCCTTTCCAAGAGCAGCAAAATTGTCTATTTTTCTTCCATCCTGTGATTTTGTTTCCTGGTGTGTAATGAGAATAGCAACCTGTCACTAATGTAGCTATAGAATTTTTTCTTTCTTTTCTACTTTTCTGACTGTTCTACATTTTTTGTTTTTTTCTTGTGAAATACTGGATTCTTTCACCAAGCCTAATAATCAGACTGAGTCATCATTTTATTTTAACTTCAGTAATATTTGAATTGGGGAAATAGGACATGTGGACAGTGATTCAGATGTCTGACCTTTGTCTCTCATAATCCCTAAAATGAAACATTAACTATTTGGTTTAACTGCACACAAATTATGTCCATAAGCTGAAATAAGGGGTCATATGTAGACATGGCTTCCTTTTAATGGGTCACTAGCCAAAAAAGTTGGGAACAACTGTGCTAGATTATGTATATCTGTTGCTTTGTTGCATTCCACTAATACACATAAATTAGTCACAGCAGTACAAATGGCAATCTGAATAAAGTATAGTCTCTATTTAACACTGTGGAGACAACTCTTCATACAGACAGTCGCCCTTTGAACCAAACTCTATGTACTTGTTGGTTCAGTGCGCTCCAACAGGTACAACATATCAGTCTTATTATGAACCAGCGTAGAGCAGTGTGATTAGTAAACAAAGTCAGCTCAAAAGAGTAAACAAAAGCAGCTTAGTTACATTGTCCTTACTGGTGTACAGAAACACACACGATATGTAAGACTGAGCAGGTACAGACAAACACTGGGCCTAACAGAAGTGGCTGTGCTTATCTTAGGTTTATGTAGGTATTTCTTCTTGGTAACAAAATTAACTGTGGTTTGATGCCATACTTAAGGACTTAGTGCTGGGTTTAGGGCTTGTATCTCTGTTTTTTTAATGCCTCACCTTACTAAACACTTAAAGGTCCAATAAATGACATTGAGCCTCACTGGATGTCAGCAAACAACAAACATATGTCCGTTTCCACAAACGTTCTCAAATTACAGCTAAACAGTACACTGCTTTGAAAACATCTGAGACAAGAAATAGGCAATGCAGTAACAGAATCTTGATCCATATTTGATCAGCACTGCCTTATTTTGATCTGAGTTTTGTGAGTTGTCCGCTTTCTTTTTTTCACATTTAATGAGTAAAATTTGTTTTGGTCTGAGATCTTGGTGCTATAGTGCGACATCTAGTGGCTGAATGTCATGTACTGCAACTTTAACTAATCATCAGCAAACATTAAAATACAATTAAATGTTTTTTAAATGTGTGTTGATGTGAAATGCTACTTTATGTTTGACAACCAGCATTCGCCACACTAAGTGTTGCCTGCTGTGTCGGGAAGCCCAATGTTTACCCAAGGTAAAAATGACTTAAGGCACACTGAGCCCTAATAGCAAACAACTCCATACCTGGTGAAACACTGGCTCCTTCCACTGTAGGTATACCTACAAAACAAATATAGAATCTAGTCAAGAGAATATGATGGATCTTATGCTTAATTCATAGCAATGGTTCAAAGTACATGATAACCTTTATAGTAAAAGCAGATACTCACCACAGTGACTGAGACACTGAAGATAAATAATAATGCAATAGGAAATAAACTGAGGCTGTTCTCTTGTTTGAAGCACTCATATCTGAAAAAAGAAGCAAATAACAAACTGAGTTAAATGGAGAAAGATACTTGAGCCCAGACTGGAATCAATGGATCCATTACACACAGTACACTCTACAGCCACAAGAAGATGACACATTGTAGTTTCTTGGAATGGATCAAGTGATCAGTAAGGGATTCACTGGTTTGTTTTACAGCCACAATCACACCAAATTTGTTCTAACAAGTCATGTAGCCAATAAAGTGAAGTTTTCAGTCATTTACTGCTTCAACAGCAATAAATCCAAAAGATTGCACAACTTACAAACAGTAGACAAAGACGCATGTACTGTAAATCATTGGCAACTCGTCCAGTAACTGCAAATAGCAATACAGAGAAAACTCATATTAATACATCACTATAGGATTACATTGTTTCAGCATAACTTAGCACTGCATTAGGAAACAGAAATGTTTGTCTTCATATTTCCATTATAAATATTTCCCAAAGCAACAATGAGTCTGATTAATGCAATTTCAGCAAGAAACTAGCATATTGGAGAAAAAGAGAAGTCTCAACCGTCATCGCCTCTCATGTACACACTTTTTGCTGACATTCAGATTTCACTGTAACTCTGCCCACCTGCATCTCGTACAGCAGCGTCATGTGGAAGCACCAGGAACCAACACCAACAGCTGGATGACCAACCAACAAAACATTAAAACTGAAAGTCAAGACATTCTCACATACAGAAAATATGATTATGGTACGATGACATTAGCAATACATACCGTATGACAGCAAAATATGTTGTTAATAGCTATGCTTTAGCACTTTCTGGTAACTTATGATTTAAAACAGACTAACCTGCCAGTCCGAGGAAAGAGCAGATGTAGCGAAACTCCAGGCCGTCGCGAAATGTCTGGATGGCTCCATAAATGGGAGGAAGAATCATAATCAGGTTGCTGACAGTGTTCCCTGTTCAAAAAGACAACAGAGACAAATTAGAGACAGATGACGTGACCTGTGTTCAACAGCATGAACTGTATCTTATTTCAGAAACCTGATGCACTGGGGTTCATGCACACACATCTGCTGCTGTGTTTGCTGTCACCGTATATTAATTTTCTTTTCTATTCTATCTTCAATAGAATTCACAAATTCTTTCACAGCACTGTAGTAATTAAATTACTGTTTGTCACTTAATGACTAATACTTAATACTAGTAATATAGTATTATTTGGATTTGAAATCACAAGTACAGGTAGTAGATAAATGAACAGATAGTAAACTATGGATGGACTCCAGTTCCACTTCTCTAATGCACTATTTGGTGTTGCACTGGTTGTACTGCTGCCATTTTCACTCATTTGTAAGGAATGAGCTTAAAGATGAAAAATGTATTCATTGTGCCCTATTCATTGTGCCCTTGTGAAAAGATGTGTGACAATAGGATCGCTGGTTTGAAACCTGAAAACAGCTGAGAAAACCTGGGGAGTGGAGGTGAACAAGGCTTCAGCCACTATCTTTAAGCTCGCCTCAAGCAAAGTGATTAAGCCTTATCTGCAAAAAAGGCCTATAGTTGAACTGGCGTCATTGTTTGTGTATGTTAACCTCCCTCCCCTGGGCTATTGCTGTACTGTTGGTACAGTATATCATCAGGTCCATAGGAAACCCGATAAAAGAGATTTCAACACTGATCCTAATCTTGCTCTTTCTGGGTGTGGTGATGTACAAACGCAGGCGTGGAAAACAATCAGACTTACCAGGATGTAAACTAGTTTGAAAACTAATACTGCTTACTATAAGCATTTTCACAGCCAACATGACACGTTCCCTTAATCTGCAAGTGTCTGATAAAAGCCAAGGCGTTTCCACAAGTCCTTGGAGTGACCATTTTAAAATGAACTTTGGTAACTGATAATAAATGCACACATGCCAAGAATACATATGAGTGATTTGTTGTCATATTTCAATGACAACTGCAAACCTCTGAATGTGATAAGACGACTGTCTCCTGTGTGCGAGACTCTTTATGACCTCTCTCTGTCTGCCTTCTACCATTACCATGTGCTGATGTTTTAAAAAGCCAGATAATGCACAAAAACACACATCAAATGAGGATTAAAATCATGGCGGTGTCTCTTTTCCACGTGAACAATGCCACATTCCAGCCATTGTAATCTGAATCGCCGTTTAAATGCCAAACAATTCTTCTGCGGCTGGAAACAGCTATCCAGAGTAGGCCAGCATGTGTCATTTGTGTAAACAAAAAGCTTCAACTGTCAGTATCAGAGATATGACACATTCAGACCTGTGCCAAAGTTTAGAAACATTTCAATAAAATGAATGTAAAGTAACCATACACCACGTACTCCTAGGACTTTTTTAGGACAACAAAATTAAGGTTATATCACTACAAAGGTGTTAGTGTGTAAAAAAAACACACAAAAAGTCAAATTAAACTCTGACCCACTTGACTTTACCTTAGACTAACTGCTGTATCACTTACTACTCTGAACACCATGGGCAACAGGAAAATAGATCTGGATTCCTAAAAGTATAGTGAGAATTCTTCCATTTTAATCTTCAATTCTACAATGAATCTACAATTAATTTGTAGGATATAGGAATTCTGCACATTACAACAGAATACAGGATTTCTAGCTGAATGTCAAGTTAGTATGGCAGTAATTAATTGGAATAGCCTTTCTTTTGAATTACTAATTGATACACACACAAAGAAGACTGGAGAAACACTGAATGCACATCTTTGTTCACTTTCAAGAGCTTAAATTGGCCACACAGTAATGAGTTACTTTAAATTATTATTTTCTGTGGGAATCATTTGTCCAGCGTAGCTTTGTTAAATACAATTGAAAGACAGTACGTGCCTCTGCTTAAAGATGAAGTCTGTGAGCATTTCTGCATGAAGTACCGCTGACCTGTGACAGACCTTGAACACGAACCGTCTAAATCTAAGATAATGGTTCCTGAGAAACCAGTTTTTTTATCGATAGAAAAAGCAATGAGGCGCCCTGATAGTCTGAGGATAATGTTTTATCAAGTTTCAAGTGTTGTCTGCGAATGACTAATGCATCCTATTAAGGGAAAACTCAAGACCAAGTTTCAAAATGAGTGGTAATGTGTTGTGATGGAAAACTGTGGTGTCTCTATGATAACACTCGCTAATACTCAGATACTTCACATACTGTGAATAATCATCTGCTTACAATAACGCTAACGTTATATGCAAAAGAGCCTGAAACACAACATGTTGACTACCGACAGCTTCTCCTTCTCCTCGTTAGCTAGCTAACGTACAGCTCTAGTTGGTTTAAATATAAGCTAGCATTTAGCTTATAGGAAGTGCCCGAAATTAACGTCACCAGAGCCAACTCGAAAATAAATGCACTTATTACAACCGCTACTGCTACTTCATGTTTACGTTTTTCAGGGGTGACTGTACGTGCATGGCTTTACTGCCCCAAAGCCTTCTAATACAAACCCCCACATTTATATTTTTAGTTTCAATGGCGCACTTATACTCTACTTACAAAATTCTGCGATGTAAAAAGAGACGACATAATTTTCTTCACACCAGTCCAACGTCGAGGTCGGCCGCCCCCAGTATCCCTGCCTGTCTAACGACGGAGCCATGATGGAAGAGGAGGAGGCTGCTAACGGACGTAGTCCCATCACGGCGCGAGCACACCTCGAGCCCTCCTCCGCGCGAGCGATAGAGGCAGATATCAAAGTCCAGCACTGTGCTGCAGGGCCGTCTGTAGCTTTCTGGGGGCCCTATTCAAAATCTGCCCCCTCCTTCATGAATACATGCCAAATCTGCATCATATTGTACACATATAAATGTGACCAAATGCTTTTTACACATAAAAAGCTGCATTGTTAACATCAAAATAAAAACAAACAAATGCAAATTATAAATAATGAACCAATAAAATGACTTAAAAAAACAACTGTTTTGAATAAATTATACATTTATGAAGAACATAAAATGAAGTATTATAAAGTGATCAAGATCAAGAAAGTGCAAAACTATTTCACAAATCAGACAACTAAAGTATTATTTATAGGGCCTGATAAAACTGCATTAAGATAAAGGTGCAAATGAACTGTGGGCAAATAACAAATTACACACAATTATCAATATGAAGATTAAAACAGAAGACTTTCAAGTATTATCATCATCATCATCACCATCACCATCTTCAAAACTTTGGCTTCCTAGATTTTTTAGAAGTGAAATCATCAGTGATGTAGGACAGCTGCTGGCCAATCTCATGATTGATATGATTATGGCAAGACTGCTGAGGCGATCTTGAGCCATTGATGACTTCAGGTAAGTCTAAGGACGTTTGGTTACCAAAAGTGTCAATTTATATTCCAGGAGAAAAAAATATGTTTGTGCAACCGCTAGTGATTGTGGGTGCCCTATACACATGCGAGAAACGGCCTTGCTGATGTGATACAGTAAATCACAGATACTATAACAGTGAAAACAACCACAAAACATACAACTGGATTGTAATTGTAGATTGTAACCTACTACTGTTAGTACCAAGTAAAGACTATGTGTTATTTTGCTACATATCAGACTATACTTGTGCAATTTTGGAACACATTTCTCAGTTTTAACCAAAAAATGTACTGAATGAAATGTTTAAATGCCGTTGAAATGTAAAACAAACAAACAAAAACAGATTTAATTATTCAATTATTCAATGTGATGATATAGGTTATTAATGAATTAGCTACCAGTGTAGCCTACTCAATTAAGATTTTTTCACCTCTAAACAAATACAAGCTGCTCTATGAAAATATGATAATAGCTCATAATGCATTACCAGTAAATGTCCCTGAATGATAGTTTAGCCGGTTATACCAAACAGCCCTGAAGTTAGACTCATCACAAAGTATATAACAAGCCATAGCAACCAATAAATAAAACAGTTGACAGGAACTGTCATATGCTGAGACAAAAGGGGAACACAGGGCAACAAGTATACAACATCACAATGACAAACAATATAATAACACAAGCAGAACAGGATGTACATGTGCATTGTACATTTGTAATAAAACAACCATAAGAAAAAAAAAGTCCAAATGATACAGTAAACTGTTCAGTTATAAAATGCCTGCATTTCATGCTCATTTACTTGGTTTTAGAGATGTATATAAACCGCTCTTCTTTTTTCTTTCTTTTTTATTGTTGGCTGATATGTCATTTAAGAGTGTTAAGCATTTATAGCTCCTACTGATAGATAGATAGATGGATACATAGATAGATAGATAGATAGATAGATAGATAGATAGATAGATAGATAGATAGATAGATAGATAGATAGATAGATAGATAGATAGATAGATAGATAGATAGATAGATAGATAGATAGATAGATAGAAACTTTATTAATCCCAGAAGGGAAATTGCATTCTCATAGCAGCCATGACAGATGACAAAAATACATGAAAACACCAGTAAGAGAGAGATAGCCATTTATATTCATAAAATTGTCAGGTGACAAATAATTGCAATAACCACTGCAGGAAAACAAAGCATACTGTATATAATAATGTGAAAAAAAAGTATCATGCAACACGATTAGGAGCTTTTGATGAAGTTTTACATAAACTCAGCTATTTGTCCATTTTTAAAAAAATACTCAGATATCCTCTAGAGGGAGTGAGACACTAAAAATCACAGTTTACTGTTGTAGCAACAATACTAACCAACATATGGCTCCTGTATTTTTGATCATAAATGATGGACTGATCCTATACTTAGTTCTGTATTTCACTTCTAATGCAATTACTATTATTTTACTTTTTCCCTCACCAAAATAAATCAGTTGTTCATTATTGTTTGCTTTGTGGCAGTTTACCATCTGATCCTAATGTAAGCACTCTGGTGGGAATTTGATGATGTGGCTTTTAGCAAGTACTTTGCCCACAGGAGCAGCTGCAGCACCCATCTGGATGACCCAAAGTTTCTTGGAGGTCTAAATATTTTGAGTTTGGGAATTTACTGATTACAGTGAGAAGCTATGTAGGCCCTACTGTTTACCATATAGTGTATACCATTAATGCATTAATGCAACTATTAGATTCTTTGCTCAAGTTGAGCTGTCCGGAAGGACACACAATCACTCTTACTGGAATTTGCTCATGTTATTCAGCTGGAAAATCCCACTGGAGGCCTGATTTCAACAGACATGCCCAAGGCTAAACTGCTATTGGACACAGACTTTCAAACTGGCAAATTGGCTGAATGAGTAAATCTTCTGTTACACAAAGGAAAATGCCAGCACCAAATACCTACAATTATGATGACACTTTTTCATTTTTTTCACTTTTATTGCAAAAACAGTCTGAAGCCATAACAAACATGAGTGCGCAGACTTTGTAGAGATAACTCATATTGAATCACCTATGATTTGGTTCAGTTGCCAGTGTAGACTTGTGCATATAGGATAGATCATTTTCAAGAGAAACAGCCATGTAGCCTTGGAGAAATATGAAAAATACGCTAATGGGGGAAAGCAGATGTATAATATGTCTGAAAATACTTTGGGATTGACAAAAATAAAAACAGTCATGCTTGACTAAACTGTTTTGTCAGTTAATCAGAAAGCACAACAAAAAGATTGTAGAAGACAATGATCACAACAGAACCTATGTTTGGGCCAACACATACTGATGATAATATTTCATTTGGATTCTCCTCATTTGCAGTAGATTCAAGTAAACTGTGCTTTTACATTTAAGGCGTTAATCAGGGAAATCATACTTAATGTAAGTCTTCAATCCATAATGCGATCTGCCATTACATTAAATATTCCCTAAGATAAAAACTGAGGGCTGTGAACAAAGCTTTGCTCACTAAAACACAGGACAAAATGCTTAAACACATCTCTTCAGCCTTGTATTGTGGAATGCTGTCAGCATGTGATGTATAGGAATGTACGTTTCTTTTCCCCAATTCTCTCAGCATATTGCAGTAAAAAATATACAGTCACACACAGTCAGACATTTAACTTAGACACTCAGGTCAACATGTAGTTACAATTCATCTCTCATCTTTTCACCCTTTGGCCTGACCATCCTGCCAATGAACAGGATGGAGTTTGTCTTCTGGTCCTTCACTAAGAAGATGAAAGGGTGGTCAGCATAGAAGAGTTTAGGGCTTTTCAGCTTGTCTGTGCCAAAGATGGTTGTGTCAATTTCGTTTCCAGCAGTGTCCCATTCCAAGGCGGACGCGTGGAACAAACTGGACAGGTAGAGGTCCTTCTTCCCAGAGATTTTGGACAAGTCAGCTTTGGATTTGTCCACAGCCTCTTTCAGGCCCAACTCCTCGAGGTGTTTCTAAGGAGAAGCAGAAAGATAACACAGATTACATTAAAGAATGTTAAGCTACCGAGGCAGAAATTAAGACTGACATAATTTGTTGTTTTACCTGCAGGTTGTGACTGACTTCCATGCTGACTTTGGGCAGAGACACAGCTACTGCTGTCTGCTGCAGTTTGCCCATCCATGTGTCCAGCTGCTTCTTGGTCAGCATCTTCTCCAGTCTCTCCAGAGATTCAACGTGGTAGGGCATGAGGAACACCACACTGGACTTCTTATGAGCCAAGGGCATGCTCAGGATGAACAGCTTATTGGTTTTGTCATCATAGAAGTTGTAGAGACCTGAGGAAACAAAATAAATGTATTACAAATATTAGTATGTCATCTCTGTTTAAAACAGCCACTTGGAAATCTCTTAAAGCCTCATGCTGTGTACCATTTTCTGTTTTATAAATCATTAAAGAAAGCGGATCAAATGGTTTCTCTGCATGAATTAGCATGTACAACTCTTATGAAGCAGCTCTTCTTCAGATCTTGTTTCTATGAACAACACATGCAGAAATCTAAAGTGTCCCAAATTAGTTTCTAACTGTAACATACAGGAGTGTCTCCACCTACCTGTGCGGTGCATCATCTGCACTGACACAGTGTGGCTACGGTATACCAAGAAGCCACGGTTGTCCACCATCTTATGATGGAACTGCTCATCCCAGTGAGCTGTGGGAAAAATTAATATATTTTAAACCAGTTTTAGGAATAATATACTGAACATTTACATGTTTTATACAGACTCACGTTTGAAAAACATAGCATTAATGATCATTGCCCCATCAGTCTTCTCTACATCCTTGGTGACCTCAGGTAGTTTGCCATCAGTGGACTTAGATGCCCACTCATTGATGGAGTTCACAGCACTTTTCTTATCGCTGAAGTTTATCTTGGAGTGGTCACAGTTGTAATGCTTTTTGCTGCTCTTCACAAAATCATCCACAAAGTTGACGGAGCTAGGTCCGTACAGGCGGTTGCTAATCTTCCAGGTGACGTTGCGGGTCTTGGGGTCGCTCACCTCAGTCAGGAGCTCAGCCAAACCAGAGTGCAGCTGCTCATCTTTAACTTTGGCTGCATTCAGAATGGTCTTCACCTGAGAGGCAGTGGAGGCCTTGCCCCCAAGAGCCACCAGACCCAGAGAGGTGGCCACCACAACAGGGGAAATGAGGATGTTTTCTATGTCTTTCTCCTTTGCCATGTTTTGGTAGAGACTGAATGCCAAGTTAGCACTGTTGTCAGCCAGGATGGTGGCGTGGTTACTCAGGACTTTGTCAGCTGATGCAGAGGTGGCAGCTGAAGCTGCAGTGGCCAGGAGGACCAGGGCTACCAGGTTTGTTACCCACATGGTGTAATGCTAATCAGTGAAAACCTATAAGAAGATATGAAGACAAACATCACATACTGTCATTAATGTAATGTACTGAACTAGGAAGAGACATAACATCTTGTTTGGGTTGATTTTTGTTCTCTTTCAGTTTGAAATATCTCATTCCCCTTATTTTTCCAATCTCAGGAAATCCTTATTGTGGTATATTTAGGGTTTACTCTGAAGTTTTAGAAGATAATAACAGGGGGAGCTGGGTCAACCATTAAAAAGTAGATCTCTTCCAGTAGTCTTCAAGGCAAGAATTACATAACAGCCACGTAGGCAGCTGCAGGATGTATCTAAACCAAAACATTGATCAGCTAGATCTGATGTCTAGGCAACACAAAAGATTAAAGATTTCAGATTTTACTCTTTATAGAGGAATCAGACTGGTTGGTGTTGATTGGGTCCTCATAGTGTGGAAGAAGTGCTGACACCCACATGCACATGCACACACACAATGTCAGGGTTTTATTCCAGTCAGGAAGTCAGCTTTAAGAAGAGGAGGTTATGTGCATTACAGTTCAAGTTAAAATCTTTTGAACTATAAAAATCTGTTTGTGTACTAAGAAATGACCTGACTGGCAAAGTATCAGCCTCTTAATAAAAAACATGAAGGAATCCACACTCTATGACTGGAGGGTTATATATATCAAGAATGTCTTTTCAGCAGCCTTGTAGACATGTCTTTACAGGCTCACTAAGCCACAAAGCCAACAGAGAGAGATGGAGCGATATATGCCCGCAACGTGCATGAAAGAGGTCACTTTTAAAGGGGACAAAGTGAGCAAGCAAAGTAAGAACAGAATTAGGATAGATAGATTTATTTATAAAATGCTGATGATGTGATCTATCTGAAAAGTATACTGCATTTGACATTTTGAAATCGTACTCTGTTTCTTTAAATGTCAAATGAGCCAGTGACTTAACACTGGTAAATTTAGTTTACCCGTGTTTTCACTCAAGTCCATCAGAACCTTTTGTATATGTTTCTATCTTTGTCTATCATTTCAGCATACCCTGCATATTATGATATCCTAACTAGCTGTCATGTACTCATCAAACAGGAGACTTTTCATGAATGAATGACAGGGGAATTCTTTTATGCAGTTTTAGTGCACAAGAGAATTTGTATACATATAAACCATCAATGTATTTCGGAAAGCACTGTGTAATTTGCAGTGTAATATGTTGACAAATGAAAGAGAGATGTCCCTTTTTACAGATGAAATCAGGTCAAAAGTTGCAGGCAACTCCCTAAAAGTCTGAACTCTCACGCGTTTCTGATTATGTGCAACGTATTTTTACGTTTTTCTCCACTTTTTCCAACTTTTTAAAACATCTCCGACAACTTGGATGAACTACACTGCTTAAATCTACAACAGAATCTACTGCTGCATATCATAGATCTGACTTTGTGGCCTCTTTTCACATGACTAGGCATTTCCCACCAGTTGAACACAGCTCAGAGTACTCTCCCTCCCCCCCTACTCCCAGTACTTTTATCTTACCTTATTAGGTTCTTTCAATAATTCAGCCAGTTGTCCCAAAGCTGCTCACAAGCAGTTCCCCTGCGCCAATCTGCTTTATATGAAGTTAATGTATCTGATGGTTGGGAACAGAATTGTATGAGACAATTGCAGGAATTGTCATGCCGGTTTCAGAGCATAAAAATCTCTGCAGTGAGTGGAATCTTATTTCCAGGCCGGTCCCGCCCATAGTGTCCAGGGGCAGTGGAGAAAAATCCTCCCCCGCCAGGTCCTAAAGCCTGAAATTGTAGCCCAGTTGGAGCGCATACACTTACCACCCAGTGAACCCAATAAAGTTGCATTACTCACTGACTACATTGAAACACAAGAATATCAGTATCCAAGACAGTTTCATCATTTTGTTCCCTGATAAACCCTTAATGCAGCTCCCATTCTTACATAGATACTATACTACAGTGGTATCTTGATGTAGAAACCATTATACACGCTTTTAAATTCCTGTTTTTATGGTGGCTACACTGCTGCACTGATCTACACATCACTGGGTCATACAAATACATGGGATTCAGTGTTACTCCTTCCAGACTTTTTAGTATTTTGGGAAAATGGTGGCACTGACAAGTAGTGTTAATTAATAGTCTCTATTGTTGTCTCAGTGCTTTGACTCCCTCTTTTCATTCCCTCCCCCACCCTGTAACTGCACTTCTGCAACTCTGCCATCCAGATCCGAGACACTGTAGGGAGACAGCCGGGGGTTCTGTTCGAAGTTAAAGTTAAAAAATGGACGGCACTTTAAAGAATCTTTTCTCAAGATCCTCAACTATATTTTCAGTTTTTTTATTTTATTTGTGGCAACAGCTTGGATGCTGTGTGGATCATTCCAGTGGTGTTTCTCTTCACAGTTTTTGATAATGAAGCATCCATTATTCATGCCAAGTTGAGTTTTTGTTTCCTTTGCTTTATGGGTACAGTAGCTGTAGCTCCACATGCTAAACTATCCTTCTCTTCTCATATTTAATCCACACAAACTAAAAACGTAAAATGCATAACCCGTGAGCCTGGAAGCACCTATCAGACATTTCAGTTACTGAACTGACTGAAATGACAAAATTTGAAATGACTTTAATGCTATTGTGTGTTATCAATTG
Source organism: Scomberomorus guttatus (assembly GCA_038419695.1). Classification (NCBI taxonomy): domain Eukaryota; kingdom Metazoa; phylum Chordata; class Actinopteri; order Scombriformes; family Scombridae; genus Scomberomorus; species Scomberomorus guttatus. The sequence continues at coordinate 5,647,147 of CM076460.1, read as the reverse complement.
GCAACAGAGAGTGAAACATTAAACACTAAAAAGTGGCAGCAGCATGTCTGAAAATCAGATCACATTATGTTTGCTGCATGACCGTATCGGCAGTGGAATGTACAGCGAACTGCAGGAGACCGCAGGATGTTCTTTGAAACCACCAGTCCATCTAACATCAACACGAGCGAGACATAACCTCAAGCTACATGTCTGATACCTCAGTGTTACATAACAAACAGGATTGATTGTCTTGGAAAGGCAGTTTGACTAGATTTATCACCTTACTGGCACAAATGTTTATGTAACCTGCCAAGGTGTTATGGCTGCTAATATGAGATAAAGTTTCAGTTTTCTTCCTGGTAATTGCATCAGTGCCTTTTTTAGCTCTCTACAACAGTAGGGAGAACCAAAGGCAAACTTGCTAGTTTAGTAACTTTTACAGATATATTCAGTATTATAGAATCATTTTCATTTGAATGTAAGTCTTACACACTGATTCTTCTCAATGCAAAGACCAAAAAGACAATAATTCAGCAGTATCTCTCCCTTTTAATCAGGAACATTGCTATGTATATATCTGAGGTGTGTGGAGTATGGGAACTGAATGCTCCAGTTGCATTTTTCCCATGAATGCCTGAGTGTCTTCTCCCTGATGTCATATGAATCCTCCCCCCTGCCTGGGAGTAACTCTGTTTGGAAGTGGATCAGGGAGCAGGAAGTTACAGAAGGAGCGGATGTATGTCCGGTGCAACACTGCCCCTGTTCCATAAAGCTTGTCATAATTTCTATGCAGCTGTTGTTATGCGTCTTGGGCCTAATGGAAAAAACATTCATACATACATGTACTGTTGAACATTTTATCATATACACACACAGAATTATGAATCTGTTTATAGTGTAGCATTTTGTCTGATCTTTTTGCTTACATTATTTATTCAAAGGAGAAAGAGCTGAAGTACATTTCTAGAGGCGGAAGATACACAAATAGACTTCATATTTCTTCAGTAGAAAATGTGTAAATCTTATTAAATCAAGAGATTTTGTTTATGTTTCTGTATGTTTTACAAACCCACTGTGGACCAGTACAATCATTTCAAAGTCTATGACCAGTGATTTCAATTCAAACCCATTTCTGTGCTGCTCTAGTTGTATTTCTCTGACACTTCTGATTCAGGTGTGAATTGTGCTTCAACAAAGTTGGGAGGTAATATCCTTGGTGACATTATCAGGATTATTTTCTCAGACAGTGGACATTTTGTTCCAGAGCAACTTCACAGGCTGAAGCACTCCCCATGATGACCTGAACTTCACGTGTAAAATCTGTGGAGCATGACATACACGTAGTTTAATGTTTCCTGCTTCTTTTCGTTGAACTGTTTGATGATACAGAAATGCCAGAAAAATAATCTTCAAATGGGCAGTTATTGACAAATACCCAGCTGCATCCAAATTAACAAACCCATAGTTTCAGTAAATCCTGCCTATATTGTTGACACATATTCACTTTATCAGGATCACAGAAATGGCCAATTATACATTTCACTGCAGCTGTAACAAATGTGAAGGGGAAGGTAGCAGAAGTCTGGCACTAAGACTCAGGCGAGGGTCAGAGTGTGAGCTGAAAGCTGCTTTGAAACACACCTGGAGCCAGTGTGTGTTTGGTGTGGTTTGATTTGGTAGGCTCCTTTAAATATGCCGAAGAGTATGATTTCAAGATTTAATTTATAGAACCAAGGAATACTGTACTCAGGTGCTAATGAATGTTAATGAAATATTTAGAATTTTTAATTTCTTCATGTGTAGTGAGGGACTTACTTCGGCACAGGAAACACAGTATGCTTAAGAATGATGTAAATACGTTTTTTTTAGTCACCTGGGTATATAATAATACTATATTGCATCCCTTTCTGTGCAATTTTATCAAAAGTGGAAGTCTTCCTCATTTTAATTAATTGTAAATAAAATCTTTATTTTTGGTATAGCAGTCTCTGGCTCTGTCTTTTTTTATCTGGGAACTACAATACCCAGAATAACAGAATCATTTTGCGTCATTCAATAGAGAGCAAACAGTACAATGGGTGCAGGCGCCCTCTGGTGGCAGAAGTAGTAACTTTAATTTCTTCTTCTTGCTTCCAATGACCACTAGAGGTCGACAAAGAGTCAGCTTTTAATACAGGAGGCTAAATAACGTTCTCTTTTTGTTACTGTTGGTATTAAAGCTACTGCTGCTGTTACTAACGCCGTTATATCATCATCATCACCATCATCACAATTAACTGACAAAGGAATTTAATTTATCTAGTTACACAAATACAAATGTAAAGATGTAAAGCAGATTTGGAATAACCAATTATACGATTTTACTCAAATGTTTCCACATTTCACTGAAATACATGTTTTTCTAGATGTTTTTCTTAACTTTCTGTCAAAAACACAAACACAGCACCAGCAAATGCATTTCATCTGTAAGAGAATTTCTATCTGAGGGACTGTCACTGCCACTGGTACATTGTTTGGGATTAAAGGGATCTAACGTAATTATCCCAAACCAAGGGTTAATCTCTGACTGCTAGGCCTGGAATAGATCTCTTACAAGACCGTACTCATCTGCTCTACCTCTTTGCCAGGTGCTGGTAATACACAGCCTCCTGTGTCTTTTACAATGATGTACAACTGCATGTGACATAATTATTACAACAATCAGTTAAATTGCCTAAATAGTCTGTGGTACTAAATCTAAATTAAATCAAATCACATACAGTAGGTCTAGACCATACTCTTTTTTACAGAGACCCAACATTTCTTCATGAGCAAGCACTTGGCGACAGCAGCAAGGAAAAACTCAATCTAAAGTGAAGAGAAAAGCAGAGCACTGTCATGCTCAGGATTAGAAACTTTGAACATTTCAAGGTTTTCTATTTGTTGAGGAGCATCTTCTGACTATAACATCAGAAATGTAATGTCAACAAGCTAAAAGCAAGACTAGTTTTCTTTTCTTTTGCTCAGTTTTGGAGATTTGTTTGCATGGTGAGAAGAACTCAACTGAGTCAAACAAATGAAATGCTGCTTTCCAGAAAGTATGAGCTGGATTTGCAAAACATTCATAAAACGAATTGATTTAATTATATATATATCCCTCCCAGTCTCTGCACCATATACACGTCATCTGCTCTTTGAGCCTTCGAGCTCATGTCTACTCCGTGGAAACTCTTACTACTCCATCAACCCTAACCAACCCTCCTCACCAGCTCCCCTGTGGTTCTGCTTGGTGAATTCCAGGAAGCACTAACATTTCCTAGTGATGGGGACAATGCCAACCCACCCTCCTCAGCAACTTCAACCCCCACAGAGAAGTTTAATTAAATTATTACTTATCCCCCTTTGATCTCTCCCTCCTGACATCTTCACCCACACTGTGACATACTTGACTTAACCGTATCAAAAGGCCTCTCAACTGGGGACATGTCTCTAAAGTTTGTCCTCACTGTATAATTCTCTCTATATGACCCCATCTGTCCATCAGCTGTCTTCAAAATGGCGTCTTTTCTCTCCTCCTCCTCCTCTCCTCTACATTTATCTCTTCTGTTTCTGCTGTCTTTCCCTCTGCAGTATTAATATCTGCAATGCCAAATTTATGGCATAAGATTTATGTCTGTAGAAACGAGTGGTTTATGATGCTTACAGGTGTTTGCAGTGGTGTTTCCTTTCATTGGAAACATTAATCATGTATTTTTATCTAGTATTGAGTCATAAAATCATCTTTTAAATTTTCTGTAGACAGTAAGTCCTATCTGGTTTACAGAAAGTTCCTGAAACAGGTGAAGCTGTATTTTCTGGCAGACTCTATTTCAGAATTATTCCAGATTGATATGATGTTTGGATACTTTTGAAAATGAAATCAATCAAATTTGAATTCAATAGTTTCAACAGCACAATAAAATGATACAAGTTAAATATTTGGATCTGCTTTTCAATAAGACACCCAAAGTGTTAATGAGTTGTGACTGAAGGCTTTATTCATGATTTAAAATAATGTATTAATGCTTTATAGATGAGTTATAAGTCATTTATAAGCTTCATTTGTTGGTTTCCAGGTTGTAAAATTTCGTTTGGCTATTGTCTTTTTTATTTGTTAACAATGCAGTTATTAATGCTGGTAAACATTAATAAATGCTTAATAAGTCATTAATAAATTGACTGTTCCCAAATCCTCTTCAGTCCTTTTCCAGAAGCTAAGTATGATTAGTTAAAGGCATTTTTTTCACAACCTGGCAACCCAGTAGTTGCTCTGATTACTGGTTTATAACTGTTCGGTGAATATTTATTAGCTACTAATAAAGCCATCAGTTACAACTAATTAACCTGTTGTAAAGGGCGCCTAATCAGACAGTGTACAAATAATGTTTTGTGTGGAATAATGAGACTCAGGTACACCCTGGAATTACAGATCCAGTCCCTGCTGCTCAGGTCCTCTTTACCTGTGACAGACATGAGGCACACTACAAAAAATACCCATTTCAACACAGCAGTTAATATTATGGCAAGTGTAAAAAATGCTTAGACTGGATATTCTTTGCAGTGTGCCCCACAGCTCCACCCACACCGTGTCTGACGGATTACAGTTTTTAACTCTTCTATGAACACTGGAGGTGCGTCTTTACGCAGAGGAGAAACTATCCTGTAATGTATTGAGTGTATTCAGTATTTCAGTATAATTCCTGCTGCGTTACAACAGGTGTCCGCTGTTCGAGTACACAGTAGTCTGATGTGTGCCATCGGTTTGTCTCATACGGCAGCTGAAAGTAACTTTAAAGACTGATCATATGAATCCGTAAAGTCCAACTGTGAAGTCACGACATTATGGCAACATCCATGGAAATAACTGATTAACAGAGAGCTTCGGACGTTTGCGAACATTGTCCAGGAGAAAAAGGGCTGTCGTGGAGGTAAGGTAAGTGTCTGTGCGCACTTCAACGGATTATCTTCATATAATCTCACTAATTGTCACTTGGATCGCAGTGTTTTGTTTTGCGGTCACTTTGATGGAATTATAATCAGACAGTCGATGCATCTGTTTCACTGGAGGCTTTTATGAATGATATCATTTGGATCAGATATTCCAAAACCTGCTCTCAAAGATTTATAAGGTCTCCTTACCATTAAACATGTTACCAGCAGCAGCACCTAATATCACTCTGCTCTGTCTACTTTCTCTACAAGCACAAACAGATACAATGTAATAAATGTGAACTATAATGGGGAAGTTGATGGAGACAACTAACATGAGAATTAAGAGCATAATTCTCCATGATGATGCTGAATTATGTTGAATTTGGAGCTTCACCAATTAGTCGATTAATCGATTAGTTGCCAACTATTAAATTAATCACCAACTATTTTGGCATTCGATGTTGATTTGATTGATGGGAATATATTCTGGTTTGTTTAGTCTTCTATGACAGTAAACTGGATACCTTTGGTTGTGGACTGTTGGTCTGGACAAAAAAGAAAAAAATTGAGGACGTCATCCTGGGCTTTGGGAAACTGATCTTTCACCATTTTCTGACATTCTATGGACCAAATGACTCATCAATTAATCTAGAAAATATCCAATAGATTAATCGATAATGAAAATAAGTTAGTTGCAGCCATACTTAAATTATTTTGGTACAAACACAAAGAAAAGCAATGATGATATTTGGAAGTACACAAAATAAGACATGAACACACACACTGAACTGACTTTATTTTGACCTGACTCTATTTCCCATCAGGCATTAAACCTCTGGAGCCTTTTTCTGACATGGTAATATACTGAACTGGTAGTTAATTAAAGGTTGGTTCGTTAAACTACTGTTGTTAAAGTTAAAGTATGAATGACCCTTTTATACTGCATGTAATTATCTGTTGTCTCCATATGGAACTTTTGACTGAATATTAAAAAATTGGAAGGGTCTTTGGCAACCAAGTGGTGACATCATCTTCGCAGAGCAAATTAATCAAGCTTTAATTACGTTGGTCTGTCCTTTTGTCCTTCCAAATCTGATTAGTACAAGACATATCTAACTACCAATTTTCACCTCTATCTGTATCCCGGCCTTCCTGCATCATCACTTACATTAATCTGTCAGGTTTAAATCATTTTTAATGAATCAGCGATTGCCTCACAACTGGCAGGTGCTGCTTGGCTGATGATGTGCAGGGCAGGACAACAGGGTATCACTTTAATTAGCAGGGGCCCAGGTCTTCTGACCACCTCATGGATGCAGGGAAATGTCGGCATTTACTGCAACAAACCTGTTGGCTTCAGTTGCAGCTTTGTTTCCAGTCTGTGCCCTCATACTCCTCCCTGTGTGTGGATAATGAGCGCGTGGCACTAATGGAAACTCTATTTTTGGCTAAATCCACTAAAAGATTAAGGATATTATTAATGCATGCATATATAAATTTCATGAAGGAGTGAATGATGGGAGCCTGGAAAGAGGCGACAGTGACCGAGATAAAGGGCTAATAATAGACAGATATGGCAGAGGCTCTGTGGCAATTGGTCGGTTGAGACTTAGCGGATTATTGTATTATTATTCAATGAGCACATGATTTTAACTCCACTGACAACTTTGACACCGCAAAGTTCCTGCATCCTCGGAGGGTTGCTAACAGTAACCAGGTTACTTTTAGAAGCTGGCATGAAAGTGAGGAGAGTAGTAAAGTGCTCTCAGGTAAATGTCAGGTTCATTAGAGGAACCGGCCTGAAGCCAGCTGAATGAGAGGCCAACTTAAAACATAGCAGAGAGAGCACAGGTGAACCTGGTTAAATTAGAGTAATATTTGGAACTGTCATGCAAAATGCAAATGCAACAATAGCACTTAAAACGTGCAGTACTCATGCTCTAAAGCAGGGGAGAGACTGTACTGTACACAGTATGTACCAGAAGCTAAAGGAAACAATAGAAAATACATTAAAAATTAATAGCACATTAGACTGGAGAGTCTAATCAACAGTGCGGTTACTGCTACTGTAAGTGCACCAACAAACCAGCTAACACTGCTGACTCATTACAGTCTATATACTGTAGCAAATTTCACAAACCACAAAAACAAGGACACTCAGTGGTAAAATACTGCTGTAGTGTATTTTTATCAGGTAAATGCAGGTTAATCAAACTTGTGAGGTCAAAGGCTTTTGTGTCCAGGGTCTGTGTGTTCCTACTCTCAGTGGTTACACTGTAAATAGAGCTTGTGTTGGACACATTCCTGCTGAGGCACCGCAGTTTATGCGGCACACATTTTTGATTTTGCAGATTCATCTTTTCCACCAAGTGTTGATGGAAGTTCAGGATCCAGGAATACTTCGGCTGTCATTTTCCAATAACAGTTGCATGTTTCCTTGGATTTCTCTGAAGATATTTTGTGTTGCAAGTAGCATAGCCTTTGTTCCCTGCACAGCTCCGCTCCATCAAAAACATCTGACTATCTGACCATCATGGAATTAACCCTGATGTCAGACAGAAACACTTACTTGCACCTCTTGAGAAAACATTTCCCTTTTATCGAAATAAGGGAGCAACCTCTTAGTAGATCAACCTAATTTCCTTTTGTCCAGTTTATGCCTACTGGAAAAGAAAGACATACATATGAATATTTAAAGAGGAAATTATCATTATTGCATCCTTGTACTCAATACAGACCAGACATCATTTGTGTGGAATTATTTTCAGTTAACTGTTTGAACAGTTAAAAGTCAGAAATTGCCCAGAAACACAAGAGTGAAGTGTGTCACCACTGACTGACTGACCATAATACCTAATGATGCAAACAGACTGTGACGATAGCACCATGCTCGGAAGCCAGACACGGCTTCGGAGACAATAGGCCAACCTGGCTCGAATCAGGCCCCTGTGATTTCAGCTCCAGTTGGCCCTTGTTTGCGAACGGGATCTGGATTTGAATGCTGGGAATCTGCCAACTCCCCTGAATGCATCAAAAGGCTCCCTCAGGCTTGGGAGTTCCCATTTAATAACCAGTAAACAGTGAAAGCATGCAGATCTGCAAGGTGGATGCACAACAATTTCCCCCTTTTGATGACTGTTGCATAGATTTAGGTTAGCAGTGAGTGCTAAACAAATGTTCACGCTCACCCTCTGAAAAAAACCTGAATAGGATACACAGCTCAAGTATTATACAGCATGTGACACACAATACCCAACATGAGCATGAGCCCTTTTAAAACAATCATGGTGTACACATCTGAGCCAGATGGCATGCAATTAGATAGGATTTTGTCATTCTTTTAAAGGTTTTAAAGTGAGTTTAGCTATTTATATCAGACAGTAAGTATCCTTAAGAGGGAAGTACAAGTGGGGGCTGTCATGGAGCACCAGCACACCATTCCTGAAGTCACTGAATTTTCTTTAAAGATGATACTCAGGCAATTGTTAAGGTAGGTTGTTTTTTTTTGTTTAGATTTGCTTGCAAAATATCCAACTAAAGCCCAGTTAGATCGCACAGCAACCTTTGCTGGCAAGTGTCAACACCAACCAACTAGAGATAAGGATGTTGGCCAAATATTGATCATAATTATCATTTTAAATTATTAAATAATCCTGTATTACACATTGTGAAATGTGATTTGATCTTATTTGATTTAATCTTGATAAAATAATGTACGAAAGAAAATGCTGAAGAAAATGAAAGATTCCTGATTTGGAGCAGTATCAGTTATTTCATCCACTTTTACATCTTAAAAACACAAATAAACAAATAAACTTAGCTTTTATTCATTGCTAGCATTTTTAGCCACGGTAGCTGTGTGGCTCTGGCAATGGCGGCCTGTCGGTCTACCACTTTGGGCCAGACTGAATTATCTCAACAACTACCAGATGGATTGCTATGAAATTACATTCATGGTCCCCAGAGGATGAAACCTCACTCGCTTTGGTGAAGATTGACATTTGTGGTTCAGAGTTAAATATAACTATAGGATGGCTTGCCGTGACATTTGCTACAGATATTCAAGGTCCCAAGAGGATAGCTGCTAATGACTGACATTTCCTCTAGCACCATCAGCAGATCAGTGAAATAGTTTTGTATGTGCTTTGAATCTTTGAAAATCTTGAGGGGACATGGAGAGACAGAGTGTTAGCTGTACACAGACAGGGCCAGACACAGATTTAGTCTGGTCATTCTGTCATGTTGTAATTTCTCTGCTCAGAGATAAGGACAAAGGAGCACTTTGTTTCGTTAAGGACCGTTGACCAGGAAACAGGCCTTTATCTGTCGTTGAAAAGGTCATTCATTGCCTTCTTTTGTCAAAAAAGATTTTTTTTTAAATTTCAGCCGTGCTTTGTTCAGTTTAGACGGTGAAAGTGTTTTTCTTTATAGAAAACCCCATACTCGTGGCCTGGTCCAGGGAATTCACTCTGGTTATGGTGGGACTGACAGCACCAAATGGCTTTGTTTTCATAGGTGGTGTGAGGACCAGGGGTTGACTTGTTAACTTGCCCTGATCACCTGCTGTACCAACGCAGCGGTCTTATTGAAATGAATGAGGAGGCCTGGTTTTTCTGACATAGTACTATCGTCTGTATGACTCCAGCCTTAAGGGTGTATGCTTCATCCATTTTCTCTTGTCATGTGGGCAAAATGCTTCCTGCTGGGGGTCAGACGACACTCACAGATGCCCCTCAGTGGGAATTAACCGGTACTCTTTTAAGCACTCTCCAGGGAGCTTTTTCAACCCGTCGACTAAATCCCTATGAAGGTGATGTCTTTTAAAGGACCAGTGTGTAGGATTTAGTGGCATCTAGCAGTGAGGTTGCAAATTGCTACTAACTGAATAACCCCTCTCTCCCAGAAATATTTTTTTTCCTAGAATGGCAAAGTCATGACCCACCCAACTCTGCCTCTGACTGGCTTACCCTGATATTCTTATTCTTACCCTAACCCTAACCAATCTCACTCCTCATGCCTAAACCTAACCAACCCAACCAACAAAGGCAATGAGTACTAGCCAATCAGAGGCAGAGTAGGACTGGTCATGACTTTGCCATCCTATGAAAAAAAAAATTGGATTTGCATATAAGTAAATTAGGTAATATTCATACATTCTGCAAAATTGGCCCCTTTCTATGCAAATAAGCCAAAACAAAAAACAAAACAAAACAAAAACAGTCTAATTCACAAAGACCAGCATCTTCAGATAGTTGGTGGTAAGTGCGCGCACACTCACTCCTCTCTGTCTCTCTGTGATATTGAATTGATATTGAATGATATTAAGGGTGAAATCTAGAGTCAGACATAGGGGGGATGAAGTGGGGTTGTGGGCTTATCTTGGATTTAAAAATAAAAAAAACAGCGCTGATGGAGCTCAGGATTCATCCATACGGTAAGGATCTGCTTTATTACAAATAATTCCAACATATAAACCTGGAGTGTATGTCTAACAGCTGACCTGTGTAGACGTGTGGCAAAACATGGAACATTAATTACTGTCAGATCGTGACTGATCCGGTGTTAATGAAGTTACTGCTGTTGTGCAGCGTGCGTAAATGTGCACAGCCTCTTTCTCAGTTTGGAGACGCACTTATCATTTCAGCTGCTGTGTGATGCTGCAGCCAGCTGTGACACACAGCCAGCTGTGGGCAACAAACAGAACATCAGTACTGATGTTTCTGCAAAATCCCGGATACATTCAGTGACACCTGAACAACATTATTGTAAGATTCAGACATTAATCTAACATGTTTCAGACCTGCCTGAGTCACAGTAATAGCTGTATTTTGACATTTGACATTTCAGTAGATTATGTTATAGATGTGAAATACTAGAGAAGTTAAAGAAGCAAAATACATGAAAGTTGGTTTGTGATTGTGCAGAGCTCTGTGTGTGTGCACCTCTGTTAATTAAAGACATGCACTTTGAGGCTTTTGTGCTCTCTGCAGTTTTCATTATGTAACGATCTGTGTGCTGAAATATGGAGAAAAGCCTGAAACACTCAAGCAGACACAAAACAAGGGCAAATTGCACTCAGCTGCAAAACGTTATGGGCATGTTTGTGCCGGCATATCATTAGAGCAAAATCTTTTGTGAATAGGACTTTAAAACGGGGCAGATTGTGGGTGCAAATGTTGCGCAATCGACAGTGTTATTAGCGGGTGCAATCAATTTTTTGTGGATTTGGCCCTAAGAGTCTACAGTCACACTAGCAGCTCTGTGAGGCTGCACTCAGTCCCAGCATTATGGGTGGGCCCTGGGGGGCCAGGCACGTCCATCCAGGAATTTGGCCAATCAGCATCAATGCTGTTTTAACGCACGGGCTTAGGCTAAAAAAAATGGGCCTGGGGATTGAGCCTGTGCATAAACCGGAGCTGCAGTGTTTTTTTTGTTGTCAGCAACACCTTTAGTTTCACTCTTTTTTTAAATCTTTTGTCGCCTCTTTCTGTTTCTAAGAAGCTTGTTTAACCCTCTGAACTTCGGTTCAGCAGTTAGCTGAGGTTAGCATGCCGGCCGGTGTTTCTGTTTAACCAGTGACTGTGTTAACTGATGACTTTTAGGGGAATGTGCTGTGGTTGTCAGGGTTACAGCAGCTGTTGAAAACACAAACAGACCATGTAGGTGTCCTCCTAAAATTATCGTATGTTCAACACAGTATATATTCTTCTGGCCTTTTTGTATTACATTATGTAAATTAAATGGTGTTACCAACAGGAAGCATTCACATTTCCTCACTTATTTTTCTGAAATTAATCTTTTTAAATGGCTTACTTGAGATGAAACGCTGAATTTTGTTGCAGTATCCACACTGATGGTCACAAGTTAAACAGACAGTAGGCTGGTCAAAGCCAGTGAATACTGGCTGCATGACCACACAGTTTACACAATATTTAACCACACACTACTTTTAGTGTGTACACAATGACAAAGCAGGTTAATTGGTTGAATATGGACCACTTTCTTGACACATTGACACACTGACGGTCACGGTCATTAGTTAAACTGAAACACCGGGCCCGGGCCCGCCCATAAAAACTAAATGCCCAGCCAGTTACTTTCCTCTGGTGCCGGGACTGGCTGCACTTATGCACAGTGGTGCCTTTAGCTAAATGCTAATGTCAGCATGCCAACATGCTCACAGTTACAATGGTAACATGTTGATGTTTAGCATACAATATTTACCAGGTTCATCATCTTGGTTTAGCCTTTTAGTGTGCTAATTAGCACTAAACACAAAGTATAGCTGAGGTTGTGGGAAATTATTTAGTTTTAGTTTTGCGGGTATCTGGTCATAAACCAAAGTACATTTTAGTTTAGGTTTAGGTTTATTAACAACACTCAAATATATTTTAAAACACAACATATCAGACTTTGTCAGGGATAGAATGATAAAATCCTACACTTATTGCCATCATTAGTAGTATTAAGTATTAAGCAGTAATACTTATTGGGCAAATTGAAATTTTGGCACTAGATGGAAAGTCAGAGGATCACCAAAGTCAAAAGGTCTTTGAATATCTGCAGCAAATTTCACAGCAATCCATCCAATAGTTGAGAGATTTCAGTCATGTAAAAACTGGTGGATCGACTGATATTACTATAACTAGAGCCAAAAAACAAATCAACAAATAACCAAATCGTTGAAAATCAACATGTTCTAAAAATTTGTCACTCACCAGGTAACAAAGGTGTTTAGTAAACAACTTGGTGTTTACTAAACACCTTGGTGCTATAAACGAAAAGCCCCTAAAGGTCAGGTGCTCAGATTGAGAACCTATTCTCAGTATCCAGCTTTATTTTTAGATGTTAGACTATATAAATAGCACATACTGTAGGTTACAGGAGCTAAAACTTTGCAATTGTATAATCCTGTCTAAAAATAATCTAAAATTCTAAGAGTAAAAAAGAAAAACTAAAACATGACTTTTAGTAATAGAAGCACTCAGAAAAAAGAGACAAGGCACTGCACCATCTCTTCCAGAGAGCCATAAAAAACAACACCTTCTGTGCCAAGACATTTTTACCTGCCACCAAGGCAACCAGCTTTTCTCTGAGGCAGGAGTGAGTGTGAGGAAAACACACAGTCTTATTCTTTCCCTTTTTTTACTGATGTTCTTCTTGTTAAAGGATCTAGTCAAATAAATAGGTAGAGTGTGTTACTATTGAGTGTTTTCTGCTTTAATCTCACATCCCTAACTGTTGCTTATTACTGATGCCATTTTCCACTTTACCACAGCCACACTTAGATGGGTAAAGGTTGACTCAGTGACTGTAAAGCATATACCATATTATTATGTCTGTCCCAGACATGACTCACTGTTGAATAGTGTTGTTGACTTCCTCTCACAGGTGTTGTTACTCCAAACAAAACTCAGTGCTGTCAACATATTCACCTTGTTTTGTGAAAATATACCTCAGCAGCATGACGTGACGTGACAATGTTGATGAAAAATGTAATTGTATGTACAGAGAGTGAGCAAAATGTTTCAAGCTTTTACTGTTTAATAACACCTTGGTCTTCTCCAGGGTTCCTAGTCCTGTGTGGGATGTTAACAGACTGGTGGCGCGTTGAGGCTGAAGGAGCATGGTGAAACACCAACCCTTACAGGTCTATGAGAAGCAGGTCTTTGTGTCCTTTGTCACTGGGATCTATGGTTGCCGCTGGAAACGCTACCAGCGTTCCCAAGACGACAGCTCCAGGGTAAGATAACACCACTGATCATTAAGTATGGATATAATAATAATAATCAAGACATTTCAAGTATTATATGCTTAGTATCCTAGTAAAAAATTGAAAAAAACTTAAAATTACTGGTACAGCCTCATTGCATTAAAGCAGTACTATGTTTTAATTCATGATACAGTCGTTCTTATATACATATTTTTCTGTGTAGGAAAAGTATGAAATTTGATTAGGGCTCATAAATACTAGGCTATGTTAGTCAGCAGTCATTACCATGCTGCTGAGCTGCAGATAAAATCAATAACATCATTATTTTATGATCACGACATCATCAGATAAACAAAAACATGTTAATGACAGCAGTCTGGCTGTGAGTTTAGCTACACTGAGTGATCGCAAAGAAAGTTACAAGCAAAAAAAAGTTGTCATATTCAAGTATGTTTGTATGTATATCCATGTCAATGTTTTTTCTACTGCAAGATGACCCCAGGGGGGCTCTGTAGTTCAACATGTTTTTCTACAAAAGACTGTTTTCATCATTTAACTAACGAAGCCAAAGGTCGTTAATGTTAAACGTTGCCTAAACATAAGCAGTAGCAAGAAATAGTCTAAAACTTCCAAAAATCTACAGCATGTATGTCAGTCAGTGTTATGTCAGACATGCTTAAATAGTCTTACCAATAGGCTCGAACAAGCCTTTACTGTAGCTCAGTCATTACACAGAATAATAGAAAAACCGTCATCTTTCAACTGCTTATCACACTTTAAATAGTTGTAGGGAGGAAGAATAACAGTCATTAAGTGAATCACAGATGCTTCAGCCCCAGTAGTATCGTCTAAATGCTAATGTTGGTTTAGTTGTAACATGGCCTACAACTCAGTCATCAGCCCTCTGGAGAGTCTCAACAGTCATCATTTCACTGTATCAGTTGCAGTGTTATCTAAATGTAAGTGGTAATGATAAAAACAAGTAACAGGACTGATATGCTAAGAGAGACGTACATTTGCTGTGTGTGCACCCTGTTTAAAGGCTTGAGAACAAGGGTAGTCAAAACAGGGATTCATATCTGTATTTCCATGTTTGCTGTGGTTATTTACAGGGATCCTGTAGATAAGTGTTTGTGTAAAGAAAGTAGATCCAGTGGAGAGTGTACATAATGTACAGCAGAGCAAAACAGAGGCCGGTAATGAGACTACACAATCCTGCTGAGGCTGCACTGAAACATGATCACACCTCAGGAATAAATGAACTCTTTTCCATTTTGTGGTTTTGAAGGCACAGAAAATAGGTCAGGCTTTGTGAAAGGCAACACAAAATTACACAACAGTAACCCACTTCATTGAAGCTATTTGATGCTTATATCGAGTGAAATACTCAAACACAAGATACCATGTTTTTTATGGTTGAACATATACATAAAATTGATTTTTTTAATACATATTTTTGGGGCGCTTTGCCTTTAATAGATAGTATCTGGTCAAGAGGCAGACAAAGAAATGTGGGGAGAGAGGGGTGGGAGGGGGCGGGGGGGTGGGTGTCTTTGGGATCTCAACTACCATTGGAAGAAAATCCTGTTGATTTAGAAAACAACACAAGTTCAAAACTAAGCTGATGAAATCCTACCCTATACCCCATGAATTCCCTCTTTATGTTACTAATCCAGAATCACTATGAGATAAAGCACAAAGAGGGAATTTGGTACTAATCTATTTGCAGCCAGCGTGACCAGGAGGAACAATTATCCCGACCAAAAACTGTCTCATGTACATATACTGTAGACATGTGAGTATTGTTTTAAGACAGATTTGAAAATATGTGAATCTATCCTTTAAATTAAAAAGGTTGCTTCCAATAGGCATTTATGTCATCCCTTTTTTTTTTTAATGGTGAAAACAATCCAGACAGAATCAGTGCAGTGTCTGGACATGTAAAGCAGAGCCAGACACCCAGCTGTGTTGGATACTCACTGGGAAGCCACAGCTCACTCCTGCTGGATGTCTTCTTTATCACAAAGAGCCAGTGGCTCGGCCATAAATTAGTCCATTTACTGAATGTGTGAAGCGGGCACTGATTATGTGCTGAACAAGAGTAAAAAAACAGCACACAGCACACAGCTGCCTCTCTCGCCTCTCTGTCTCCATTTACAAAGCACCATGTAGACACAAACACGGCACGCGCACATAAGCAGAGAAGGTAGCATTCATGCTATGAAATCCTGTCTGTTTACACTGCTGACTGATTTCATTAAGCAATGTCAGTGTTTCGATCCAGGATGAATTTGACACTCAGTGCTTCTTTGTATTTAAGGCTTAATGTTTTCTCAGTCATCATCAGTATTATCTGAACCTCTGCTTCTCTTACTTAGTCATTGTGGGCAGTCCCAACTCTGCACTTTAGCATTGTGGCCCACAGCAATATTATACAGTCACTCCAAGAAGATGGTGGGCATAACCATTTAAAGCTGCACTAATCAATAATTATAAATTAAAGTCCCCCTCAACTCAAAAATGTGTTTCTTCTTCTTCCTGCTGTTGAATGTTTGATCTTCACTGTGCAAAGTGATGGATGTGCAGAGTTAGTTTTCACATTCATCTACTGAAAGTGGAAAGTTTCTTGTGCTCATTGATTAATCCAATTTTAAGGGGTGGGCCTATGAGCATGATTTGTGACATCACAAATAGTTTGGAGCCAATCCTGGTCCAATATTCAACTTATACACGTGTGATGTGGAAACTTGAAGCCTCCAGCGCACAAACACTGACAATGGACTTTACTGTGAAGCAGGAGACGTCTTGTGTCCAACAGATTCTGACAGATTATAGATTCTGACATTTTTAATGAGGGACAAGAGTGATGTCATTTTAAGGATTTTAACAAGATAATTGAAGTTTTTTTGTGGGAAAAACCATATCAGACACAAATTATTATTAAAAGTAAAGTATTTTATATACATCTTTAAAACATTTCTGCATTAATATTCAGTTGTTTTCCTTTTTTATTCTGGAATTACACACATATCCACCTGCTTTGTCAGTGTCCATGTTCAGCTGACACCGACCTTGTCTGATACAGGCAGAGGAAAGAAGGAGGGAGAAATTCGTCATATGGTGAAGTCAGCACGTAGATCAGGATTTATGAGCGCTGTCAGAACTTGGGTACCAGCAGTTCTAATTGGAGAGACGGACGGAGCTGTGAAGGCCATGTAGCACTCAGGAGAAAGTGTCACAGATATCACACCACTCCCTGTGAAAATGGATTGTGCTGTATAGTGAGAGTCGCCTGCAAAAGGCTGCAAAATTTAAAATGAAGAAAACTACCACCCTTTGAAATGAAATTTAGTAAATGTGTTTAGTAGCAATTTAGGGGATGGTATAATAAACCCTCTTTTCTCACGACTTTGTTTCTCAAGCAGAGACACAATTTCGTAGATCTCCATGTGTATAAAACATTGTTCTTGTACTATAACTGAAGTCCAGGTATGGTTGGGCAATATGACAAATTACAGTATATAGTGCTACAATCAAGATTTTGTCAACCTGTAGATATTTTACCATACTGTATCATCAGTATATATATATATATCTCATATAAAAGATTTTGCCCATAGTGCCCACCTCTAGTCAGAGTGAGTCCCTGCTGGTGGAGGCAGAATAGCTGCACTGGAGCAGCTGAGTATTGAATGTCTTGCTTGAAGAAGACATTGACTGTAGTTACTGAGAAACAGCCTTCCTCTCATCACCATTTTCTTCACCAAGGAGATTTTCTCAGCTAGGGATTACTTTACCTGTTTGTCACAACCTTTTTCTGACCCCACTGGTGACCCCACTAGTGACCCCCTGCCTCAAACTGGAATCCTAATCCTAAAGCACACATTTTGGGAAATGGTCTGACATAGTATGAAAAAACACGAGGAGGGGAAACACAACATTTCTATGAATACCTGTGGTGTCCATAAAAGTGACTGTTTCATATCTAGGACACTATTTCCACTCTTGTGTGGTGCATGAGGTAAATTGACAACGTGACTCTGGCTCAGTGCCTTATAGCCATGTACAGTCACCTGACCTACAAGGTAGCTGTTAAACCAATTAAAAACAGCTCCTCATACCTTGTCATATCATCACCTCTACTGTCATGTTTTTACTGGTTAGAAGATTTTCCCTGATGTGTTCGCATGCCCTCTTCTCTCCTGGCTAAAAGTGACACCTTTCTGTGTAGATTCAACTGCTTCATCAGTTCAGTCAGTTGCTCTTTACATGCACACACATCTAATTATCTCCTAGCCTGTTATATAAGCAGCTGGAAGTGGTGAGTCCAGGCACGGTGTGGTGCAAAGCTGATCTATGCGCAACAGGATCTGTTGACTGGCCTATCATACTCTAAACCTCCCCTCACATGGCATTAGCTCCTAATCCTGTTAACCACTGAAGGGAGAAGTCCTTGAGTGATGCACAAGCTCTCCTTTATACCTTTGCCCCACATGTCAAACCAGAAGACATACTGTACAGGAAAGGGTTAAAAATATGAGCTAATGAGAAGCCATGTTAACATTACATTACCCTTTTTCACCTGGTATAAAATAATAATTAAATACTGTATACATACACAGCTAATAAATGTATACATATGACACCATCGTGTACCGGGCAAACAGGTGGAGGACCCAACTGCAAACACCAAGGCAAGACAGGCTGAATGAAAAGATGCTTTAATAAACTAAAATCCAAAAACAGGCTTAAAGGTTCGGCAACATGAAGGCAGTCCAAACAAGCAAACAAGTTCCAATCGGGCAAGGCAGGCAGGTAATAAACAGACATTAGGTCAAAAATACAGGTAGCAGATAATTAAGCAGGGAAATCAGGGACAGGGAAACAGGTGCAGGGTCAGGGTAGCAGGAACAAGTAACTGAATGGCTGGAACACAAAGGCACACAGCAACATTGATGACCTTGCAGTGAATGGAGGAGGAGGAGGAGCCATGAGTGAGGATACACGAGAGCAGCCTTATTGGACATCAGCTGCAGCTGATTGGACTGATCTGATACATCACAACACCACTACTGGAGTGAAGACAGATAACAGAGTAAACTCAACTGTATCACTCCCAAGTTTTATATTTTATTTTTCTGTTTCACCATCTAGTTAAACATCTGCTAATTGTCAGTTTGATCAACAAAAGAACCATAAACAACTTTCTTCATTTATTAGAAAGATTTTTCTGTTCTGTTCTGATCTGTTATTTCCCCCATTAACTGTTATTATGGATAAAATTAAAGTCAGGAAGAGTCTGTCAGCAAGAAACACTTTAAGCACATTTATATTTTACATCATTTATTGTCATTTCCATTCAGTCACATGTGAGGCTGAAAATTCCTGAGCGTTGGGTTTGATTGGAGTTACATCATTTCCTTTTTCCCTGAAACATTTAGCCAAATAAATAATTTCCGGTGTTCAAAAGACACCCTAACCATATTCTGGGTTATTAAATAATTAATTCACTATCAGGATATCAGTAAATAATTAATACATAATATAAACACATTCCACCAGTAGAAATGGTCCATGTGCCTCTGAGCAGGACACAGTACACAGTATAAATACAGAATGCAGGTTTTTATTCATGTGCAAGTGTTTGTCAAACTGGTAACAGGCTGCAGAGAGAAAACAGCTGCTGGCAGTGATAACTGTGCAACTTTATTAGTATTAGCACAGTGAACATGTGTGCAGACACAAACTCAATCAGAAGTCGCTACAGCTGTTAAAGCCGACTGACAGCTGGGAACCAGGCAAGAAAGTCCGGGGGCATCTGGTGGACAGGTGGAGAATGGCAAAACCAAGGGAAGAGAGAGTGTGGGGCTGAAGGCAGGGACAGAGGCAGAATGGGCAAAGAAAACAATATTAACTAGACCGAGGCAGGAATCGTGACGACATATGCTATTCTAAACCATGGGGGAATTACAGGAAGTGATCAACATCATGAATCATGAGCAAGAGCCATCATGACTGAACAAAAAACAGAAGCTGCACCTACAGAAACTCAAAAAAAGGAGAAAATCCAAGGAAATATTTGTCACAGTGCTGAGCACACTGTTTGATTGAAGTGACACCATAGTAATAAACACATAGAACAAGGATGTTTCCAAAAAAAGCAAAAACTTTTTAAAATATGAAGCTTGAAATACTCGTGATAGCAAACAGTTGCTTATGTACACACGCAGCAGACACAGAGCAACATTATCATTTATTTGTTTCTGGCCACCAGCTAGTTACACATACTGTATGATAAGTTGTTGTTGTAATATGGCTGTAATAGCAGCTTTAATTTTCTTCTCAGAGCTTCCTTTTTAGTTCTTGGTGTGGAATTGAGAAACAACCTCTCCATATATGTATGAAATAGTGTGAAATCTGAAAAAAGAAAATGTTTTTATTTATCTTTACAGTGGGAGTGTACATGGTTCATCATCTTGTGCAGTTCTTTCTTTCTGCTTCTCTTTTGGGCCTACTTCTGGTTGGTGGCTCAAAATGATTTCAACGACTTCAACTGGTGAGTCAGTTGTCCCACTACGTGACTGTAATGACTGTAAGTGAAAAGCTGTTTATGAAAACCATGTTTAATAAAGCTGGAACTAGTTCAGATGAGGTTGTGAACAGCTGATGTTTTTGATTAAAATTTCTTTAGTTTTACCATCAGTATAGATCAGCCCTTACTTGTTCACACTCCAGGTCAGTATACAACCGCTCTGGAGAATGGAGGGATGAGACGATCCCCATCCTGGCATCCACCACCGTGGGATTCAGCTACGTTACATTCTTAATGGTAACAGTGTTATCAAACCTCAAAATATTCACAGACTTCTGCTTAGTTAAGATATATCACTATATAACTGAATCTTGTTTCTTTTTCAGATTTTAGCACTTTTCCATATATCGTTGGGCCAGCAGCTGAACCTCTACTGGGTTCACAAGGTGCTGTGAATGACATCCTTAGTTGTTACCTATCACTTGATCCACAAATGATTTTGAAATAAGCTAATCATTGTGTGTCTCGTCTCCACAGATTGGAGTGTTGGCTACGCTGCTCACCACTATTTCTGGTGTGGTCTCTGTTGATGACATATGGGGAGATGAGTGGGACATCCTGCTTGTATCACTGCAGGTTGGTCTAGAATCAAAATGACATGACTGCTATAAGCTTACTGCATCTTTTCATGTTGCTGTTGTGTTTTTATTTAGTTTTCTACTTTTTGACTTCACTTAGGCTCTAGATTTATTATACTGGGAATTGTTCACTGCTTTCTGACATTTTAAGGAAAAAGCTTTTAATCTTTTTTGTTTTAACTGTAATTACATATTAATCACAGTTAAAAACAACATTTGGGCTCTTGAATGTTGAAAAACTACTTCAGGGTGTATTTGCGATGATAAGGTTTCCTTTCTAAATATGGCTATTGAATCACTGGAGGTGGATTAACCATAACAACACAGCATATTATCTTAAAGACTTTATTACCCTTGTAACACACTGAGAAAGAGTGCTGATCATACTGTTCTGACATTTTATTAATCATCTTCATGTCCTCAAAGTTACAAAAATGTACTCTGGATAATGTTCTTGGATAAATAACCACAAATTAACACCAGTGTTCTATATTTATGTTCTGTTACCAGTCCACAGCACCGTTCCTGCACATTGGAGCCCTGGCAACAGTCACAGCTATCAGCTGGTTGGTAGCTGGATATGTGGTCCGCAGAGAGAGATCCAGTAAGTGTTAACTTGTATTTCAAGTAGCTAAAGACCCGCTGTTATCACCTGCACTGAATTTCTGCTTTCAGTTTCTTTCAGTATCAGTATCTCTCTATCTTTGACTTATAAAGATTGATAAGGACCAACTGTAATTTTTAGCCATGCCAATGTCTCTTGGTCAGTTGGTCAGGACACCACCTTGGTCCAGAATGAAATATCTCAACCAACTATGAGATGGATTGCCAAGAAATTTTATACAGACATTCATGGTCCCCAAAGGATGAATGTTAGCATGCAATGTTAGCATTTAGCTCAGAGCTGCTGTGCCAGAGTAAAGCATGACTGTAAGTTTTAGTCTGTTAATGATTGTATCTTAAATAAAGCCATAGTTTTACTCCTGTTTCAAGTGCAAGTTGCTATGCTTGTCATATTTACTGTAAGTAACCATATGAAAATATTTCAGGTATTTGTTGACCTATGCTAAATTGATTTTCCAGTGCTTTCCTGTTTTGTTTTCACTTTTGAGAAAGCCCCAGCCAAACAGATACTCCAAACAGATTAGCAATTCTTCTGACCAACACAGACAAAACTTGTTGTCACAATGAGATGGATGTATAAAGCCATTCTTAAAACCTCTTACTCCCCCCTCTTAGATTTCCAGGTGATGGTGTTGCTGATCTACATCATCATCCTCCTGGCTCTCTGTTTGGTTCCACTCACATTCACCTGTCCCTGCATCATGGACCGCCACAGCCTCAAACCTCGACCAGAGATCATTGGTCGACGGGGAGCTCCTATGGTGAGTTGGTGCTCTGCCAGACCTTACTGTCTGATCCAGTTAATTGTTTAAATGGAGGATGTTAGCTCTGTGGGAAGAACATAACACTGCCAAGACCTGTCAGGTGTTCATTTCCTGCTGGTACGCTGAATAAAAGTGTAAAAAAGCAAAAAAAATGTGCCTATAATTGAATACGTTTTGTGGTGAATTCTTCCTTTTAAGAATTCTTACGTTTACATACAATGCTAATAAATCAATGTATCTATTTTTGAGTACATAGACTGTGTGCATAACTCTGCACCGTATTTTTCATAGCAGAGTGGTGTACAGCCACAGTACACAGTCTACTGTTATCAGGCTCTGTGAGCATGAGAGTCAACAACACAATGAACTGTCATTTCACAGCTGGGCAAGCAAATACAGTTCAAGATGACTAGCAATAAACATATATACAGTGATGTTCAGAGCTGTGCTTTCCTGCCCTCTAAAGACAAAGACACACACACACACACACACACACACACACCCTTCTTGTTCGATGATGACCATGGCACGTCTCATTATGTTGGGTTTTGGTGAGTGTGCAGATGGCTGAACAGACCAATATGAGCACAAATTCTCTGTGGCACACTTGACAGGTCAGGTAGGATTCAGAGCTCTGAGGTGCAGCCACAAGTCCTTTGTTGGCAGATTTCCACCGCTGCCTCTTCAACATAGCACACAGGCTTCTCCAGCACTCACAGAGGACTGCACTTTCCTGGACTTTTTTTCTCCAGGCAGGTTGGTCCTGAGCTAGGGGTTCCCAGCTTTTCAGGTCAAATCCATAGCTCTTCAAGGAGGCTTTCCAAAGACACACGTGCACACACAGCATACATTCGAGCTATAATTCACATTTCCTGGAGGAAGTATTCAAATCCATTACTTAAAAGTAGCAATACAACCATGTAAAATACTCCATTACAAGTAATTTTTAAGATCTTATTTCAGTAAAAACTCACAGGTATTATCAGCAAAATGTATTTAAAATATCAAAAGTAAAATACTCATTGTGCATGCAGAATGGCCCCTGTTCTGCTGTTATATTATTGGATTATTATTACTGATGTGCTAACATTTGAGCAGCATGAAATGAAAAAAGAAAGGGCCAAGGAAGCAGGTCCAGAGTTAGATCCAGGGAGACTGAGTTATGCTGAGCTCCAGGGCAGAGCAGCAGGGCTGAAGGCAGAACAGCAGGACTAGAGCAGACGAGGGTCAAGATACAGGTAACAGACTGAATCAGAATTGCAATTTGCAAAGAAACAAAGAGGCTCAAAGCATAGCAACATTAACTGGTAGCAGAGTCTTTGGCAGGGTGGAAGTGGCAGAGCTGAGTATTTGTAGAGGCTTGATTACAGAGATGAGGTGCAGCTAGTGTGGCTTTGCTCTGACTCTGGCACACCTGCAGACAATCACACACAGGGAGAGAGCCACTCAGGGAGTCACAACAGGTTAGAGAGGCACTGAATTGGAGGTAGAGGGTGTGGCAGATGATGTCCCAGGGGCAGATGTAACAAAATGGACTGCATTAGTAGCAATTTTATTCAAAGAAATTTAGCTCTCATGCAGTATGTTGGTAACTGTGCTGTTTCTGTCTTTGAATTTGTTCTGGGTTTAACATCTGACTAAATACATGATGAAAATAATTTAAAAAAAAACTTTTCTTGTAAATAATTCATAAATAAATAGCCATGATAAAGACCTGAGTGCCTTTTCAGTTTCACTTTTTATCATTTTACATGAATGTATGTGCAATAAATCATGCCTCTTTATCTAAATGCTCCTTTTTAATTCTGTCACTGCCTCTTGATGTGTGTGTTTTCTACACAAACAGTGACTGACAGTAGTCCTCCTCTCCATCTCCTCTCTGCTCTAGCTGGCTCCAGAAAACACCATGGTGTCCTTTAACAGAGCCCTGCAGCATGGAGCCAGCTCCCTGGAAGCCGACGTCACTCTCAGGTTATTAAACACACATTAACAACATTTTAATCCTGGGTTATTTATATTTAATGAATTCAGAGTGCTCTGAATATATACTGTATATATACATATACAGTAGATCCATACACCCACGGCTGAGATATAGGTTGTTTTGGTAGAAACGTTTAAATGTGAGAAATACAGCAACATATGTGAGTAAGAAATAGTAGAAAAGATTTTCATAACTTGTCGTATATACAAAGTACTAAATCATCATGAAAGTAGAAGATTTTCTGACCATTCTTTGTCCTCTAGTGTGGACGGGGTTCCCTTCCTCATGCGAGACCGCACCTTGAGGCGAACCACAGACGTTAGTAAGGTCTTTCCAGCCAGACAGTATGACGATGCCTCTTTCTTCAACTGGACAGAGATACGCTCTCTAAACGCGGGTCATTGGTTTTTGGAGGTATTGAAATCCACTTTTTCCCCCTTCAATGAAACACATCGTTCACCATTTTCTGTTACATGTAGTGGTGAAATTATTATCAGGGGAGGATGCAAGGAATTTTGAATATAAATAAGAAAAAAAGGTATAAAATGTAGTGAAATTGGCAGGTTTAGCAGTAAAACGTAGAAATATATAAGAGCTATATGAATGCATTTGATTATCCAATAATGAAGACTGATAATATTTTGAGGTTATGAAGTATAATTATAGTAGGAAAATCATCATTTCTAAGTCTTTGTGACTCAAAACATTAGAAGAAAGTGGTTGTAATGGAGATAACTGAGTTTTTGCAGAAAAATAGTCTAAAATACATCTAAAAGACAAAGCAATGCACAAATTATCATATATTAGCATACATTTGTGTATACTTAAATTCAGAATGTGACAAATATTTTTTTGTACAGCCAATGTTCTACAGAAGAACATATTGTACATTCAGAGCCATTATGTCTCAGTGTCTGCCTCTCTGTTGCTCTCCTCCATCTCTAGAGTGACCCCTACTGGACAGTAGAAACCCTGACAGCAAGGGATCGGAGCCGAATAGGCAACCAGACGGTTTGCAGTCTGGTGGAAATGCTGCGTCTGGCAGCCAGGGCCAATGGCTCTGCACTGCTCAACATCCGCAAGCCTCCACCAGAGCACCCACGCTACCGGAGCTGGTTCATGGACACGCTGTGGGCTGTGCAGAAAGCAGGGATCTCCCAGAAGAGGGTGAGGACTGTAGGTCCCTTCATAATAATCCTTTGATAACTTATTGGTGCTGCTTGTAGTTCTGTAACCACGGTGGTTAATGAGTACATAAACAAATGGGAGACTGTCGCTGAGCAGACTGGGAGCTATATAGTGATTTTTATACAGTGTTTCACTGGATTGAAACTGTGTCCAAGTGCTCCAAACATTGACTCCAACACTAAATAAAAACTATATTCCAACCTAATTGTGTAAAAGCAAAGAAATGTCAAACATGAAGGAAAAGCATAAACAACAAGTTGAATGGGTTATTGGAAATGTGGACTTAATTTTCACAATTCCACTGCTTTATTGATATTTTAAATCCTACAAGTAGCACCTTTCTACTTTAAAACTGTAACATTCTCTGGATACGAAGCACACGCCATATTCTGTCTGATCAGGGTCTTTCTATGTCACATGTATTTGGGCCAGGTGACGTGGACCCCCGACACGGACAGGGGGAGGGTGCGAGGGTTTCAGCAGACCACAAATGAGAAGCTGTCGGTGGCAGAGATAAGGCAGAGGGGGATCACAAGCCTGACCCTCCACTACAGCAAGGCCAGCCACAAAGACATACAGTAAGAGCAAGCATCCACTGCTACAGGAAACAGCTTATAGAATCCATAAAGGAGCAAAAGAACTAGTAAAGGGCTCATTTAACTTCACCATCATGAAAATTCTGTGAATATTTACTCTTCAGCAGAATAATGTCTTCAACGCTCCCCTGTGAGAAATGTGTTTTCTTTCTCTTGTGGCTGTATTTTCCTGTGACTGCAGAATGGTCATGTAAAAGGACAAACTGTGACAAGAGAGTAAAAGGAGCTAAGGAGTGAAAGGGGAGAGGACCTTTTTTCTGTGTTGACATGTATTTTTCCTTCCCCTCAGGGAGTATCTGGCCAATAATGTGAGTGTGACTGTCTACCCAGTGAATGAGCCCTGGCTCTAC
Source organism: Scomberomorus guttatus (assembly GCA_038419695.1). Lineage (NCBI taxonomy): Eukaryota > Metazoa > Chordata > Actinopteri > Scombriformes > Scombridae > Scomberomorus > Scomberomorus guttatus. The sequence goes on along the minus strand of CM076460.1, from coordinate 5,620,826 downwards.
TCCATTCTGTGGTGTAGCGGGGTGCCTTCTGTGTCCTCTGATGCCCCCCAAGTCCTCCAAAAGGTGCCTTACCCCATCTGGCTCATGGTAAACAGCTCTCCTCGCTCTCTCTCTCTCTCTCATCTGGCACCACACACACACAGACACACACAGACAAGGTCACACAGCGAGACGAGAGGACAGCAGGAGAGAGGACAGAGACTGACGAGGGCCCAGCAAGACTCGAGGGCAAGGATGCAGAGAAATGTGAGGGAGCTCAGCGGCAGACTTAAGCTCAGCGTGGCGTTAGAGAACAACAGGACCCTGGGAAAGAGTCCGGCAGGTTGAGACAAGGGCACAGATCTGAGCTAAGAAGCAGCTGTCTAGCAGGCTTTTTGTCTCAGTCAGGGCCTTGTGTTACTGTAGCTTCAGGTGACATGCATGTCGATGGTGACCTCCAGTGGTGTTTGCTGTAAACTACTTGTCTTTCTCTTGTCTTGCAGAGCCAGAACGCTTACGACTTCATCTGGATCACCTCAGATCTAGTCTCCCTCGCCATAGTCATAGGGATTTTCTGTTTTCAGAAGTAAGTACAGTTTTGAATGTGATAATGCTGAACGTCACAGATATACTACAACACACACCATTAATAGCAATGACCATTGCATCTATTAAAAAAAATCATGTATACTCACCAGATTTATTCTCCTGGCATGGTTATTACTAATGTGTATTGCATTTAGTTTAAATTATCATTTATGATATATACAGTATTATTTAATTCACAGATCCTTAAAGACTCACTTTACTCATATTACATAAAAAAACATGTTTTCTCAGTTTTGGTTTTGTTTTTTCTGATTTTGAGATATGCACCTCTGCTATGATTGAAAATATTATATTTACACTGAGTAGCAACATGTCTTTTCAGAAACAATGTCCCTTTTATTCTGGTTAATCAACAGAACATGTTTTCATTGGAGCCAGTACTTTGGTAGAAATGAGTTCCAATGCAAACTGTCAGAAATTTCAAAACTTGGACATAGAAAGCCTAAATTTAGCAGAGGTAAGTGAGAAAACATGTTTTTAATTTGGGTAAACGGACCCTTAAAATCATTAGGTATTTTTCACCATGACGTAAGAAGTTTCTTCTTGTTGCTGTGTATTGTTATTGAAATAATATATTTTTTATCTGCTCAGTGATCACAGTTGGGCTTCATTTCCTGCACAAATAAAGTAAATTCTGTGTTTTTCTTTGGCCCATTAACATTTCATAACTCTCAGTTCATTTGTTCAATCTAATATTATCTAAATGCTAGATGACACCTGACAACACTGACAAAATTTCCAAAATAAAAAAAGCTGAGGTACTGAAGAGTAAACACAAGCATCTGATTGGACGTGAGCTGAGCTTTGTATTTTGTATTTGTCTTGTATTTTGTCTGCTGCTTCTACACTGACTGTTCGTTCTGCTCTTTTCTTTCTTTTCTTTTTTCCTCTGTGTCTTTTGTCTTCTGGATGTTTCTATGTTTCACCTCCACGCTGTAACCTCTCACTGTCTTCCTGTCCTCTCTCTCTCTGTTTCTCCTTTGACATCCTTACTTTGTCCTGTGCTCTGCCTGATCTGCATGCAACCTTCCTCCGCTGCCCCCTGGCATCTGTCAGCTATCATATGATCAGGTAACTGCTGCGACTGCCTTGGCCTTTGTTTCTGCCTCCTTGTCTGTCCTCCTTGTGCTTTTTCTGCCTGACACCCCAAGGCCGATTCTTTCCTTTCTTTCACTTGTTTACCTGTTGTTTATGAGTGTACACTTTATTAAATATGTGTATTATTTCATGTGTGTCAGTACCCTTGAAGGACTACAGAACACAATAACTACTGAATTGAATGGTTTAATGACACAGCTGTAATCAGTGCATCCATGTGCTTGTAATGTGTGTGATTTGTATATGTGTGTGTGCTGTAACAGGTGGAGGATGAGCGGGATGCAGAACTATAACCCAGAACAGATTATGCTGAGCGCTGTGACGCGTCGGACCAGTCGGGACGTCAACATCATGAAGGAGAAGCTCATATTCTCAGGTGCAACTTTGACTTCATTCATGCCTGGAAATAACTGGGAAGAGCAAACATGTATAAAATCCAGGTGTAAACACAGCCATGGAGCTTTGAGGTTGTAAACTGGCAAATTAGTTCAGACCGGTCACACCTGGTTCCCACAAGGAAGTGCAGATGTGAGGAAGCCTGACAACAAAGTTTAACTTCACAATACTACCACTGGGGGCTGCCAAAGTCAGAAATTAATTATATTTGACAGTGTTTTTTACCAGCATGAATAGTTACAGTATAATGAAAAGCAGGTGCGTCTATTTACATTATGATAAACAGATCCAATACTACATTATACAAATGCCAGCTGTGTGTGCCAGCTACAGTGTTTCTCTATTGTTGTGATGCATAATTAGAAACGGGGAAAAGGTCCAGTTTTTAGAATACAGTAGGTGACACACACACACACACACACACACTGTGAAAAGGTTGCTCTCTCCCTTTTCACTGGGCCCTGGTTCCCAACATTATTAGTGTTATATTTTGTGTTTCACAATGTTATTTCGTTGAAAGGCTTCAGTCTGTTTTTGAGAGTTTTGTGATGGTAGGGCAGATCGTTTGCTTAATCAGTGACAGTGACAACCAGTGTGCATCATTAGCTGCACTAAGCAGTGAGTCACTAGGCTCTGTCAAGTTGAGGTAGGAAGGATAAAACTGTTCTTCACTAAATGACACTCTGTATAATTTGGAGCGTGTGTGACCAGAGGAAATTGTGATTGTCAGCAGTAACCGAGAAATTCTACATCAGTGTTGTTCTATATGTTTTGAAAGCTTTGTATCAGTCTAGCTCACCTTGTGGTAACCTGAGGGGTGTACTACAAAACGAGATTAGTGGGTTAGCGAGGTTGAGCCTACAGCCAGGGTTTTCAATGTCACGAAAGTGGCTCCCTTTTAACATGGCTAGATCATACAAGCGAACTTAACCTGGTCTAGAGCAGGTTATGTTCTGATCCCATCCCACAAGTAACTCTAGTGTTACTTGTGGGATGAGATTGTGTTAAATTTGAAAATTGATTAGTCTATTGGTATTCAATCTGTAAAATTAATTTCACTTTGATTTGGCCAAAAACTAAAGTGATTTCCATTTATCCTTCATTATGGGACAGAGTCAGATCTGAATGCACTTGAGTATAATGTTTAAATCTGCTGCATCAAGTCTAAAGTTTAAGAGCTTTGGATGTGGGAGGCATTAGAGTGCACTGAGTGGTAAAATAAATATATTAACTTACAAATTTACACAATCAGCAATTTTCTGCCAGCATTCCTCTCTCCCCTTATTTGCAGCAACAGTGTTGCTTTCTGCTGTGATAGTGTATTTATATTCTCCATTGCTCTCCATTATAATGACCTGTCCCTCCTCCATTTTTGTGGAGTCAAATGATGCGTTCTTTTATGGGAACACACACAGAGTCTGAAGCAGAAAGCCTGGGTTAACAAAGAAAGTTGATAACCACCGTCGTGACACCGCTTATCTCTGACTGTGAGTTTATGGTTTGTTGAGCCAGCTCATTCAAAGAAAGCCTGGGTGTGTTGAACTTGCTTTGTAGTACACCTCTCGTACACCTTAATTTTGTTTTCAACACAATGCACGAAACTTTAAATGAAATTAACAAAATATTTTAAACAGTCTGTTAACTGTTCCATATCTTTCCTGTGATTTACATTACGCACACCTGTAATATTCTTATGGTCAGACACTTAAAATAGTTTGTGTGACAAATCCAGCCTTGGCATGACTACAGTGATGTCATCACAAGGCAAGTCCATGACATCCATTGCCATGATGAAAAAAAGGCTGAATCCAAATGTCCACCTCCCAGAAATGTGGATTGAACCCTCGTGGACTTCGGTCATACATACCGTGGTGTGTTCACCGTCATCATGTCAAGTCTGCAGGGTGCTGGGCTGCAAGGGGAGGAAATGAAATGGGACTTAAGACCTCAAGTACTTCCACAGAGATAAATTGAAATTCCTGACCCTGGGACTCATTTCAAAAAGTGTTTTTCGGAACGGTTCTTCATGGTATGAAGAACCAGAATGTTTCTTCTTATTGATAATAATAATTAGTAGTATTATGTTCTTTTACGTTGTCACTTTATAACCTATTGCTGCAGGATTGTGGGTAATTTTCCGAGCAAAGTCTGGTGAAATCTGCAGAAAGTCCACTTGAGGCCCCCTGTGGGCTTGATGAATTGTGGATTTGGACAGACCTCAGCATCATGCCAGACTTCATCTGTGAGTCTGCCAGTGTGGTGACATCGGGACATTTGGATTCAGCCTTCCATGGAGAAAGAGAGATTGTTGATATTCTTGGTTGGGTTTCCTGAACTTACTGTCTGAAGTTGATCAACACTTTTGCCAATTTAACAGAGTAGACAAAAGTGCTGCAAATCAATGGAGAAAAACTTCAAATCAAGAAAAGAAAAAGATTAGATTTTTAAAAAAACAATTTTACAGCATCATTAATCATCTTCCTGTCTTTTTCAGAACTGAACAATGGGCTCAGCAGTACAGAGGAGCTCTCTCTGTATCCTGAGAACGATTATGTGAGATACTCTCATGGAGGCCTCAGTCGCTGAACGCATCACTACTTCATCTGAAACCACGGGGATGTTGGACGATGCTGGATGTTATTTTGCTGTCAGAGCAAAAAGGAGAACATGAGAGAAACATGTTGGTCAACTTACCCTTTACGTAATGAGAGCATAGATACCAAATTTTGTCTATTGGATCTGCTTCAGGAGTATTTGTTCACAGGGCAGTGATTGTTCTCAATGCACTCTCCCATCATCTAGCATCTGCTACACTAGATAGAAACATCTGTTAATTTTACCAATATAGTGCATACAACTGCCTGTCTAAGTCACATTCCATCAAAATTGTTCACCATTCACCTTCAAACCAGATGTAAGAAGTTATTTTTTTCAGTTTTGAGGTAACACATTTGTGTGCTAAACAGCTGTTTGATCAGTAGACGGATGTCTCGAAAACATCATATACCTGTTTCTTTCATGTGACCTTCAGATTGAATTTCAGCCCGAACCAATTAAACCAGGTGAAAATGTAATGTGTGTTCTGTATTAAAACCTATTTTAATTTAGATTTTAACACAAGAACCTTGTTATCTAGTAATACAAAAATGAATTAAATTGAAATTCACCTGGTTCTAATACAAATCTTGGGCTAGAAATCAATCTGACAAACATGGAGACTTTCAGTTCATTCTGTTTGCTCGAGTGACCTTCTCAAAAGTTTTATTTGAGCTAATCAAGGCTGCAATGTTGTAATTTTCCATGTCATTTACTTCACTGTTGTTTTATAACAGAGGGAATGGGCTGTGTAGTGTTCTGTATTATACACATTTTACTTTATTATACACTGATGTAAATATGAGTTGTTTTACATGTTTTTATTTTTTTTTCCCTCTGAGAGGATTTTCAGTGGTTTGCATTTATTATCATTGTGACTGATGTCCTCTTTTAAGTGTGACAGACAGATTAGGGCATGCATGAAACTTATTTTCTTGCAGTTTTATAGGATAAGGGGGTTTTGGAGGGGGGAGTCACTATATTCTGGTCAGTGTTCTTATCTTTTTCTCTGCCTCTCTTCTGTCATGCCATGATTGATTTGTTTATAGTCATATTAGCTGTTACACCTTTCACATGGCTGCCTTTTTGTTAAATTGATGGACTGGTAGAATATTGTAGTATATTTTTTGTCTATAGTTTAATAATAAGGGGACAGATTTCAAGTTGTTACTAGACTTTTAGCTGCAGACTTGTCAACTGATCAATAAAAGTGATCTTTACTTTGAAATTTGTGCAGGTGGTCCTTTGGTGGAAGATGCATAACAAACAAATGTAAAAAAAAGATACTTGCAATGAAAATCAAAAAAGAAAATCTTGGATTCACCAACAATAGATCAGAAAAGTTTAAAAATTGCATTTCCACCACACCTAATAGTTAAGAAATAAACAATGAATGTGAATTTTTAAGACATTTCCAGGCAACATATGGTTTTATTTACTTATTTCAAAACATTTGCTGCTTCAGGTGTAATTGGTTTTGACCTTAATGGGTAAAATACTGATCATTTTTTACCTTATTTTGTCACTTCCTGTGTTGGGTAAGTGCCTGCTACAACACAACATTAGGATGCACAGCACTGAATTAAAGCATTGAAGCTGGAGATTTTCACTCAACATTAAAAATATGCATAATATCAGGAACCACTGCAGAGCCAAAGTCCTAAAAGATAATATTTTGTTATCTTGTGTGCACCAGATTAAAAAGAAATAATTGTTCAGGTCTCAGGGGCTCCATAGCAACCACCAGGATCAATAAAGTATCTCATACTTTAACTGTTAGTCACTGTTGATGAATTCTGCTGCTTTAAATAGTTTAGTTTTTTCATTGATGGTCTGTTATTGTTAGTGAAGTCAAACTACATAACTGCAATGTTAACCTGCATTTGTTATAAGCCACAGTAAAAATATAATTATTCCAAAAAGATAACATTCATCAAATATTTTATTTCAGGAAACAAATGAACATATATTTTACAATTTACAGACAATAATGGAGTAGTTTGAAATTATGCTGATGCGAGAAGTAGAAAAAAAATCATAAATCAGCTCAGCAGCAACATAAGGAATAAAACAGGCATCTGAAAGAAGAGATTGTTCTCATGAAGCTGTCGTCTCAGCTGGTAGAGGGTGTTCAGAGGGAAAGTGAAGGTCTGTGTCCTCTCCGCTGTTGTCAGGGCTGTCAGATGGCATGTGGCAGCCGGAGTCTCTTGGGCAGTTGTTCATATCTGCCTTCATGTTCTCGCTGGGGGTCTTGGCCTCCTGATTGGCCTCATTCTGCAACTGACAATCAGCTGTAAAGTAGAGAAGAAGGGTTTCTTTTGGATACTGTCACAGAGTTGAATAATGCAGTAAGAAATCCTTTAAAGCTATTATTTCTGTGCATTAAAGCTGAACGGCCTATCTGTCTGCAGCTACTGCCCTCATGTGTCATGCTCTATTCTCAAAAACACTCTCTCTTTGGGGTTATTGTTATATCCTTAACGAGCTGTGGCCTGGGTACAACACCCCCCCCCCCCCCCCAAGTCTTCCCTACTTTTTCCCTACTTCAACTAGCAGAGGATCTGAATCTGTCTTACTGCAGGTTTGATCAGCCCACTTTAACACACCCCCCCCCCCCCCCAATCTACACCGGCACTGACGGTCTGTGAAGAGGATGTGTGTAAGCTCTATCAGAGACAGAAGATCAGGAAGGTACCAGGCCCAGGCGGCATGTCCCCTTCCTGTCTGAAAGTCTGCACTGATCAGCTGGCCTCCATCTTAACACAGATCTTCAACAGATCACTGGAGCTGTGTGAAGTGCTGCTTCACGCCGCCACTATCATCCCTGTCTCCAAGAAGCCCTCCATCATTGGACTGAATGACTACATGCCCGTCGCCCTGACGTCTGTGATCATGAAGTCCTTCGAGAGACTGGTGTTAACCCACCTGAAGGACATCACACTATATCCTGCAACACCTCGACTCCACAGTGACGTACGCAAGGATCCTGTTCATGGACTTCAGCTGGGCATTCATCACCATCATCATCAGAAGTCCCCACCAAACTTACCCAGCTTACTGTGCCCACCTCCACCTGTCAGTAGATCACAAACTTCCTGACAGACAGGAAGCAGCAGGTGAGACTGGGAAAAATCACATCTAGCACCCAAACAGTCAGCACTTGCGCCCCTCAGGGGTATTTGCTCTCCCTGCTGCTCTTCTTCCTCTACACCAACGACTGCACCTCAGGAGATCTGTCTGTCCAACTTCTAACATTTGCAGACAACACATCAGTCATCTGCCTCATCTGAGACGGAGAGGAGTCTGCTTACAGACGGGAGGTTGAACAGCTGGCCCTGTGGTGCAGTCACAACAACCTGGACCTGAACACTCTCAAAACTGTGGAGATGACAGTTGACTTCAGGAGGAGCCCCCCTCTCAACATACTCAACAGTACTTTGTCGGCTGTGGAATCCTTCAGGTTTGTGGGATCTGCAATCTCCCAGGACCTAAAGTGGGAATCCAACATCAACACAGTCATCAAAAAGGCCCAGCAGATAATGTACTGCCTGCGCCAGTTCAGGAGTACATACTGCATCAGGAGCTGCTGATTCAGTCATTGAGTCTGTTCTCTACACTTCCATCACTGTCTGGTTTAGATCAGCCACCAAACAGGACAGGAACAAACTACAACGGACAGTCAGGTGTGCAGAAAAGATTATCGGTGCCGACCTGCCCACCATCCAGGACCTGTACACCTCCAGAGTCAGGAAACGGGCAGACCCCTCACACCCTGGACAAAACCTGTTGCAACTTCTCCCCTCTAGCAGGCACTACAAAACACTGTACACCAAAACCACCAGACACAGCAAGAGTTTCTTCTCCCTGATTGTCACACTTATGAACAGTTAACTCATTGTGGCTCTGTGCAATAACCCTGGAACACTATAATACCCACTGTACCTACAAATTATATAGATTTATTTTAGTCTAAAATACAAAATGTGCAATACATGTCACTCACTACAGTATATCTGAACAGGCTGTATATTCTGTACATAACCATCTACCATACAGTATGTATATAAAGTAATGTCTTTTTTTACCATTTAATATTTATCTCAGCACTCTTTCCTTATTTGCACAATTTGTATCCTGTTTACAGTTCACAGAAACAGTTTCACCTGTATATAGTCATTCCTTGTATATATTTCTGAAGATTGTCGTGTTGTTATTGTGTGTAAGCAAAGAGAGACACTAAACTGGAGTCAAATCCCTTGTATATGTACTAGATACTTGGCCAATAAAGATGATTCTGATTCTGATTAATGTGTAATGTCTCTTTTGCTTTATGGATCCAAACGTCTCAGCTTATCTTTTTTCCCTGTGTTATCATGTCACAAAATGTGCGTGATGACACTGTCCTTAGATGACCTTTTCTGTGTTTCTCGTTACTCACAGTGCAGTTGCTGCAGGGAGTCGACAGCAGTGAGCAGACGATGCCTGTGCTCTGGATCAGTCACATTCAGCTCCGTCAGGTGATGCTCCCTCAGCCTCATCAAGTCATCTACTGTTTGGTAACCATTCAGCTGCAGAGATGAGGAATACTCCTGATAAAGCAAGAAGGAATGAAAGATTCAGACGCTGAATGAACACCTTCTTGTATGGAAGATGATAATGTTGCTACATTAAATCAGTCAGTAACAAATTAAGCAACAAAATACCTCTAAACGGAGGCGCTTTAACACTTCATAGATAGTTGATCTATATTTGTGTCTCAGTCTAGGGGCTTGTTTTTCTTCACGTATCTCCTCTGTTAGCACATCCACATAGATAAACTTGAAATTTCCTATTCTGTTGTTCAGCATGCCTGTCCATATTCCCATGGGGGGCTTCGTGATGATGTCAATCACGTCTCCCACCTGAATGAAAGTTTAGTTTAGTTTGTTTTATTACAGTCATTTGTCAGGAACAATTTACATAAAAAACATTATATATATCATATAGGAATAGAAGAAGAAAATTAGCTATGGCTACTTTCAACTGCAGTCCAAGGGCAGGTAGACACAAACACAACCAATTCACATAATACAAATGCAAGTTTACAGTAAATACAGTAAATACAAAATGCTTTATTATAGTCTCCATCTTCCTGTTAGCAGACACTAAGACAAAACTAGAGAACGTATTATTATTGTGTATTGTTTTGTATGACGTGTTGTCTTATATGCCAGTGCCAAAGACGAATTTCCATTTTATATAAATTTAATGGACAATAAAGTAGTCTGAATCTGAATCAGACTGATACGTTGAGGCAAACTGGCCAATAACAAGACTTAAAGTCTACAGATATGCTAGCGGCTCTGTGAGGCTGAAGGCATACACAGCAGTAGTTTGAGCTAAATGCTGTTATCAGCATGCTAACATGATCCCAAGGACAGTGATAAAAATGCTTATGTTTATCAGGTATATAGTTAACCATGTTCACCATCTTAGTTTAGCATGTATTAGCATGCAAACATTTGCTAACTAGCACTAAACACAAAGTAGGACTATAGCTGAGGCTGATGGGTATGTCATTAGTTTTGCAGGAATTTGCATAAACCAGACCAACATTTGCATAAACAAATGATGCTAAATGAAAAGTAAGTAATTCATCCTGACAGGGACTTGAATGTCTGCACCAAATTTTATGGCAATCCATCCAGTACCTGTCAAGCATTTCACTCAAAACCACAAATATGAGCCTCATTGTGGTGCTAGAGGGAATGTCAGGGGATTAACAAAGTCATCAGGATACATCGCCTTTGATGTTTTTGAGACATTCACCAATGTGTTAACCATGAATGTCGGTAGAAAATTTGGTGCCAATCCATCTAGATGATGTGGAGAGAAAATGTATCTGCTGGTGGGGCTAGATGAAAATTCAGGGGATCACCAAAGTCATTAGCATTCATCCTGAGTGTCTGTAAATTTCATGGCAATCCATGAAGTAGTCGTTGCGATATTTCAGTCTGAAAGTGGAGCACTGACCAACAATGCCTTCCCTATAGCCCTGCTGCTAGCATGGCTAAGATATTGGCCAATAACGACTGATAATTCCCATCCTAAAACCTGTAACAACAATCATAGTACTACAGTTACAATAGTACAATTCTTTTTCATTAGAATTTAATTTCCAGACTTGTTTACCTTGAGTTTGAGGGATTCTGTGTCATATGGACTTGGCACAAAGTCCGTATGGACTATTGCTCTGCCACAGAACTGTCTTGTGTAGGATAGATCATCCTCCAGCCTCAGACTGCCTCTGTTACTGGAGCAGTTTGACCCACTGGTGACTCCACCTGGGGAACAGCAGACAAACAATGGGCTTCAATAAAGGAACGAGCTAATTACTGTGTTCTGCCGCTTAGGCTACTGATTGAGTTGTCCACATGTCAATAACAAGACAGCACAGGTGAGTTTTCGGTTCATCAGTGGTTAGTGTAGCTCTACAAATGAATGCATCTAAAGGGGAGTAACAGGATACTTGCAAGGATTGCATAATTCATTGGATTGTGGTGTTAAGAGTACACTTGGTCCTGTGCCTGGTACTTACTTGAGGAGCTTTGTCCACTGATAAGGCTGTAGAGGCTTTCCAACGAGTTACTGGACCGCCTGTGTCCTTTAGTAAATGGCCACCCACCTCCAACTTCCCTCTTCTCCACTTTATCTTTCTGTGTTTCTCCATTCTGCACAGTAAAAACACCAAGTCACATTTTTATTCTGCCCTCAGTATATGCTTTTGGTTCTCTGTCATTCATTATCTTCCACTACAGGCTTTAGGGACAAACAAAAGAGAAAGCTAACCAGCCAGAAAGTTGAGTCAAGGCCCTAAGCTGCTGTGTTTGATTCGTCATGTGACGGAACAGCTCAGTATCCCTGTTTATGCTGGGACACGCAGCTCCTCTGGCAGGGAAAAAGCTTAATCCCGCAAGAGTTTCTTTGCTTTTTATAGCTGAGACCAAGGAGGTGTGTGGTGAGCATAATCCCCAACTACCTGTACTCAGCTTTTAACTTCCTGTTCCTGTACAGGGATAGTCACACCATGGACCATACTTGCATCAGTCCCTCAGTGAGCAGTTTCTGAAGTGTAAATTTCTGGATGGGCTGCACTTAAATATGAACTTCTTTGACTGGGTCCTGACAATTTTGTCCTTGGTTAGTTTTTACTAAACTACTAAAAATAGGCTAAACGCTCAAGAGGACAATATAACCAGACACAGCTGCACACTGATCCTATAAATATGTGTAAATCAGTGGACTGGTGTCAATGAGATGTCATATTGTTGCACTTCATCCAACAGCTTAATGGGATTCACAGTACAGATACCATTTGTGACTAGTCTAAAAATTAATTTATGATATTTCTAATTCTTTTTGACTTGAATATGAAGCTGCTTTTATCAAAGTGGTAGTTAGATGCAAACATCTGCATGTTGTTGTAAAAATATGTGATATTTTTTTAAACTCATATGTCATTCCCTTACTTGTAAATGTGACATAAACAAAAAACGTTGAGTCATGCAGCAACCTGTAGATGATTGCATCTGACAACCACTTTAATAAAAAAAGTTTCATATTTCTGTGAGACTATGCTTTCACAGAGGCTGATCAAATGCACATGCATGCTGGATTCCAGATAAATTAACATATACATGTATGAATAACTGTAAATTAACAATCATTAACTGATGAATAAATGTTACCTAATCACATAAACTCATAGTGACTTGATCAAAAAGCAAAAGGAATTCTTGATACGACCTGCATTGATTCATGCATTAATTGATCATGAGTAAATATCAAAAATATGATGGATATTCAGGTAAAACCTGCCATAGTCATACTGCTGTATCAATGTGTTATAGAGCCATAATTAATTTCTGAACCAGGTTTGACAGATAATGTGGCCACATGTCATGCAGGTTGCTGTACTTTTTAGTGCTAATTTCAACACTCTGTGAAGCCTTTTCAGTAAAATGGCAAATGATACAATAGGTTGGTTGATAGTTTGCAGTCTGGCAGAACAGGTGTTAGGCTAACAGCGATGTCTAGTTGGTAACAGATGTTATTTCATTGGGTGTGAACCACAGCAAACGCAGGGCGCCATGAACTTAAAACCGGTTGAATTAACATAAGCTTTACAGAGTGCATGACATACAATGATGGCTGTCAGAGTTTTCTCAGGCGAGGCCTTGATGTGCCTCCTGTCACTCTGTGATGAGGTCTCCATCTCCCTCCCCTGCAGCCTCAGTTTGGTTGGTTCACCGTTCTGCTCCTGCTTGAAAAACAAAACACCCTGTAAATAGATGGCTCCCCCGCAACTGCTAAATAAACACAATGCACATTTTCTCTCAAAAAATCGCCTTTGGCTTGGTGCGGAGGATGTTTTAGGAAGCTAAGGAATTCCTGGAAAGACAAGCTCTTTTCTCTTACCAGAGAGCTTCCATTATCCTGTGGTTTAATCAAAGGCGAGTGCTGTCTGAAGGCATCAAATCTCCCAAATCTGGTCAACTGTTTGGGTAAAAGAGGGATTAAATTGTGTGTTATCTGGTGACAGATGGGCATATTATCTGTTTACAGTGTGTATTTTTCCTGTGACCCCACAACATATAAACAGTTGGTGTTTATTCCCTGTTTATGGTTTGTGTTCTTAAATTAGGTCAACCTCTGGCAGAACATCTGACAGTTCTTAGATATGGTGCATTTTTTAAATATTGTGACTTGTATTTGAATGATCATGGTACACTGATCTTGTACTAATGACTGTTTTCATAGTTTATTCAGTCTTCTGTTGATCTATATTCTTACTTTTTCCTGACATAATAAACCACATTAAAGAGATGACAGAAATGAGCCTCTCCTTTCTGGTTGGCCATTAGCTTCAGTTTAGCTGTCATTCAGTGCTGCTCTGAGAACATCTGTTACACTGACTCTTGGATCATTTCCCAACATTGACCGTTAGTGAACTGAGGCCTCTGTCACATATTGAGTGGTTGGATAAACAGCTATAATGCCATTATCCTTAATGATAAAAACAGTATACAACTGTGGACATATTTCATATTTGAAGTGTATTGTTTCCATTAATATGCTATGCCATATTAATACAAATCCTAAAAGAAAGGCATTTTACAGAGTATAGCAGGTCAAATACCTGGCCATTTGCAGAAATATGAAATCTACTAACCCCTTCTGCCCTACTGAGGCAGTTTAATAATATATTAGTGCTTTTGAGTTTCTCTCATGCGACATATGCAATCATGTGTTCCCATATGAAGTATTGAACAAAAACTGGCTTATTTATAATTCCACCACTGGCAAAGGTGAGAGTAAAGTCCTGGCTCCTGCTGAGCCAAACATAACAGAATACTTCAACAAGACACTTCCCAAAGGGATGTGTAGAACAATAAGAAGCTGTTCTTTACTGGTCTCTTGATACCATCAGGCTCTCAAGTCTTGAAAGAATTGGTCATGTTTCCTCTGACCTGTATGAACTGTGTGAGATAAACTGTACTTTGCACTACATTTTCCAATACTGTCAAAGGGGCACTGCAGCAATTTAATTGTATTTCCGCAACTCTGGGGAACTCGCAAGAGAAAGATTTTAAAAAGAATTGTTAAAATTGAAGCAGTGGAGATCAAATAGCCTGATTCTGAGAAACACTGCATCCTACACATCCCATAATGCAACTCAGAAGCATCTTTTGTTAAACACAGGCTTATATATTTGTCTCAAATCCCATACTCAAGTGAGAAAGTCTGAGAAAATTACTTAAGTTGCGTCACTTGAGTGATTTTGTCAGACTTGGCAAAGCTCCTCCACCACACATCTTATATAAACTCTTTGGGATATTAACTGTTAATTATCACTTGGAAAGTCTGCATCAGCCAGTTTCAGCAGGATGATCTACACACTTCTAACACTTCTAACACCTTGGTGTTAACCAGAGCTATTACAAATGAACTGAACCCCATACCCACTTTTAATAACAACTATGGTTTAAGATCATTTTTCTGTACATACACTAAAATTTGGAACAAAATCCCACACCACATCCGAAATTCTCCCTCCTTCTTACAATTTAAACATTTACACAAAAGTTTCCTTCTTCTGAATCAAAATTGTGAACACTAACGTCTCAATAGTCAACCTTATTGTTCCCTTTGAATTCTGTGTTTGAACACATGTAAAATGTGTTTACTCTTGTTATTCTGAGCTTAATGTATTCTTTTATTGACTATCCACTCTTAAAAATAGGTATGTTTTAGCCCATATATATGAAGAATATTCTTTGTCTAACTTGTTCACTTTTATTATCTGCTTGTACTGTTTCATATTTTTATTGCGTTTGTCCTCAGTGTGGGAAATGGGCTGTAAAACCTCTGGTTCAGAATACTCACTAAAAACAACAACAAATATTAACTGGAAATTTAAATCACAGCTCAGTTAAATGTTCCCTAAAGAGCTCTGAGGTGCAATTAGAAGGTCAGGCCCTGCAAAGCACAGTTTGATGATACTTCAGAGATCTGGGAGCAGGCTACAGATAAACTGCAACAACAGAAAGAGTTCCTGCATTGTACTTTGCCACAGAAATAAATGCTCACAGTACCAAGTCAAATCAGAGCTATTTAGATATTTTATGTGTCACGTATATCTTACTGTGTTTTGTGTGAGGTGCAGATCTGTGATGGAGCGGATCATTTGTGGGGGAGAGAGATCTGATTGTTTGCTGTCCAGTTCCTGTATCAAACTCTCGAAACGATCCCATTCTGTTGTCCGAGGCAGCGACAAGGTGCCACCGCAGACCCACAGCTCATGCCGAGGCTGGTGGCAGGTGTGGTAGAAGGGAGTCCACGGCTGTGAACAGTCAAATGGGCTCCAAAATCCCTCCTCCTCTGAATCTTCATGAATATCTTTGGCCTGTTGCTGCCGCTGTGGTGATGGAGCTGTTTTAGACGGCTTCTTCTCTGTTCTCTTACCCAGGCCAATGCAGGTGAGCACTGGGTTGGTGTTACTCAACACGTCTGCCAAATGATCTGAAAATGAGCAGAAATTATTATTAATACTGATAATAACAGATTCAACACAGCTTCTTGCACAGGTTGAAGAACATCACTCACAATAACTCACCGTTACTCTCAGATGTGCTCTTCCCTTTTCCTGCTCCACTCTGATGTCCCCTCTTTGCTTGCACCAGATTCTGTAACTTCTTTAGTCTTCTTGTTGTGTGCATTAATTCTGCTGTGTCAGCTGCAGTTTCACCGCCCTGCAATGAAGAAACAATACATGCATTCAAAGCATTTAAAGCATTGCTGTCCTGTTGTGATGTCTCCCTCTCAACTATCAGCTGTTGGCATGAAAACAGCACAAATCTAGGTGTCCTAAAGAGCATGAGGCTGATATAAAAGGGCCTTATAAAGAAGATTATAAAGCAGATTGAATTGAACAGTGTATCTGATTTGGCTGACATACAGCTGACCTCCCTCACATTAACTCTGCATTTGCTCTTTACCTTCTCTAGCCTCCAGCAGAACTACTACCTTACTGGAAGCTTTTTCCAGATTTCTGTTTTGACACATTTAAACATCATCTGATAAAACATCTAAAAGGGCCTAATATGGTATTTTTAGTAGCACCTTACAAATACTTTACTGTCATTGAAACCCATTCTATGTTTTCATTACATGCTGTAAGTGGAGCGTGGAAGAAGAACAAGATAAACAACCGCTGTCATTTCCCTCACGTGCACTAACATGTGCACAAACCTCCAGGTACGCCTGGTATGCACACACAGTCATGTGGGTACGGGATTACAAAAGGCTAAACTCTGCCACCTGCACAGCTTTACAATTAATTATCATTTGTGGTGCTGAAGTGATTGTGTCCATGTGTGAATGACAGTGTGAAAAATCTGAATGTTATCTGCTGCCCAATATTGCTTTGTGTGCACTGGCTCCAATTCAAAATGTGAGGATTTAGAGGATATGTGGTTATAGGGTTACTTTAAAGATTGCTACTATACTACATAATGTGGCACTACTGTAAGGTGACAGTAACGTGGTTTTACCTGAGCTGGTAGATGTGTCTGTGTCCTTTCATAGTTCAGCTCCTTCACTCTGTCATCTCTTGTCAACATGCTGCTCTGACAGGGAGCTTTACACGTCTCTGCAGGATCAGTCCACACAGGTCAGACACTGCTTTATTTCCTCTTAATTCATGCAGTGTCAAACATACAAATCAATAATGTTATTAACATCGATCCTATGGTAAATAATACCAGCTAGTCTTACATTCACCATTTTATATCTGTCTTCCTTCAGCTGTCATACACTCATTCTGATAAGTCTACATCAACTGTTTCTTTGGTGTAATCTCTAATCTCAGTGGACCAATGGTTTCACAGTGAAATTGCTCAGGTAGGCATATTTTTTACCTCTGCTCTGGACTTTCTTTTGATGAGATGAGTCCTTCTTGTCGCAAGATGACATCCAGCAGGCATGATTAATGTCTTTTTCTGCAACAGACAACATGGAAGGGAAAGGAGAAGCAGATGACAAGCTGTCACACTGTAGCTGGGTTCAAAATGTCTGCAGTGTGATAGCAAAGTTACTAGGTTTGCATAAAGACCTAACCGTTCAGAGGTAATAAATAACATTAGAAACATGAACATCATTGGCTGTGATCATTTTGTACCAACCTAATGTTTCATTGTCCAAGGGTGACGTTGGTAGACATGACCTAAAATGTCATGACAAATGTTTTAATTTCCTAATAGGGAATAAGTTGATTCTGAAGAGACAAGCAAAACTGCAAAGAATCTATTTGAATTATAAATAAGAAATGGAAAAATGGAAGGAAGATGAACCAGGAAAACTCACATACCTTGTACTGTTTCTTTTTAATTTGATTGTACTCTGAGATCGGTCCTTCAGGAAACAAAGACAGGCACAACTTTTAGAAAAACTAGAAAGGAATTATGAAAGGAAACTAAGAAAAAAGTGCATTTGATTAGATGCTCTAGCCATTATCCAATAGACTCTACACATTGTTCCAGCTAGTGTGCAGCTCTCTGCTCTCTGTGCCTTTTGTCCTTGTTAATTACATTGTTGCACAGCTTTGCGTGTACCTGCATCAGCTGCACAGCATCCAGCCAACACACAATATGGGAACAGGTTTATTTTCAGTCTAAAAGAGAACATGCCACACCTCAGATCAACACCACTCTCACACCTCGACCTGGCACTTTCCAGAGGCTGACCCTTGGTTGTGCAGAGCAGCCATTCTGAGGCTGTCACGGCTCTCTAAACTCAGCAGTTTCAAAATGGTTTGAATGTTTGAAAATTTTCTACTATGTGCAACATAGTTTGGTTAGGTGTAAATCTGAATAGAAAGATAATAAACTTACAGAATTGATGGACGGATCTGAGCCGCCCCATTCAGGTTTATGCCTCAGAAGAGGACTGCACTGGTACTTGGGTAGGACTTCCTTCAGTGTTTGGCTGTAGGCTGGTTCATATACACTTTCTGTGGAGCCCTCCTGAGGAAGAAAACTATCATCAGCCTCCATAGTGACAGCAGCTTTTGTTAAAATACAGTACACTGATCAGGCTTTGTTCAAACTTTCAGACTAACTATATGCTGTCGTTGTGGCTCATCAAGGAGGAATTGTCTGGAATCAATCATCAGTCTGACTACACAAAACAAAATCAATGAAAAGCCTTACATCAGGGGGAGAAGAGCATGTCTTCTAATCTAATGGTTTGGCATCTACACTGATGTAATTATGCTGCATGTACAGTGTGTCACTCAAATATGTGTAATCGATATCCAAGCACTTTGGTGTACTTTTTGTGCGTAATTTCCTCAGTCTAAGGGTAGTGCAGGTCAGCATGCTGCCATGATCACATCAATTCAGTCAAAATGTCTGGCCATGTGAAAAGAAAAGGCTGGATGTGAGAAGTACTCTATGCAATATGGAAAAATTGATTAAAACTGAGAAAACTGAAAGCCCTTAGAAATTTATGATGGTAAAACATTTTAGGCAAAAAAAGAGAGCCTCCTAAAGGTTCACTAAGGTCACGTGTTTGGTCATTTTTCTGGAATTTGGAGTTTAATAACATTAAACACATATTATACATATACTCTATATTATTTTAGACTAATTATCTTTAAATTTGATTGATTTTAGGGAAGAAACAAAATGAAAGTCAAAATTTTGTATTCCCTAGAAGCACATATGTTGCATTGTAGAGGAGGCTTTGAACATTTAGACCATAATGAAGGATGATAACATTTACAGATAATATACTTAAACAAATGAAATAATAAATTGTGACATTTTGACATGTTTCTTAATATTTATAATATTTTACAGAGTTTGGTTGGCCATATTTATTTTGGCTACAGCCCTGCCCGTAACCTTTATCTCATGACAAACTCAGCTTATGTTACAAACTGCTCATATCATTGTGAATTAGTCCCTCATGTCATGTTCTTATCAGTTACAGCCATTTGTTGTTTGTTTATGTACAGAACAGGATAATTGACGAGTAAGAAGCCCAGTTATCTAAACCTTAAGAAAGTGACACTGTGAGCTGATAAAAGCCGACATGTAAAACAGCAACTTTTGATATATTTTTCAAGTTGCATGTTTTGGATTTACAGCATCTCCTCATTTTTAAATTTTCTCTATTTGTATCTCCTTACATACAGTGTATTAAACTACAGACAATAAAACACAGAGTTTTTCTGCCTTAACTAATGGGATCAGTTGTATAACCACTGACTTAAATCTGTCATGGTTTGTTCAGGTGAAGAGAACATCTGATGCTGTTGTGTTATTATGGTATTGAGTTCATTAGTCTAATGACATGCTGTACTACTGTTTGCCTTACTAGGATTTTTCCTGAGAGTAAAGACCCTGAAACAAATTGCAAACAAAGTTTCCATTCATGCACCTTCAGCTAACATTATTCTTATGATGAACTCACATTATTAGTTTTTGTCACGTTAAGATGATGAAAATGTACATTCATCCTTACAAACAACAAACAAGAAATGCACGAAATTGTATTTATGCACTAACTTTGACTGTTATTACATTATAGGAACAAAGTTGGAAATGTGTCATTTTAACATGTATATTGATTAACTACACTAATATGAAGGTATTACAGTACAATTACGGTTGTCAGTAGGACACACAATGCAAAGCACAGCAAAGGAAGACTGTGTCTAAAAAACTCAATGAATCTTAGAAAGAGCGAAAGTTGTTTGCAGTTTTGTCTCGTTCCCCAGAGAGCCCATTTCAGATCCTTGTCAACAACAATAACATCACCAGTCCCTCCCACAGCGGCACGCTGACTTCCCACTCTTACCCACTCTTTTAAGGCTGCAGGGACTAAACAAGTTTTCCTGACAGACAAACCTAAAATTTCACAGTATAGCTCAGAAGATTAATCTTACCAACGTGAAGCAGAACAGGTTCATGTTTGAAGGTCTGTGCCAAAGACAATGGAGCCAAGTGGAGACAAGCTGCACGCCGTAGCCTCTGGACACTTTCACACACACATGCACCCTCACACACCCCTGTGATGTGAAAACTCACGCAGCCCCCATGCTGTCTCCAGCCCAATGGCCTAATCCTAGTTTGAAATCCCTCACATAATCCAATAGATGCAGTGAGCCATTGCTGTCCAACGCTGGCCTCAGAAAGGGCCAGGCCACCCGTAACAAGACAATAAACAACACAAATGCACAGACGGCCTTTGTTTGGTGTGTGTCTGAAATGATTATGATAATGACCTGATAGAGATGAAGCAATCACTAAGTGAGGTTAAACTTCTAGTGACGGTGTTGACTGAGAAAAAGACTAATTTATTAATGACTTTTCTGTTGTTACTCATGCAGAATGAAGAAATCCATCAAGGTTCTGTCACATGTAATCAAATGTGTTTCTGTGTGTCTATGTCTGGACGCACATTGAATTCAAGGTTTGCATAATAGAGTCCAGGAATACTTCTAATCTTGTATTGTTTCCAAGCTTGTGTCTGTAAAGACAAAACAGGATTTGACGATAAGAACACGTGCGTCACATTATTTCTGTGATGAAGATGAATTAACTGGAAAAATATATATCAGACAAAAGCATGACCTCACCAGTTTCATCCCACATTATTTCAGTGATTGAGCCACTCTCTTCATTTTAAACAGTGTGTGTTGCAGGGACGCTGCAGAGACATTTACTTCTTCTCAAAGTAGTGATACCTGAAGAAATATCAGGGTTTCACTCTGACAAATCCCATAAATCTATACATACATATCATTTTTTTTTATTACAGTCATTTCTTTTAATCTATTCTGAGGATAAACATCAGTTTTCATTCTTAAAGTCAGAGGTTCCCGTTCTTATTCTCTCCAGGCAGTGGTCCCATTCAGGTGGCGTCTGAAAATAACATTATTATAATGATGAACAGGCTGAATGTTAATCTCCTCTTGAAGACCCCCTTCCCATTCCTCCCTGCCTCCCTGATACAGTTGTCTACACCTTCTCCTGCCCCGCTGTCTTTCTGTCTCTCGTGCAGAGACAGAGAAGACCTTTCATGTTGTTGTTATCAGGGCTCCGCTGCAGAATTAGGTCAGAGAATTAGGACAATATTTCTCTGTTCATAAGAAACAAAGATGATACTCTGTCTCAGAGAAGAAAAATCAAGAGCCTTACTTACTGTTATCTATCCAACAGTGTAACTCACATTTACATCCCTGTGCTCACTGCAGCAAGGATTTATTTTTACTATAAATCCCATTTTAAAGACATTATTGTAATAAAAAAGTGGCAATATGCCAAATAAAAATGCATTGTTTTAGTTATTTCAAGTTAGCATGTCATCTATTTGTAAAACACTTTCATTCTGTTTGTGTGATTATGGATAAATTAAATTAGATTTGCATGACCATTATTCTTTTTGTAGAATATTACATATAATACATCTTTTTGTAATGTATGTTACAGTTTTAAAATATTATTATTTTCATATCTAATATGCTCAGATTGCCTTTATGAAGGAATTTTGTTTTTCACTTTCATTTCACACATTGATGTGAAGACAGACAGATACTGAAATTCAAACTCTTCATTTCTTTTCTATCTTTTATTTAAATTTTATTTGTCAATGGTCATTTCATTGAGCATGAAAGCTCTTTTTCAGTAATGCCCTGCTTCACACTCACCCAATTACACACATTCACACCTGGAAGCTGCCCAGCACAACCACAGACTGATCTCTTGGCCACTCAGCAGTTAGGGATTAAGTGCCATGCTCAATGGCACCTCAACATTGGTAATGGCTGTTTCTCTATCCTTTAGGTCAATCTCACCACAAGCTCATTGTAGCTCATCTGGCCTCACTATCCTCTAAGTAGCTATTAGTGCTGCAGCATATTTAAAATGTTATGGCTGCATATTTAATATGTTAAAGCTGCTGGTGGTGAATTCTGACCCCTGCTGCAGAACATCTGCCGCAGTCTGAGGTACTGTATGAAATACTGGCCTGATTTAATGCCTTTGAAGGAGTACTTTAGCAAGTTTGCACTTTCCTTAAGTTGAGAGACTCACAAGATACAGATTCAAACAAGACTGTGAGGATGTAGGCACAGCGCTGCATTGAGCTAAATGCTAATGTCAGCATGCTAATATGATATATAATAATTCTAACAGGCTGATGTTTAGCAGGTATTATGTTCACCATGTTCACCGTCTTATAGCAGCTTATTAGCATGCTAGCATTTGCCAATTAGCACTAAACACTCAGTGCAGCTGAGGCTGATGGGAATGTCATTTGTTTTGCAGGTATTTGGTTATAAACCAAAGTGTTGGACAAAAAACTCCTCCAGCACCAGACAGGCAATCATCAAAGTTATAAGAATACATTGTCTGGGAGCCATAAATGTCTGTACAAAAGTAATCAGCATTCATCCTGTGATGAGATGGATATTTATACCAAATTTCATTTCATCCAATAGTTGTTGAGATATTTTTTTCAGAATTAGGAGTGCGCCCTCCAGAGCCACAGAACACATTATTCAACTTTTTCACAGTTTGAGTAGCGCTCCTTGTGACGAGTGGAACTGGATGCGTAAAATTAGTGGAGTGCTCCTTTAACCAGGTGCCTAAAATGGTGACATTCCTTCACAAGAAATGGTAAAGTTATACCATTTTCATCATGTAGAGATAATATACACATATGAAAACATATACATCAAAATGGCACTTTTGGCCCTTTACCTGTGAGAACAGAGATGGTACTGAGAACTAGCGGACTGCCCTCTACTGGGACCGGTCAGAAATACAAGTTTATGGATTCACAGACTCATTAGGCCTTACTTCAATCCTTGAATGTTCCAACCCAGTAATCAGCAGTGACAAAAATAGTTTGTCAGTCTTTTGTGTTCAAATGAGAGCGAAGCACAGATACAGAATAAGCCTCTCAGTGAAACATCCCAATGTATAATAAACTTTTTGTCACAGTTTTTAACTTTATTTGTCATATTATATAGCTATTTAGTTGATAGTCTAGATGGTGTTTGGCCTTTTTAACTCACCTTGTCATTACATTACTCTTCTCATTCACTGTATCATTTTCTGGAGCTGCAGTCAGGTACAGTATAGCAATGCTGATATTACTCTGACTATTTTACATTACCCCTGTAGATGGCAGTGTCACACCTACTGATTTCAAAGTGGCTCTGAGCTCATCTCACCTGACATTAGAGCTGAATTCTATACTGTTAATATCAGTGCTTCATTATTGTGTCTGAGAAATATATGGAAACTGACATTTTTCAGCTTTATCTTCCATAATATTCTACATGTGTTTATTTAAATTATTGATATTCCTTCAGTCTTGTAATAACTTGCAGTATGCAGCGCTCTACATTTTGAGTCTTAGAGCAATGGCTGTCTTGGGATCTTGTACTACTTGCATAAATTTTATCCTATGCTGCAACAGTTATTCTTGAAAAGTTTAATTAAACGCCGTAGTTCTTCTTCTGGCAGTCTGAATATAATATGATCCATCACTTCCCATTATATGCCTCCACTGTGTGTAATTATAATATTAAATCACAGTTACACCTTCAGCCTAAACCTGCTGCTGCTGCTGTAGGTAAAGTTTGACCTCTAGTCGCAGGCAAAACACAGAGTACAATTCTCACTTTTTCAGACATGTCGTCCAAACGGGGGGTGGAGATTACACCTTTGACCCCTGCACCCAACCTCCCATTTACCCCGGCATTCCTGGGCTGACCTCTGACCCCAGGACACACAGAATCTCAGCCCAGAGGCTTCGACCTGGTGCCCTTTATTGCGACCTTTTGAACTTTTGACACCCCCCAGTCAAAAAGTGAAACAGTTTGTCCCCTTGGAATAAATGACCTCTCGTCCCCTTGTCCCGGCAAAGGTATGTGAGTACGTTGACCTCGCTCAACCTTTCATTAGCGCTTCCTTTTATTACACCGCTTCCTCCCTGCTGCATCGTCAGCTCGTCACAGAGTGGGGGATGGTGCAGGGGGTGGGGGGTGGTGGGCAAAATGAGAAAGAGGAAGAAAGCACAAGAAAGAGAGAGAGCGATAGAAAGGCAGAGAAAGGCGGAGAGAGAAAGAGATAGGGATGTAAAACGAGGGCAGGAGATAGAGCCCAGGAAAGATAGATTGGCAGCATCTGCTGCGTTGACTGAAATGTCACCTTTAAATGGCTTCCCTGTCCTTGATGCCGGACCTCCCTATCTGATCTCCATTCTCCTTGGGAGTTGTAGTTCTGATGACTTATGTAGGACACAAAACAGATCTCTTATAAAATATAGCCCCAGTTCAAGATAAGCTTTCACCAAAAAGAAAAACAATTTCTCATGCCTCCTGTGGCTCTGTGAGTTCTACTGAAATTGACTATTTGAATGTTAAGTCAAAGGTCATTGTGCCATGTATGAATAAGATAATTGGATTTTGTGGCTTGCTGATACTGAGAGCTTACCGGGTGATGCAGCTACTCGCCCCAACAACTGTAATTCATTTTTTCTCCTGTTTTGCCCTCATATGATATGAAATCTATTTCCTTGAACACTGCTGGTACAGGAAGACACTTCTACTCATCCTGAGCATATTTAGCTTAGATATAGCTGAATACCCCAGTTGGATGGACATGATTTTAAATGTAGCAATGAAGATTTAGCTTTAATGCTCTCAATGAAAAAAAAATCATATTCGAAAAAAGGCCCAAAAGAAGAAGAACATTTATTGTGTATTTTATATGAAACCCATGCAGCTAAATCCGCCCTGAGGCAAAAACAGCACATCCACATCTGGAAGGTGGCAGATCTTGTTAACTGTCACTTGACATGAGATGCAGTTGACATGTGTAAGAGATATGTGTGTGTGTGTGGGGAGGGGAGTGTACGGCATTGGAGGGGTGGGGGATCCACAGCATTTTGGGGCTAAGTCAGATCATGCTGACATTGCCTCCTTGTGGTGGCTTGCCACAGGGCACAGCGTTGCCACTCTTGATGTCATTTCTATCTTAAATGTCACTCTCAGTAAGCCCATCACCATCTACTGGCTCGTGTCCCCAGGGCCGCATTCACCCTTCAACCTTACAGTAATGTAGCAAAGAGGAGAGGGCAGCCAGACCTCGTCTCCGGCTCTTTAAGGCTGCTGTTTACTCCTCTTTTACATAATCTATTGTGTCACTGTAGGTCGTTAAACACAAAGATACACTGAGAAATATAACAAGGCTCAGCGGACTTGTAAGAGCTGCATTGTGAGAGCTTATGTGTGCAGTGGATGGTGCGTTCACCGGTCTTACTGCTGGCCCTAAAGTGACCTTTGATCCAGTGTGACCCTGAGGTCATGAGGTGCCCTTTCATTCCCACTGGTGTGGTGACAGCCAGGCTAATTACCCACACTGTGTGTCTGTTAGAGCCATAAAAGGAGTTATGGCTGTAGGATGACAAAGCACTGTAATGCTGGTGCTCATTTAGTGGTGCTCTAGTGTTGTTGTCTTCTGTATTCATTAATGAATAAAGTGTGTGGCAGGAAGAGTACCAACATATCACAGTGGAAGAAGCCTTCCACTACATATAGTGTCCTAGTAAAACTATGGATATAAAGAGCAGAGTTTTGGTTCATCATGGTATCATTCATGCTCAAAAACAATACTTGCTCTGTAAATAGTTATAAAGCTATTAATGTATTGTTATGTAACTGGGCAACATAAAGGGGATTTATATAACACTTTCCTTATCAATAAATACATCATATTAAAATGGATTTAGAATTGAATGAGGCAATCAATGTGTAAAAATAGATTAAGTAATATCTAAACAGAGTGGAATTCACTTTAAAGGGAAAATCAAAGGGGATTATTTTATCAATTTCCATTTAGGTTGAGCAATTAGTTCCACGTTTACTTTTCTATCTCACCTCTCTTTATTATCAGAACAGTTTCAAGGACACATACACACGTTTGCACACACCGCCACAAAGCTCAGGTGTCAGTTTGTGCACTTGACTCCATGTCCAGTGGTGGATTCTTTTTAATATCTCTCTCTTTAATTGAATGCATTTATAGATTGGACTGAATTCATTTGTAATGCTTTTCATTGATCTATCCTTGTAATTCCAAATTACATGTCAATCCATGAATGGCATCATAATTTAATCAAGTTATTGATTAATTAATTTATTCATTTGTAGTGTTTTAGCATAAAGGTTAAAAGAGCAGAGTGCTCCTTGTAATATAGCACTATATATTTCATATATTGGCTATATATTGCTTATTGTAAAAGTAAGATTCTGTAAATCTTTATTTGTTCTGTTTACAGCCAGTTTAAAAAAAACACCCTTATGATTCAGTAACATCACCACACTGATTGTTTTCTGCAGTATTAGCCTTCAAACTGGCCACCAAGCTAACTGTTCAGACAACCAAGCTAACACACAATGAACATTTCATAGCAGCTTTCAGCAAATTGTTTTGTTTTTCCAGCCTGCAACTTTACTGTTTTGGTTCACTCTCACTGGTGTCATAGTGTTGTATTCAACCACAGCAGGCAGCTGTTTTCAGCAAACTGACACAGTTAGCGACTAGCTGGTGAACATAATGGAGCATTTAGGAGCAAGAGCCACAAACTCCTGTCAGGAGTTTGGCGGTGACCAAAACCTGAACTAAAAGAAACATGAATATTGGACTTGCATTTGTCAGGTGGCCGGAAACACAGCGCTAAATGAATGATAATGTTGCTCTGTAACTGCTGGATGTGTAAAAGGGCTAATGTATGCTAAAAAGTTTGGCATATCAACTTAAAAGGTCATAATATATTATTGTTCATGTTATGTCTCAGCTTGCTACCGTTGCACCTAAGTGGCCAAAAAATCAGCAGTTGCAGGTTTTTTTATTTTTTTATTTTTATGCCTCCATGCCAGCGACAGCCACGGCCAGAGGCATCATGTTTTCAGGTTGTCTGTCCTCAGTCCGTCTGTCCCATTCTCGTGAATGCTATATCTCAGGATCGCCTTGAGAGAATTTCTTCAAATTCGGCACAAACATCCACTTGGACTCAAGGATGACCTGATACGTGGTGGTCAAAGGTCAAAGGTCAAGGTCACTGTGACCTCACATCCGTCCCATTCTCTCGTGAACGCAATATCTCAGGAACGCCTGGAGGGAATTTCATTACATCTGGCACAAACATCCACTTGGACTCAAGAATGAACTGATTAGAATTTGGTGGTCAAAGGTCAAGGTCACTGTGACTTCACAAAGCACATTTTTGGCCATAACTCAAGACACCTAATACCTTTTATTAAATTCCTCCAAAGTCTTCACTACAAATATTATATGACTCTGGACAGACATGGATGTAAACTGCAACTTGACTGGTTGGCAGAAGCATACAACCGCGAGGCAGTATTTCTAGTTTTATGTGTTTTGAAGCATTTTTTGCCTTTAATGGAGAGCTGATAGTGGAGAAGCAGACAGGAAACAAGAGGAGAGAGAGAGGACATGCAACAAGGATCCCAAGCCGGAGTCAAGCCAGGGACGTTGCAGGCATGTGGCATGCACTGTAAACATTCGGCTACCAGGGTGCTCTGCAGGTTTTAACTAAACTGTCATCATAGATACACATTTACGTATGTAAAGGTATGGTAAATATAGTTTTCAGCTGTCCAGTATCTGATGTGGTGATAAATGACAGTCTATAAGATATACAGTATATCCTCTATGCAATAAAAATATACAAGTGTGACAGTTTAATAACTCAGTATAGTAAAAATGATACTTTGTTACAGTGAAAAAAGTGTATGCATGGCCCAGGGGTGATCTACTGTATAGAGCTTTATGATATAGCACAAACAGCACAGACATCACCAGGTACACATAGTTCTCTTTTCTTCAGTCAGTATCTTTCCCGACTTACTTTTCACTGTAAAACTTGCAGATCAGAAGAGTTTCTGTGTTTTCATTTTATGACTTAAAGCGGTCCTGTGCGCTGCAGCTGCATAACTCATCCAACACTTTATCAAAGGCACAATAATGAAACACTTCCTTTCAACATCTAAATATAGAATGCAATGAAAGTGGTGTCAAAAAACAAACAAACACAAAATAGATAATCCATTTGTGACCCATTTCTGTCCCTGTGTGAGCTCCATTGTTTGGAATAATAATAATTGTAAAAAAAAAAATTCTCTCCCCAGGCACGTCAATATCTACAAAGCCCTCATCGCTTACAAAGGGTTTGTCACTGTGG
Source organism: Scomberomorus guttatus (assembly GCA_038419695.1). Classification (NCBI taxonomy): domain Eukaryota; kingdom Metazoa; phylum Chordata; class Actinopteri; order Scombriformes; family Scombridae; genus Scomberomorus; species Scomberomorus guttatus. The sequence continues at coordinate 5,592,323 of CM076460.1, read as the reverse complement.
GACCATGAGGAAATTAGGACTCCTGAGCAAGAGGCTTGTACAACAACCAACACCCTCCTTATAAAAAAATAAAATAAAAGAGGAGAACTGTCGCTTGTTATACCGCCAGTGTGATCCCACTTCTAATTTTGAGATTCCCACCCCTACGTGTGCATTCAAGTGTGTGAAGCCCAGAGCATTAGTGCTGCCTCTCTGATCGCACGGCAGCAGAGGAAGGACATTGTCACCATGTGTGTTTTTAATAGGATAGCAAAATAAACCTGTTTTCTGGTCAGCAATTACCCATTCTCCTGGCTCGGTGTAAATTAGGAAAAGCTGCAGAAAAGAGGCTTTGAGGGCTATAAGAAGGAGGGGAGGACATAGACAGGATCTCAAATTAAGGTCTAGTTCATTTTTTATTACAGTGACTTACACTATAGCTTTGCCTCAGCTCTGCCGATCCCCGCTAACCCCTGCATGAACTGTACTGCAGCCACTGATGCTGCCTACACGCCTCTGTTTTCTCAAGTTTTCTCATCTCATCTCTTCTTTCTATATGATGGTGTGTTATCAAATGCGTTTGCTGGCTTTGTGTTTTCTAAAGCAGTTATGCTGCTGGCAGGGAGGAAATCAAACACCTCTGTCTTATGGTAAACCACAGAACACAGGAAATCCTCTCCTGTTCTGAACCACAGTGCTGACTGTCAGGAGAGCTCAGACAAAACACAGGATTATGACTACACTGTACAGTCAAGTGGCATGGAGGATCACTTCACCATTTGGTTTTCTGCGAAGGAGTTTCAAACAGACTTCATCTTAGGTTTGGGGTGATGATACCGCAGTTAAAGATGGAATAGGTTTTCGATCACATGCCAAATAAGGTCGTTGCTCAAAGGCTGGTGGCAACCGTATGGATGGAACGGATGTGATATATGTCACTTGTACAGTGTTTGGATGGAGGTTGTTCATAAAAGTGAAGGTGGAGTGCATAGAGAGGCCTCGGGGGCAGGTGATGTGCTGCCGTGATGCCACCTGACATCTTCCTCAGAGGTGTTTCAGGCAACAAATAGCAGCTCTGTCTGCTGTCAGCCTGTAGGCCACCTGGGGGGTCAGGCCTGACACTCTGCACCCTGACAGCGCAATCCCCCACACCAACCTCCACCCTCCCTTCTTCCCAGTCCAGGGCCAGAATGCACCGTGAGCCGTCACGGCCGATGAGGAGTGACGCCGGTGAGGAGGGAGAAAAATCCCTCTTTCCTTAAAGTGCAATGAAAGGTCAGGAACCCGGTATCACTGGGAGAATTACTCACCACGCTGCCTACCTTGACATCAACAGAGAGCCGACCTGCGGGGGAACAAGCGAGAATGAGACGAGGAGAGAGAACAGGTGGAGGGCTGGAGAATAGCGGCAGATAGGTGGTGAGGGAGTAATGAGTCGGGAGGCGGGGAGGGGGGAAACGGGATGACAGGGTCAGGGGGAGGTGGAGAGGCAGGTTGAGGTAATGGGCTATCGGGAGCGTGTATGTGTGTCCTGGTGTACGAAATCCTGGTGTGTCTGCGTTCTGGTTGGAGGGGAGGCGATGTGGGGGGAGGAGGGGTTGTTGAAGACGTCTTGCCCATGCAGCACTTCATCACATTCAGCTTTTTTATCCATGCTTCCTGAACTTCCACTGCCTGTTCCGCTCCAGTTGGCTCTCAGCGGACAATGCGATCAGAGTGTCCCTGCATGTGCATTGTGCAAGCATGTTCCGGTCTTTAGTTAAGATGTCAATGGTGCGTGCACCTCTCCAAGGTCAACACCCTAATGAGAAATCTCCAGGGACAACAGTAATTATCAAATAACAAAATGCAAAGCCAGCCAAAGTGCCGATAATTATTCTCAGGCCCACCGCTGATAAAAGGTTTGATTGCAGAGACTTTTTTTCCCAAAAGTGAGAGAAAAACTGCATGAGGCGATGTCAGATGCTGGTAGCTTGTCAGTCGTTGTCAGGGCCTGCCACATTTAAATTCTGGAAACATCTGCTACTTCATACATTCTCTCTAATAGCTTTCTTTTTCCATCAGGGCTGTCTCACTATCTGACATAATGTAGTTATGCACAAGACATTCACTCAATATTTAACAAAGCGCACACTATCTGACTGCACGGCTGTGTGGAATTCTCTCAACCTGCCCGCACATAACAAGAATTTAAGCACATGAGCACTTGGTATTTGACTGCTCCGCTGCCTGAATAGCATGGAGGGAGGCTGAGTGGAGGATTGAGATTGATCAGCAGTGAGGCAGTGGCTGTGCCGCTCACTGAGTGTTTCTGATTTTTTAAGGTCACCCTCACTAGAGCCAAAAGGGCACATCAATTTTAGAGCCCTCATGAGGAGGCACCGCGTCTTCTCCTCGATCACTCAGCCCCCTGTGGAGAAACGACATCTGAAGGTGCACTTGATTTGTGTGAAACCCGGTACCGTGCATGATCGGAATAAAAAATAAACCGACGCAACCTGGGCAAACAGATGGATAGCACCTCAACATGCGGCGCTAGATGGCTTCAGAGAACATGTAACAACTGGAAGGCAACTGATTAAAAACTTGGCAGTTGTCAAAAACAATATGGTGTTCTGTAAGTGATACCTACTGTGCATTTCCATAATATAATATTTGTACAGTACCAGATTAAAATACAAGTCTATGTTAAATGAGCAGAAAGAAATGTAGCAGAAACAGTTGAACTTTTTCCTACCCTTGAGACTTCAGAGCAACAAGCTCAGTTGTCAGAGCTATAAACATAAACATGGTTATGTCTTCATTTCACAAAAGGAGAACATGCCCAACAGCTTATGAACTGGGAACAGTCTCTAGTAATAAACCTCATGAATGAAACTGACTTTGGACGTATTCAAAGTGAAATGCATAATTGCATAAAGTGTAATTGGCCCAGACATGACCTCCCCTCCTTTAAAAACAGAAAGGTCAAATAGAGTGTGAGGCTGCTCAACATCCACATCCAGTAACGCAGTTTTGGAAAGCAGCACAAGGACAAAAACAATGAGGCGTTCATCCCCGAGACAGCTTCAGGGAACAGCAGTGAGTGGGAGGAGAGTGAAAAGATAACATCACCAAAAAAACACAGACAAGGAGAGGGAGAATGAGGGAGAGAGCAGGAGGAGGAGGAGAGTCATCAGAGATCAGGGTGACCCTGCGCCACTCAGGAACATGTTCTGCTTATAAGCTAAGGGAAAAGCCTAAAGTTTGCAACTGAGTAATCACACCACTGTCAACGTCCCGGGGACTCGGCCTTGGCAGTGACCATGTTCCAGCGGCGCAGGGCCACGCTGCTCTCAAAACCCGGAGAATGCCTGATGTGGCTGAAGCATGTTTTGGCGAAAATATTTAGCCAAGTCTGACAGCACAGAATAAATATACACCTGCTCTAAACCTTCATATAGTAAGAGGTTAATAGAGACACAACAGGCTGAAGAATTCTCAGAACTAACTTCGCGGAGGGGAAATATTTTCCATGAGGGTGCCAAAGCAGGGGGATACTGAGGAAGCATGCTCACACAAACATCACAGCAGATGGTGTCTTGCTTTGATATATGTCAGGTTTAATGGAGCCTACCTACCATCAAAGTAAAACAAACTTCTTACTTAAATTGAGTGAGTCTGACCAAGATGTGCATTAGCCTGTGGCAAAAAGAACAGAGCTGTCTGTGGTCACAGGGACTTAAAAAATGGTCACAATTGAGCAGCAACGACCATATATCCAGAATAACACTTTGACAAACAATAAAACCTCAGTTGGATGGAACAAGAGCTTGGTAACGGTTTGTGGACTTTTTGCTGCCACACAATTAGCATATCTAACAGTTTAACACATTGTAGGTACTTATAGGGGAACTCCTCTGATTTTCCACACCAAAGTGTGTTTAGAGGTGTTAGTAGTAGTACTGCATATATGGAAAAAAATTGTATTGAAGCTTTTTGTGGCTCCAGAGGGAGCTGCACAAAATCTGATAAATTGCATCAATTGATGTGACTTGAGTCAGTGTCAGTTGGGGCTGAAGACTACAAGTATGCAAATGAAAACAATCTGGGGGTGTAAAGTTAGAAAATAAGAGAGGTTACCAGACATCTGTAGCCCGCTCCTCATCTCTGCTGGAGGCTAGCAGCTCCAGGCTACATTAGCCACAACTAGCATAACACACACACCTGAATCTGTACAGTCGATTGCATTGAGTCGACTTGCATTGTAATTCATTCTCCGGTTAGTAGCAACTGTTGATTTCACTCATCCGCATCCCAGTATGCAAAGCACACCTGGCTACAGGAGCCTCTTAGCTTAAACTTGCAGAGTACGCCTTAGTTGGGTTGAATCAAGGTTGAATTATGTTCTCACTGTAAACTGACTAGAATAGGGTACGATTGCTGTGTTCTCCTGCCCAAATGAATCGTACCAAGAACGAAAAATTAACTAGACTCCAGTTCAGCTGGCCTAAACAAGGCAGGTTTGAACCACCTTAAAACTTTCCAGTGTGGGTCTGATGTTGTTATAGGAGTAGAATGGTAAATCTGTGGAGTACGCTTTTAACATCTTGAAAGCAGAAAATCCAAACAAATATGCATATGATGATTTTACTTTGTTTTACTTATTTTCCTTCAGTGCTTGAAAAGTGACAAACTGTCATGGGTTTATTATTATGGTTTATTATCTATGTGTTTATTATTGTAAACACATAGATTCCAACAAATTCCATGAAAAGAAGCCATGAAAAAACAACTTACTGTGTTGTTTCTTTGCCACTTTTCTGTGGCTTTCAGCCCCAAGTCCATCTGCTGAAGATGTATTCTTTAAAAACAGGTGTCCCAGCAGCCCACTGGTTAAGACACAACCTTGTAATTTCCAGCCATGGTCTGTCAAATAAATGCAAAAATGCCTCCCCAAAAATCTGACAAATGCCCTAAAACAGCTGGGCATTGTACTTTTAGCAAACATTACCCAAACAGGGGTAAATATAGCGAATTGAGCCACAGATTTGGTGCTCTAGTGAGTATTTACAGCAGCAGGACAGTGTGTGTGGGACTGAGTCAAAATAAACTACAGTGTGTGTGTTCATGGCATTGAAGGAACAGGTCACCCAGTACAGCAGTGTGGCTTAATGATGTGTTTTTAATAGTTTATAACAACAGAGCTCTTTCGCACAGAGGAATTTGATATATCAGGCTTTGACATATAGGCAATACTTGGTTTTGGTCTTTTCATGGGATTTGTGGATGATACAAAAATATAGAATGTCAACAGACTTATCTTCTAAATAAATATGTATCCAAGACTGAAACTGAAATCCTTCAACACTGTTTTAATCTATAAACCAACTGACCAAATGACCAATTGTTGCCTCTTACCCTTCCACAACATTTATACAACAAATAAATTCATTCAGAATTCTCCACCTCCTCTTAGATCTGATTGTTTTTTTGAACATGAATTCAGTTCAGAGTATTTGCATTTGATTATTTAAACGCCCTTTTCATCCCACTTCTTAGACTAACGATTGCATATTTATTGTCTTTCTCAAAATAGTGTTTTGCTATTCCTGATAAGTGTATTAAAAGCTGACTCTCTCCCAAAACACAACCTCATATACTTCATGCAGTATAGTTCATAGCTGCAGTACCCTCTCCCTGCTCCTATGCAAACTAATAAAGCTACTAAAGCTGAACAAGGGCAGCTTAAAATGGATAAACCCACCAGAAATTACTGGCTCATATTGACCCTGTACATAAACAACATGGGTGCTGAGACCTGGGGACATGCTAAAATCTGTCTTGTTTGGATTTAATGCGGCGGCCATCCCTCCTTAGCCTGACCCCTCTAAAACACCGCTGACCTCTCCCTTAGGTCCTTTGTTAGTACAGCAGCTCTTCAGTGTATACAGTCATTTGCATTTTAGAATTGTTAAACAAATACCCACACATGACTCCTTCTCCCTGCCACCCACTGTGACCCTCTACCCACTCTCCTCTCAAGCCAGCCAAAGGTAATAGCAGTCATACGGTGCTGTAAGAAGAGGGGAGGCTGCTCCAATGTTAGCCAGAGAATGGGGTCAGAGGTTGAATAATTTGTATGACTAAGAGGGAAAAATATTCAACAAAAGACATAAAAGTTTAGCAAGTTTTGCAGCATCATCATCAGCGTGCCAGAGACTCCTCAACTTGATAGCAAATTACTCAATTGAAATGGACCCATTTTGTTTAATTCATTAAATGGCTCACTGCACCATTTTGTAGACACAGAGACCGTAAAACTATTGCATTATCGAACAGGGGCCGTATGGACTCGACATGACATCGTCCCCGTGCACATTAGCTGATGATGTCAGAGGCAGGGAGACGTATTTTTGCCACTTGGCATTTTGGAAATGTGGTATGGCCAGTGCTGTCAGAGCCTGAGTGTGTAGGACTGCAGATCAATAGCCTGCTAGTGGGTAGACAGTGGCGGTGTGCTGCAGTGCAATCTGGGAGTTTCCTCTGGGGAGGAATAGGTCACAAGGGGTATGGAGCGTCGGGGCTGCTCATGTTGTTTAAGATGGGAGTACAGGCTAGCGCTGTGTGTTTGTGTTGCAGCTGCTGATGCGTGAAATGGAACTCAGGTAGCTGGGCGGGCCTCGGGCCTTCGCTGTATCTTCCGCCAAGTGATTACTTTACTCCATTGATTTTTCTCCCTCCTCCACTGATCTGAGAAGATCACTGAAAAGAGAGAGAGGGAAAGAGAAAAAGAGAGAAGGAGGCGAGAGGAACCATTGATTGACCTAGTACCAAGATTCAACGATTGACAGCAGAACCTTGAGTGGCAATGCTCCCTCTTAGCCTGCTAATCTATGACTGAGATCCTGGGTACATTCAGGGAGTACTGTTTCATAAATCCTTACAGATAGAGGCCAAATCTTTTCCTATCCAAACATGTTGTGAGAAAAAAAGGGGTAGAAAAAAAAATGGAGCTCTGCTTGTGAGAACCCATCGCTGTCACATTGAATACGCTGTTAAGAACATCTTAACCATGTCTAATATTTTGCCTCATTAGGAATATATTCTATTCACTGCACATCATGGTTGGCTGTGCACGCAGTATGTTTGTTTCTTTCATGGTCTTATCAAGGTTTGTTGACCTGGCAGGGCTGAGTAAATATATTCATGAGTTTTTCGAATGGTTTATTTTATTTTCATAATGCAGTGCATCTTTCAGACAGCATGACATCTTCAAGAATCAAAACCATACTTCTTTAGCTCAAAGGATAGCATAAACACATGTGCAAAAGGTGCATGTCATTACCATAAGCCACACTGGATTTGTATGTGTAATGGCTAAGTGTCTATTAAAGGATAATTGCATTTTTTTTTATCACTGTGTTTCGTTCAGTCTGGGGGTGATCATCTGCCAAGGATTCAGCCACTGCAGACTCAGAGGTGGAATTGAATGAGTGAAATGACTCACAGAGCATCTGACGCCACCAGTTGATAACCACAGCATGTGAGCAACTTGATTTGTCTTAGAAATGCATGAATACTCACTGCAGAGTTGACATAGCAACATTTTCTAGTCCTTTATGAAGGCAAAACAGTTGGAGTTGGAGAGAGTGTGTGTAATCTGTTCCAAGGGCCTGTCTGACATGTTATTTTTACATTTTAAAGGATAAGTCTGCTACTCTTCTATGTTACTGTTATTGTCAATCCAATCCAATGAAAAAGCAAACCCGCATACACTGCCCAGCTGCAGTGAATACTCATTTGAGCACCAAATATGTATTAGTCCGCAGCTAAAAGTAGTCCCCAATAAATACACAATTTACTTGTTTTGAGTTGTGTTTGCTAAAAACTACAGTGTCAAGCAGTTTTAGAAAATTATCAAGAATTAGAAAAAAAAAAAGAAAGTATATACTTGAAATCTGTTGTTAAATATTTACGTCTTCAGCAGGAACCAAAACCTAAACAGATGTCAGGATCTTACACACTGTTGGTTTTGGTCTTTTCATGGGATTTGCTGGCAAAAAGAAAATATAGTATATTCAAGTATTTACCTCATTTTAATTTTGGCAATCATTTCTATCAGTTATAACATATTGTACCTGAATGCAAATGCTCATATGATCAGACAGGTTGTGAACAAGCCAACAGTTTCACCAGATTATTAAAACCACTTAAGTGAGTGACCCCCAAATGTCAGTAAAGCATTCCCCTTTGTTTTCTCTTCTGAATAGGTTGGGGATTTGTTTTAAACCTGTCTCATTGTCTTCTTTTTGCAATTTTGCTGCTTTCCCACATTGCAGCAATTAACTTGGTGACTACAGTGTCATCATTACTGATAAGAACAATGGACAACACTACAAAAATAAACTCCATGTTGTAATAAACCAGAATTAGAATTTAACCGTGAAGGAGAAAGTAATGATTGAGTGTCTTGCCCAGCAGTACTTCAGCAGAATGTGCGGCTGCAGCAGGGGTCAAATGTGGCATAATAACTGTAACCTTCCATTAACAGAGCAGTCGCTTTGTGCATACGGTCATCCTGACACCTCGCCTGCTCACCGATATCTATGGATCTCTACTGACAGTGTGATCAAGCTCAACAACGTGAGTATATCCAACACCAAGGAGAAACATAAAAGATTAAATAACAAGAGTATGCAACGCGAAGTCAAATACAAGTCAGTTCCGTTTATGAAATGATTGAACAGTAAAATTTTATCCTCTGTAAGAGGAACAGCACCTTTATCTGCCCCGGCCGATACAGAAGGTCAAACACAGCGGTGTTACTGGAGCATCATTAGGCGAGGAACCATGTAAAGGCCACTGTCGTAATTAAGACCTGAGACCTGTGCTTAACACTGGCACACTCTGGGTCTGGAGAGTGATAAGTGCTTGATCCTGATCAATAAGATGCACAGCCCCGTTGCCACTTGCAAAATCAATATTGTTTTATTTGCTGTTACAATAGGCTTGTCTGGTTGCAAATGAGGTCTGAGCCGCAGAGTTACTTTGGAAGTGGAGACCTTACCCTCGACTTCTGTCCCAGTCCGCCTTAATGAATAGGCCAATAAGTGTCTGCACTGGTGACCTCTCCAGTCGTCTGCCTGGGGGAGCCCTGCAGGAGAGATCCCTGAAGGTGGGTGTCATTATCTAAACATACACACAGTCAAATCCACATGAAACATCCTCAAATTGACTCAAATTTTATCCATTATATTGGTCTATTAGTGTTGCATTTAGCAATTGTAGCACAGCTGGACCAATATTAGCAATGGGAAGTTATTTATTTATGTCAGGGTTGAGAAAAAAGTGTCACCTTCAAGCATTAAGACTAACTGCAGCGATTAAGGTCCCTCTAATGTTAATTCCTTCTGACACAAGACAGTCTCAAATATAATGGAGCGCATTGTATCCATTAATCCTCTTCATATGTTCTGTAGATACAGAGGTGGGATGAGTTAATCTGGATTTAGCAAACACGAATCCTAGCATTGAGCCTAATTGTCATGATAGAGCAAAGATGGGGATAGGAACAATGATTTATAAGATAGGAATCGGCTGAGTTATGGATGGCGCTGGGCAGTTCAGATAATAGAAAAAAAGGTCTAGAATAGAAGGTCATTAATAGACTCAACAAATCTATTCATTCAGAGAAAATGTACTGTGTCCCTCCACCAGTCGAATCATAGATCATGCTAATGCTCTGGCAGATTTCACCTCCCATCTCGACTTGCTCTCCACTGTTTAATTTGGGGTGATATCAGCTTCATCAGCTCCACACTGACACACTCTTACATGTGCTTGTTTTTGACATTTGATTTTCAGGAAACTACACCGCTAAAATTGTGTCAGTGCTAATGTGTCATTATTGTTTGGAAACTGATGAATTTAACACATAGGGGACTGACAAAACAACATGAACATCTGCACAATATGATGTAATACAGTGAAATTGCCCTGCAATTAATTATCTTGAATAAAGCGTATAATGGCCAGTTTTTATTGAAGCTGTATCTGTTTGTACAGTATCTATTTGTAAGGTTGTAGTTTTTGGTGTTGCTGTACTGGATTTCATTATATTGTGCAATGTTTTCATTATTTTATCCAACCCCTGTGTGTTGCAGTAGTGTGTCTTTATGTATATAGTACTGTATGACACAGTGTGTATCTGTACATAACTGGCTGATAACACTGTCAGCAGCTGTCTCCTGTATCTCACAGGTGTCAGCCCTGTGTGGTTGTCAGACTCACCTTGCATTGACCTTCTGATGCAAACTATTCCAGGAAAAGGACAAACAGGAGACAGACTGCAGCTCAGCCTTGACTGCGGCACCTTTTCTACCACCTTTCATCTGCCTGTCATTGCCGGGCCTCCTGCATTCTCCATTATCACCAGCACTCATACAATCAAATCAATAATGCTGCACTTAAGGCTTGTTCACCCCTTAAAGATTTAAACCCCCTGCTCTATATCCTCACAGACTCCACCAACTTCATTACAGCACCGTGCCAGAAAATATTTGCCACCCCTGCTGTAATGCTTTCCTTCCCCTTGCCATAATTCACCTGGGTTTCACCTATGGGGCGCCATTTTGTCTCAGCCAAACGATGGTGCTAATAAGGCTCCATAGCTCTCTGTGATTATTATCAGTGACAGGCACGGTCAGGGACCAGCAGCTCTCTACTGCCCCCCATGTACATCAGACGCTGTAACCCACTTGCCCCTGTGGCTCTGGCCAACTCACCCTCTTGCCCCTCTGACACACCAGTGCACAGGACTTGTGGAGGGACGGAGGGGGGTGCAGGGGTTGGCTGCTGCTGTTACCCACAGCACTGCCTGCCGCAGCCAGGCAGCCAGGCCCTCCACGGCCCTCAGGCTGTTCTGTCTGTTCAGCATCTCCCTTTAACCTTCATCTAGGAAACAATAAAACAAGAACAGAGAGGAGGAGGAGGGGGGGGGGGGGGTGTGAATTTGTGTGTGTGTGTTCGTGCTTGGTGTATCTGTGTGGGGGGAGATAGAGAGAGATGCTGTGGACATTTGACACATCTCCTTAAGCCAATGTCTACTTTATTATCTTTGGCAGTCCTTATTGGTTGCACTAATCAAGTGGAAGGCAGTAGCGCTGTGTCGGGGGCTAACACACTGCGTGTGACAAATATATTATTAACTGGAGGGAGACGGGCGACCTTGGCCGTGTCACCTGAGGACCCCGCCGGCGCTCGCTCTGCCAGCAGGAAACGACCTTCATATTAAATCCCCGCAGAGGTCAATAAACTAAATAATTCACAAAGGTTATATGCTTTGCACTGAAATCTGCTAAAAGAGAGAAAGAGAGTGAAAGAGGGAGGGGAGATGGCAAATCTTTTAACTTGTGAGCAGCTAAACGAGGACTGGTGTCCTTGTCAGAGTGTAGTCTCTTTATCATTGGGGGCGTTTATATGAGCGTGTCAGAGGACGATGTAAATCCTGAATCTCTCTCTATTTCCTCACTGCTGTCACTCTTCAATCGATCCGTCATTCTGTGGCAGTGGCAGAGGTGGTGGGGGTTGGCCGGGAGGAGAGGTGGGGTCAGTTAACATGATAGCCTTTTTTAACATAACAGCACACACAGCTCTATTTATAACCGCACTGACAACCTGTAGTTGATCAACCCATTGCCTTAACTATGTTTGAATAAATCTACAGAGAAACCTGCTTTGCTCTTCTGTTTCTTTGTTGAATACAGTTTTCTTGTCAACAAATGCCTCACACGGTACTACATGCCTGCTCCATACTGTGTCATTTTTTAGTTTTATGCATTTCAAAGTGATGGATGCCTTCTGTTTGTGATAGTCCACACAGGGCTATTCTTGTGGGCAGGAGGCAGACCCAACACAGCTAAAGGTCACGGTTAGAAAAAGAAACGTCTGTCTCTGCATCATTGCCAGGCTGGGACAAGAGGGAGGGGGTCACTAATTTAATCTGTGATATAGTCATCAGTGTCAGTTCCCAATTACTGGAAATCTGTTTTAACAGGCTACACAGGCTCTGTGGATATCTGGTATTTTTATAGCAAAGAACAAATCTCAACAAAACAGGTAAACTTATTTAGTCTTTTAATAGTTCCAAGTGTAAATGGACTTTAGATTAGAACCTTTTTGTATCCATTGACACTGCAAGGAAACATGCTTTGGAAACAAATGAAATGATCAAACCAGAACTACTAGAGGATAAGGCTGGCGATTTTCTATATTTTTCTTATTGTCAACATGTGCAGAGCCAAACCAACAAATTGACCTTACTTACCAGTATTGTGTGTGTATCCAAAGCCTGATATACATCTTATTCCTCTGGAGACCTCTATTGTTGTCCTAAAACTATTAAAAAACATCAATGAGCCACACCGCTGCACTGGGTGACATGTTTCTTCCCCACAAAAATTTCATTTTGTTTACAAACTGCTCCAAAGACTAATGACAGTGATCACATTTTCATTTTCCGGAGAGTAGTTCTGTGTACGGCCGATGACACTGAGCATGCACGGGAACACAGTTTCATTTACAAAGCTTTGCTAACTTGTCATGCTACATATCACAACCTCCTGACTTTGTACTAAAGTTCTTTGAGAAATTTATAATAGCATGGTAACATGTTCACAATGACGATGCTAATGTGCTAATGTTTAGCAGATATAATGTTTACCGTGTTCACCAGCTGAGTTAGCTTGTTAGCATGCAAACATTTGCTAATTAGCACTATTAATGCAGCTGAGGTTGATGAGAATGTCATAATTTTGCAGGTATTTGGTCATAAACCCAAGAACTGGACAAACTGAAATTTTGTCCTGATGATGGCAGTGTCTACAAAATGACAATTTTTGAAATTGGTCCAGTATTGAGCGAGAGCTCTTCAACCAGCAGTCGCGAAACGGGCTGCAAAGTAATCCTTTGGGGCAATAGCGCCCTGTCAATGTACACTAAAAGTGCTTGTTTTTGCCACTGACAGGCTCAGATTGTTATTGTAAGTATTATGGAAAGGACCATACAGAGAAATAAAACCTTTTTTCTTTACCTTTCGCTTGGTCCGGTCTGCTTGTGTCTAAACAAGTCTCGCTCAAGGTGAGGTCTCGTTCTGAAATCTCGCAATAGTGGATTTTTGTTGAAATCAGCTAAATATTCAGCCATGACAGATTTGAGGAGAGGAGTGCCAGGAAGAATTTGTTGTGTTGGAGTACAGAAAGTGTAGCTTAGTGTTATCTAAAAGATTTTCAAAGTCATGGCTGAATATTTAACTGATTTAGACAATAACTCGACTCGAGATTTCAGAGCAAGACTTCTCCTTGAGCGAGACTTGGTTAGACAGAATAACAAACAGACCGGATCAAGCGAAAGGTAATGGTAACGGTTTTATTTCTCTGTATGGTCCTTTCTATAATGTTGTCAGACTCTTAATAATAACAATTTGAGCCTGTCAGTGGCAAAAACAAGCACTTTTAGTGGACATACATCGAAGGTACACTATTGCCCTGTCGGATTACATTGCAGCCCATTTCACAGCTGCCAGCTGAAGCGCTCTCACTCAATACCAGACCAATTTCAAAAATTGTTGTCCCCATTGGTCACTTAGAGACAAAATGATGGTAAAATAGGGTCCAGGTTGAAAAATCCCAAAGTTTCCCTTTAGGGATCAGCAAGCCTATCACCCCAACAGGGCATCAATGTCTGCTCCAAATTCCATGGCAATCTATAGTTATTGAGACATTCCACTAAAAAACACAAATGTGAACCTCACGGTGGCACTAAAGGAAAAGTCAGAGGATAACCAAAGTCATCAGGATTCATCTTCTGGGCACCATAATATCTGCACCAAATTTAATGGTAATCCATCCAATAGTTGTTGAGATATATCAGTCTGGATCAAAGTGGTGGATCAACAGACCGACTACTGACCTTGCCATTAAGAGTAAAAGTGAAGTTACTACACATTACACCAAATATCAAATATCCCTCTGTCATAGCTACTCTTTTACTATCTGAATATCACTGATTTTAAACAAACTTGGCACAATGCAGTTCATGAATGTGTGCTGTCCCTGATCAATGAATAAATAAAGGGATCATTTGTTCATACAGTATATATACAGCTGATTGTCATCAGCATACCATCAGGAAATTAATGGTATATTTACAGATTATCTTACACTGAGAAGTATACATGATGCTGCATTGCGGTGATATCCATCTATCTGTCCATCTCCAGCAGGTTTTATCACATGACACAGATAAGCTGAAGTAAGGTGTACTTATGTTCCTTCATGATCCGGAGATTAACCTCTCAATGATTTGTTCACCTTGGTTAACCCCAGATGCTGTGGTAAATCTTCTTGCACTGCATATCCTGTGGGTTGGGCCTAATCTAGTTATTCATCATCTGGGTGGAAAACAAACATTCATACAGTTGGTTGGTTGGAGTGATCTTTTCTATCAGTTTTGCACCACAACAGTAGACTAAAGATGTAACAATGGCAATGCTATCCAGATGGGCTACATCACAGCACAGTGAATTGGTGTAAACTCAAAAACATAGCTGCAGCAAGTTGCAGGATATAATCTTTTAACAAGTGGGTTCACACCGTTTTGCACCCAGCGGAAGGGAGCAAGCAATTCAGTAGGCCAAAAAGCCACAAGCAGCAACGAGCGGGTTTTAAGGCTTCACAAAGATGAGTAAGATCACTTTACTTAGTTTAATTCTGTTTAAAGGAGTGAGACCAAGCACACACTTGTTTCACCATCACAAAACCTGCAGCTTTTCAATAATTCACTCAAAGAGCAGGATGTCTCCAGTGAGTTTCATAAGGATTGTTCAAAGGCATCTTGAATTATGAGCAAATATGTGATAGGCCACGCAAACAAACCGATCAGTTTGGCATTTCAGATTTTGGTTAGGACTTGCCCTCAGAGCACGCACACCAATTTTAGTGCAATTCTGTCCACCGGGTTTTCCGATACACTTTTGTGGCATTTGTGGCGCCCCCTATATGTCAGGCTCAAAATGCTTTGGTAGATCTATTACTAAACACGGACTGAAGGTATGTACCAAGATTTATGATGATTGGACAAATGGTAATTGAATTATGGCAAATATTCCCGAAGTCCCGCCCATTGCGAAGATATTTTGGTTGATGGCAGTCATGTTTTTCAGCCGATTTCTTGCTCCTTTGTAGTAGAATTGTGTATCTCAGTCCCCCAAGGCTGTATCCCAAATTTAGTGCTGATTTAGTCAAAATCCAAAAAGTAGATGTCACATTACTGTTTTTCAAATTATTCAAATTATCAAAAAATCCATCATGGTGGGTTTTTATGGTCCTAGAGGCTTTTTTATAGAGCACATTGAGATGGACCTGTGTGTCAAATTTGGGGGTGCAGCCTTTCCAAAATTTAATTTTTGGGCCTTAATTACAGCGCCGCTATCTGGCCAATTGGGCTCATATTTCTTGGAAAGCACTTGCATATCATTTTCAGTTATTGGGCCAAGTTTCATGGTTTTCGCTCTTTCCAGTTCACGGTAATTTGAGCCAATACGGCAGAAAATTAATAATAAGAATAACACACTGGCACAAACATGTGATGGCCTCTTCCCACAATTGAAATGTACCAGAATTGTTTTAATGCAATCTACAGCAAACTTAAAATGCCCATTTTAAAAATAAACTCCAATGAGCACCTATAAACGTGCATACATGTACCAGCACAGGCACACACATTTTAAGTAACACACCAAACCGTGCTTCTTTCTGTAATTAGACATTGCATAACTGACATCTGGAACTTGCTGACACACTTGCAATTTCAAGTGAATGCAGCAACTCTTGAGGCTTCCTATACATGAAGGGATGGGGGGCGGGGGGAGGTTGCCAGTGCTCACCTGGCAACCCGCTTTGGCTACGCTCTAAAAGCCTCAAACATTTCACAGCTCAAAGAGTTTGCGGGGGAAGTCTTTAATATGGCTGGTAGTATCTGCTACCTCCTGTGCGTCTTGCTCGTCTGCCTTTGAGCGGCAGATCAGACACATCAGTGCCATCACGGCTTGTCATGAGGAACAATCACGTCTTGAAATAACACAAACAGCCGTGTTCAAAGACCAGACATGAAAAGATGACATGAATATCAAGAGTTCTGAATGCGTTTTTTTGTGTGTGTCTGTGTGTGTGCCACATTAAGACAGACAGTTTTGCAGGGATGGAGAATAGAGAAGAATAACTTTTACGTAAGGTACGGGAAAAAGAGGGATTTAATGTGAATGCAAGTACTGTAGAAGAAAGGCAAAGAGAGTGAGGGATAGAGGAGGAAACAGTGAGACAGGCGGGGGGTGGAGGGAGGGGATGAGAAGGATAGACTTTAACTGTCTGAAGGACAAAGCTACTGACCCGCGGATCATTCAGAGGATTGCCTTTCAGTTTCAGAGCAAGGTCAGGCTGCTTATTTTACCTCAGTGTTTTCACTAATCTGTTTTTTGTGTGACACAAACAAACACTGAGCCTGCGTACACATACACACAGGCAGCACACGTGCACACATGCAGACACTGAAACTAAGCCTTCCCATACTGCCTTGAAATAATAACAGCCTATGTAGGCTTTGCTATCAATAAACATTAGATGTGCATGCTTTGTGCCTACATGAGTATCACACTACCTCGGACCTGTCATGAATTTCAATTGCGGGAAGGGGCCATCACAGACTGCACATGTCCACGCTGAATTCTAATGTCTGTAAGATGTTTTCAACGCTGATGATTTGGCCTTCAAATCATTGAAATACTGTGAGCTTTATGCTTTAATCTATTGTTAGACATCTTAGCGTGAAAGTGTAATGAGCTAAAATCTGCCTCCGTCTTGTATTGACAGGTCTTGAGGAGCTGACAGTGGTTGTTAGTTGGCAACTCATTAGCCACACTACATTTATGTCAACACGTTTACTGACAATCAGCGGGGGGATGCTGGGAAGCCTTGGTCGTCCCATGGGACCTGCCAGCATCTGTGGAGGAGACGTACCAATGGGCGTTGAGCTCCTCGTGGAACGCTCCGTCGAAAACACAACAACACTGAGGAGTGATCACTGGAAATAGCTTAGTGCCCTACTGTGGGTTTGGAGTAGGATTGCTATGAAGCAGCAGGCCAAAATACCGTTCTGAGAGCAGAGTAATCTGCAGTCCGCGTGTGTGTGTGTGTGTGTGTGTGTGGAGTCTGAGGGTGTGTGTATGTGTATACAGAGTGGGTTAAAGTGCCCCAGCGTGTTCCATGCTGATCTGATAATGAATGAGCAGGGTCAATAGGATGTTAACGGCCCCGTGGGAACGGCTGCTGGTGGATGGGTGGAGGAAGGACGAGGGCCCAGGGACACTGAGCTGTGTTTTCACTGTCCTCGCTCACCACCATGTGTGTGTGTGTGTGTGAGAGAGAGAGAGAGTGCAGCAGGGACAGTAAGGTGCCTCTGTCCCTGATATTTGACTCTTTAGCTCAACCCCTGCTGTGTCCTCCCAGTAAAGCCTCAGTCAAACAAAGCAGCTCGTCCAGTGTAAAACCAGCATCAACACAGCAGCTTTGACTACGGATTAGTCTTTGCTCTCCTGCCACATTTGTCACACTCATGTAAAACAAATATGCACATTATATGTTCACTGTCATATCAAAAAACAATGTTAAAAACTTGGTAATAGCGTCAAAGTGTCTTACAGTGTTTTACAGTTTCACTCCCAGTTTAACATCATTCTGAAGGTGTTTTACTGAAATCTGGTGGTGAATGCTTTAACAGCATATCTGTGACTCATTATGCTTGCAAATGGTCCATGCATGAGCGGGTTAGAAGAGACATAAACCACAAGGTGAAAAAGTAATTGGATCACCCAAACATAAGTAATAAAACCTCATACAAGAAGACAGCATGTCAGCTGTGTGTCAGAGGGAAAACTCCTGTTACATGTGTAAACTGAGAGACCAGCACTGATAGCTGAATAGAATGGATGGCTACATGATCAGGAGTACAACGGGGCCTCTAATTGCTCAGAAAACACACACACACACTCTTGGACACACGAACACAATGAAAGTATCAGTGTCACTTTGAACCAGTGGGTCAACATGGGCAAAAAATATGGGTGCCTTTTATGTCTGACAAGTGGATGAAAGAAGAAGAGCCGTGATAGCATAGGAGAGAGAGGGGGGAGAGAGAGGAAGTGCAGGGAGCACTAAAAAAACATTGCGTGTTGTGTTGGCAGGCGCTCCAGTCAAATCCCCTGGCAGTTCCGAGGCCCCGCCTTTGCCATCTGATATTCAAATGCAGAGGAAACTGGAGGAGAGCTCCTCCCAGACCACCCGCAGAATCGCCAGGGATTAGTCAAAGAGCACCAACTAGGTCAACAAGATGCAGGGCCAGTGCATGTACAGGGGGACGTGAGGCAACTCACCCACACAGGAGTCGGCCTAGTCTTGCCTGTGTTCCTATTCACACGCGTGAACTGTGTCTCTCTCACACACACACACACACACACACACACACATGCACGGTGCTCTCACACAGAGGCAGCCACGCAGTGACCTGCTTTCCCATACTTTGACAGTTATCCAAAAACAACTCCAAAATTCCTCTTGATTTTTCTGTTTCAGAGCAAGTGGGTATGGGTTAAGCATTAGATATTAGGACAGGCGTAGGGAGATGTAAACATTCCCACTGCTGTCAGCAGCCTCACAATTGATTCCCTGGCAGAACATTTGCTTTGCCGAGTAAAAGCAAAATGATTAAATGATGAAATGAACAGTTTTTACTAAATGGAGATGTTCTTTTTGGATAAAACTACTTGTTTCACCTCTAAACTTCACATGCTGCATGTGTTTAGGTCATGCAGACTATTGAATAACGTCTCTGCAGTTTCACAGTCACACCTTAACAAAACATCTCCAGGCCTTTTTTTTAAAAAACGTAGGTGTTTATGAAGCCTATTCTTCCCTGCGCCAGTAGCAGACTGAAGAAACTGTTGAATGGGAAAGCAGACACCATCCCCATTGTGAGGCCAACATCATGATATCCCTTTGCAGAGCACTGTGTTGAGTGTGGATCCTTTCAGTCAGATCGCTGGCTCTCCAGAGAAACTCAACACGGAGCTGCTGTACTAAATAACACTGACATACCTGGACAGTGACCGTAGTATCAACTGTCTGAGTGTCAACACCCCAGAAGACATTTCTCAACGTCCCATGATGACCTCAGTCAAATATAATGTTGCTTTCCTGGAGCACTTTTCCTGGCAGTGCAAATTTAAATAACTCACAGAATGTACTGATTGCAAGTCAGATGGGAAAATAATGTGAAATGGGAGAGATGGGGTCATCATACTGAATCAGTAGTTTGGCACACCTTTTCTGACAGTGGCAGCTGTGACTTTCATGTATCTCCTCTCTTAGCGCACTGCTGCGTTGTACTGAAATTATCTATCTTGTCTATCAGACACAGTTTCATCTCTCTGACACTCTTCAAGGACAAAAGCGGAATATTTACCAAGACGACTGAGATGGCTGTTTAGCATGTCTGCCATAATCCAGTCATAATCACTCTTGTCTGTTTATTTTGCACAGAGGTCAAGCATTTTCCTCTCCGTCCATAGTTTGCTGCACCAATAAAGACAGTTTCGCTCGTTAATGAATAATCCACTCATCACAAGGTTGTGTTGAGTCTGTAAAAAAAGGGATATATTTTCGTGACATTGTAGGATGTTCTACAAGTTCAGGCATTTACCTTATCCAAATTACTTTAAAAAGTGAGTGTGGATTTACCTGTTTATTCCTTTATTTGCTTTGTTAAATTAAATACAGTAGGTGGCCTCACACAGGGTTTTTTAAAGCACAACAGTTGAAGAATCCAAACCCTGGAGCTGTATACGTGGGGAATGTCACAACCATCCCATACTCACTTCAGTTCAAAGGTTACAGTATGGTGTGACTTCCAGCGGGCCCTCCCACTGCAGCTCGCACCTGCCTCCTCCCCAAGAGGCCCTCCCTTCACTCCAAACCTTGGGAGACACTGCGGCTGAAATTGGGGAGTAAAGGGTCAAAGGTGGAGGGTTAATGTCTGCTGACACTCCGCTCCCTCCCTCTGAGACAATCAGGCGTCTGAATCTAAACTCTCCTGTGTTTGCTGCCAGGCCAAGAGAACACTGCTGCAGAGCTGACCTTTGCCCTAGCATTCATATGTTTTCCATCTTTTCTTTTCTTACCTTGAAATATTCAGCGGAATACAGTATGAGCGTATAGAAAACCTAATTTAGAGAGGGTCGGGGTCAGATTACTCTATTCCTGGATGGAGAAACAAATCAAATCCACATATCCCATCCAAAGATTTGAATGATAATCTGCCCCAGTAACCGTTCAGTGAACTCAAGCTGACATGAAAGGTGAGACACAGATGAATTGGCTGTATTGCAGTGTTATACAGCTGAAAAATCTTCTGGTGCATAGCTTTGAAATATATGTTTGAATTCATTGAACTTAAAAAAAATTTTTTTTTGAAATTCTCAATTTAATTGTATTCTGCAACTTTTGATTTTATTATGATAAAATTAAATTGCAGAATCCAAATCCTGTACTGTTTTACACACTTAATATGACACTGTGTTAACAAGATAGTAAAAAGTCAGTCTTGTAAAACATCAGTCTGTTTCCTAATGACTTTTAAACGCTTGTTAACCTTTCCTTTCATAATGTGCCCACACTTTTTCAATTTTCTTCATTTCTTTTGTCACTGACCACAGCTGTGTCACTGCAAGCAGACTGTTAACATCTGTAACCTGTAATCTTTTCCGCAGTGCCTGACAGAATGTGTTAAATCGCCTACATATATAAAATCATGACAAAATGTTTTCAAAAAGGCCTCAGACTTTTTTGTTAGCCACAATCTGTCCCCATACTTCAGGTCAAAGGACAGAGTTCTCTGAACCACATTTCTGTGAAAAGCTTCAGGGGCAAAGTTCAGCGTGTTCTGGTTGGGGGGAAGGAATGAAAGGGAGGATATTGTATCTCCATTTATGTGGCATTCTGGGTCAGAGTTCAAAGATGAAAGGTCACTCTAGTTCAGAGGTTACAAGGTGAGATACCATCCAAATTGCTGAGCCAGTCGTGCTAATCTAACTTGAGGCTGTTGTTAACGGCTGAAGCATGACACAAAAATAATGTCCCAAACAGCACTTGTGATGCAATCAGACAACAACAATAAACGCAGCAACATCAACTTTTTATGAATACCACTTTGGCGAGGACTTTGATCAGACTTTTAACTGCTGTTGTACTCAAAATGCAAATTGCAGGTAACACCTATTGTGAACAACAGCCTTGTAAAAGAAAACTATCCAATTTACCTGACTGACATGTTGAGTGCTGCCTCTGTTTATACTACTGGCAATGAACTGAATTACTGTTTAACACCACAGTGGGGTTACAGCAGGTTAGAAGGCACAGTATCCAACTGGCTGAATACAAGTGGCCAATAACACAGCGTGATGTGATAGCAGAGCAGTGGCAGGAGGGGGAGGAACTACCCCCCCCAACACACACTCTTTCCCCACATACACACTACCCACATGCTGGATTTGAAAAGGGAAACAGAGACAGAGATGGGTAAAAGTAGGTTATATTATTGTGTTCTTATTCATGAGAACACTGATGTTCCCCAGTTCCTTAGAGACATTTTGTTCAAGGCCATGTTGAGATGACTGACTGCAGGCCAGTGGACCCGATATCACAGATTAGCACAAGATGTCAGAAAAGAAAGAAAAAAAGTTATTTGGAAGAATTTGCCACACAATTGTAAGTTTAAATCAAAATACTGATAATGTTCTCTCAAAAGTAATTCTTCATAGTGCCGATTTGAAAATGAAGTGATATTTTAAGTCAAAGTAAAAAGTTTCCGTGTGCGCATCTGCTGTTTGTGAATGACACCCTGATTCACACTTTAGTGACACACATTCACACCTGGGAGCTGCCTCAGTGCCTTGTTCAAGGGCACCTCGATGACGTTTATGTTGTTCATTTTCTCCACTTGATCACTGTGTGCTGAGCCAGGTGGTAAATCTCCAGTACTGTGGCAGATATATTCTTTTAACTCTCATATTTTGGACCTCCTCCAAGGAGAGGCCTAATGATTTGTTTAGAGATGCCGACTAAAAGGTTGGTTGGGCCACTTCTTATTTAATCCCTCATTTAACTGAAAGGCCATTTTATTAACCCGCTTTTGTTCTGAGAGGATAGGTTGAGGAATTATTGTATAGTCTCCATTAAGGTTTTTTGACTTCAAACTGCCCATTAATTGGTATCAGACTGTTCATTATAAAACAAAATATGTGGAGACGATGTACAAAGTTGGTAACTGTGCTACAATAAATGATGTAAATTCTATTTTCCACCAATAAGTTTTATGTTGACCCAACAAAAGTGAGAGATCTGCATTCCAGAACTAAAAAGAAAAGTGAGTTCAGGATTATCCTCTTACATTCATACATATGGCATTAATATTCATTTTACTATACATTTTAAATTTGAGCAGACCCTAAACGTATAAAGCCTTAGCGGAGGGGGACTCGAGTGATTTAGTACTGCACTTCCACAAAGTTAGGACACTTGTAAGAAACAATTTAAAAAATCATGGTCAAAATAGATGCAGCAGAGGCCTAACTTTAGTTGCTAATATGGGTGAAATTCCAAAAACACCGGACAATGCAACGTAACCAAGCGGGTAGTTCCGGGTCTGAAAAGTGAAGCCAATGCGGAAGTGCCTTAAACCTACATTCTCTCTAATGGCCATCAGGGGGCGACACCACTGGCTCCAAAAAGAAGTCCAATTGTATGGAAGTCTATAAGAAAATGACCCTACCTCTCACTTGATTTATTACCTCAGTAAACACTTTCTTAATGAGTTTATCATTAGGGCTCAATCACTAGTTCCATTTTTTTTTCAATACAGCATGATGTTCATTGTGTAAATTATGGTCTCATTTAGAGTAAAATAGATGATAAAGCAGGGTATGCTTTAGGGCGTGGCTACGTTGTGATAACATAGCATCGCTATTTCAGTTTGTTTTCAGTTCACGAAAGTTAATTGTAACATTTTGGTTGCTTAAAAAAGTCTTGTTTGGCATTTGGTTGTACTAAAAGACCCTCTAAGGAGTCGGGTGTTCAGTTTTTTCTGTAAGTACATTTTGTTTTAATGGTCTTAAGCCCGTTTTTCACTAGCAAAAATTAGCATTAGCATTAGCATTATCACAGTGCACCATAGACTGTAAATGCAATGTGCTAACCAAGCTAGCAGCTAGTGTTAGAGTCAGCTCCACCCTCTCGTCCAAATATGGTCACTTCTGGCTCCAAAAATCCAAGATGGCGACGACAAAATGCCAAACTTGAAGCTTCAAAATGGGAGTCAGTGGGTGAAGTCACATGGCTACGTCCGTTATTTTTATACAGTCTATGAATGTAATACCATATTTAATTAAACTTCCCCTGCCTGCCTGGAAAAGGTGACTTTACAAAGTCTCTCCATCAGAGGACATTATACAAATGTTTTCACAGGCTGTAGAACTCCCCATTGAGAGTAAACGGTGGAGTTCCCCTTTAAATAATTCTGCGCACTCAAGAACTTTTTAAATTTCCTTCCTTGACTCTGTGTTCTGCTGATATTCACTGTAAAGCACTTTTTAGCACTTTGGAGTTTACTGTGCTTTATTAAAGTGCTAAAATACAGTGTACTGCTGCTACTGTTACAGTCAATACTGCTACTATTACTACAGTTACAACTTACAAAAATAGTTATAGTCAATTAAAAGAGGAACATATAAAATAAAAAACCACAGCCTGCTTAAAATGTATTTTATTGTTATGATTATGATTATGATTATTATTGGCAGTGGCAGTGTGTGGGCAGCAGCTGTTCCTTTAAGGGTGGTGTCAGCGGCAGGCGGAGGAGGAGGAGGAGGAGGAGGAGGAGTGTGGCTGTCTCCGCTCACTTCTCCACACACAGCGAGGGGACTCCGACAATAAACAATTCCCACAGACTACACTCTACACACCTCAGCTCGGTCACAGTCGCAGCGACAAAAAAAAAAAAAAAGAACCGAGGCTTTTTTTTTGGACTAAATTTTGATTTTGAAAGCCTGCCTCGCCATTTCTTTTTCCTGCCAAAAGTGTCAACACAGATGCGAGCCGTTTTCATTGGATTTGCCTCCTCCTGTCGAATAATAACGATGCGCCTCTCCGGCTGACTGTGGGGTGGACAACGCAGGTAGGGATCTATGTGCTATAGATAAACGCACTGTCATATCTGGGGAATTATTACCACTGGGGGTGAAAAATACACGGGCACCCATACAGGACGCGGTGTCGAGGATTATGCTAGATTATAGCGTGTTTTATCGAGGATAGGAGAGGCTGTTTGTGTGTCGAAAGGCGAACAGAGGCGCATATGGATACACTGTAGCGCTGAAAACGCTGCATAAAGAAGTGGAGAACAAACCTGGCTGTGTAGTGTTTAGTAGCTAATAAATACCACTGTCTCTATTCCCTGGCTACCGGGAAATTAGGCCCAGAATAGAGGTATTTTTCTGTGTAAAAATGGCTAAGATGGTTGTCAGTTCTAGTTAATTTATCCTTATGTACGAAGCTGAATCAAATAAAACCGTCCTGCTAATTTCCTAAATGTGTTCTCGGCTACTGTAACGTTACTTTCATATGCCGGCCATGTGAACGCTGAATGAATAATGTCACCCCATGGGTTAATTTAATACCAATATACAGCACAGGGCCGTCCATGTCAGAGGAGTTGTAATGTAACGTTAGTACAGTCACTGTAGTTCATCACGTTGGGTCAAAACAGTAGACAGCCTCCTATTCCGAAGTAGTTTTAGCACCACCAATGGTGGCAACGCTTCACAGTGGCACTATCCTGGCAAGTCCTGGTCCTTAAAAAGATACTGAAGGGTTCTGATTGAACTTCAAGGCCTTGAAAAGGACCTAAGTGCTGTTATGTGTTCAGCTTGAGTTCTAAATAGGGTTTCTGATGTCTTAAAGTATATCTTTGTCCTGGATGCAATAGACTGCTTAATGAGGCATCTCCCTGGTTGCCCAGACATATGCTTAATGCCTTAGAGTTTAAATAGGTTTTAAATTGTATTAATCTCTGAAAGAGTTCAAAATGTACCTTGTACGTATTTGTGTAGTGCCATTTTCAGTTTTTGACATTGCAGTCCTACTCAGGGGGAGTCAGTGACAGTGGCACTGAACCCTGAGCATGTACAGTAAATACAGTATAGGCAAAGGTATCTAAAAATGTTACAAAGCAGTGGCACACTGTCCGTTGCTACAACAACACTGCAATTAGTATGGAGGTAACATTTGGCCTTTTAATGCACTACAAACAGCCATGATCTGGATTTATGGCTTAGTTCATGATCCCCATTAATGGTCATTTTGTTGTGCCTTGTTACTACACCACATTCTTAAAAAATCAACTCGTCTGTCACCAGTGGATTGTTCCATCCTGCAGGTCTGGTCTGCAGAGCAAAATGCAGTTGGTTGAAGTTGGTCTGTTGCAGCCTGTCACATCACTGATCATCATGTCAGATATGTTTTGATAGAGTTCAAAGACTGGTTTTCAGTAACTGCCAGGGAGGCTTTTTGAGTGGCCTTTGAGTAGGTGTTCCTTTTTCTGAAATGTCCTATTGCTTCATTGGACTTTGGATGAGTGCAGAGGCAAAAGGTCATGGGCTGAGGTTTGCAGCGAGTTACAGGAAAGAGGGCAGTGTACATCTTCAGTTCAGGTTCTAAAAGGGCAATTTATAAAGATTCCCAGCAACAAACCTGTTTGGGTGTTATAATATGAGGCTAAAAAGAAATGGTGTTCAGTTAATGTGCCACCTTTCACAGTACCACTGTAACTTAGACTAACAATGTATAGTAATGTGGAGGAAAGTCCAACTTTTTAAAAGCCTTCTAAATACTGTCTGTGTCTAGGGGTCTGCCTTTTAGCCTTTCTTTTGTTGAGCATTTAAGCTGCTTAATTATTTGACCTGAACTTACACAAGATGTTCAAGGTAGTTCAGCTTGTCCTCTGTTGCCATAGATAACTAAAACCTCCACATTTATAGTCCAACTTTAAAGTTGCACTTTAAAAGTACTTTTGTTTGAGAGGTCTGGCCATGCTGCTGTAACTCAAAAGATCCTCTGTATTGGATGTAGCTTGATTTGACTGAGCCATCTGCTATTGTCCAGGGAGTTGCTGTTGAGTGATGTGCAGTAGCCTGCAACAGAAAACCAGAGGACATTCAAATGGCTAAATGCAAATGATGCCAAGGCTGCTGAACAGTCACAAGACTGGACTCTGCACTCTACTCTCTTATCCACTGGCTGCCTTTCATGACAGCAAATCTTATCTGCCATCAAAACAAAACTGCTGTTGCTGTATGAAAGTAGCATGTTTTGACGTGTGTGTGTGTGTGTGTGTTGTGAGAGTGTGATTGTGCGCGTGTGTGTGATTGTGCTCATGAAGGTGTGTTCTGCATGTCTGTTCTGCAAATGTGTTTTACAGATAACATATTGCGTTACAGTCTGAACAACATTGAAATGCAGAAGTAATTTCAGGACCGCACTGCTTGTCAGTTTCCTTTCTTTTTTAAGTAAATACATGTAATATTGTATTTTTATACAGAAAGCCACAGATACAGGAGTACCTGCCCAGGCACTTATCTCTACTAACAGCCTCTCTAATTACTACCACTGTGCCAACTCAATCCCCACTGTTTGTAAATCTGTCAGTCACAACAGTAAGAGGCACAGGACAGGCAGAATTGAGGATAGCATCACACTTTTTGATTGCTGAGATACTCGGCGTCAAAAACAAACTAATGTGCAATCTACCTGAACAAGTGTCATGCATTTACTGCAGAGTTTTTGATTTATTATAGACCTGGGAGCTGCCCAGCACTTGTGTTGTTGGCCACCGAACATTGTTCAAGGGCACTTTGACAGTAGATGTTGAGGAATAGAAGTGCATTTCTCATCTACTTACAGGCTCATACTATGTCAGCCCACTGAGGATTCAAACCAGAGACCTTATGGCCACAAGCTCATTTTCTCTAATTGTTTGGGCTCTATATTATTTGTATGGGGCATGCATTAAGCTAAATCATTTTATTGTTCTATTTACTGTTTGTTTATTCAGTAGACACTCCCTACTTATAATACTACTGCTGTTATATTATGCAGAGATTTACACAGCAACAATTATGCTGTAAATTTCATAGTCCGACTGAAACGTTAATCTTAAATTCACAAGACAGAAACACCACACAAGACTGGTCAATGTTGTACTTAATGAAAGTGTTTTGAAATAAAACAGTTTTCAATATCTAACTTATCAAGAACATGTTAGCACTCGTTAGTATCTTGACTCTTTCCTGCGCTTCCTCCTCCACACCTCTTATCTCTCAATGGATTTCGCACACATATAAGTATCACATATATACTACAGTATCACATAAGCATGTCTTGATACCACGACGGGGCCAGATCACATAGAGTTGGATTAGAAAATGTCTGGGAATGGATATGATGAAGACAAGGCTAAAATGTCATGGCTTAAGTGATTCAAGTGTAAACATACAGTACACAGATTGCAGCGACTGAAGCACCGCTGGAGCCCACAAAATTGAATCAAAAAAGATAGAAACGAATATACACTACAGACATTAAAACCAACACTGCGGCTCCACTATTCTTAACTGATCTTAAATTAGTCAGGCAGAAACATGAAGAGGCATGACGGAAACTTGTGCTGTTTACTGATTAGAAGGCATGTTAGTATATTTTTCTCAGAATATTCTGCCACTAGAATACCCAAAAGACTGAAACCACATCAGAAAACAAGGCACAAAACTCCTGAAGTTAATGTTGCTTTCTGAAATAAGATCCTTGTGTGGGCAGTTTTCGAGTATTCCCACTGTGTGCAGCTTAGAAGATAGGGTTTTAGTAAGGGCTCTCATTTATAGCAGCACTATCTCGTTCAGAGACAATCACTCCGGCTCCTGTTGGTGCTTCTGTCATGAACAGAAGGCGACCAAAGTCAATGGGACTCATTTTGATGACAAGGCAGGAACTGCTAAATGCGTCTTCACAGCCATCGCTCCTGGATGCAGGCTGGAATGACGAAATGTGCGGAAGAAAGATGGACGCCTCCGCTGCAACCCCTGAGAGCTATACTAGCCAGAGCTCATCTGTTGAATGACTCTCCTCCCACCTCCTCCTCCTCCCCCCCTTCACCCTCACCTCCAACTCTCCACCCCTCTGCCTCCACGCTTTACCTTGGCCTTGGCGCAATGACAGGGACCCTCAATTATCTCCACCAATTGATCGCTGCTGATTGCAATTGCTGTGAATTATTTAGCCTTTGCTGAAATTGCCCACTAAATTGGAGGGAGGCCGAAAGAGAAAGATATTGTGGGTCAAATAAATTACACGTTTCCCACGTGAAGCTTCAGCCCTGTTTTTGAAAACAACAGCTGTAGAAGCCTAACTGTGCTGATCAATGAAGTAGAGCAGGGAAACCTTGTACTGTGCTACCAGCTCAACACCGAATCTCTACTGTCCCTCTCCTCTGATACATTAAGTAAAGACTGAGGAGATGTAGCGTGGAGCAGCAGACCTCCTGGGTGATGTGAGAGGAGCTGACTCCTCTCCTGGCCGGGCTGGTGTGGTCACAGCAGAGGAGCGGAGTGGAACTGACTCCCTCCCTCGCTCCTTCCTTCTCTCCCTCCCCTTCTGCCTCTCTTGCTCCTGTAGCAGAGCTGCTGCCCCCGGGCTGTAGAGGTGCAGTAGGAAGGTTTCTCTACCATTGTGGCGAGCGTGCTGCCAGGATGCTGCAGTCAGACGAGGGGAAGGTCTCTGCGTTGCCACAAGCAGGCCAATGTCACGGGCGTGACAGAGTGGGCGGGCTGCAAGGGGAATGAGGACAGACGCTCATAGATGGGAGGCATTCCCAGCCTGTGTGTACATGTGAAAGAGAGCGTCTGCCTGGAATACAAAGAGTAAAGACGGCAGATACTTGACTGCATGTTTGTAGCTTTTATTGGAATAGTTAATTAGTCAGAAGATGTACGTAATTAAGTCTGCGATAATACAGTCGTTGATCCCAAGGATCATAGCAAACATGGATTCACATGAGCTTGCGTCATACCACACTCAAACAAAACGGATCCTGACAGGCGTCTGACAAGGCTACTGCACCTTGTGTACTAAATGCTATTTGTGCCGCCTCCAATTGTATTATTGCATACTGTATGTTCCTGGCGTGGTCTAAGAAGCCTAAGGGTTGAAGGCTAGAACAACGGGTCACAAAGTCCAGAGACTAAGGTCGGCTGTTATTCAACTGTGTCTTATTTTAACCAGGTTATGTGGCAGGAGTGCAGGGGAGAAGCTGGGGGCTAAGTGAAAATGTCACTCATTCCTGAAGAGTCCCTGGCCTCGTCAAGGTTAGTGGCTTGTCTTTGTAAGTTGAGGGATTGATGCATGAGCCTGTCTGGCGCTGAATTCAAAGTCCAAGGCTGTCACAGGCAGCAGCTCCCCCCGCCCCCTCCTCCCTCCCTCCCTTTGCAGACTATCACAGGGCCCCGTCCTTCCCAACTTCTTAGCAGCCTGTCCTTTTGGGAACCTTGAGCAGCCCAGGCAAGGACACAGCGTCTGGTGCAGTAAGCCTGTGCAGAGGGGGAGGCTTTACGTAACGTTCTGCTTTAAACATGGGTGTATGACTTCCCTGACACGGAGCAGTGCAGTGCAGAGCTGCACAGCTCACAGCACATGTCCCCTCGGCCCCCCTGGACAAGGAGGGGGCAGAGAGATCCCTGCAACTTAATTATATCTTTCTCTTTTAAAAGCTTTCGTTTGAAATTAAATTTTCCCAGGCAATTAACTAAAGAGGAGTTTTCAGAATTTATGAATGAATGATGGATATATTGCACAGGATGACAGGGGAGGGAGAGGAGGGCGGGAGGGAGCGGGGGATGCATATGCAGTATATGCTTCGCGGTTGTGTCTGAGATTTATTTCCATTGTGAAGTTCGGGAAATTCAGGCATCATTAAACTTTGTACCTGAGAACTGCTCTTGTATGCCACCAGCTCAACAACACTTCAAAGTTCATAGTACACCATTCTGCTGTCAATATTTGGGTTATTGTCGGTGTAACCCAGTGAACACTCACACACTTGCACATTGCTTGGCTTTGCAGGAAGGGTAGAAAATGCAAGAACTGGGATTTCCCCACTTCCTCCTTCATTCAGACACACATCTTATAGCAGTTGGATGTAACTTGCTGAATGATGTTATGTGCTGTGCACCCCAAATCCTCTTTTGGCTTGAACTGTAATTGTGTAACTTTTTGGCTTCTAGTGATGAGCTGAATTGTTGCTGGGCAACAAGGGACCTGTGCGGGTGGCCGTGGAGAGTCGGAGCTCTGTGAGTTCAGATAGATCTGCAGCACATTATCCAGGTTTCCAATAGAGGAATATCATAAGATGCCCCTTGAAATACCTTATTTTTTTGCACGTTATTCCAAGATAGATGATTTCTAGTTAATATAAAATAATATTGCATTTCAGTGTGTCTGTGACACATTAAGACCTACCTTATAATGACTCTGACATTACAGACTCCCTTCACTCTATTTTAATATGACAACAAATGCATAAACGACTTCGTGCTCTTTCAATAAATCTTTTTTTTTAAAGAACATGGTCAAATAAGTGGCTCATCTCTAAATTAAAAAAATGAATGCACTCCCACACCACAAAGCAAGGACTGAGGACATTTGGCATAACCCCAGTCCTCCTCTTTCACTAAGAGTGGTCTCTTGAATTTCTGAAACATCCTCTCCTTTTGTGAACCTCCAGCCCACTTGTAAATCCATTAGTGAGGTGGTGTTATTCAGTGTGTCCTCACTAGAGCCGGGTAAACAGACCGAAAGACTGCGGTTCAGAAGTACAGCTTTCTCATATAAACTGTGTTAGAAGGCTCCCAGTAGAAGAGAGGCCATTTGAGAGGAGATAGAGAGCACTGGGCAGATGACTTGAGGCAGCCATATGACCTATTACTTAGAGAAAATGGACTGGTGACCAGAAGATTGCTGGCTCATACTATGCTCACCCTCTGCCCTTGAGCAAAGGCAATTAACCTGGATTCCTCCAGTAAATACCCAGCTGTAGAAATGGAAAGAGATGTGCAAGAGTGATAATCGTGTAAGTGACTTTGAATAAAAGTGTCCACTAAGCAGGAAGATTAATACAGCTAATAGAATCATAGCTTGTGTTTTCAAGTTATCAAGGAGCCAGGACTGCTGAACATGTAGAGGAGTACGTAGTCACCCCTCCTCCCTCTCATCTGTCTTTGTGCACTCTTCCACACACACACACACACACACACACACATTCACAGACTTCTCTCTTTTCCTTTGGCATTAGGGCTAGAGCGTGACCTTGACCTGATTGCTGAGGAGGCTTTTTAAGTAACTCTCCAGAAGGAGATCCAATCATGTGACACCCTTCACCCCTATCCTCTCTCCCGACCTTGTATGTCTACAAGGATGAGGGGGGTGGAGACACAGGCATGCATGTAGCTGCAGGGGCCGTCATTCAATTGGGTAATCACTCCCAAGGTCAAACAGGGTCGAGGTCGTGTCAGATCAGTCAGCAGTGCGGGTCCAACGATCCCTGCCCTTATCTAAATTTGGGAACAGCAGGCCACAAGTTTCCACCCTGCTTTCACTGCTGTGACGAATCGAGCAGGTTTAGTCATCTTCTCAATTCTCAATCACTGATACCAGCGTATGTCAGGGAAAGGTTGTTTCATGTCCAGAGTGATTCATGTCTAGAGTGAGCTGGCTGCTAGGATTTGTGTTATTGCAGTTGCCTCCGCTCTCTCCCTACAGCTGCCCTGCTGTTTAAACTGCGCTGGCTCACTGTCTTTCTTTGGAGCATGCTACTGTCTCTGCTTCAGAGTATTTTTATGCTAGTATGTTAACATTTCTGCCCTCTGGATATGTTTACCATATGGCTGGATAAATCAGGATCCTGGCCCACTTTGTTAAAACAGCATTAACACCAGTCTTTCAGTGTAGGAGTCAATCACTTTTTCTGAATATTGTGCTGTGCTTTGCCTTTCCACTGTAGTTGGAGAATTGAACAATCAGTGGGAGGCACTGTTTCCTCCTGCTTCCTTCAGGCTAGTTGGAACCTATTATGATAGTGTTTCCATATAGCACATGTGACAGAAAATGTCACTGTTTTTGTCTTTTCCTTGAATCGCTGGCTGCCTTTGTGTCATTACCAACTTTGTTTTAATTTCAACTTCATTTCTGAATTGATGACCAAGTGTCATTATGTAGTCAGTAAACTTGTTTACTAAATTAGTTTTTTTGCAGTGGCACCCTACACCTTAAACATGCCTTCTTAGAAATTAGAAAAATTATTTTTTCTGGTCAGTTCAAGGGTTTGGAGAAGCCTGGGAGAGCAGAATAGCAATCTATTGAATCAGTGTTTTAAACTACATTTTTAATGTGAGGCTGAAATGTAAAACGTAACATAATTGAATTAAATTCAGCTAAAGAAAAGGTTGTTTCGTCAAATAAAAACTGACCCATAATGTCATCAGTGCAACTAATGTGAATTCTGTGCTTGAGATGATAATAATAAGATAATTAATCAGACGATTTGTTAAGCTGTACAACCTCTTTATACAAATGTAATATTGCATCTGACATGAAGGGCATCCGGGCTTATTTCCAAACTGGTTTTCACAGAAATGTACTCTTTATTTACTCTATATGGAGCCAAGTGTCACCAATTCTTAAATGCTGTGCTTCTCACGTCACTGTAGCGTTATTAGATACATGCCGAGACATGCCATATTCTTCAGCTTTAATAAAACTAATCATTTTTTGGAAGCAGTACGACATTATATGAGACGGTTGCCAGTAGTTGCTATAGGTCACAATTTGTCAGGGTGAATAATGGAGAGTGATCCAGATGAGCATATGCTTCCATGTCCTGCATCTATTACATACAAGGAACGTTGTGCTCATATATATAATATAATTTTTTTTGGACAAATACCAAACTTTTTAGTACTTGTCTATGTAGACTTGTACAATGATGACTTTTAAGAAAAAAAAAAGTCAATCATGGATGGCCTCAGTGGGAATCAAACTCTGGCATCTTTAATGCACGGCTCTCCCCTGTGGTCCCAATACATAAGCTTCCTTAATTATGTGAAGAGTTCTCTTGTTAGACAGAACTTAAATAAAGGTGATCGCCTGCCAGGATGTGACATTTAAAATCAGACATCAATTGCTGCCTGCATGGATACACCTTTATCTCAAGCACACAAAGGAGCTAAGAACCTGTAGCTTATATAATTTGGATTTCCACGTGAATTTACAGTCGTAGCCCATCACAGGAGCTCCTCTTGTATAACTGTAAGTGTCTCTAACCCATGTGTCATTTTAAGTTAAGCCTAGTTTGGGTTATAAAAGGTAATGGAAGCTACAGCAAAGCTTGTGTAACGTGTGTGATCTTTTGTTTTTTTTGTTTTTTGTTTTTTGCACACACACACACACACACTCACACACACCCACACACACGTACACACACCTAGGCTTAGCACAGAGGAGCTGTGTGCTTGTGTAACTGTGTTTACACGTCTGGGGCTGGTGCTGGCACAAGAGCCAGACGAATGTGGTTTATCCAGGGCCTCTTTCTCTCTAAGCCACCTTCCCTTCCATTCAGTTTTGACCTTGGTGCTTATGAGGAGGCAGGGCTTGACCTACATCCACCCCCTTAACTGAAGCTAGAACCTTCACCAGCCCCTGCTGAATAAAGAGACCTGACACCCTATTCTACTTTTTCCAACGGCCATTTTCTCCCTGTCTCTGGTCATATTTGCTGCACTTTACACCTAAAAGTATGATACAGCAGAGCTCTTCCGTATTTTGAAGCGTGTCTGGCAGCAGAGGAAAGTGGAGCAGTGGGCTTCATGACTCGTCTCAGAGGCACCAACATGTCTGTGTGCACTAGGTCACCATTAGCACGCAGGGGCTTAGCACCAGGCTGGTGAGAGTTTAGCGGCAGGTCAACCCTCCTCTGGTTTTTAAAGTAGAGTGTCAAACTGTGGCTGATGCAAATGAGTACACATGCAAACACATGTAGTCGCTAGCATCTGGTGGGACTAATGTTCTTGTATAGGCAAACTGTGTGGCACTGGGGTGCTAACATAAGGCACACTGATGTTCAGAGAGTAAGAGTAGGGCCCTATGAAATCTGTGAAATCAATTCAATAAGAAAGTATTCCAAATTTAATCATACATTGAATGAAATATATCAATGAATTTGTAATGATGCAACACAACATTGCACTATTTTTTAATCAAAGAAAGTGCTTCAGTACACTCACATCAGCATGAAGAAGTGAAACAGATATGTAAGCACTATGGCCTGAAGTAATCCTTCACATTTTTGTGAGAGATCGCACTCTGCGCCATTAAAAAATGATGATCACAAAATAACATTGGTAAAACGAGGCTTATAGTGAAGAGATTTGAACGGCGATTTGCTCATCCTCCCAAAGTCAGGGTGTAGCCTCTAACAGCTGCAGGGACGGGTATGTTAGGATTTTATCTGATCTATACTCTTATCAGTCCGGTTCTTTATCAATACTTAACTGGTTCCTTTTCATTACTAAATTTTAAAGGTTAAAGGTTTTTTAAATTATTATTTAAAAAAAAATATAAATTCAGAACAGGATTAGAATTGATTTATCTTTCAAATAAAACTAAATATTGTTTCTAGAGAAGCAACAGTAAAGTTTACAACAGCAAAGTCACTATATACACTTAATAATATCTGACTGGAAACAAATCTAACATGTCAATAAAATAAATAATATTCCTGACATCAAAATACCGAGTGAAGTTTAGAAAGAATGAAGAACACAGACATCCATCAGTATCAGTCTTCCTGTCCTGTGTGCTCCTCCCTCTGCTGCTGGTCGAGGGGGGGGGCTGGTTTGGGAGGGGGGCTGCCGTCTCAGCCTGTAGCTGAGTTTACAGGAATTTGCCACATTTTAAGATTGGAGGCAAACTAAGGTAAACAGGCTACATACAGACAACTTTCATTTTAGCTTGTTCATAACAATTTGCTGTGGACAAAGCAGATGAAAATATTGCTTTTCTACATGTTTCTGCTTGTTGAATAGATGTTTTGATAAATTACTCTTATTGGCTTTTTACTCGTGAATCTTTTATTGCACTTTCAGTAACGAACGTAGTCAAATAAAACTATCTTTCACTTCACCTGGTTCACTGTGTCCACCACAGTGTGTGTGCGTGTGTGTGTGTGTGTGTGCGTGTGTGTGTGTGTGTGTGTGTGTGGAGGAGCCGAACCCCTTCCTCAGTGAAACTCCAACGCAGACAGCAGAGGACAGAAGCAGCATGCCCATAAATGACACCACAACACGGTAGAGACTTCCGTTCATTCAGCTTAGGTGCTGTGAAAAAATGCTTAAGCCTTGCGCCCAAGTCTTATAATGTTAGGGAAAACATGATTTTTATAAATTGTGTTCACATTTTGGCAAAATTCCACAGTATTCCCTGTTTTACGGTTGAATCCATTTTTATGATCAAATTCCGCAATTCCACGTGATCATACGGCCCTATAAGAGGTTTGTGTAACCAGTTTTTTTTAAATTTGCTTACACAAGTCATGCTGTGGTTTTAGAAGAAAATCACTATAATGCACAGTGACAAGTGGCTTACTACATACAAAGAAACAGGTAGCACACTATGCACATGAAGTAGAATTGTTCAGCTCAGTAAGACTCTTTTAAAGGTAAAAGGTTTTTAAAAGGTAATAATTAAATGTCACTCTCACCTACAAATATAGCTCTTGAACAGAAGCTAAACAAAGGTTGCTAGGCGACACCAAGGCACCATTGAGTGAAGAGTGATGATTTTTGGCTGGTGTATTAATATTTAAATTAGCAGTCAAAGGTGTGCGTTGATTAGGTATTTCACAGTGGCTTGAAAGAGGAATCCAACACTAACAAATGGCGTTGCGGAACAAACTATCTGTTTTATAAATGAATGGAACTCTCAGCTGTTGTCACAGGAATGTGCCAGCCGAGGAGAGCCATGCTGAATGTATGGAGGGATTACAAAAGCAATGCATGAACGAACGCAGCTTAATGAGGGAAGGGTTTGCATGAGAGCACCGTGCGTGATCTGAGATGTATCATGAGCTGTCCTAACCCGCACAGAGGCATTCAAAGGGGTCGGTGTCATGCTACCAGGCATTAGGGCAGCTCCCGGCTCAGCTAGCCCTGTAATATCTCCCCTAGCCAGGAAAGGCTCATAATTTTTCAGGCTGGATGACATGTCATACCTTCATGGGTGTTAAATGACTGCAAAAAGCAGTGTGTACGTCTGTGTTTAAATAAGGCAGAGGATCCCATTTAGCATTCTGAGTAAGAGATGAGATAATGGTGGACTGGTAAGGCCTGTAGATGGTGTTTAACCTCAGGAGCAGTTGTTGTATTAAGGCGTGGGAGGGTTTTTGCCAAGCATACAGCAGGCCAGCTGATAAGGGTCGCCACCATTCCGAAGGCCACAGGAACGCATCGCTAAAATGCGGGGACTCATCACAGAGAAGTCTCCAAGCCTGCCTTTTTTTTTTTTTTTTTTAAACTTCTTTTCTTCCTTCATCTCCTTCTCTCTCTCTCTCTCTCTCCCTTTTACTGTCTCCCTCGATCATGCTCTGCAGAACTCCTTGCACGATCTAAGGGAGGGGAGAAAAAAAAAATAAGAAGAAAAGTGGGTCAGGGCGACCTATTTTTTTTTCCCACAGTTCACGGAGGCAGAGGGTGGCGGTGTTATCGTCAGTTAGACGAGGAGCAGGGCCTGATGGGGAGGCAGGGCTTGTTGCGAGACGCAGCCACTCAGAACTGGGTCAGCAGCAGAGGCTACGTCTTGTAAACGGCTTGTCATACTGGGGAGAAAAGCTGCAAATGAACCATAGATTATACGCCCCAAGCTGAGCACTGAGGTCTCTCCTCACTCCCCAGCCCCACACTTCAAAAAACACACTCACATATAAGCCTTACAGTAGCGCAGGAGTCTCTTAAGCACTGCCACCTCCTATAAGTTCCTCTCTTCCCCTCTCAGTCTCCAGTAATAGCGTTTTGATTACTGCAGTCAGACCTGACAAGCTCAAAGCCCAAGTCACACATGCTTTTAAGTAAAGGATCTTTTCACATTTCTCTTCCTCTGACACACGGGTTGCTGTTTGCTAAATATAGCCCACTTCCTCCCAGATTTGCACGACTTTATTCAGGTCAGGTTATTTACTGTGCCAAGTTCAACTGTGGTTTAGAAATGAGCAATACAGATGCTTATTCAGCTGCAATGACCTCTTTGCATATCATCTGTGCCAAAGCCAGACATGTGAATAGATAATTTGCTTACATGTGCCCTCATGAGATTTTTTTTTTTTTCTGACCAAAATATGGGGCGGGTTTTGATAAGATTTTATTTAACTCATTCCGGTAAACTGTGTTCTTTCCAAAGCAAGCCCAATATGAGCACTAAACCAGGCTGATCATTGATGCTATGTTAGAACAAGGCTTACTGGCGTACTTATTTTGCTCATGTTGATTTTTGGCAAATTGCCCTCGAGTCGCAGGGAAGAAATTATCCACAGTCACCATATATTTTTGATATTGATTTCACACAAGCCTGTGCCATCGCTCGTTGTTTCACATCCTTTGTGTCTTCCTAGTGTGTCTCAGACAAAGCGGGATAAACACTGAGTTTGATCTCCTCCTCACAAATAATTGCTGTGGCTGTTGTACTGAGCTAAGACCTTAGAACTGAAAATCGGGGCTTATTCTTGCATTGGGGTCCGCTTAGGAAGCAATGCAATTTTCAGGCAGTAGAGCTCACTCATATTTCACTATGTGGAACAAATCTGCCTGTAATGAATCTCCCAGGACACTGTGGTGCCTCCACAACCGAGTCTGCTTTTTGGCTCTTTGACGAGGGGGGGGGGGGATCTATAGTGGGCCTTTTGAATATTTCAACACACCCACCTCCCTGATATGAAAACTAGATTTGAGTTTTTGATGAGGGGGGGATTTCACAGCACATGAACACAAAGTTCATTAGTGTTTGAGTTAGGACTGGGCGATAAAACGATCTCGATAATTTTCACGATAAAATCTTCCACGATAACGATGATAAATTTATGAGTTATTTTCAATACAGTTCTTTTTGCGTCCTTTTTCTCTACCTACAAAACTACACAAATAGCCAATCATACAGCAGAGAAACAAACGCATGTGGTTGACGTATGTTTCCGGCCCCTCCCGCTCACAACAATCTAGAATGACCTGTGTGGAGTAGCCTACTCAGAAGAAAATGAGCGGCAGCGAAACAGAGTGTGAGGAAATTGTTGCCAACGAAAAAATTGTACCGTAGAGGTAATGAGGCACCTCTACAACTTTGGCTTAAAATCCGCTCTGCACCACCCAGCCAGACTGCTCATCACAACCAAAGATGGCAGCAGGAGGCGGCTATCGTGTGTTTGGGAGGCCGGCGAGTTCCTGACCAAACACTGGCGTCACGTGGCTGAGGGCGCGGGGGAGGGTGTGTGATAACAAGCCTGTGGCTAGCATGCTAATCTGCTAGCTCGCACCAACAACGGATGATCTATGCACAATTTACCTTGACAAACTTTTCTGAGGGCAGGACTGCACCCCGGTTTACCCACTTGTGTTAATAAGGCCCCGCCCCCAGTTGTGTTTTTTTTTTTTTTCTATTACAAAAAAAAGCCAGTCGACAGATTAGTTTTTCTTGCAAGAAATGTGTGAAGTTGCCAAGAATGTGCAATATTCAAGAATTTACAGTAGCATAATCATCCTCAACATTAAGTTTTTATTTTATTTTCTTTAATCAGTGTTCAGTATACTACCTCTAAAATGTTTGAGAGACGTTTGAAACAAGGCATTTGATATGATGGGAATCACAGCAGTTGTTACGTATTTATTAATTTATTTTATTTATTCAGTGTTTCAGCGTAAAGCCATGGTGGTTCTGTTGAATGTCACCTATTCGTTCTGATAATAAATAATTGTATATTATAAACCATAATTATCCTTCTGGTTTCTTTAGGGCTCTGTCCTAAGGAGAATAATCTTAAAACTATAAATTGAGCATAATTATAATTATTATTAAATGTATATCATGATAATTATTGACATCAGTCAATATAAAGAAACATGTTGTGATCACATTTTTGGCCATATCGTCCAGCTCTGTGTCATACTAACAAACCTAACATAATATCCCGGGGTGGGGCTAAACATGGCGGGGGATCGGATTAGCAGCACGTCTCCGGTTAGTACACACACCCGGCTCTCCTCGGTGCCACAGCTCCCGAGCCCCGCCACTGCTGGGCAGCAGACCTGTCTAATGTTATTCTTAGCCCCAGAACTTCATGTCTCTGTGCGAAAGCCCCTTAACGCTAATTGAGGAGACTGCTCATGGCTCATGTCGCTCAACAACAGCCTCTGAGGGGGCGTATGCGTGGGACCGTCTGTTTTTCTGTGTGTGTGTGTGTGTGTGTGTGTGTGTGTGTGTGTGTGTGTGTGAGTGAGTGTGTGTGTGTGTGTGTGTGTGTGTGTGTGTGTGTGTGTGAAGGTGAGACATGCTGAGCAGTAAACCAGTCAGAACCAGTACTTGGCCACTCGAGCCAGTGTTGTGTTGTTTTTTTGTTTTTTTGGTGATAGGGAGCCACCACAGCGCCTTTAGCAGATGGTTTCCAGCAGGCCTGCGTATGACATGTGATAACATTACAGTTTTGAAAGGTCAGGCATGAAGAGAAGCAGTAGGAGGGCTAGGCCAGTCTCCGAGTGTCCAAACCTTCAATACCGTCCTCTGCACACACTATTGTGCAGTGCATGTTTGTTACGTTCAAAAGAAAAGGTCTTCTATGAATTTTCAAACACCCAGGATTGAACACATTGCTTCTAACAGGGCAATGCAAATATTTACTGTATTACTTGAACCTTGGTGGCCTTGCAGTTGCAGTCGCAGTGAGGGTGCCGCAATATTTGCATGCTGATAAAAACCCTTCTTTGTATTTTTACAGTAGGCTATGTTCATGCAAGAGCAGAGTTTGACAGTGCAGAGCCAGACTTTGGACTCTGCACTCTGCGGTGTTTACGCTGGAAAATCAGAGGTCTTCGTTGGGACCCAGCAGGCCGTCATCAACCTGTCAAAACATTGGCTCTGAGACGCCACCCCCTCTCAAAATCAGAGAATCTTGATAGGCTGGTAAGCCAGACGCTCATCCTTGGAACAGAGGCTGGGATATTTGTTTTGAAGCTACAGGTCACTGTGCCAATGGCTCAGAGCAGAGCGAGGAGGAAACACAGTCTGGAATTTCCTTGTACATAAACAACACCTCTGGAGTGGATGGTCATCTCATCACACAGGTGTATTCCATAAAGCAACCCCCACCCCACCCCCACCCCCCATCCCGTTTCCTGAAATGGCACAGGGTTTGCGCATGAAGGAGGAGGAGGCGTGGGTTTAAAAATAAATCCGCGCAGGCCGGTCAGACATTTTGAAATTCTGTTTCTATCTCCGTCTGATAGAGAGGTTAAAGATACAGCATCCTGATAAATCTCTTCCCACCAGGGGGAACAGATAAGGAGTGGCGTAGATTGAATAAAAGAGTTGAGGAGAAAGGGGGAGGATAGGTGAGGGGGAGTAGGAGGAGGGCTGAGATGTCTATCAGGCCGCGTGAAGGCTTTTTTTTTTTTTTTTGTCTTGCAGATCCAGTTCAAGGGCGCCCGCAGGCGAGGCAGCTCTCGCTCTTGCCGTGCCAACGCTGCTGCTCAAGGTCATATGAGCCAGCCCTGTGACATTAAAGAGGAACAGGAAAGGGGAACGGGGAGGGAGGGGGGCAGAAAGCCATCAACCACAGACATGCACACATGCACACACACGCACACACCACACAGAATTGAGTTGTAAGGGAAAAAAGTAGCCTTTAACTCCTTGAATCTTTCCTGCGACTTTCTGCACCGGTGTCTGGGTCTATAGTGAATTTTGTGAGGGCAAGAGCTTTTTAAGGGCAGTAATGAGAGTGTCTTATTCTCTCTGCACAGAGCCAAGAGATGCTTGGCTAACTGCTTTGTAGTTGCCAGCCACACATACAGGAATTTGTGTGTGTGTGTGTGTGTGTGAGTGAGAGAGAGGGGGAAAGATGGAAGAGAGAAGAGTCACAGTGATAAACCTCAGGGGAGGGAGGTTGAGAAGAGAAAAAGGGTCTTAAAGTTATTTAAAGGGACAGCAAACCAATGGCAGTCACTTCCAAATGTTCTTCAGTAGAGGGTTTAGGCTAAAGTGAGTTTTAGCTGAAGTGAATTTCACCTTTTTTTTGACCAATCAGCCCTCACACCAAAGAGCAGAGTGCACTCTATAAGCCCACTATGGGGTATCAGCAGGTGGTTTCAAATGGATAGTAGAGACGTGGTCACAGGTCCAGGAGTTTAATGTGTGTAATTTTTTCTGTTATTGTAGCTAAAAGCCTACAATGTGTATATGTTTGGTACAATTACTTAGCATTTAATGAAAGCCTATAAAACTAAGTTATCCTACTTTCCCAGTGGGTTCCTGAAGTGCTCATTTAACATCAGTGTTTCCCACGTCAGAAATATACTTGGACTGAGGTCAGGGGGGGAATGCAAATTACTGACAATAGTCCTTCTCCTCAGAAGACCTTTGGACATGTCACAGTAGGAAAAACACAGGTGTAAATAATGACATTAATGATGGCTGAATTCCATTTAGCTGCTGTCCGCTGGCTGACGCAAAATGCGTCGTCCAGTGGACTTTGCCTTAGACTATAAACTGTGTTTCCTCATTTTCAGTAGTGGTGTAGTGACAGAGAAAAGCAGACACTAAATATCATACTACTAAATACTTAAAAATATCAGTATATTTAGAAGAAAATTAGTTTCATAATACGAGGCCCAATATTGCGCTGTTGAATCAGACACAACAGTCTGGAAGAGGAAGTGACCACCAGACTGGAGTAACGTTACCGCTAAAGCTAAGCTAAGCTGCTAAGTTTCTCCATGATTCATCCAGAAGAGCTGAATCTAACACAAACAAACAACTAGCTTTATAATATAATGTTGGAGCAGAGATGTGGCACTACTGTTACAAATTATGAGGCCGAATATAAAGCTGTGTAATCAGACAAAACAGGAGGAAGGGACCACGGGAGCTGTAACAGCGTCAGCTGAGAGAGAGGCTCTGTCATCAGGGAGATTGGAGACAGACAGAAAACTCTGCGCTGCAACAAACCTGGTGCTGC
The DNA here is from genome assembly GCA_038419695.1 of Scomberomorus guttatus. Taxonomy (NCBI): domain Eukaryota; kingdom Metazoa; phylum Chordata; class Actinopteri; order Scombriformes; family Scombridae; genus Scomberomorus; species Scomberomorus guttatus. The sequence goes on along the minus strand of CM076460.1, from coordinate 5,549,834 downwards.
TTTGGTAAACCTGACTTTGCTTCGTGACGGAATATTATATCGGACTTTGCCAACTCTGAATACAGAACAGCACATCAGCGACTGTGTTAGCTGTAACTTGCAGCTGCATCCAGCTTTGAGCACAATCTGGTCTGGCTCATCGTCATCCAAAATAGGTGAAAGAAACAAAGTGGTTAGGGTCCAGACTCGATGAGGAAAAACATTGACATGCCTCATTTGATGGTGGTGTCCAAACTTTTGACTGGTACTGTATATATCAATTATACTGTAACGGTGTCCTTATCTTGAAATGATAATTGATAAATTAATGATAAACAATGATAAAATAAACAATACATATAACAATACATACAATACAAATTTGCAATATGTTGGTGGCCATTAATATAGCTTGTGTGTGGGAAACACAAAATATTATGAAACAGGACATACTTGTCTTTGTATTTACTTTGTACTTTACTTTGTATTTATAGAATCACTATATATATATATATATATATATATATATATATATATATATATATATATATATATATATATACGTGTGTGTATGTATATATATTTGTAAAATTTGCAATATCAATAGCAGTCCCACTTATTAGCTCTGATGGTTTTGATATCATAAAAACAAAGGCAAGCCCATTACTGAATATCATCCAGATAATAGAGTGTAGTATCTAGTATCCATGGGCTGACTTGCTCGTCCACTTCATGTTTACATTGTAGTCATGTGTCCATCGGTCAATCAGGTATCAGCTTGCAGTGCCCATTACACTGTGGCTGCATGGTGAGAACGTCATCTTGTCCTACGACAGCACATAGCTGTACTTATCAGGGATGCACTTAAGGCAGCAGGGTGGTGTAGAGAGTTCAGAGATCACCCTCTAGCTGAACGACCTGGGTTCAGTTCCATGTTTTTGGCAGCATACTGTATGCTGCACTGAATTGTCATTAAGAGAAACACTGGATCACTACCAGTTCCAGTCCAGGGCTCTGCTATGTAGCTCCCCCTGACTTAGAAGTGAAGAGGATTTCCCTGAATAATGTATCGAATTATAATATAATTCAATTATTATTTTATGCAGCTGCATTTTAGCATGAGAATGTGTTATTCCCCTGGACCAGTGCAGTTTTTATCATCCATAGCCAAAAATGAGAAATATGTCCTCATCTATGACTTTACACCAGTATACTGCTCACATACGATGAGTTGGAAAAGAAGTACAAGGTGAATGTAAAGTGGGTGATTTTTGGACAGCGATAAGGCTGTGTTTTCTGGAACAGAACTAATAGCCTTACTATCATCTAAATTTCCTTGTAGATGTAAAAGTACAGGCAGACATTGTATGAGTCCACAAAGTCGGTCTCCCAGGCCGTTAATGGAGCTGCTTCAGGCTATGCATCAATATGACATCACAGATTACAATCTTTAGACTTTGGGAGCACTTTAGGTACTTTCAGTGTTGGAAGAATGGAGCAAGAACTGGCCGACAAAACACTGAGTCATTATAATAACAATCGCAGAGATGGGTGGAGTCACGCAGTGATACAGCCTAACAGAAATGACTAAAGTATTCCTATAGGGACTTGCACTGTCTGTGGGACTTGATAGGGATTTTACAGTGAACTTTATTGAACTTTATGGTATCCCTTGTGTCATAGGATATCACAGTATTTCTTCTCCTATTACATTGTTCCAAAGTTTAGCAGTAGGATTGGATTGCAGTTGTCTAAGTCATCTTTATTTGCAGAATACACACATATATATGTATAATTTACATTGTATTTCACTAAATGCAGTTAATGCTGGAATTCTCTCCAGCACATCAAAGTAACTACAAACAATGAGTAGTATGTTGTAATGTTGTAAAGGGAGTATTCTAGGGTACCAGTGCAGGTATGGTGACATATAATGTCAAGTAAGGTATTTAATTTGTATGTCTTATTAATTTAGAAATAGGCTCTGTTTGGTAAAAGGTCTCAATATTAAGCATTTATTAGCAGGTGTAAATGTTTATAACACACTATTATGTAGTTGTTAGCAGATTTAAGTGTAAGTATAACTAACAACTATAACCCATAAGTAGGGGCCGGTGTATAATAAATGACAATATGTATTGAAAATGTCCTTCTATTCTGATTCTAACTACTTTATAGTGTGTTATAAACCATTTATCAAATGTTTTTGTATGCTGCTTATGAATTCCAAAAGTAGAGGACTTGAAGTAAGGTGTAACCCGCAATTTTTCCAATAGATTGAAATTTATAGAATATATTGGCACTATTTATTTACTAGTATTGACATATATATAACAAAAAATGTTAACAGTAAAGGGGTTTGTACAGAATACACAGAATGCAGTTAGAAAATGAGAGTGTAGGTACCTTGGAAAAAGTCACTTCAGTGATGAATAATTAAATGACATTCAAATTGCAGCAGAGAAAGTCCTTTCTGTGGAGTGTTGCTCAGAGGATTTCAGTGTTTATCCCCTTTGCATGCTCTAACTATATTAATGGAACTGGACCTTTTTTTCTGACTGCACAGTCCTCCGTTCCGTTTTGTACTGTAAGTTGACCGTCTAGCAGGGAGGACAGACCCCAGACACCTGTAGCCAAGTGGAAATCTTCCCCCCGGGTGGAAGAACATATGTATCCAGCCTGTATGACATCTAGCCTAAGTCCCTATGAACTGTACTTTCTACTCAGACAGGATTTACTGGATAAGTGTCCCTCGCACTTGTGACGCAATCCTTTTGAACACTAACCACTCAAAGCTGGATTTGAAGCTCCACTGAACCCTGATGAACTTTGGCATATAAAGTGGGACTCAGGAAGAAAAGAGTGTGGAAAAGACTCTCCTCTCTCCAGCGAAAAATAAACCCACTGTGCCCCCCCGCCCCCCAGGGCATTCGATCATACCTGTTCATCACCCAGCTGGCATAGTACCATTTTGACTCTTTCTTTTGATTAAACGAAAAAGCATTTAGACTAAACAATCAATAGGTACAGGCTTGAGTCCTGAATCGCTCTAGCATAAATCTTCCTGGTGCCCGGCGTGGAGTCGTCTCTGTATCATTTTTGCTGATTAGTTTTCCCATTACTCAAAACAGATGTGTTCGCCGGTGATGAATGATCCAATTATGGGATATTTGTCACCCATTTGATATCTGCTGCTAGTCTGGGACTGTAAAGAATTTCAGTCTGGTGCTTTCCCTCCAGTCCACAGTTCACTCTGGCTGGGTACGTGCTGACCCGGCCCTTGGATTTGTTTAAGTGGTCAACTGGCCATTAGACGGAGGTGGCCCCGTGGTTATTCTCTGTCCCCAGTAGCACCCAGCCACATCCTCCCTGATCATCTCATCAATCTTGTGGTTAGAGATAAGAGAGGTACTCCACAGAATATTCAGCACTCGCTTCATTTTGTGATAAGAATAGTTGCCTGTCATGAAATTTAATTTAACTACTATATCCTCAAAAAGTCTGCGCACCCTGCTGCTCCTCCTGTTGACATGCCTCAGATAGTAGTCATACATGTCTAAACTGTAGTTGACCCCCTCAACTGCTCACCACACACACCAAAACAATACACAGACACTCACAGCTGAAAGGATTCATGTACACCCCCCAATTCCGCCCCTCTGTCTGTGGACAGTAGGCTGATTCTGCAGCCTCCCTCCCTCCCTTCCTCTCTTTCTCTCTCCTGCTCTGCTGAGGTGTGTGTGTGTGTGTGTGTGTGTGTGTGTGTGTGTGTGTGTGTGTGTGTGTGTGTGTGTGTGTGTGTGTGTGTGTGTGTGTGTGTGTGTGTGTGTGTGTGTGTGTGTGTGTGTGTGTGTGTGTGTGTGTGTGTGTGTGTGTGTGTGTGTGTGTGTGTGTGTGTGTGTGTGTGTGTGTGTGTGTGTGTGTGTGTGTGTGTGTGTGTGTGTGTGTGTGTGTGTGTGTGTGTGTGTGACAGCTGCCTAATTGGGCATTCTCCCCTCGTCGGAGCGCCTGCCTCTCCTCTCTCTCCTCTCTCTCCTCCAGCCTGGGCCGGGGCTGCTGACGAATGGCAGCGGATTACAGATGAGGACACGGTGACCCGCCTGACCTTGCTGCACAGCCGCGGGGGAGGGAGGGGGGGTGTGTGGGGGGGGGCAGAGCGCTAGGGGTGGGGCGGACGGGGTGCTAGGACTGCAGAGGGGCAGAGTGGGAGGGGGAGGCGGTGGGCATAGGTGGAGGAGGGAGGGGGCAAGCAGCGTCAGGTCAGCGGAGGATGAGGTCGCACGAAGGTGGGCAAGATATTGGTAGGAGATGGGGGGGGTGGGTGTTTGCCAGGTGGCCGGGCGGGCAGGCGGGTGGACAAGCGAATGATAAGAGTGTCACATGACAGCACCCCCCCCCCCCCTCCCGCCCGTGTCAGTATGTCAAGGACGTGAGCCCCCGCTGGCAACCGCCACTGCGGCATTTTCCCCCACTTTTATTTATATATTTATTTCCTCCCCTCCCCTCCCCCCCATTCTTCTTTTTTTCACTTCTTTATGTGTTTTTATGTGTCTATCAGACAAGCAGCTTCTATATGACTGCTGGCTTGCCTCCACACACACCCTCGGGCCGCGATGTGGTTGGTCAAACGGAGGCGGCAGATCCTTGAGTGTGGTGAATTTTAATTTCTGTGCGCACTATAGATATTTCCATGCCCCCACACCCCCCACACCCCCCACCTTCCTGCTGTGCGTGTTAGACTGCCAAGGTGAGGTTGTGTCCTCTTGTTAAGAGCGATTAATGGCACTCGTTATGTACATAATGAAATATCCCTGCTGATGCATAGGGTGGCGTTGTCTCTCTCTTTCTCTGCCACACACACACACACGCACACACTCACTCGCCTATTGCTTGCCCATATATATATATATATATATATATATGTGAGTGTGTGTGCGCAGTGTAACACTGAGGACGCTCTGTTACAGCCTCCAGGCAACTCCGGTATGTGTTTGATTTGGTGAGACCCCCCCCTTGTAAGCCATCTCTCCAAATGAAAAACGAACGGGAATTAAGGCCCTGTCAATTCACAGTCGAGTTTGTTCCTCTTTTTCACTTTAGATGCGCACAACACTGCAGCTCCCTGCGTGACATGTGTTCTGAGAGATAGAGATGGGTGGCTCACCACCGAGTCCCGTTTTGACTGGCGGAGTAAATTTAGATCTAATCTTCTTGTGTGTGTTCTTTTATAGCCCGAGAATGTTCACCTAACATCAGCTTTTAAGTTGACCTTGTTGTGTTGTTTGCTCGTCAGAGGCTTGTGTGTGTGTGTGTGTGTGTGTGTGTGTGTGTGTGTGTGTGTGTGTGTGTGTGTGTGTGTGTGTGTGTGTGTGTGTGTGTGTGTGTGTGTGTGTGTGTGTGTGTGTGTGTGTGTGTGTGTGTGTGTGTGTGTGCGTTTCTAGGACGAGACGCTGCTGGCTTCCCTATAGGTTTTTTATTTTGACCTCGTGTGTGTGTGTGTGTGTGTGTGTGTGTGCGCGCGCTAACACCATTCAGTGCCTGAGTCAAGCTGTGCAAGCTCTTTTAATCCCACGCCCCGGTGCACGTAGGCTTGATTAGTGGCAGCAGTTATCTGTGCAGAAGACAGCCTGCCCTCCTTTAGCATTTGGTCAGGTCTGGGGCACTGGGGGGGTGTCAAGTCATGAGAAAGGTGAACGAGGAAGGAGAAAGGCAGAGGGGGCGGCGGCGGAGGGATGGCGAGAACGAGGGAAGAGGGGAGGGCCGGAGCCTGATTAGTATTCTCAAGGAGCACTCCTGCCAGTAGAGCAAATTGATTACTGCACTTTACCTGTATCAGCCTCCACAGCTAAGGATGACAAGGTACGGGAGCATGATGTGTGTCTGCGTTCACCTCCCAACCACAGCAGAATAGGTGTGTTAGCAGTTGCCTTAGTGTGGATTTTTTTTTTATGCTGTTGAGCACTTTTTTTACTACATTTGCTACTGGATAGTTTTCTTTCTCCTCAATCTACTTCATTACAGCGAAATAATAGGCTGGTTGCAGTCGGGTGCTGGCCTTGTCTCTCTCTCTCTCTGTCTGATTTAATAGTCAATGGCTGACTGAGGGAAGACAGACTCATTTCCTGCTAGCCTTGGCCTCGTGCTTGTCTGTACCAAGGATGACAATTAGCGTGTAACTTCTGTTTACAGTAAAGGGCAACCTGATCAATCCCGAAGCAATAACAAAACCTGAAAATATTAAATTATTATTATTTATTTAGTTTTCCTGGATCATAATTTCCATCCAACACGCTGATCATTTAAAATGATGGGTTCCGTTGTGGTTGCCAGGCTCCTGAGCCCTGCTGGTTTTCATTCTAGCTACTCTCTCGGGGTCTGATTACACCTGGGCTGCCAGGTGATGGCAATTAATTGCAATTAACCTCTGCTTAGATAGAAAACCAGCTGTACTTTGAGTAATGAAAACCAGAATTGAGACCCATTGACTTCATCTGCCCCTCTACTGTTGTGTTAGTAACCATGGCCTACTCATCTTAGTCAACTTCACATCAGTGGCATTTTTTTTTTTTAATTGTACAGATTTTATACAGAAAATATTCTAAATTATTGTTTAAATTGTTTTTTTTACTGTCTTTCACTGTGAAATTATCATTCAGAGCCAATTACAGTGATCAGTTCAGCTTGTTAGTTGCGTGCACTGTGTTGTCAGTGGCCTCTGCAAGGATTTTTATATTCACTGCTCGTCCCCCGCCTGGCCCAAATCATGAGCCCTCCATTCACTGACAGAATGTGACCATTGAAAGTTGATTAAGCACAATCTTATCTAATCCTCCTGTTGTAAAAGGACCCTGTCTAAATACAGAAGTGGGTTTATTATTTCATACGCCTGACTTGTCACTTTTGTTGCACTGCACAGAGATGAATATTCCGTCTCTGAATCATACCCCTGACTACTGCCGCATAAATTGTGTTGCCAAAATATATTCATACATATCTACCAAATAGTTTATTTCTTTTCAATTCCAAAAATGTTCTACCCAGTTAAACATGACTTGTGTAGACTATCTAGGGGGATGATAATCTAAAGAAATTAAAATAATGAGCTCCTAACAGGGGCGGCTCATCCAACTACTGGGCAGACAACCCAGGCAGGACCTCAAATGGCCCTACTGTAGTTAGTAAGTAGTGCAGATCACTGTTTGTTAGCTGTTAAGACAAGCTAAATAAAGCATGTTTTTCCCTGGTGTGTATAGAATATGGATTTATCGCTGGATCAACTGGAGATTATAACCTTGGCTCACCTCCGTGAACGACTGTCTGATCTTTAGTTGAGTTTACAAACTGTTATTTCTCACCATCTTTATTCACATCATGGTATATTAAACTGAAATCCAAAGTACTCTCACAACTTATCGCCATTATTGTTCACCCTTGTTGTCATGTCCGTCCCCTTACCCATGCATATTAACAAAGGTGGTGAATGTGATTTTTTTTTTTTTTTTTAAACTCCCACATTCATAAATATCTCAGATAATAAAAACATGGATTCTGTACTCATAATGGTCACATCAAACATACTTTATCAGCATACAAACGACTCATAATTGAATCAAGAGTGTGTCTTATTTATGTGGAACATTAGACTTTATTTAGGACAGTGAGTGTTTTTGACCATGCAGCTCCACTAATCTGTGCTCACAGTGCAGTGCTGGCATTGTAATTGACACAGGGTTATCCAAGTTTAATTATTGGTAGAAGATAGCTTGTTTGAAAGTTGTGTGTTTTGTTAAGCGTTTTGCTTGCTCACGTGAGGCATGTAACATTAACTCAAATGGCTGGTTTTACCTGTCTACAGCTTACACGTGGGTCTTCTCCTAGTTGTGTAACAACAGGGTGGGGTACAAGGTGCTTTGGGGTGACGGGATGGCATATTGTTGCTTGCTTTATCAGCACACGCACACACACACATCATCACATATTGTTGCTTGCTTTACCTAAAACCCTCACATTTTAGGGAAAGTATAGTTGGTAGCATTTACTAATTTTGGCATGTTTCTCTTGCCAGGAATGTACTTCATCCTCCATGAGTTAGAGTTCAAAGTTATTCATTGTCAGTGCACTTTATTAGTCTTGAAGTTTTGTGCCATCTGCACCTTGTTGCTGCATCGTGTCATTAGTGTAAGTGTAGCCGGACGATGAGTTAGATTACTAATTCAGCCTAGAGGCTTACAGATAGATTTGTGCCTCACCTGATAACCAAGTAACAGACTTGTATTTAAACATGGAGATATTAACCTGGATGCTAATTTACATTCTGAGACTGTCAGGAATATTTTGAGTGTGTAGCTGTTGGTTTGTTGCACCAGCTACTGCTCTGCGCACACTGGGTCGGGCATCAGGGCCAGTCGTAGGACTAATGTTATTGAAGTCTCCTGTTCATTGGCATGTAATCAGCTCTGCCCTGCCAATGGGATTGGTGCTGCTTGAGAGATTTTCTCTGAAGAGGTTACACATAATTGTTTTATGTTATTGGGTTAAATGCATCTAATTGGTGTAAGAGATTATTTTAATTGTGTAACTTTGAATAGAACTGTAGTATTATGTAGATAAAAAGAGAAAAAAACCATACAAGTTGTGTTTTTGATTATTCTATTGGAATGTCCCTTCACAAACCCATTGTACTCTGTAATATTCGCCAACCTCACTCAGAGCAAGCATCAGGATGATTTAAAAACTAGAAAGTAGGTCAATGGGAGCATTATGAAAAGCAAAACAATAGCAGAGATATGTCCTCTCTTTTTTCTGTCACTTAGACCTCTGTCACACACCATATTACTCCAAACCATCACAAATTACTCACAGTAAAAAGAGAAAAAAGGCAATACTCTTTTAACCCAATAAAGGCAGACATCTTGCTGACTCACGGCAATAGCCTTCTTAGGGCTGATGCCAAGGATATTATGGAAATGATTCATTAAAGGCCAAGGTCTTTTAGCTGGTTTTATCCAGCTTTCAGGGCAGCCTGACAGTGGGACATTTGATCTCAATTGCAAAGTGGCCCATTTCCCTCAGACATCACCACTGCAGTCTGCTTCAAAAGCCTAGCTCTGCCTTTTGGCATGCTGGCCATGGGGCAATCAGCTGTTCCTATTTCCAGCACCAGTGTTTACAAATGGAAAATGTGTGTTGTTTCGGGAGGGAAATGAGCACCATTTTGGACAGACGATGTAAGCAGAAGATTACCTCGGAGCCCAATAGAAATGAATCAGGTATAGATTGATGGCAGCCACGGCTCATTAAGAAGGAATGTGTGTGTGTGTTTAATTGATGCACTAATTCGCAGCCACTCAGGAAATGGCCCTTGGGTGGGTCTTCCAAATGGCACACAAATATTTACTATGGACACAAACATTTTTGTAAGCACATCCATGCAAGCCTGGGCATGTAAGGTAAGGGGAAAGGCTGTCTGGGTCTGTGACACAGTGCAGTGATACAGTGCTCTGGCTAGTTGGCTGGGTCCTCTGACAGTCAGCTGGGCTCTGAACCGCTTAGATGACTCATCAGTGTGCATGAATTCCTCTATGCTCTCTCTCAACCTCAAGAACTCTTTGTACTGATGAGTACAGATGAAGTTAAAATCCGCCCCCGCGCTCTTCATCCAAGGCCAGATACAGGCCAAGAACTTTAGCACTCCGGTCCCATTTTGTCCAAGTCTGAAAATGTTAGCATTCAGTCATCACACATTGTTCCTCACTGTGAGTAGGATGGTTTTTCCCAATGGATCGCCTGTGCTACTTAACACAAGAGGTCTGACTTTTCAGTATTCATGTATCACATTTCCTTTATGTGGGGTACATCCACGGGTTTCTGTGTGCACACATGAGGGCGTGTGTGCCATGCATGACTTGTTTGGTCAATGCATCCTAAGAAGTGGGTCAGAGTGCCCTAGTTCTCATTGTGTGGGCGTGCATGTGTCTGTGTATTGCATTTCAGTGTTATTTGCCCTGATTGACTTATCTGCAAAAACATTTTCTTGCTCTAGCTCTCCTGCTGTTTGGTAGCATGTTATTCTCTTGTTTACCTCTCTCAAGGTGAACAAGAGCTTTTAATTCAACTTTCCTCTGGTGCACTCGTTCACTTGTGGAAGGCTTGGAACAACTACAATTGGTCAGGTAGCTTATGTTTTGTCTTATTTAATCATGTCAGGCCATATTGAATTTACAAATAGCGGTCACGCCGCATGTGTAAGTGAGCTACCCCGTTGAGTATGTGCAGCAGGGCTGGGCTGCAGATTACATGATATAATAGTGTTTAGGCATCGCCTCTCCTTTTTAAATTCCTTTAACCTTGACTCCCCTTAAATGCAGGGAGAACACATCTGCCAGGCTGGTGTCAGACATTAGTAATACACACCGCTCGGGCAGCATTGTCACTTTTTATTAACGCCCAGAGCTTTGCATGGACACCAGCTGTTGCATCAAGTGGAAAAGCCTTGGCGGCATGAATGACCTTGACTTTAACTGCCGCTCCTTTGGCTCTTCCCCTTTTTAATTCTTTTGTTTGGTCTCATACATTTTAAATGGCTTAAATGGATTACCGTTCCTGACAATGAAGGTCATTTAGGAACTTACTTTTTTTAAGATAAAGAAAGGCAAGTGTGTTCATGCCTGTGTGTCAGTGGGTGGAGGAGGGGGTGTTATCTGGAGGTCAGTGAAGGGAATGAAGGTCACATTGTGAGATCTAATCCGTGACATCTGCATTGGCACATTTTCATGTCGGCCTTCTGGTAATTCCACGTATCTTAGGAAGCAGCTGAGGGTGCAGTGACCTTTATATTCCTGGTGTCTTTTAAGTACAAGGGAAGCGAGACAGAGAGAGAAATAGACGAAGAGTCGACCAGCCAGGGGATGATGAAGCTTTCACCCCTCCCCATCACTTGCCCTCCCTCTCACATGTACGTGGCCAACTGTAGTGGGTAAAAATCACTTTAGAATGGTGCCTACTCTGTCATTGGCTGACATTGTCAAGGATAATGGATAATCACCACAGAAACCGTAGAGCAGCTCATTGGTGCTGTGGTGTCCCACGGTGGGGGAGGGGGGTGGAGGTCAGGCTTTTTGGGTGCCACTACCAATGAGATGACATGTTAACAGATGTGTAAGGTCATTTTCAATGTATACACCAGGGGAGATAATGTAATAGTAATGCACACATCACACAATCTAAGAGAGGAAAGGAGGAGGGCTGCATGCTTTAGGGGCTCAGTATAGAGGACAGCTTTCCCTATATTAAGGTCATTTATTTGTTAACAGAGCACTGTCACTGAAGAGAACATATTTTTTCTTGCCCTTCCTGTAGCAGGGCTCTCTGACATCGGCTCTGTCATTACATGTCTCTCAAGAGCCTGAAGGTCCCCACTTTGTTTACAGAGTAATTCGTACTTTATGTGAGATAGTGAATGCAGTAGCTCTGTTCTATATAAACCAGTGTAGTGCAGTGTCATAGTGTCCCTGTGCTCCCTAGTCTGCTCTGTATTGAAGTTTCTGTGGGCAAAAACATAGACAAGGTCAACTGTAATTCCAAAGGTTCACTGCCAGCAGCAAAGAGATTAACAGAATTTCCCATGTTGAAACCGTGTCAGTGTTTCTTTTTCCATTCACATTTTTTATGTCACTAACTGGGGGGCTGTATCGTGGCATATTAGTTATTTTTCCAAGCTATGTTGAAGGTAAACATGTGTACATGTTTACTGTGCTGATCAAACGTGGTGTTACAGGGCATTCTATTATAACTGCATTAAACTCACTGGCGGGAAAATAGCCCTAATCCTGAGCATCTAAGATTAGCATGACAGCAGACGTCAGATGGCCCAGTGCGACCAGGTTGGCTTTTGTTGTTGTCAGATTTAGGTCAACAGTTTAAAGATGGCCTTGAACTGTAATTGATGTTGATGGGCCAATTTCAGTTTATTTATTGTATTCTATACAATTCAAAACATTCTGAAGGGTCTCATCAACCTTTGGACCTTTAGTTTGAAGATGTCTTAAAATAGATAACCTGAATGTTTTCTTACTGCTGCTCAGACTTAATTGCTCACTGATCAACTTAAATCCAGCTTCTAATCCCAGCTCATTTTCAAGGTGGAATTAAAAGTACCACCTTGTTGACCTTACTGTCATGACAACCTGTGGACCTTGGCCATGGGGATGGATTTCAGCCTGATTAGAAGCCTACTGCCTCGTTGTTTTTGGCCCTTGCTGCTACTCTCTGTGAAGTATTTAGGCTGGTGGCTGCATGGGTTGCCATGGCCTTTCGTCATAATCAAGGGCTGCTGTCCTGTTGTGTAACCTGCTATGTTGGTCCACTCAGCGGACACCAAAGGTGAGGACAGCATTGGGAAAGGACACGGACAGCAGCTGAGGCGAGGTGGAAACTCTGTATTAATTAACCTTTATGGGAAGCGGCCAGGACTGTCGGAGGTGTCCTGTATCCACGGAAACCACGCTGACAGGGTTCAGAGCAGAGGTCTCCCAGGGCAGCGCCACTGACACTGTCATGGCAACTGGCACAATGCTCACCCCGGTGTCACTGGCTCTGCCCTCCTGACAGTGGTGTGGTGTGACAGGTGCACCTGATCCTTAAGCCACCCCCAACCCTCAATACACACACAAAAAAATACACACACACACTTGACGGTCGAGTACAGCATGTCTGTTAGCTATATCCTTGCTATGATTCTCCACTGCCTTTGTACTGTACCTGTAAACATTAAGTCATTTCATGTTTTGCTATTGTCTTGTTTAAAAACAATTCAGGCGCTAAAGAGATAAGCTTGATGAAGGATTCATGCTGGCCAGGTGTTGATAAAGATAATGCAGTGGTGAGACTGAGACTGAGTAGCCATCGGAATGATTTTCACTCATTCTGTGTATATTCAAGAATATGCATGTACACGTATGTATGTCCTCATACACATATTCATGCTTGTGCCTAGGCATTAATGCTTAAATGCCTACTTCTGTGCATGTGGGTGAGTGGGTGGGTGGCTCTTGCTTTGTGTAGACCGAGGGTTGCGTTGTGTGAGATGCTGCTCAAGTGCATAAGGAGCAGGAGGTGGTAGGGGGGGATAATCCACTGAAATGACAAGCTGCATAAGAAATTATTCACAGCTCTCACAAGGCCCTTCACTTTTGAAAGACATCGCTGTGAGGGGCTTACGGCTCAAGACCTGAATGTTTTCAAGGTAGTGGGCTTGAATTTTCAATTTGGATCCAATCAGACCTAATCTACATTTGTCGTCTGTTCGGTTGCTGCGAGGGGAGAGTGCAGAGAGGAGAAGGAGCCATGTGCAGTCAATCTGAAATGTTGCTAAGTAACAGAGATGGCAGACAAGGTGGTGAAATGAATGTGATATAGTGCTGTGCAAATCCCTGCTTCTCACACAGTTTCTCCTTTTTTCTCTTCTTTATCTTCACCCAACCTTCTCTCTCTCCCTCCCTCTTTTCTCTCTCACTCACTCCCATAGGTCCCCCATGTGAGATCTGCAAAGCTGAAAGGCGCCACTGACAGAACCACAGCCAGGCTGTAGGACAGACATCCCAAACATCCACAGCCACGGAATGTGTCAACATCTTTGTGGTGAAATCCCGCTGACTCCTCACTTGCTTCTCACATAAGCCTAGAGCTGGGCCTTCTGGGATCCTACAGTGTTTAAAGGCATACAATAATGCCTGGGAGGCCCACCTGCCCCAGATTGGCTCCAACCATGGTTGCTGTTTCACCATAGTGCTGACTGTGCCCACTACAGAGAGGGATCACATCCAGGCAGTGCATCCTTCAGCCCCCTGCAGACTCACTCTGTGCAACTGCCTGCCCTCTTTTTGGTGTTTAGGAAGTACATGCCACTGTCAACCAGATGACCTAGTGGACATTTGTTTCCCTGTAGCAGTGCTGAACCATACGAGTGGATCCTAGTATTGAACATGACTCATGGGGAGGAGCCTGGCCCTGAGACACACAAGGATTCAGCTGTTCTAACTTATCTGGAAGGTTTACTGATGCATCCAGTGGTGGCCGGGCCTGGGGCCACGGCAAGCGGGAGGTCTGAGGCTGCCCACAGCAACCAAGAGCAGGCTGACAAGGTGGGTGGGCCCTTCCAACTGTCCAATCATGTCCCCACAGCTCCCAAGGCTGGAACCAATGGGCCCACACTAGGTGCTTCGCAGCACCTGAAGAAAGCCCGCCTACTGCGCTCTGGGGCCTGGAATGATCCAGGGAACCAGCGGATGAATTCACCCCCAATGGAGCTGAATGGCCAAGGGGGAGGCCTGCAAAATGGGTCCCTAGAAGGATCTCCTCATGCTGGAGAGAGCACCCTGTTGGCTTCCCTGCTTCAGTCATTCAGCTCACGCCTTCAGAGTGTGGCAATGTCTCAGCACTCTAATAAGCCCCCCAGTGAGTGTTCCTCTCCATCCAAGGCACCACCTGCAGATAAAGAGCCACTTCCTGTGTATGGAACAGCCTCAAGCCGCTTGAAGGGCTTAATGAGGAAGAGCAAGCTTCAAAATCACAGCAACACACCTTACAGTCGTCGGGGACACAGTCAGGACAGACCCCCAGAGTCACCACGGTCAGCACACAGCGCCACGCCACCCTCTGCTCCAACAACTGCTGAATCAGTGTCCTGTGCGGAGCGTCTGAAGGCAGTGGCCAACATGGTGAAAATCCGTTCTAGTCCAGCACCTTCACCCAAGCCCAGTGTGGCCTGCAGTCAACTGGCCTTGCTACTATCCAGTGAAGCCCACCTTCAGCAGTACTCCAGAGAGCATGCGCTCAAAGCCCAGCTCTCAGGAAGATCTGCCAGCGAAAGACTAGCTGCCATGGCGAACCAGCAGCATGGCCCGGACAAAAGGCCACCTAGTGTGGGAGGGACTCTGCCTGGAGCCCCAGACACACTAAGCTCCTTAACAACCCAAAATGGAATGACAACAACAACCACAATAACAACAACACTCCCTCGAACAGCCCTGTCCAGTCCACAGAGCCCCTCTTTGCTGCGTGGCCACAGCCAAAGCTCCCCACCCACTCCCCCACATGCTCCAAGCCACACTCACAGCCAACCACCAAGGGAGAAGCGAGGCTTTGACTCTCGCCCAACCCGCCCGCCCCAGACATGCAGCAGCTTGCTGCTGCTGCTACTCAACAACCACAACAACCAGAAGCAGCTGACCAAGAATGGGCACCTGGAGGACAGCTGTGGTATTCTGCCACAAAGCGGTTCCTCTTCTGTCACATCGGACAGCGAATGCTCCACCCAGGAGAGGAGCCTGACCAAGGACAGCAGTGATGCAGAGAGTTCCTACTCAAGTTGCTCTCCCATTGATCTCTCCATGAGAAACAGGGCCAATACACAAGACACAGGGCCCAAAACTACAACCCCCTCTTCTTCGTTCTCCTCTCCCTCCTTTTCCTCCTCTACCCTCTCTTCTTCTACCACAGTGTTTTCCTCTACTGCAGTTGCATTCTCTCCTCAAGCTTCTGCTCCACCCTCTACTACAGCCTTTTCACCATCCTCTACTGTTGTCTCCTCTGTCTCCACTGCTATTTCTTCATCTTCCTCCTCCTCTATCTCTACCTCCTCCCTGGACAAACTAACAGAATCTTTAATTAACAAGTGGAAGCCAGAGCCATCAGGATCAAAGGTGTCCAAGAACAAAGAGCCTGAAATGAGTCCAGACCTAAAATCCCACTCTAAGGTCACACTTATGCAGCTTCTTCTTGAGCGCAGAAATAATGAGATGGCTAATAAAAACATGGGTAACCAGGATTTGCCACTTGATATAACTATGGCCACCATGTCTCAAGGCCAACCAAAAGGACTAGTGCCCTGGGAGGAGACCAGGACAAAAAGCCCCATAGATAGACCAGTAGCCCCAGCCCAGCCCCTCTACTCACTTAGTCATGACCCTGGTGGTGCACTGTCCCCATACTCCTACCCCTCCCCTCATGTCCAGTCCAGCCCTTTGGATTTGTGTAAGTCTAAAGCCTTCCCTGCTGAGAAGGCTTCAGAATCTGCCTTCAGTGCCAGTAAACTGTTACAGAACCTGGCTCAGTGTGGCACAGCTTCTTCCTCCCCACCCATCCCCTCCACCAAGGGGCTGGGCCCAGAGCTCGATGCCAGCAGGCCTCTTGCCCTGTTGGAAAGGCTCAATGCTCCAGTCCATAGGACCACCACCACTCCACTCTCCGACGGACCCTCAGGCAGTGGCACACCTTTCAGTCGGAAGGAAGCTTCTCCTCCTTCCTCGCAGATTGAGAACCTTCTAGAGAGGCGCACTGTACTTCAGCTCCTTCTAGGAACAGGCTCGACTACTGCTACAGTCAGCCGCAAAGATAGGCCCAGCGGGAGTGGCAGGAGGAGTGTGGAGGTGGCAGGGGGGTGCTATGAAAAGAGCCCTGGTGCCTCCATCATCTGTGACAGCTCCAATGGGCCTGCTTTGGATGTAAAGGTCAAAACGGAGCTCATGGAGGAGGTGGGGCCATCCTCGGCCATGTCTAAGGACTTAAGTGGCAGAAAAAGACCGAGCAGCTATGAGAAGAATAGCCCCCTCTCAGATTCTCAGCAGGACTTAAAAACAGAACCACGGCCTACAGAGGTCATAGCAAAATATGGCCTTCTCAGCCAGCTGCTTAAACAACAGACTGCTACCTACTATACCAGTTCTGTTGTGCAGGCTGGGTCACAGCCCAGACAGGTTAAAGAGGAACAGAGGGAGTATCCAAGCCCCAGTCCTAAGAAGAGACGCCTCTGTTCTGATCGGACTGATAATATGAATAATACAAGCTCTCCAAGAGCATTAGACAGTGGCGACACAAACATTTTTCCCTCTTCTGCTGTTCAGGAAGAGCTTGACCAGCAGAGGAGTCTGAAAGAAGAGGAGGCTCCACCCAGGAGCCCACCAAGTGAAACCCTCACCAGAGAGAGTCGGGGCTTCAATGTGCTCAAACAGCTGCTACTCTCTGACAACTGCCTGAAGGAGTTGTCCCAGCAGCCCCGTGGGGCACCAAGTCCTTCCGTCCTGCAGGCCA
Source organism: Scomberomorus guttatus (assembly GCA_038419695.1). Classification (NCBI taxonomy): domain Eukaryota; kingdom Metazoa; phylum Chordata; class Actinopteri; order Scombriformes; family Scombridae; genus Scomberomorus; species Scomberomorus guttatus. Next base: position 5,532,767 of record CM076460.1, on the reverse strand, counting down.
ATGGTAAGGCCAACGGCAGCATTCTCAGTCAGCCTGCCCATAATCACAGCTTCCTCCACCTGCCCGGCTGGCACCCCCATGGTTCCCTCAACTCAGGGCTTCCGAGTAATCTCAGACCACTGCCCACCCCCCCTGCAAGTAACAGCCCTATCTGCACCCCCTGGGGCCGCCATCCAGCCCCATGGCCAGTCACTCAAAAACGGGACCCCCCTACTCTAGTCAAACAGGAGCCAGAGAGCCCTGTGCGATGGAGTAGTCAGGAGAATGAGGAGGAGGAGGGTTGTGACTCAAACCCGGACTCTCCACGGCTGTCACGTTCCAACCCCATCCTTTATTACATGTTGCAGAAGGGCAGCATTCAGCTGAGGAAGGAGGTGAGGGATCAGGCAGAGGGAGCCCAGTCTGTGGTCAGAGTTAAAGAAGAGCCAATCAGTGACATGCATGCCTATGAACACAGTCTGAGCTCCACCCCGCAGTCACCGGCCCACAACGACAAGCACAGCCATGAGAGCCAAGGGCTGAGCCAATCATCTGATTAGAAGTTGTATCAACTACAGAAAAATACAAAGGCGAAAAGAATTCATTGACTCTTTTTTTGTTTTGTTTTGTTTTTTAATGACTTGCCAAATTGGTTTGAAGAGACAAATAACAAAGAATGCAAAAATGAAGAAAAATGAAGTTCAAATTCAAATGCATACTTGCATTGCTTTCTCAATTTTAAGTAGCTTGGTCATGGAATGGTACAAAACAGGTCTATCTTAGCAAAATGTCTAATTGATACAACCAAAACTACACAAAGTTGACTTTTCCCATCAGTGATAATCATGCACTACATATTTCATTTTGTAAATTACAAAGTCCTCCTTTACAATTTGGTCTTGTTTTACACTTATTATTTGTATCTGAATTATAACATATCACTTTTCCATGTTCCTCTTTGTTGCCAGCCATGAAACATTTAGAAAGAACATTTCAAGCAACATTTATTATTGATGACTCCAAAAATGTTAGCACTCAGTTCAGTGGACATTTATTTATTTTTTATCCATCAGAACATATTCAGATAGGCAGAGTCCCATCAATTTTAAATAAGATTCCAAATAAAGTCATTCTAGGGCAGTCACAGCGGTCTATTACAACAATGTACATGATAGATTCATTCAAAGGAGGACCTTGAAAACAATATTCACACTGCAATAGCTTCAGTGAGGATCCTACCATGATGAATACTTTGTATTGCTTTTCCTCAAGATTCATGGTGTGGTATAATATAATTACCAGTGGAGTGAGAATATATCAACAGAGGTTTGAATGGTCACAACTCATTGTATTTTGCTTTTATTTGAATTGAACTTGCAAGGCCAATATTCGACAGTGCAAATTCAGGGTAATGTGTTTGCAGATTGTGCAGTTTTGAGCAGATGGGTCAACAGAGCGTGTGTGGCGTTTACAGTTGAGCAACTGTGTGTAAACAGGTTTCTAGAGCAACAGTTAAAAGGCTGCAGTGTCTGTGAAACTTATCTTACCACCCTGGTTAAACCCACACCACTTTTTTCCATGCACACAAAGACTTAGAGTGTGAAGCACATGGCTTTTTCTCTTCATTTCATATAAAGGAGCACCCAGAGTTTGCACTATCGAAGCTGAGTCCTCTGTGTCCTTTTCAGAATAATTTAATGGCATGTAATAAAAAATGTCAGTATTGTTATCTGTTGAGAATTTGACAGTTTGTGGTTTTGTTTTCATCATTTCTTAACTGTTGTGGTTTATGGACATCTTTTATTTTTGTGGCAGTCTCTTAATTCATAAAATGTCAAAAGAATTGCATGATAATAAAGAGAAGACCACAGGTACATCTTTGTTTTCAAAGCAGCTGGATAGGTGTACCTGCCCCCCAGTAATCACCAAGACATTTTGGTGTCTTGAGGGATATCTGCTATCTAGCTCCTTATTTTAATTTCACACACTGCTTTATCCATTTAGTCTTGTGATCTTTTTAATACATATACCTATGAAGTACGTCTCTTCGATTATTAATACATTTTCACAATGGTTAAATATATTTGTGTAAATAGTACTTTCAGTATGAAAGATGACTATTTTGTAATGTTTAAGAAAAGATATTACCCTAGTTTTTAATGCCCTGATATGTAAATATGAATTATATGCGTACAAGTGTACATACAAAGGCAGAGGATGCTATGCCCATCTTTTTTTGGTTGGTTTGTTCTTTGCATGTGTCTCTATGTGGTAAATGATAATCTATCCTGCGCTGTGTTGTGTAATAATGTCTGACTCTCCTCACTGCTGCCTGTTGCATGCAGACGCATGGGAACTACCTGTGTATCCCTACTGGTGATGGGGGAAAATGTCAAGTCTTAAAATAGGTCTTTTTTTATCACAGAGAGAGGTTCGTTTAGAATATGAACAGTCCTTAAATAACCACAGACTGTTGAGCAAGTTGATGAAAATGTGTGAAAAATAAACGTGCATTGAATATTTTTGTGATTTTCTTTTCTGTTACTGGTTAACAAAGCTCTGTGAAAGAGCTCGGGGCTATAGTGGGGGATTGACGTACAATCATAGATCTGCATTGTGCATCTAAGAAATACATTTGTAGCAGCAAATATAAAAAAAAAGATGTTTCATTTTTTCATGTGAAGACCTGAAACATAATTTCATTTTTTTATGTTTTCATTTTTGGTGTTCATTTGCACTGATATCTCAAAAATAAAGTACTAAAATGCATGACCTAGTATGAATGTGTTTCTCTTTTTCTAGTTTGCCGTTCACAGGTCTGTTTTTCATTTGACAATGTAATGCACAGATCAGGGATGTGTCTGGGTATGTTAGATAATATAAGAATTTAAGTGAAAACTCCACTCTTTCAGGTACTACCATAAAACACATTTGTATTTCTCTAAACTATTTTAAACAATGTTTAAATATATTCTTGTTCAGTGGTCACGTACAGTACAAACTAGTTTTATCTTATGAGAGTGGTCAGTCCCTTTTACAGATCATATTAATATGAACCAACAGGGAAACTGGCACCATACATCCTAATGTCAGACTTGCACCTCTACAATAAAGATTATTATTATTCAAAAGGACATCAAAGTCAAGCAGCACTTTGTGTACTCAAAGACTCAGATATTTATTAAAATAGAGTGAGAGGATGTCCTGTATTTGCCCAAAAACTTCTGCTTCTGAGTTGGCTGCTGCTCAGTGCAGTGCTGAATCTTAACAAAGGCAGGAAAGACACTGAAAGGAGGGAGGACACATGGAGGTCACCAGATGTACACTGAATGCCTAAGGATGTGCCTTACAAAATGGAACATATATCTTTTATTTAGAGCCCAAAATAGATATCATTTTACACTCAATATAAAATTTAAATGATTGTGTTCAGTCTAGAAAGTTTTGTGTCCATTTTGTGATCATTTTCTTGACTTAAAAAAAGCAGACTGTAGCGAGCGCAAGACTTCCTAAAGGTGAAGACGAGTTCAGGCTAAACTTCCTTTGCACTGGGTTTAATATGAAGACCAGTGAGCAAACAGACGGCTTTTTGTCTGCAGTGCACTTTTGAAATCGCGGCGCAGTTCCTCAGCCCTGACTTCCCTTTTATTTAATCCTCCCCATGACTGACTGCACTCTCTTTAAACTCCCAGCAACCTTTCCCCTCCATGAACTTCTCCATTTCAAGATTCTTATCAAGGCTGAACCACCAGTAACCTCTTGATTTCCTCCGATTGCTGAGGCAGCGGCAAACATAAAGGGGGAGTCACAAGTTTAAGCCGGGGTCAAGGTGTAAAACTTGACAATCGGCTGTTTGTCTGTGTGGATTTCTCTCTTTGATTTCCTGACCTCAGCATGAGGCCAAAAGGATGTGAGTGCTGCACACCAGGCCACCAATGACTCAACTAGAGGCCAAGGACTCGGAAGTCACACAACAGCCATTTCATAGTTATGAGACCTCCAAAAACTATTTCCTGGCGATACAGATGCTTATTCTCTGACAAACAACTTAATGACGGTACTTAACATGCTCAGTCAAGGGTTTATCTACATGGGAACACATGAACTGTTTAAAACACCAAGTACTCTTGTGCATGGTCTGTAAATCTGAGTGAGCTACTTTTAGGTGCTTTGTTTATTCACATGGAGGCCATACAGAGCTAACACTTGTCACTAGTTGTCATGGTGATTGGTGTGATAAATATGCTCACAGATGTTCAATCACCCTCTTCTCATACAAGTGTTTGAACTTTGAGCACATGGTTTGACCTCACATGTTATGTAAACACACACACACATTTGTCTTTCTATAGTTGTGAGGACCCTGATTGACCCAATGCGTTCTCTAGCCTCTAACCTTAACCTAATTCTAATCTTAATCTTAAAACAAGTCTAAACCCTCAAATATCCCTTTGAAGTAGTGATGAATGCAGACAGTGCAGAAATGTCCTCACTATGATGATTTTAAACTAAAATTGGTCCTCACAAAGATAGAAAGACCAGCACACACATATGATGTAATAAGCATTTTATGGGTTGGCCCCATTTAGAGTTATAAAGGCAGAATATATAAATAATATGTTAAAATACCAGACTTTCTACTTAAAAGATACCAGTAAAAATCTGTTTGTACGCTGCCTTGAAGTAGCACTGCTGCAGCGCCTGGAAGAGTGTAAAATACATGAGAGCAGCGCCTCAAGTCAGACAACAATAAAGAGGTTAAAGCAAACACCTGGGGAAACTCCTGCTCTGAGAAAGGAGGTCAAATTGGTTTATTTTCCCAACCTTATACCGGTTCCCCCGATGGGGCCTTTGCTTTTGAAGATGTACCTCTTTGTGAAGTCTGTTCTTCAACCCCCAGGGTCACGACCTTTTGCCTCCCTCCTTGCCCTGACCTGGCTGATCCTGTTTCCCGGGACAGGATCAACTTTTGGCCTGCAGCTGTGGCACCCCTCCCTTCCCCCCTCCCCCTCTTTACACAACACACCACCAGCACCACCCACCTTCCTCCCCAGCGTTATAATCACAAGGCTATTCTTCTAACGTTTCATGTAAATATGACAAGTGGCAGTGTGGCTTCAGACCTTTCTTCTGCTGTCATTCCTGATAGACTCTTGACCCTTGCTGCTTCCCATGGCCTCCTTGTAGGTCAACATCAATGAAGTGGTAATTAGTCATAAATGACTAATGAGGTTGATATGCAGAGTTTGCAGAAAGAGTGGAAACAATAAGTTACATTGGAAAGACAACTTACTTCCACAGTGAGCCCATTGGGTGTAAAGTACGAGAGTTGACTGTTTTTATAGTTGCTAAAGTTAATGATAGCTATTTTGCAAAGCTTTCTTATTGATGGCCACATGCAAGCATATAAACAGACCCAATGTAATATTCATGATGACTGAGAGTCCCTGTGGTCCACAGAGCAGCCTGTCAGCTTGAGGCATCTTGGCTGACACTGAAAGAACATGGATGATATTTGCCATGTCAGATAAGCACAGGGGTAAATGTTTTACAAACTGGCTAGGGAGGGCTAGCAATGTCAATCTCCTGTCTGCCAATGTCTTCTGCCACTGTGAATCTTCTCAGAAGAGGAAGTAGTCTTTTCAGAGAAGTGCTTGTTTGTACATTTAGAGGTTTTGGTTTGTGAAGATAGAAGCAGATCCCCTTTGTGGTTAATGTTTCTAGAGATGAGTAATTCCCCCCTAGACTCTTGACCTTAACTTACCCTCAGTTTGGGCATTGAGATGGCGATGTTAACAGTCATCTCAGCTATTTCTTTTTTTTTTATGTGAAAAGTCTTAAGGCAAGTAGGCCTACTTGTTGAAACATTGTATTGATGACATTAGGTCACTAATTTGTAATAACCTGCCCAGGGACTACTGATGAAAATGCACTCATTAGCTAACTAATTGATTTAATTAATTAATTAATTGAATTGTTTAATGTGCACTGTCCCTTGTAAATAAATAAATAAATAAATATGTCAGTAACTTCCTGTATGTTTCATCACAAATGATAACTTTGTGGTTGATCTGCAGGGTCATGAACTTTCCAAGTAAACATTTCTCAAAATCCCTGGTAGAATGAGAAAGGGCAGTTCAGTGTCAACCCGTCTGGCTAAGACCAGCTTGGGATGTGAACTTTGTGCTGCGGGGGCTAAGGGCCATTTAGGACGAAGCATGCCAAATTTAACTCTGTTGAGTTTGTGCTCTGATGTTCCACTCTGTGTGAAGTCATAAAGAAAAAATAATAAAGCTACATCTGGCATTCAGAAGGGATTTAGTTACATCTGAAGGGGAATGTTAGGAACACTTAACAGTGTTAAATGTTTGACACTGTGATACAGTATTTAGAAGGGCAATCAAATTGTAAGAAATGAGGAAGGGACAGACATTACTTTGTTGTTGTTGTTCAATATTTGAACAAATACCAGCAAAACTAATGACATTCCCAACAGTCTCAGCTCTACTTTGTGCTACTTAACAAATGTTAGCATGCTAACATACTGTATGTTGAATATGATAAACATTATACCCGTTAAACATCAACATGGTGGCATTGTGAACATGTTAGCATGCTGGTGTTAGCATTTAGCTCAAAGCTTTGCTGTCTTGCTAACACAAACGTGTATGACATCTAATAATGAGATTTCTGTGTATTTTAAGCTTTTGATTTTTGAAACCCTACATTTTGAGTGACTATTGATTGTATGTTGAATATTGCTTTCAGCCTCATTTGCACTCAGCACTAGTGTGTGTACATGAAGAGCATGATACAAAACAAAACAGATACAGTATCTACTGCATGTAAACTGTGTTGTCAAGGAAATGTTTTCCCTTTTCAAACTCTTCATCTCTTTATGCTAAAATACTTAAATTCCTCTGGACAAATTCTGGTTTGGGGCACTAACACAGCACTAGTAAGAAAAAAATTAGCTTTAAAAATTCATAATAAATGTGAAATGCAGTTTATTGCTTAAGGGGACTGGATAGTGGAAGTGGTGATGTCTTCCACAACAGGCTTTAACTAGGCTACTTCATTCTTTATACTGTCATAAAATCAATGTTCATACTGCACTCTGAGGAAAAAATACAGCGAAAGGAAAGGACACAATCAGTGTTGTTTATAATTAAATGAACTATGTATTATTGCTGCCATGACTGCTTCCAACAAAATACACTGATATGTGTTTACTGACTGTACCTTGCTGAGCTGTGATGCCTCTCAGGTAAGTTGTGCTCATATTTTCTATATCACATAATAACATCTGCGATAGAAGTCAGTGTCTGCATTTGATATTAAATATGAGGATCAGCTACTAAAATCTCTATGTGGCACTTTAATTTCCCCTGACCGCAAAACACACCGAGGCTTATCTTGCTTATATGAAGACCAAGGCCTCATATATGGTTCCATGCGCTATGAAAAAATGCTTTCAAATAAGGCATCATTTTTTATGGTTTCATGTTTTATGACGGATAAATATCCTGCTGGGAAACTATACGTCTGCAGTGTTGAAAATAACTGCTGGTTTGCTGCAAGAAAGAGACTGAGTTTGATTGATATATTGATGGACTGGCCACTTTCTCTGTGGCTTTTGTGTGCTTCTAGCTGTGACCAGGAAAGCAACTTCTTAAGATCCCATGGTTATAATCCATGAGTTAGATCTTACTTTCATATATAGAAACCAACCTTATATAAATAATGTGTCATCACTGGATCACCAGTATTGAGATTTACCAATTAAGCAGTTGCAATCTCGGTGCCTTTAAAAAATGGTGAAAGATAATGGGTTTCAGTATGCTTAGAGAAATTATATCAGATTTCATAGTGACTTTGCCAACTCATTTGGACTTAAAGCCATTATGTGATAGACTACACTCATAAAAATGATCACAACTCAATTTCATATAGAAACCAGCACAATGGCCTGTTCTGGAGTGGGTGGATGATATTGGATGATGCTTTGTCAGCCAGATTCAGAGACATGTAATTGCCACAAGCCCTCAGCTAATAATAAAAAAAATGCTTTATTCACAATAACTCCACTGTATCCATCTGCATCCTTGGAGTCTGGTCTGTCTCTAAAACCCCTGTGAGCAAAATATGGCAAGTGCACAAACAGACTCAAGAGGGCAGCATAGAAGAGATTAACATGGACGCATTTCAAGATTTTGTTTCAAAAACATTGTTGCAATATAATGTGTATGCAGAGTGTCTGCATGGAGCCAACTCCACCTGCTCGGTCTGGAAAGGGTCTTGTTTTAGTGGCAGATTAGTCTCCTAAAAAAAGGAATCCTGGGGGAAAGGACTGCTTCTCAAAACATTTTCATCTATACCTGTTTATTTGATTGTTTTTCAGGATCCTGAGGAGCTGCTGCCAATCAAAGCATGCATCTAGTGAAATGAAGTAATATCCACTTTGAACTATTGATAAAACAACAGACACATTTTGCGCCTGTAATATACTATGCAACAAAATAACTGACAGTTTTATTCTGTGTGCAGACCCAGAATGTCAAAATGTTGTGGCAGCTTCATCGGCTGGGCCAGTTGATGTCCTGGGGCAGCAGATCATCAAAGCCTTCATAAGCTACACATCTGCAGATAAATTTGACATTTTAACATCTTTCAAATTTGAATCAGAATATACAGTAGGTCAAATCTAAATAAAAAAAGGAACCCAGAAGCAAATATGTGCCACAATTCAAGAAACATTTAAAACAACATTTGTATCCAGTTGTATCTATTTAGCAGAATACAATTTGCAGATATTTATTTTTGTTATTACATGAACATGAATAAAACATAATTTAAGTACTGCCATTTTACTCTCTGTCACATGTATGAAATGTGCATGTTTAAAACAGAACTCCTATAGTGAACATATCTCCTGAATCAGACAGAGAGCAGAGGGACTTACTGGATGTCCTGGTGTGAGTAAAGCTATTATCATACAGCCCTCGGGCTCACTTTCAGAATCCGTTTTGATCTTCAACAATCAAGTCTGAGCTCTTTATATCAGCTTGTCAGCCAAGAATCTATTCAGACTGTGGCGACTACTGTTTGACTTTGCCAATTGATTCATCAACTTATTTTCTGATTGGTTTCTTGACAGCTTCCCACATTCTCTGACTGATAGCTCTACCTCCTGCCTTAAGGTCAAACTGTGTGATGTCTGCTCAGACAAGAAGGCTGTTTTAAAAGGCATCCTGGCTGCTTAAGGTAACCTTCACACACTCTGGTGGTCAGTCAATATTTCAGCAAGCTGCAGATAGAAGTATAAAATATTGATCAAGTTGCAGTGCTGAAAATTGGTAGCAGACCTTGTGATTCATAATGCTACTTGATTTACCAAGTGGAATCATTTTCATGAATCATTTCCTTTTCTACATTCCTACTGTGTGGGTCTGACGTTATGCAAGCTGGTGCTCCAAAGGTGGATGTTGCCATCTGCTGGAGAAAGGCTGAATGACGGTGCGATACTGAACAGCTAATATTTGTAGCCTACTGAATGAAGCATTGGGACTATGACAAAGGAATGTATTGAAATCTACAATATATATATGCATATTTTGTGCATATAAAATTAAATTACATGCATTATTTTAATCTCCATTCTTCTTGTAATGAAATTGCAGTAAGTAGCTTGATGAAATCTTCTGTCTTTAAATCTCAGTTGTTGCAAATCCTTCCCTCAGTAACACCATAAAGTTCTGATGATTCCCATTAATATTTATATGTACTAGTTAGATGACACAGTTCATGTTAACAAAGCATGCTGACTGCTTCAGTTATAACCATTACAACAATGCTATTCCTGAACATCTAAAGGATGACCCAGTTATGAGAGGACTGTTTGCTTCCATCTTGCACTGAATTAATAACAGCTGACAGATTTGAATGCCCAGTGTTTGGATGCTGGTGTTATTTTATCTGTCCGAATAATTAGGCCAGAAATTTGACAACTGAATTTAGTGCCTTTCTCCACAAATGACAAAACCTGTGCTGTTTAACCAGCGAAATCTGACACACTATACAGTACCTGGACACATTGATGCTTCTGGGGTTCACTCATTATAAAATACTGCAGATGCAAAGTGGTTAATGGTCAAGAGGTGTGATGTTTCAATTTCCTAGATAAATGATCAAAGTGCTTTTAGGTATAAATGATTGCCAATGCCACATAATATTCAGTTTTGATATCCAAAATCTGATGACATTTAGATTTACTTGAAATGGCTTCTAGCACATGGTGGTCAGTCATGTTTAACATATGAATGATATTTACATTGGATTCATTGTAAATATAATTTTCCTCACGTTTTTGCTAATTTATTTGTAACAGACAAAAATGATCATTTGTGGTGTTGTGGGTGTTATGGACGTGATCTGCATCTAAATCTGCATATTTACTCCAGAATTCCATATTAAACCAAAGGGATTTAAGTTCTAAATCTGTTCAGTATTACTGCTGTGGAAATTCCACAATCAAACAATTGTAAAGGTTTGTGCTGTTTTTTTTTAGCTCCTCCTGGAGGCCAAATTGTAGTTCTTCTAAAGGAGCTGAAGATACAGTAAAGAGCAGGAGGTAACAGTTGAGCATTTCATTTAGATATACCGAAGGGCAAATGCTATAGGGTTGTAGAAACCTTGATCTAGCATTGTTAGTACAACTGTATAAAAAGACAATGGGGCAAATGATTTGTCAGGGGGAGACATAGATGTATTCACATGATTGTCTGAAGGTAACCAGGAGCAATCATGTGAAAAAAATGCAGGGGAAACATTCAGTGAACATTTATTATAAGAACAGTAACCTTGGATGTACTGCAATTGCACTCAAGCCTCAACCAGTGGCAAGTTGAAGGTCTTTGTTCATTCACTGGGGCTAGAACACAAAATAAATATTGTTTCATGGGTGAAATTTACGGAAAGCAAACAGATATCAACCTTTAAGCAGATGCTTATTCATGAAAGGGATTTTTGAAGATCATCAAATCATTCTATAAATTGTAAATACAAACTGAAGCAAGAGTCAGTTGCAATTCATTTCAAATTATACTCCAAATTATTGGGTTTATCTATAATAATAAGTCACTGCAATTTTGGTATATATTTCCATTATTATGATGTTGAGTTATTGAGTTAATCTACATCTCATAAGGCAGTCAAATTTGTTTTCATTGTTTATATAATATAATATGTGGTCATAATATACTGGATGGATCTGTTGCATTGAAGTTAGACTCGGCTTATTGATGAATATGTTGACTTATTCATTCTTTTGCTTCTTCTGTGATGAAACCACTGTTAATGCAGACAGTTTTTAAAGCTGGAGTGTGGGACTTTTGTCTCCCCCTTCTGGCAGTGAGAGTAATTACAGAAACACTGTTGACAGTACTTACGTCATAGGCACAGCTGTAGCCAACTCACTTGCTACTGTTGAGGCTGTAAAACGGTGGATAAATTGTTTTGAGTGTCACATAACCCCTGCAAAATGACTCGTTTCACTATCAGAATTTGATCCATTCGGTCTGATAACATTTGGAAAGTCTAGAAGAGCTGCATGATTAAATTATTTTATCCCTATTCAAGTTAGCAAAGAGCTAACCGGAAGAAAAAAACCCTGAAGAAATAGTAAAAATTGTTTTCATTTACTGTTGGGTTTCCTTTTTCAAAATGCTGAAACAGGGTTTAATTTACACTTATGAATGTCAAATTTTATTGTGATAATTACGGGGTTAATAAGGTAGTGTTTTAATAGATTTGTTCATGGTATGGTCATGGAAAACAAACAACACATCTTCCAAAAGTAAATCAAAATCAGGAAGGATGTGATCAATGATAAAAGTACAAATATCAGACCAAAACTGGTTAGGCTATGCTTCTTTTCTTTTAACAGCTTTATTGAAACAAGTATACAACAAGTTTACAGCACCTTGAGTCTACAGTCACAAACATGCCAGGGGGACTAAAGGTTGTAATAAAAAATGATGAATGAAAAAAGCCATCATCAATGGAACTCCGATACTACGATTCACCATGGCAACAGGTAAATAAAAGGCAGAGCCTCCATTTTAATCCAGTGGATGTAGAGATATGATAATGTGTATGTGGACGGTGCACATTTATCTTTAAAAAAAGAGCCTGAGTCAGAGCCGGAAAAGTGTCAATACAGTTTCATTCAGTGTTGTCCATTTATTCATCATTTACCGGACTTACATTTCCTTAATGATGATAAAGTGGAATCTGACTGTGTATCAGGCTGCAGCTACATTACATTTTAAATATATTTGTTCAGCTTTAATCTGACGGGGACAAAACACAGCAGGCAGCAACTGAAGATGAAAAATATAGTTAAAATTTTAAAATATATATAGATCAAAGACATAGAGACTGACTGTAAGCTCTCTGATCCAGTAATAATGTGTTTGGTGATTTGCACTTGAAAAGGCGTCAGAGTTAAAATACAGTAGATTTTAAATGTTCAGACATCTAATTTGTATCTTGGCTCAACAGCATTCAGTGATGCTGCTCGATCCTGCTGACTCAGAAATATTAACATATAATCTCCAATATTATAGAAATGATGTTCCATCAGTGCGACTAAATACATCATGAGTGATAAACATAATTATTCATTGATCCCACGTGTCTAAAGCTTCATACCGATTTTTTTAGATTTAAACTGAGATTAAACATTATGTGCAATAAACATTTCAGTGCAGAGGCTGCTCTAACAAACTGACAGCTGTCTTATGCGCACAGAGTCACAGTGTTATAAGAGGTTTTATTCTGAGCTGAGGCTGAATTCACGCTGAGTAATATTTAAATATGAGAGCAAAAACCGCTGTTCAAAGAAATGATGCGCATAAAAGGGGTAACTTTACAAAGTCCTTGAGTAACTAAAGTTATATCCAACCAGGGTTTAGATTCAGACAGTAAACCTCCGCTAATGAATGCGCTTTGATGCGGACTGAATGAATGAGGAAATGAAACTGTAAGAAGGAGGAGACAGAGAGAAACTCAGTGTTTGTTGAAGCTTCATAGAGTCAGTTACCATGGTAACTGACCCAGCGTTTCAGTTAGCTCTCTTTATGGAAACTCAGTGTTTGTTGAAGCTTCACAGAGTCAGTTACCAGGGTAACTTCAGTTAACTCTCTTTCTGGAACTGAAAACCCAGATATTGAAAAAAAATGTAGGCTATTGTTTGAAATGGACAGTCGGTTCTGAAAGGTTTGGCTTTTTTAGAATTTTTGAATTTTTTTAAGAATTTGTGAATATAAAAATGGGTCGAAATAGTAAGCAAGTTAATCAAATAGTGAACCCAAACATACAGTTTTCCAAAGTAATAAAAGTAAGGGTAGATATATTCAGCAATAAATTGGGACAATATACTCCACAGTTGTTTTGTATGTGGCCAAAGACCAATATAAATGTACCAGAATCTCTGAGATTCCCCATAAAAGGTACAATGTCTTTCTTGAGTTTCTGCAAATAATGATTAGTTGGATAAAACCTGCGCTTTTAAAGGATATGTCTTTGACTTTGTTAATCAAAAAAAACAAAAAACAAAACAAACAACAAAACAAAAAACAAAACAAAAACAAACTTATGCGGCAATAGCCAAACTTTCCCAAAAAATATCTCCAACAAATGTGGACCAATAGAGGGTGTACTTATGACATCTTGTTGAAAAAGTTTCACGGATTGCTTTATTCTTGGTCTTAGTTTGCCATGAAAAACAAGTTTTCCCAACAGTTGTTTCAGTTGCATACAACAGTATAGGGTGATTGCCATTTCCCTTAAAACCTTTAAAAAACGAGATAATACAGCATCAAAGACAATTGAGAAATCCTTTGCAGAAACAGGGATTCCATAGTGTTTAATAACGTCAACATAATTATAGAGTTGACCATGTTGGTTGAATAAGTAACTTAACAATAAAATATTATTACTAAAACAATGTTGCTTATTCCTATTTTCTGATTTCCAAAAGTCTGATCCGTGACGTAAGGTAAATGCGGAGTTCAGATTGAGACATGAGTAATCGATCCCAACTCTCAGGCGGGAGGGGAGCAGCAATGTTTTCATGTTGCTGCTGCCAGCCTGCGCTAGTCACTCCGCCATGGCGCCCGTGATGTCGCTGATGAAGGAGGGGACATCGTAGCATCGTGTTTTAATTCGCTTGAGTGGAAAATTCTCGCCTGCATTTTGCTACTCCTGGTTTTAATTTGACAACGTTTCTCTGTGAACCGGCCATGACCGTGGAGCAGAATGTCCTCCAGCAGCACTCTCAGAAGGTAAGCTTACAGAAGCTAACTGTAGCCGAACTGCAACAGCCAAAACTTACAGTTTTCTGTCTCAGAGTACTTACAGAGTAAGCTGGTAGCTCCTTGGTTAGTTGGGTTAACCTTGCATTGCCGTTTTCTGAGGGCTATGGGCCACCGGTTGGTACACAACCGTTTGTAAACCGCAAGCAAATGTATTTATGCTAGGCCTAACGTTATCCTAGCGCAAAGCGTTATCCAATATTGTGCTACCCGTTAGCCAACGTTAGCTAACTGCACCACGTAAAGTCCAGTTAAATCTTCGCGTTGTTCGTGTAAGTTGTCTAATGATAGTTACAAAATTATACGTACCAATGCGGACGACACTCCCGCTTTAGTAACGTTAGCTTAGCATCCTGGGCTAACTGTGTCGTCAATTGAAATAAACAAGGCCAAATGACAGGGACATATAGTTAGTACCGTTAACTTCGTAATGTTGGGCAGGTGAAGTGAGGACAGTTCATGTTGTAGATTACCGCCGATAATAATGTCTAGTTAAAAGCAGTGTAAAATCCGTGTTTGTATGTACGAATGTTCCCTAGGTTAACATTACTCATCACATAACTATCTGTTTGTTTACAAAGCGTAGCCAGCGGCGAAGGTAGATACAGAGACACAGCCTCAGTACTGGGCGGGGATTGGGAAGCCAGATAGAAAGCCAAGTGTGTGTGATGGTTCATAACTGAGGAGGCAGATTCTTAGGTTTCATTTGCTCATAGTATCAGTTTACGAAAGTGCCGTTGCCTAGGATCCTAGTTATGAGATTTATGCCATGCCCAGCATTGCATAGCTCTGGTTAGTTATATAACCGCTTGACTGTTGTTGCTAAAACCTACCGTTAGTTTAGATGTTTGCTCTGCTAGTCCTAATGAAAAGAAATGTATTTTGCATAAGAGTTAAGTAATTAGTCATGTTTACTGCACTGTACCTTTGTTCTGCAGCATATTGTATAAAACCAAATCTGGCAATATGAGATGACCATGTGATGCACTGATGACAGTCTGAAGCATATGCCATAAGAAATACTTTGACTTTAGCCTCCTGTTGATGACTCAAACCTAAAAGTAGCTGTGTAACACAAACCCTATTATGCAGTCTGACCTTTTTGAGGGGGTGAAATGAAACCACCATTTATAACAATGACAGGCTCAGTAAATACAGGCTAATGATTGTAAATTGTTTTTGAGCACTTGAATCCACTATATATGATTTGAAGTTAGTAAATAAAATGTTTATTAGGTTGTATGGTAACAATTTTTAAACTAGTCGGCATTTTGACAATGGCTGAGTGTGTAGTGGGATGTAGCCTAGTTATAGTCATTACAAAGCTAGGTATGTTGTGCCCCATCATTAGAGTGCTTCTTGAGAGCAGGGTGTGGTGCAGGTTTTCATGTAGTGACCTGTAGATAGTGAGATGAGGTCCATTGAAGGACTTCTAATCTGCCTATGCAGTTTGTTTTTCACTGCAACTTCTTCACATACACAAACAAAAAACAGCCGTAAGATCCCGAAAGTAGACAGGGAGTGCCCCTGTTTGTAACCTTCTGTAAAGCCTCAAAGTTGTTCCCATGTCTGCCATGCAGAGAATTCTGTGGTGTTATTCACAAGCTGCTGATGACCAGTGTGTCCAATAGCCATGCTAGACATGCCACATGGTGATGAGAAGTGTGTGTGTGTGTGTGCGCGCGCGTGCGTGTGTGTGTGCGTGAGCGTGCGCGTGCGCGTGAGTGTGACTGCTGTTGTGGTTGACTTGGCCCAGATCTGTCACAGGTGTGACATCCCTCGTACCTCACTGACCCATCCTCAGTGTCAACAAACCTGCATCCATCAGTGACCAAAACATTCGTCATGTTCACTTGTCTCAGTGGTTGAAATATCATAACTACTGACACACTGCAGTTGGATCTTTTGAGCAAAAAGCTTTCCATCAGTGGTAATGTGCTGTTCAATGAATATTGATGAAATATGTTTGAAGAACTGAAAGACACATTTAAATGAGCCCATATATAAATGTGTTCTGGTGGTTTCGTACCTGGTTTTATTGTAGACACTGTGTAAATTATCCCTCATTGTAAGACTTTTTTGCAGTGACATGTCAGATAATTCAGAGTAGCTTTCCTCTATAAAGTTGGCAGGGAACAGTGTCATGTTGTCATTCACCAGTCTTATTTGCCTAACTTGCTACATAGATATGAAGCTTACAGCACTGTGTGGTGTATGCTTGTCTAGTAAACCGTGAGCATGGTCACACATGAATTGGCTTTGGTGAATTATTTATATGCTATTACTCTAACATAGGTGTGAACTTTCTTTTCACTCTCTCTAGTGACTCTGTGAAAACAGTTGCCCCTAGGGTTAAATAAAGCACTTTTACTTTTGAAAGCTCACAGAAGAGTTGGGTCTACAAACCAGTACAAAGAATTTTTGAATCCACTTGGTGCCGATTAGAGAGGCTTGTTTATTTAGACCCAAGGCCATTTTCTTTTGAAAGTTCTGTAGTTTTGGTGAATTATGATGTCTGAAGTTGAATTAAGGTGCTGTCTAGAATAGTTTGTCTTTTCACATTTGTAGTGCAAATCCATTCACAGCACAAGAGCACAGCACAAAACGCGTGTCAGATGGAAGTCTGCGTTATTTGTGTGCTGCTGCTTTATGACATGTCCTGCTCCCAGGCATGACTGGTTTTCATTACCTTTTGTGTGGTAGCTGCAGCATCTCCGTTAAGTGTTTAAAAATGTCCATGACGTAGATGGTATACAGCATCGCCATGGAAATGTGTCGCAATCAACCTATAGTGTGTGAATACAACCTACAATAATGAGTGCTAAACCAATGAAGACCCCTTTTAGCTGACACTCTTGTCTGTTGCCTGCTGCACCTGTGAAAGCTACAGTCTCTCACTTAAGACTTAAGACTTCTGCCTTGGATGCTGACACTAAGTGCACTCCCCCCATTATTTATAGTGCATTTATTCAAGCTGCGCATTGCAGGTTAAATGTGTGGTAACGCCAGTCCAGCTGGGTTTGACATCAGTTGGTCATCAGACTTTGTTGAAATCATAAAGAAGGACTCCTAATTGGATACTGTATCAGTTCCTCGAGCACAAGCTACATATATGTATTATAGTTTGTAACAATGTTGACATTAGGATGGATTTGTGGTTACTTTTGTAATACTGGACAATGCAGAGCAGTTGATTTATACTAATGGTGTATTTGAAGAGTAAAGCAGCAAGTTGTCTCTTTTCCTTTCCAAGCTTATGTCTCCGGCTGGTGTTGAAGCCAGATGCAGTTGATTGTTGGTTCTATAGAATGTGACTTTGCCATGACAATGGATGTTAATGGTTAATCAATTTTCATTTAAACACTTAAGAATTTTGATCAATCAAGAATATGTTAACTTACAATGAGCAAAGTTGCATTCCCACAGCATTTGTTCCATATGTGTGGTTGTTAGGAGCAGCTGGACTTTCATAGTTTGATTGACTGTACTGTGCATATCTTGTACACCACGAGTAACCGTGATCAGAGCCATACAGTCATACAGAGTGTAGCACTGTGAATTCTGACCAGTTTTTTAATATTCAAAATGACAGATAAATTCCTAGATCAAAAAATGAATAAAAGGTTTTATTTTAAATGACACAGCCTTAGACAGAGATAACGCCTTTCTTTATTCTCCTGCCTGTCACTATAGATGTGTAAAAGCCTTATGACTAAGTTTATTATTGGTTTAAAGGACCAGTGTGTAGGATTTAGTGGCATCTAGCAGTGAGGTTGCATATTGCAACCCCTCCCCCTTCCAAACGTGTAGGAGAACCTACGGTGGCCACGAAACTTACGAAAAACGTGAAAGTCCCTCTCTAGCCAATGTTTGGTTTGTCTGTTCTGGGCTACTGTAGAAACATGACGGTGTAACATTGCGGGCTCCATGGAAGAGGACCCGCTCCCTATGTAGATATAAAGGGCTCATTCTAAGGTAACGAAAAACACAACGATTCTTATTTTCAGGTGATTATACACTAATTAAAACATACTTATGAATATTATATTCCATTTCTGCCAAGTCTGTTCTGCTAGATGCCACTAAATTCTACACACTGGTCCTTTAATTGAAATGTTGGCTTTTTTCCCCTTATAGTTGTGTTTCCTTGGTACTGTTTTTTTTTTTTAAGAACCTGAACTTGTACCAAACTACTTACTCCTTCTCTTCCATCATGCTCTGCTATGAACTGCTCTTTATCTCCTTTCCTTTCCCTTCAATAGCACCAACAGACACTACTAAACCAGTTGAGGGAGGTCACAGGCACCACAGATGTTCAGCTGCTTCAGCAGGCCCTGCAGGTACATCATGGAATACATGCCATACAAACCCTAATAACAGAGCTTGCATATAGATACACACCGTTCTCTTGTTCTGTTTGTCTCTGTTTCTGTTTCACACACATATTCAGTTGTTACCTAATGCGAAAATTCTCTCTGTCTCTCATTTCTATATAAACACACTTGAAAAAGAGCAGCTCCATTACCTGAAAAACATCATCACATATATTCCCTGTAAGACACATTTCATGTAAGACAGTTGGGAAGCTTGTCTAACTCAAACATTGTGTTTAACCCATTCATATGACACTGCTGTTCAGTCACTGTACATAAAGAGTGTACAAGTAGTTCCACAGACTTTGCTACTAAACAATACAATTACACAGTATTACATTATGAGTTTTTAAGCTCATACTAAACATCAACCAAAGTCTTCAGGTCTTTTCAACAAACTAAACCTGGAAAAAATATACGGAAGCCTGAGGTGAAATAGAATTCAAGATTCAGTAGTTATTTTCTTGTGTTCACACCCAACTAATGTTAGCCTAAACATACACATTGTTGTTGCAGGTGAGCAATGGAGACCTGGCCGAGGCTGTGGCCTTTCTGACAGAGAAGAATGCCAAGGTTCCACAGCAAGATGAAACAACCTACTATCAGACTTCTCAGGTGGCCAGCGACAGATATATCAGCGTGGGCAGCCAGGCTGACACAAGTGAGCAGATTTCTTAAACTTCTGCTACAGAAGTTCTAGAGACCTCTTAGAAATGATTAAAAGAAAATAGAAATGTATACGCTCAGTTTACAGTTTCATAACAGCTGGATTCAATGTCTGTAATTGAATTTGAATTCATATGAAAACAATTTTACAGTTGTTTTAGCATTGCTAGTATAGTATATTGTATATATTGTGATAGCACAAAACATACATAATTAACACTAAGTCTTAAAAGAAAATGCAAAAAAGTAAAGGTTTTTTAATACTTTCCGAAACTTTCTAAGTATAAACTATGAAGGTAAAATTGGTGTTCATGCAAACCCAATTTCCACCTGTCAGTATGTAATGTTTTTTCTTTGTGCAGATGTGATTGATCTGACTGGGGATGATAAAGATGATCTGCAAAGGGCTATTGCCCTCAGCCTGGAAGAGTCCAACCGGGCTTTCAGGGAGACGGGCATCACTGATGAGGAGCAGGCCATCAGCAGGTGGGCTCAGCAGCATTACTGACTCAAAACAAATATGCAGCGAAATTCTGAGCTCATCATCTGACTGAACAGCACCAAGCCTTTGATGAATATCCACACTTACCACCTACATTGTCTCCATCTTTGGCTACGGTGTGATGAAAATATCTCTTGCATACACTTTTATTGTGCAATGCTGAATTTTTAAACTGTAGTGAAGAAAAAAAAACCCCATAGGACCTCTGTTGTAATAAAAATAAAATGTATATGAAGGTCAAAACACACAATTGCCCAATAAGTCATATCTAACAGCAAATCATTTCTGAGATAAGTAAACTGTGTTTAACAACCTTTTTAAGAGTCTTGAAAGAAATCCAGTTTTGAAAATGACTTCAGCAGTGATTTTTACAAACATGGAAACCCTTTTAAGAGTCTCATTTTTCCTCTGATCTACTGACCAAGGCGAATGATAATGGTCATGTACCTAGAAATAAATGTGAATTCAAAGTTAAAAAGTTAATTCATTATGTCCCTGATGACAGGGAATAAAAGCCTTTATGAACATTACATTTTAAAGCACGACCCCTTAATATTGATTAAAAAGTACAATATGACTGGAGCACAATACTAAGGAGTCACAATCTGGCAGCTTAATTAAACCCCAGTCTGACTGAACTGATGTGTACCGCTGAGATAAGCCCTTCTAATGGCTTATTATGTCGACGTTCACACAGAGCTGTCACTTTGGAGAAATGCTTTTGAGCTCCATTTATTTCAATACAAGGATGCAACTTCAGTCAGGTGGGGCCAGAGAGCATTGTGATACGGCTTTGTTTTTTGGCACAAGATGAATTGTGAGGAGAAAGAAGTTTGAAAATAGCACTTAGCCTTTTAGGAGATACAGTGCATATAAAGTGCAGATAAACAGGGGAACTAGTAAGTGACACCTGGAAAAGGTTCAGGAAAACAAATCTGCCCTCCCTACTGTGAAATAAAAA
The DNA here is from genome assembly GCA_038419695.1 of Scomberomorus guttatus. NCBI lineage: Eukaryota > Metazoa > Chordata > Actinopteri > Scombriformes > Scombridae > Scomberomorus > Scomberomorus guttatus. The sequence goes on along the minus strand of CM076460.1, from coordinate 5,511,911 downwards.
AAAAAAACATAAGAAATTGTATTTTACATTAAGTAGGTAATCCTGTAGAGATGGGTCTGGCCATGCAACAATTCATCTGGTAGAAAAAACATTAATTCCCTTAAATTAAATTTGTCTGTGTTGTGTCTCCTGCTCTCCTTTTTCTTTTTTTTATAGAGTTTTGGAGGCCAGCATAGCGGAGAACAAGGCAAGTCTGAAGCGTACCCACACAGAAGTATGGAGCGATTCACCCAACCCGCATGACAGAAAGAGGGTAGACACCTGCCCTGTGGGTCTGAAAAATGTTGGCAATACCTGTTGGTTCAGTGCTGTCATACAGGTGGGCACACACACATACACACACACACACACACGCACACACACACACACACACTGGCGGTCCAAGATCAAGTGAATGGCATGGTTTGAAATTTAAGTTAAACCCTCTTCTGAAGAGCTTTTCTATAGACTGTTTTTCTAAATTGTGCTCTAAAATACCCTTTGTATGCCCCATGCTGGCGACAGCCGCAGCTGGAGGTCCCATTCTCCCGTGAATGCAATATATCACAAGAACGCCTTGAAGGAATTTCTTCAAATTTGGCACAAACATCCACTTGGACTTAAGGATGAACTGATTGGATTTTGGTGGTCAAAGGTCAAGGTCACTGTGACCTCACAAAACATGGTTTTGGCCATAACTCAAAAATTCATATGCGAATTATGACAAAGTTTCACACAAATGTCTAATAGGATAAAATGATGAAGTGATGACATTTTATATCCAAACAGTCTCTAAGTGAAGGCAGCATGTTTCTCACTGGAAATGATTGACTGGAGTCATACATGTCAATATAGTGATAACTTCATTTCACCAAAAAATACACTTAATACCTTTTTATTAAATTCCTTCAAAGTCTTCACTACAAATATTATGAATCTGGACAGACATGGATGTAAACTGCAACTTGACTGGTTGGCTGAGTCATACAACTGTGAGGTGGTATTTCTAGCTGCATTGCATTTCTTCTAGCACTTTGCTCTTACCTCTTACACCTACTTTCTTTGGCAAAAGGAAACTAATGGAGACACAGTGGTCCTGACTTTTGCATTCCTCAGTGCGTTCCTGTTTGGTTGCATGTAATTGTAATGATGCAGGAATCAAAGCTGTAATCAGCTGGATTCATTCTAAGTAGTAATGAATAAGAAATAAATAATAATTTTGTTCAAATAAATGCTGGATTTTTTTTAATCCCAGTTTATCCCCAAGACTTAGTTTCTTGTATGCTTGTGGAGTCAGTGGTAGAATGTGACCTGAGCTGAAATATGCCAGATGAACACTGGATACACCATCACATGTTGCCTGGCATGTGATGGTGTCCCCTACCCTTGAGAAGAAGGCACTGCTTGAAACTGACCCTTACAAGAACATACAAGAACTGGAGTAAACAACTTTTTCTTTTCCTAACAAGATATCCAAACGTTGACAAGTTCACATACAACACTGAAATTAAACATCATGACCTTAAGTTAAAGCAGTGAGTGGAAGTGTCTCTTGTTAATGCTGGCCTGATGTAAGAAGCTGAACATCTTGGGCTCAATATGTGCAGTTTTTGTTACATCTGACACAATCACATCAAACTGAGTTTGATCAAGTGGCAATTAAATGTGATTTTTCTTGTTGATAATTTTTTTTTTTGCTCATTTTCTTACTTTCCTGTAGTTCAGTGCAGTTATTCTCTGTTATAAAATGATGGCAAGTATATGGAATCAGGCTGTCATATCACTGGATGTCACTAATGTGTCTTTATCCCACTTTAACTCCAAGTCTCTGTTCAACCTGCTGGAGTTCCAGAGGCTGGTGCTCAACTACTCTCCACCAGCCAGAGTCCATGACCTGCCTCGCAACCAGAAGGTGAGGAGCAACAGATTAGAATGAAAGAGGAACAACAAAATCAGAGTGTGATGTGTTTTAATGCTTTTAAGTTCAGATGCCTGTGTGTCATAGCAGCCCCTCTGTGGCCTATCACAGCTAGCAGTGCTTTAGCTCTGAGGGTGTGACCCTCTTAGAGCTGTGAGCCATCATTCAACAGCTGTTTGGTCTTGCCCTACAGTCACAGCAGCTTAGTGGTTTGCCTCTGATAGTTCACTTAAACTCACTGCTAGCAAGCTACAAGAAGCACCAACTGGTGTGAAATGTTTGAAGCTTTGGTAGTACTCCACCAGGACAGAAATAAACATGCAGAGAGAGCGTGTTTTGATTGATAGTGGAGTCTTTCAAATTTGAGATGTATTTGTCTAGCCACAGCCACCACTACATTAGCACAGTAGTTCTCAGCATGTTTTTGTTTTCCCCATCTTTTCCCCTACAGAGTGCTTACCATAGGGTTAGCAGCCTGTCGCTAATCTGGTCTAAGCCTCTGCTGTGGAAGTGTTGTTTATGGCATTCATCTCTTCATCTCAGTTCTCTCTGTCCTAATCACTGACCTTTAGCAGTACGAGACTGCAAGAGCTTAGGTTCTAATCTTAACATCAGCATCCCTGACTCACTAGCACAGAAAAATATTCTTATTATGCATTACTATCACATTTTAGTTATTTTGCCTTTGTATGTGACTGTCATAATGTCACTATGGTGACAACTTAAAGCTGCAAACTACAGAAAAGTGTGTATTTACAACAACTTTGTTGTTAAGAGTGATGTTAATACAGTAATACAGTTAATACAGCAGCCAGTGGTCCACAGTTAAGAAAGTTGCATCTGCGGTGAAGGCTGAGGGTATCACATCTGGTACTGTAGCTCCCAAACTATGCCTCTCAAATGTGGTATATTATGAAAATAATATATTTTAAAATCTACAAAAACTTCACAAATTGGGAATATTTAAAAAAGAATTAGGGAACACAAACCTCATTTAGAAATTTAGAATACTATATATTTAAAACATGAAAGAACACTTCCCTTTTTTATTATTGTTGCTAGATTTTTCATCTTCCAAGGGTGCTCTCCTTCTCCATGCATATTACCAGTTGCAGTTAGCCAGGAACTAAGCACAGTTGTTTTTTACATTCACAAGACTTAATTGGCAGAAACTTTAAAGCACATCTTCAGCATCACTAAATGGGCTAATGAAGCATTACCCCAAAAATTATTATACTAGAACTAATGTTCTACAGTTGTATCCTTTTTTTTTTAATTGGAAGTGCAGAATAACTGATTGACAGGACATGCAAGGCATGACAAGGTGAGACAAGAAGAGCCATACAACAACAAACACAGACAGACTTGCGTACAGGAGGCCAATAATGGAATGAAGACAAAACAAATTATAAGAGACAAAAATAAATTAAATAATTAAGGCAAAAAGACAAAAACAAAACAAATAAAAAAAGAAGGGAAAAAAGTCACCCCAAAACCTTTAGAAAAATTCAGTATGGGAAAACATCAGATACTGGAATACAGATAATGGTTTTCAATAAAACATTGGTGCGTACCTGCAGTTTCCCTGTGAGAATGAGGAACACTGATTCAACTGACATTTGATTGATTAAATTGTTGATTGTGTCACTCTGACCAGGAGCACAGGAACCTGCCCTTCATGCAGGAGCTGAGGAACCTCTTCTCCCTCATGGTGGGGTCCAAGAGGAAATATGTGGATCCGTCACGAGCTGTGGAAATCCTCAAAGACGCCTTCAAGTCCAGTGAGTCGCAGCAGGTAAGCCTCTTTCTGCCATAACCTGCTCAGCATCATAACATTCATTTGAGAGAGTGTCATTATTGCAAGCAGGTGAGAGATCATGTTCTTGTCACTGCATTTGTTTCTCCTACTGATGATGAAATCATCCCTATGCTGCCACCGTAGACCAGATGAGGATGCCAGTCAGTGTACGCATGTGGCTATTGTTAGCGGCTTGCTAAACCACAAAGTAATAATTTACATTTATAACTGCAGCTTTTGAGCCATATGTGTGTTCCATATGTTGTAATTGATTTGTGTTTAACAATTAAATTATTTTGTGAGCTCTGTTATGTCAGTATCTTTTATATACTGACAAAACAAACAATATCAATATCTTTTGAAAAGTTGCATATACATTGTTAATTATTACACTTCCTGAGATTATGGGATTACATATGGATTACATTACTTATTACAAATACTGTATTTGTTACAATAATGCAGTTCCTTTTTTAAAGGTATTTTAAAGGTTTCTTATTTTTCATTACATAAATGTCAGTTTGGCGGTTAACATCAGACTTTGGGAATGTAAATAATTCTTGCAGAATAATTTGTTTATGTTGATATACTTTATTCTTCTTTTATGCTGCAGAAAATTAGCACTGCTTTGCTGTTTGTACATACTGGAAATATGTAATACTTTTTATCCCCTTTTTGTGCCCTGTCCTTTCAGCCTCAGGCTTGACTGCTCAATTTAATTGTCTTTCTACTGACTCAGCTCTCATAAATCCGAGACACTTAACCTCTCTTATCTATAACTATTAATCCTCAAACCCACACCACCCTTCCTGAACTGTGTAAAAAATAATATCGACAGGGAATTAGCTGTTTTTTTGCATATATCCTATAATGTGACGTACACATGTCAAATGTACAATACTCCTCTGTTCTTCTCCTTACATAAGCAGTTGCACTAAGCCACTGTCTGTGCAGAGGTTAACTGAGGTCAGGCTCCTGGCCTCTGTACTCATCAGTCATGTCACTCCTCTGTGTATTAGTCAGGTTGGAGAGGCGTTGACCTGAATTACCAGGTGGCATTGATGTCTATGAGAACATGGCCTCAGGGCATGCAGGTTGCCTTTGAAGTTCAGCAATCTGCGAACTCATCCGCTAAGAAGAGTCATCTTGTATCCAAAGCCTAGTGTATATCAGCAGATGACAGACATGGCATTGATTTGACTCACTGGATCTGCTTACTTTTAGTAGTATAGTTGTGATCTCTGTGTGCCAAAGGCAGACCCGTAATTGGTCATTTTCTAATGTGTGCTTTGCTCAACAGCAGGATGTGAGCGAGTTCACCCACAAGCTGCTGGACTGGCTGGAAGATGCCTTCCAGATGAAGGCTGAAGAAGACAGGTAACCACAGCTCATGTTATTGTATAAAAATGCAAAATGTACATTGCTTACATGTAACTGAGGCAGAGATGCCTTCTGTAAACAACTCTTGTATGTTTGTGAGCACCACCTCTTTTTTTCGTTGTTGTTGTTGTCAGGGAGGGCGAGAAGCCAAAGAACCCCATGGTGGAGCTTTTCTATGGCCGCTTCCTTGCTGTGGGTGTCCTGGAAGGTGAGATGGGGTGTTAAATAAAAAATCAATAAAGGGAAAAAGTGTGGGGTAGCTAGAGAATCACAGAGATAAAGTGTTAGCATGGTCTGATTGCAGCAGCCAGAAAATAAGCAAATCCTTGCCCCTAGTAATGAAAGGTGACCTTGCCTTAATGAGATGTGGTCCATGTAAAGAAGGAGAGCGGTTGCATTGATCGTGGAAGACCTTGACGGCTGATTGACATTGCGCTTATTATGCATGACAATACTGGCCCAGAGCCACCAAAAGCTTGGCCAGTGGACTCTGCTGCTCATAAAATGACCTTAATGCCTCATCTGCATGTCCGCCAGCAACTCCTCTCCTCCTCTTTTTTGGGGAGGGGTAGGGGGGCTTCTCATCAGTAGTTGATGCAGAGAGCTCTGTGCAGCTGTTTAAGTAGTCATGATGAGTGAGTGACTGCTGAACAAGTGAAAATCAGCTTGGATGAAAATGAGTGTGAAATGACTCCTGTTATTGCTTCTTTCTCTCAAGCTCTCTGCCTTTCAACTCTTCTGTCATGCCTGGCACACCTTTGACCTATAGACATGATCCTCTCTCTCTCTCTCATGGTGATGATATAGATTGTACTAGTTGACTGCAAAAAAGGGGCACAACCACCTCACACACTCTGCTTGTTCTCAAATGTTCTTTCAGTTAAGTCAACAATTATTACTGTATCAACGCTCATTTGTTCATTTATATTGTATTTATGTAATTCCACAGGTAAAAAGTTTGAAAACACAGAGATGTTTGGGCAGTATCCACTGCAGGTGAATGGCTTCAAGGATCTCCACGAGTGTCTTGAGGCTGCAATGATTGAGGGCGAGATCGAGTCCCTGCACTCAGCAGAGAACTCTGCCAGGTCTGGACAAGAGGTCAGTGCCAAAGCAGTATGACAACACTCGTTTTTATTGAACTGCTCAGCAAAATTGGATGGAATTTTCTTACAAAATAAAATTTTGTTTTCATCCGCAGATGAAAGAAAGAGTTTCACTAGCATTCATTCATAGCTGTATGACCATGATGGAGTTAAACATGCATTATATGCAGAACATCATTAATAAGACCCAAAGTCCCAAAAGATAATATTCTTTTTAACATGTTCTCACAAGATATGGAATATGATGGTGCAAGTTAATATCTTATGTGCACAAGATTAGAAAATACCATCTTTCAGGACTTTGGGGGCTCCATACATATCCATGTCTATTGATATTTGTCATATCTGAACCAACAAATTGTGTATAAATACAGAATATTTTAGTTCTAACACCAAGTAAAAAGCCATAACCCTTAACAGTAATCTGTCACCAGAGAAGACATTCAGGTTAAATAATTTGGGATTATGTGGTGGATCCTCTCCAAAGGGTTGACCTCCTTGCCCTTATGTGACCCTTCTGCTATTCTGGGTTTGACCTCTGGTTAGCTGTAGCCTTGACTACGCTGTCCCACAGCAGCTGTGAGCAGGTAATTACCAGGCCAGTAGGCCAGATGGGTATGGCACCCAGTCCTCTAGAAAAGCCATGAGCACAGGGGAGTGAGGGAGCATTAGAGACAAATCAGGAGTGACGCTCCATCCATATTATATAAGAATACAGGGTTCCTCCAGGAAATTGGTTAGCTGTAACCTGTTATGATTGAATCAAGTAGTGAGCTTGTACTGACAAACTATGGCATACAGCATAATGCATACAGTGCATGAGAGGTGGAGAGAAAAAGAATTATATTCCCAAATTAAGAAATAAATAAGAGAATGCTTTCAGTCTCTGATACATTTATGTTTGTACCTACCTGTTTGGGTATACCTTACATTATAAACACTAAAACAGTAGCAACAAAGCCAATTTAATCATCTAAGCCAACAAATTTCAAAATGTGCTTCCAGGGGATCCATGTGGAATCATTCAATTTTGCTGTATTGTAATTATTCATTTAAAATGATTCCTTTTTAATGAAGGTATGACACGGACTCATGTAATCATAAGTTTGAGTTGAATTGTCACGCAGTCAATCAGCACCAAAAAAAATCAAATGGGGATTTTGCAAACCAAAATTAATTCTTTGATTTGTAAAAAATATTAATATAATTATAAGAGAATGAATCTCAAGATCAACATCCATTTTTCTTTCAGCATTGGTTCACAGAACTCCCTCCTGTGTTGACCTTTGAACTGTCAAGATTTGAGTTCAACCAAGCACTCGGACGACCTGAGAAGATCCACAACAAACTCGAGTTCCCCTCTATGCTCTACATGGACAGGTGATAGAAATATTAACACTGAATCAGAATACAGTCTGTTTCTGTCTGCGGTAAATAACAAATAAACCCAAGTCTCTTTAAGACTGAAGCATCTGCTCTGCTCTTTGTGTTCTTAGGTACATGGACCGGAACAGGGAAATAACCAGGATCAAGAGGGAGGAGATCAGGAGGCTGAAAGAGCATTTGACGCTGCTCCAACAGCGACTGGAAAGGTACAACTTGCCCACCAATACCTGTTTATTGAGCCAAGGTCAACAAAGCTTTCTAGACAGCCATGGAGGGTAATTTCTCACTCTGACCATGCCCTCTCTTTGTCTGTCATTATACCCTCTCCTATTATTCCTCTCTCCCTGGGCTTTCCTCTGTCTCGCTCTTCCTCTGTGTTCTCTCTCAGGTATCTGAGTTATGGCTCAGGCCCCAAGAGGTTTCCTCTGGCAGATGTCCTCCAGTATGCCATGGAGTTTGCGTCTAGTAAGCCTGTGTGCACCTCCCCAGTGGATGACATTGACTCATCAGCGCCCCCCGGTGGCACAACAGGACAACAGCTGCCCCCACCAAGGCAAGTTTCATAACAAGACACCCGCTGTTTGTTGGCACAGCTTTTCCTCCTCTCAGTCATTTGCTCTAGTGGTTTCGGGAGCAGGGACAGGGAAACAGGAAAACACTGGGCCTCATGGAAGAACATTTTTGTATTCTTACTTACTTTTTCCGTGAGGATTCAGCAAATCCTCTTAACTGCACAAACTTGTCATAAATTTCTTGTTTCGACTTGTTCATGAGTAGGTGCATGTTTTGTGAGATTTGATCATTAGCATAATCAACACTCCCAACCTCTTCTCCTCTATGGGCAAATTTCATTCCCAAAATGTCACCCAAGAGTAAAAAGAAGAACCTCACACAGCAGTGGCTGAAGTCCTGCTGTTGGAGTTCCACAGATTGAAAACAACAAATTTAGCAGAGTGAGGAATTGATATTAAGAGTCCTGAAAATGTTACTCCAAATATGTAAAATGATGCATGATGCACATCACACCAATTTGGTGAACAGAATATTGATTTTACATTAAGTGTTACTTTATTTTTCATTCAGCATAGGCGCTGATTTTTATAAATTGCATCCACATTTTGGCAAATTCCACAGTATTCCGTGTTTTACAGTTGATTCCATTTTTATTACCCAGTTCCATGATTCTGTCTGTGTTTTCCGCATCGGGGGAAATCATACCCTACCATTAGCTAACCTCGCTGACAATGTCACATGCCATCTTGAGGTGGTTTCACAAGTCTAAATAGGATTAGGTTTGTCATTGTCATAACATTATTTTAAGCTGCAAAATGGATGGTATTGGAACATTAGACCAGACCCTTTTTATGTTTTTTATTTTTATTTTCACCCTGCAGCACAGCTGAGCAGGACTCCTTGGCTCCCTCAGAGAGCTCAGGCCCTGCCTCCGGTCCCGCCACAGCTCCTACTGCAGCCCAGCAGCAGAGAGTACCCATTCACAAGCCCTTCACCCAGTCCCGGCTTCCTCCCGACCTCCCCATGCACCCTGCTCCACGCCACATCACTGAAGAGGAGTTGAGGGTGCTCGAGGGCTGTTTGCATCGTTGGAGGAGTGAAGTGGAAAATGACACCCGTGGTGGGTCTACCCGCCTCCCATTTTCAGCCCTTTATTTCTGTTTCTGTTGTAGTTCACTTTCTCTGTGACATTGCAAAAGTAAACATTAGACATGGCACTCACTAATGGACTGCATATGTTGTTCTTCCCACCAGATCTGCAGGGCAGTATAACCCGAATCCACAGAACCATTGAGCTAATGTACTCTGACAAATCTATGATGCAGGTGAGCAGCTTCTGAGATCAGTCATTTTGTAATATTAAAAAGCTGCATCAACTGCTTCATTTATTAATGAGCATTGTGTTGGTCCAGGTTCCATACCGACTTCACGCAGTGCTGGTCCACGAAGGCCAGGCCAATGCAGGCCACTACTGGGCTTACATCTACGACCCACATCAGCGTTGCTGGATGAAGTACAACGACATCTCTGTCACCAAGTCGTCCTGGGAGGAGCTGGTCAGGGACTCTTTTGGAGGCTATCGCAACGCCAGTGCCTACTGTCTCATGTATATCAACGACAAGAAGCCCTTTCTTATAGAAGGTACAATAAAGTTTACTCAGTAGTAGGGTTCATATGTATCTATGGGCTGTGAGAATTGCTGGTTTATGATGCACAATCAGTTCTTTTTCGTCCATTTTCTCTTATAACTAACTTATTGGACAGACAAACATAAGATTTACTGGTTAACTGTTTATTCTCTGATTTAATTTTTTTTTTCCTATGACATATTCCATCACTTCATTCCACTTCCTCACTTGTAAACACATAATCTCATACCTTCAGTTATCTACGTTGTCTTACATATTAGCTTCTTGTTAATTTATCACTAGAATAATATAGCACTTATGTCCAATACTGTTATCTGTTGGAATAGTTCAATTAAAGTAGCCAAGCTAATTCATTTCACTACAGTTTTTAGTGGTTTTGCCAGCTCCAACCTGCTGTTTAAAAGTGAAAATGACAAGTCATGGCCAAAACAATTTAGCTGATTGGTCCTCTTTAATTTATTTAGAGTGAGTGATAATAAAAGCATTATTTATTTGTAGTGCTGTAAGTGAAGCACTAAAAATAAATGATTAGTAATTTCTTTTTCTGTTGAAATACTATAAACACATTCATGTTTTGTAGCAGACCAAATACAGTATGTTCATTGTTCTTCTCTATTGTCTGTGCAGAGGAGTTTGATAAAGAAACAGGACAGATACTCAGCGGCATGGACAAACTGCCCCCAGACCTGAAACAGTACGTGAAGGAGGACAATGAGCTCTTTGACAAGGAGATTGAGGAGTGGGACACCCTGCAGGCCCGCAAGGCCCAGCAGGAGAAGCTGGCCCTGGCCGCAGCAGCAGCAGCCGCTGCTGCCTCTGCAGCATCTAGCACCTCCACTTCCTCCTCTTCTCCTCAGCCCATGAGTATCGAGTCCAACCCTCCAGACAATGCAGGTCAGGGTCACCACACTCACAGGCACAGAGAAGGAATTAAGAGTAGAATACTTAATTGAGAATCAATACTTAGTAGGAAGATAAATACAGAAAACTCTTCTTCCCTAGAGAGTTATAAAAGAATGAGGAAATGACCTTGAAATATTGCTCCATTTGACATGTTGTTGTATACAATATATACTGTACAGTATATCACAGGAAAGAGCTTGACTAGAATTGCTGGCTATTAGGCAGTGAAAGGTATTTGTTACTGTGTTGGATTCAACAAAACAAGTAATGGGACCCAACTGATACTTAAATGTGGACACACTTATTACCTAAGCTACATTGTAATCTAGGTTTCTCTTTTGACTTTTCCTCTACACCAGTCACACTGCGGTTTTAGGATGATTTGTGGATGACAAACACATAGAAAATCATTTAAAATGCTAGTGTGAAGGGAAAACGTTTGAAACATAAAGGACTGTGCATTTCTGCATTTCTCTGATGGTGCTGGTTGCCCTCCTGCAGCACCCCAGCAAGACCCAGAGTACATGGAGCAGCCGTCACCCACCAATGACTCCAAGCACCTGCAGGAGGATACAGAGAGGGCCATCTCCAGGGCTGTTTCTGAACAAGAGGAGAGAAGCCCCGAAGCATTGTTAAATGCTGTATGTAAAACATGCAAAGACACATGCACCTCACTCACACCAAGTCATTGTCACACATCATGTACCTGTGTCAACTTATAATAATTAACATAGCCGCAAGCAGCAATTCACAGGTTCAAACCTTTTTGCACTCAACAGAAGGAAGCAGCTGCCAAAATTAAAGCCACAAGCAGCAACAAGCAGGTTTCAGGCTTCACAAAGCCAAGCAAAGTCACTTCAGCTAGTTTAATTCTGTTTCAAAGGGGTGAGACCAAGTACATACTTGTTTCATCATTACAATGCATGCAGCACTCTAATAATTGTGCACTCAAAGTTCCGCCATTTATTCCCCCTTCATCAGATTTGAATAAAACCATAGCACTAAATAAAACTCGGTATATATGTTCAGGAGATAGCACCGGATGTCTTCAGTGAATTCAGATTTTGGTTGGTACTTGTCCTCAGAAAATGCACACCAATTTTGATGAAATTCTGTCCACAGGGTTTTCAGATACATGTTTGTGTCGGGTCGGGCTCAAAATGCTTTGGCAGACCTACTACCAAACATGGACTGAAGTCATGTACCAAGATTTATGACGATTGGAAAAATATTGAGTTACGGCCAATTTCCTGCTAAGCCCCGCCCTTTGCAAAGATATTTTGGTTGATGGCGGCCATGTTTTTCAACTGATCTTGCTCATTTATAATATAATTGTGTATCTCAGTCCCCCAAAACTGTATACCAAATTTGGTGTTAAATTCAAAAAAATTCAAAAAGTAGATGTAACATTAGTGTTTTTCAGTTTATGCAAAACAGAGAACTAGCAAAAAATCCATCATGGTGGACTTTTATGGTCCAAGAGACTTTTTTGTAGAGCACATTGAGCCGGACTTGTGTGTGACATTTCTAGTCAGTCGGACTTACAGTGTGAGGGGCGTGGCTTTTCCAAAATTGCATTTATGGGCCTTTATTACAACAACACCATCTGGCCAATTGGGCTCATATTTCTTGGGAAGCACATACACATTCCAGTTTTTGGGCGAAATTTCATGGTTTTCGCTCATTCCAGCTAATGGCAGTTTGAGCCGCTGTGGCAGAAAACTAATAATAGTAATAATAATAAACTGGCGCAAACTCAGTAGGGTTCTACCCCTTGGGGTTTGAACCCTAATAATAAAGTTTATCATTTATCAAAAGCAGAGATTACAAGGTTCTTCACAAGCTGGTTGCTATGTCAGTGCTGTTACCCGTTAGCCTCCTGCTAGCAGATTACACTCCATCACGGAGCTGAACTGTGCACTGTAGCATGATACTAACAATCTCTCTGTAAAGGCAGATTGTGGAGACATTTTAATCGTTCAAGATCTAATATCATATCGCACACCCCTACATGAAGTGCTTTAAAAGTCATAAGTTGAATCTTAAAATTGATTCTATAATAAACTGGCAGCCAATATAGAGACATTAAGAAGGGAGTAATATGATCTCTTTTTTTCTTGATTTTTTTTTTTGTTAGTAGTCTGGCTGCTGCATTCTGTACTATTTGGAGTCTATGAATTGCTTTCCGATTTTTGCCAGTGAGGAGACCATTACAGTAATCTAAACATAAGGAAATGAAAGCATGTATGATGGTTTCTGTGTCTCTGAAGCTCAGACATGAATGGATTTTATCAATGTTCCTTAGATGATAAAAGCAGGATTTGACAATCTTACTGACATGAATTTCAAAATTAAGGTTGGAATCAAATAAGACACTTAGGTTTCTGACAGAAGACTTAGAGTTGTTGAAAAAGGGGCCAAGTGAGGATTTTAAATCTAATCTGCAGATTTTTAGGGCCAATGATAAGGATCTTACTTTTATCTGGATTTAACTGAAGAAAGTTAGCAGACATCCAGTTTTTAATGTCAATTAGTCACTCTTTCATGGTGGACAAGCTCGTGGGGTTTTCAGGCTTTACTGGGACATATCTGCGTATGATCAGCATAAAAATGGTAGTCAATGCCATCCCTACGAATTATATCACCTAGTGGAAGCATATATAATGAAGAAAGAATTGGTCCCTAAATGGAGCCTTGGGGCACCCCAAAATGTACTAGGGAGGGGGGTGAAACATGGTCACCAATAGAAACAAAACATTTGTAGTTTGACAAGTAGGACGTGAACCACTCCAAGACTGTCCCAGATAAACCAACCCAGAATGTTGTGATAAATTGTAACAAAGGCTGCAGACAAGTCTAGTAATATCAAAACTGAACAATCACCTGAATCAGCAGTCCTTAATAGATCTTTTGCTACTCTTAACAAGTGCAGTCTCAGTGCTATGGTATTTTCTGAAACCTGACTGAGATTTTTCACATATGTGATTATCTTTCAGAGCCTCCATGAGTTGTAGAGCCACTGTCTTTTCAAAGAGTGTTAAGGGCAGCTTAGAAATTGGTCACACTTTCTGTAATTTAATGGGTCTAGAACAGGTTTTTTTAAGAGTGGTTAAATACAAGCGGTTGTCATATAGTCAGGGACACAACCAGAGCGTAGTGATTATAGTGAGCAACCAGGGGTACGATGGCATCTAATACACTGGATGAATTTAGGGGGCATAATATCCACAGGACTAGAAAAGCATTTAAAGTGAGACATAATGTCTATAAGTTAGAGGAGGAGATTGGTGTAAAATGAGATAGAGAGGTATGATTGGGACAAGGGGCATCAATAAAAGAAGTAGGAACCTCGATCTTTGATCTTATCCCATTTACCTTATTAATAAAAAAGTTTTAAAAATTCAAACATTCATCAGGAGAGGATCCACACTGATTAAAACTGACAGGGTTTAGTAGTATTAAAAAGAACCCTGGGACTGTGCTTATTGGACTGTATTAAAACACAAAAATACATGGCTCCTGCATTTTTTACTTGGTCATTGTAGGAGGTCATCAGGTCCTTCATTTGCTGATAATGCACCTGGAGCTTTGTCTTTCTCCACCTACACTCGGCATTCTCTTTTAAAAGCACAAATGTCATCAGTGATCCAAGGAGATAGATTTTCGCTACGCTTCATTCTGGATTTAAGAGGTGCAACCTTATCTAAGGTGGAGGTACAGAGAGTTAAAATGGTGCACCAGATTTTCAACATCTAATGTAATGGTTATAAAATTACTGGAAAGAATGGAAGATAATTTTTTTAATGAGGTGTCTTCATTTAAATTGCAAGAAAGCACCATCTGTGGTTGATTTACTGACTCACTCTGGAGGACACTATTAAATCTAGTACATAGGTGGTCAGATACATAAAGGTCAATAAAATTAAATGTACCAATATCAACATCATGAGTAAACATCAGATCCAAATTATGGTCTTGATTATGTGTAGGCCTTGTAATATGCTGTATTAGATTAAAAGAATTTATAAATTCTATAGATTATATATTAATCCCAGTCTGTGTTTTGATTTTGTGTTATTGAATTGCATCCACATCATGTTAACTCGCATATGTTCCCCTTGAGTAATTCAACACCATTTGGTGTAACTGCAGCAGTTTTGAATCTTAATATCTCACTGTTTAGTTTCCCTCTACTTTTAATGTTCTTTGCATTTCCATCATTCCTCTATCTTTCCTGTCTCATCTGTCCCATTCTCTACAGTCTCTTCACCCTCCCACTTCCCCTCAGCCTGAGGTGCAGGCGAGCACCCCCTCCACCCCTCCTCCTGACCTGGTCACAGAGGATGAGTCCCTTGGCCAGCGCACAGTAGAGGTGGCCATTCCTAACGTGGGGACCTTTGTCATTGAGTCAGAGGAGGGGGGATATGATGATGAGGTAGCTCTCGCCCCAACAAATCTTCTTTCCTCCCTTTTTGTCCCAAGAAGTCTGTGCCTGTATGATATATGGAGTGAGAGCATCGCCGCCCATTCACATGGCTCTACATAAGATTTTTCACACCTAAGAGAATCTGACACGTCATGCCAACTGATTTCAGGATTGGCTTGAGGATGAAAATGCCGGGCAATAATACTAACCTCTTTGTTGGCCTCCCTACATGATTCTTGTGTGAAAAGTCTCTTCTTGAGCCAGATTGCATCTTGGCAAAAAGGCAGATTGACCTTTTGCAAAAAGCTTAGGTCTGCTTCTTTAAACATGTCACTCTTGTGTATAAAAAACAAAACAAAAAAAAAACCATGGTCTCAGGTTGTGGTTTGAATTAGCTGTTGTTATGTTGCCTGTTTGATACCTAACCTTCCCCTGTATAAAAAAACAAATGCACCTACAGGGGTCTTTATTATAGTTTGCTTTTGGTTTGGCCTGATTTCAGCAGTAGTTGTAAGTCAGTGTGTACTGAGTGTAGAATTTCTGTTGTACAGTCAGTATTCCAGCCTGTCTCCCTGCACTTTTAGCTCTCTGTCACACGCAGTTTTCATATGGCTGCCTTGGTTTTCACACATTGTCCTTATGAGGATTACGCATTGTGCCATTGAACTGGCTGGCTGTGTCCCTCACAGTTGTGTCACTCTAACCAATGCATGGACTGCTGAGTGATGTCTGGCATGCCTGTGGTATGCTTTATTGTAGTGCCTCAGAGCACGTAACATAGTGGTTGACCTTATTTGGTTCGTCACAAGGACCCATTGTTTTGTTTAACATGGTTCCTGCTTCCTGGGCAGGCAATGATGACCCCAAACATGCAGGGTATCATTATGGCCATTGGCAAATCCTGCGGCGTATATGAAAAGAGCGGGCCTGAGGCAGCCTTTTTTAAGGTATTCTCTATCCCTCCTTTACCTTTCCTCATTTTCTCTCCACCTCCTTCCATTCCACACTCTTTCTCTTTTTTGTGTATCCATTTGTTTGTCTTCACCTGTGTACTTTCCAGCAGTGTCGTAGTTAGATAAAAACACTTGGATTACAGTAACTTTACAGTATTCAGCAACTATTACAGTAACTCAAACCTTACAAATGGGAGTTCAGAAATGGCTGTTAAAAGAGTAGTCCAACGATTTAGCACTGCTTAATGCTCATAACATCAAGACTCGCGATGGACAGTTTTGTTCAATCAAAATTGAATTCAATCATCTTTTTTATTTCACACATTCTTCAGTCTTGTCAAAAACTGGCGCTTACATCTCCATCAATGCAACTCAACCACTGACAGTCTGTGATTGGGTGTGTTAGAGAGATGAGGAGTGGGCTACAGGTCTGGTAACCTTGCTTTTTTCTAACTCCACACCCCCAGATTTTTTTCATCAATTCTTCACACAGGTTCCTCTAGAGCCACAGAAGGCTTTATACCATTTTTTTCACATATGCAGTAGTACTCCCCAACACCTGTAAACAGACTTTGATATTTAAAATCGATGGAGTTCCCCTTAAGTCAAAAGATTGGAGGGGAAAGTTCAGTGTGAGTCTGTAGACAGACTCATGCAGGACTCTAAACTGCCTAACTTTCTGTGCAGCCTCTGAGGAGACAAATTCACCTTGTTTTGAACTTCAACTTTGAAAATTCAGTTTTTAATGCTTGTTTGTAGTCCATCGCTTTCATGTGAGCACTTACCTCTCAAATCTCAAATGAATCAACAGAGAGAAAGTGCAAACTGAGTAAACAGCCGACAAAATAAATCCTAAGAAGGAAACGTGGTAAAGATGCAAATAAACCTTTAGCCTATATTGTATGTATACAAATTCTATAAACAGACTCAGATCTCAATAATAATCATGTTATATTGTGTATCTGAGAGTTTTTCAGTTCAGAGAGAAAGGGAGAGAGACCAAGGGCATAAAATAGAGGGAGAGAGTGTTTGTCACCACATAGAAATATTTGATATTCATGTACCAGTCTTATGGACACACAGTATCCTGCTGTAGCAATTCTGTTGTGTGTGTGTTGCATCTATCTCAACTTGTTGAACCTTTTTACAGCAAAAAGGGGGAAGATTGCAATTGTGATTGAATGTGGTGTTTGTTTTCATCATGTCATTGTGGACAACAGCTTAGTCCAACATTTACAGAATCAATTGGATAGTTTTTACACCTGCTATTTATTTATTTATCCTGTCGGAGTTGGAGTCCATTGTATCAGATTTTAAGCAAATCTGAGCTCATAATATAGAAATGCAGATGCTTTTCAGAAGTATGAGTGTAAAATGGTCAGTTATTTGTCCAAGTGTTTGTAATATGAAGACAACAACCACTTCAGAAATTCATTTAATTGCAAAGTGAAATCTACAGCACATTACCTTTTTAAGTTCTTGACTCACGAGGAGCTGAATAAGAAGGAAGCACCCATGACTACACCACCTCACCCTCAGTCAGAGTTTTTGACCATGACTTGTTCCCACTTTGTCTCTCTGATCAGGCCATCAAGCTGGAATATGCTCGTCTTTTGAGATTCGCCCAAGAGGACACGTCTCCTGAGAATGACTACCGACTTCAGCACATCATCGTCTACTTCATTCAAAACCAGGCACCCAAGAAGATCCTTGAGAGGACTCTGCTCACACAGTTTGCTGACAGGAACCTGGCCTTTGATGAGAGGTAGGCAAGATATATAAAAAAAAAAAGATATCAATCAGTGAATTCTGTTCTTTTATTGAGGTGCCTTAAACTTAAAAGAATGAAGTTAGATAATTTACATAAAATCAATGTCTCACAATGACCAGTAGAGGGTAGCAGAGACCTTAACTCTGACATGCAGTATGTGAGGCAGCCCTCCTGGTTCACTGTCAGCTCAGACTGACTGTCTCATCTGGACAGCGCTTTAATGCTGTAAATCCTCGGTGATGAGTATTCCGGCTGGCTTTTGTTCAAACACAAACCTTAAGAGACACATGTCCAATAATGACTTTTTTTTTTAATACTTCTGGCAAATATCAAGATTCCCTCCCTATTAACATTGAGATGCTCATGTCATTAGGGTATGTAATGCCTCTTACTATCTCTTAAAACTTTCCAACTACGCTTGTTGGCCTCAATCCATATTCATGAGTGAAAAATTGATTTCTCCCTTCTCCTCTATTTTGAGCAAGATAATTAGATTTATGTGTGCATGTGGCCTCAATAGGAGCCTCGGGAGGAGTGTTTCACTTCTCCTCTCAGCACTAAAGAGTGATTCATTAGGCCATGTTAAGGCCTAGGGGCAGGGTGGACCGTTTCATCTCCTGGAGTACCTCACAATGACTCACCATCTCAACACTAACGCCGGCTCCTCTTCCTGTCTCCCCGCCTCCCCCCCACAGATGTAAGAGCATTATGAATGTGGCACGTGCCAAGCTGGACCTAATTAAGCCTGAGGAGGTCAACATGGATGAATATGAGGTCAGCAGTGGTGCCTTATGGGTTTTATTTATCTAAAATTTGAGTCCTTGTTGACTGCCTTTAAGGTAATATTATACATTGTTTAGTAGCCTTTGCCGTGACACAGTTAATAATTTAAAAATGCCAGTATTTGCCAGTCGATATTACACATGATGTCTTAAATTTTGCCTTCTGTAACTTATGTTTTCTTAATCAGATTTGGCATCAGGACTACAGGAATTTCCGTGAGACAACCATTTTCATGATGACTGGTTTGGAGCTCTTTCAGAAGACAAAGTACGTTTACACTTATCTGGTGCCCCACCTAATACTGTCTACTGCTGGAAAAATCTAGCTCAGTCACCAGCTATCATGTTTGAGCTTTAACTCATAAGAGTTAAGTGTTGCACATTACATCTGGTAGCCAGTAGCTGTTGAAATGTCACCTGCAGAGGGCAGCAACTTGCAGCTGTCTTTATAGTTGTGCATGTGCAGTGAGTTCATTGAGTTTATTCCTTTTGGATGGTTTACTCTATAAGTTCTCAGTGCAACTTTGATATTCAATGCAGACTATTTTATCTGAATGTAGTAACTTCTTTTCTCTTCCCTTGCAGTTACGTGGAGGCCCTGATGTATCTGATTTATGCGCACCAGTACAATAACGAGCTTTTGGCAAAGGGGCTGTACAGAGGGCACGATGAGGAGCTTCTTGGTCATTACCGTCGAGAGTGTTTGCTGGTGAGGCAACCCATGCAGTCACATGAT
The DNA here is from genome assembly GCA_038419695.1 of Scomberomorus guttatus. Classification (NCBI taxonomy): domain Eukaryota; kingdom Metazoa; phylum Chordata; class Actinopteri; order Scombriformes; family Scombridae; genus Scomberomorus; species Scomberomorus guttatus. The sequence continues at coordinate 5,492,611 of CM076460.1, read as the reverse complement.
TTATTTCAAACACCTTGTCAATTCTCAATTGAAATTAGTGGGTATGTTTATGCCTATATGTCATATTTCTTCAGTTAAATAAAGTGATTACAAAGTACCTCTGCACAGGATCTGTTTGTGGACGGAAACCTTTGTGTCTAGCAGTTGTTCCCTGTGATCCCAGTCTTTTCTTTGTAACTCCCTTTCCTCTGTGTCAAACTTCCCCTGCTAAAGTGACTCAGCAAAACTAACCCCCCCCCCCCCCCCCCCCCCCAAAAAAAAAACTGAGCTGTGGTACTATAATCAAATAGCTTTTGCTGAGATATTGCTTTGGCTTGCTCGCAGCCCACAAAAGATTCCACTGAAGGTTTTTCATCTGATACTGACAGATGAAAATCCTTTCAGCGTTGTGATGTGAGCCCCTTTTCATTTCACTCCCACCGAGCTTCAGGGCTGCACTCTGGCATTTTTGGTAAACGGTGAGGGTATTTTGGTCTGATCAGCCTCATACTGGTCTTTAGCAGCCCTCTTGCTGCTGCACTCAGTAACCTTACACCAGCATTGTGCTCATAATGTAATCATTGGAGTGGGAATAGGAAGCAGGAGGGCCAGCGAGTGTAAACACATTACCATGAGACACAAGCATGTCCTCAGCTAACCTCAAACCTCAGCTCTACACAGCCCGATCGGTCATCTTAGATCTCTGGCCAGAACCTCTGGCTCCGTCCGCTCAGCTGTTTACCTTCAGCTCTTGTTTTAATTGAAAACACTGCTAACATTGACACAGTTAATGTACTTGGATGTTTTGCGAATCCAGCCTCATAGCCCCTGATTCCAAACTGGCTTGCAAAAAATCGGGTCGTTTTTCTCAGAGCGAAGAAGGTCAGGGAGTTTGTCTGTGACAGCAAGGTGGTTTTGGCCAAGAACAAGAAGAAAAGTCTGTATCCACATGCATGCAAGTGCGTCAGGACCCTCTTCAGCTCTAGCGGTTGTAGGATATTCTGTTAAATTAATGATGTCTGTGGGATTATTGTTAGTACTTAAGCTGTCTGGTACTTATCTATTAGAAGAAATGGAAAACTTCTCTAGAAAGAACAACACAAGGACAGTGAAATGAATGAGGTAGTAAAAACGGAAACACTGAAGTATATACAAATTTATGAAGTGAGCAATGTGTTCTTGGATGAAGTTATTTTAAGAAATTCTGAATTAGTAATCCTCACTTCCTTGGTTTAAAGACCCAAGACCCCCCGCCCCCCAGACATATTTTAAGATATATAAAAATACTTTTCTTTGAATAATAATTTGTGTTTGATATGATTATTCCACAAGAAAACTCAATTACCACTTCTTAAAATGACATCTGCTCCTTCTCCCTCATTGAAAAATCCAGAATCTATAAATATGCAAATATTTTTCATAACAGAGGTTTACAAGATGTCTCCAAGTTTCCACATCACACAAGTGTAAGTTGCATACTGGACCACGATTGGCTCCAAAGTTGTTGTAATGTCACAAGTCATGCTCATAATCATGCTCCTTCTAGTGTCAAACTGCACATACATTCTGAACAGTGAAGCTCAAATATTGAACTGAAGGGACAAGAAGAAAGAAAACACACAGTTGAGCGAAGGGGTCAGAAATAAACTCCTTGGGGCAAATGTTAAAGATGTGTAACAGCTGTACATGGAATTATTGTTGTATTAGACAACTGATAAAATCTTATTTATTAAAGACTCATCAGTGCTTCCCTCCCCCCCATAGAAATTAAACGAGCAAGCGGCCGCCATGTTTGAGTCCGGAGAAGAACCGGAGGTGACCACTGGTCTAGGCATCATGAACGAGCTGGTGGTGCCCTGCATCCCTCTGCTGCTGGTCCACGACACAGAGAGGGACCTGCTGGCAGTGGAGGACATGAGGAACCGCTGGTGCTCCTACCTGGGCCAAGAGATGGAATGTGAGTCCTCGGGGGAGAAGGGAACAGACTCGGCCTATTAGATATTTCTGGAGAGTTGAAGTCTTAGGTTACTAGTACATTCCCCGCCCCTCTGCCAAAGATCATTATAATCAGGCCACTGCTCAGTTCACACATTAGAAAGGCTCTGAGGTTGTGCAGCGTTTCTTCTTGTCCTAGGACATCTGAAGATTATAATGTTATGTTGTTTTATCTAGAACAACACATGGTGGACACACATTTTTAAAATTTAGACAATTCAAAATTAAATGAAGATACTTCTCCAAAATCTGATCCAGGACAGCTCAGTTATCACAGGGAAGAAACTCTCTCTGAAATAAGTTACAGCTTTAAATGTCTAACCTATAGAAAGATCACAAAACCTGTTCTTGCTATTCAGGTCTGAGTTGAGTCAGTATATCACCACATCAGCATATATCAGCCTTTAAATAAATTTAAAGCCATACAATATATAATATATATATATATATATATATATATATATATATATATATATATATATATTTTAGATTGTCTGTCAGATTGAAGTAAGAAATGTTCAGAGAATGCTCCTGAAAATGTATTTCTTAGTAGAAAAACAACATTGAAACAGATTCAGCTTTTATCAGTATGTTCCAGTATCAGTCCACAGAGAGCTCGCTGTCAGAGTTCCTGGCCTTTGTTAAGGAAAAGCTGAGTATTATCACCCAGACTCATATTCACTAGAGTTTTACAATCTGTTTGTGTTGTGGAACATGCTTTCAAACTGCTTGTGATATCGCTTTGAAAATATTTACCCGGTGATTTCTGTGTTTCGGGATCAGACTGTGGATGCAAGTTCTATACAGTTAATCATTTTACTATCTCTCTGTCTGTCCTCCTTCTGCTGGCAGCCAACCTCCAGGAAAAGCTGACAGACTTCCTCCCCAAGTTACTGGACTGCTCAACGGAGATCAAAAGCTTCCACGACCCCCCCAAGCTGCCCACCTACTCCACCCTGGAGCTGTGCGAACGATTTAGCCGTGTCATCGCCGCCCTCGGCAGGGTGCCCACCGAGGGGAGATGAGCTCGGAGGGACGGCCAGGCACCTCTCCCTTATCCCTCGCCCGACCCTGGGCGTAAATCCATGGACCTCTCTTAACCCATGCCTTCCTTATAAATCCAGGGGTCACTCGCTTTCTAGCTGTTATTCCTCTGTTACTCTTTTGCTGCTATAGGTTTTATCATTATAAATATTATTTCACTTTTATTTCAAGCAAAAACACAATGGAGGAAGGAGGAGGAGAGGAGAGGACTGACTGTTGGGAGGGAAAAATGAAATGAGAGAGGAGAAGTTGATGGAAAAACAGTGGCAATCCTGCAGTGGTTAAAAGCCAAGCACATTCTGCTTCAGCTTTGCAAAAAAAAGAGTTTGAGGGTTTTTCATAGTTTATTATTGTTGTTGTTGCTGTTTGATTCAAGCTTCCCCAACTATGCTCATAGCCCTTTCTAAAAGCACCCTTCTCTGCGTGAAAAGGATCACCCTGCTGCTCTGCCTCCAGTTTGGTACAGTATTACCACGTTTTGTTTTATTTTTCTAAGGAAGTAAGGAAGAGAGCCTTCAGATTTATCAGTGGCTCAGAGTATCTCAAATGGGTCTCATGTCTTTGTGGACTGCACCAGAATGACATGTTTTAAGTGCTGTGGTAGACAGCCATGGACTTTCTGTGGCTTGTTAATAAATCGAGAGAATAAAATTTTATTTATGGCCCTTTTAGGCCAAATAAACACACTTTTGCCTGATGTTGATTTTTACTTTGCTCACACAACAATTTCTCATACTGAGATTATTCTTAACATTGAACTTCATTGTTAGAAGTGAAATGGTCACCTTTCATTTGAGACATTATGGTGATGGACAGAGAGGGTGAGTGTTGGGCTGAAAGTCACACTGGCATCATGTATGAATCAAACCTGAGTTCTGAGGTAAAAAGAACTTAAACCAGTCTGTTAACCTGCTGTGCTAATTCAGCTAGTATTATGCATCTTATTAGACTCAGACTTTCATTAACGTGGGGATACAAACCCCAAATACAGCATGTGGCCAAAATAATAAAAATAAAAAACAGACTCAATTTTAGCTGCTTTGAACTGTGTTTTTTAATGATGTGATTTTGGACTAATTTCCTGGAGTAATACTAATTTCCGGGAACACAGACCCCTACAAATAACCCTGAAGGCAGTCAACATTTTCAGAAGCCTTTTCAAAACGTTGCTGCCAGCATTGTGCAAAACATAAGATGAAAGCAATCTTTCAAAATGGTTTTGAAAATGCACTGCCGTGTTTCGATTTTTACTCCAGGCTGTTACTCAGAACCATGAAAACGAATTACTCTGGAAGAATGCAACTTTGTCTTTTAGTTTGATCCAATCCTGTAACTTTGTCTTTTAGTTTGATCCAATCCTGTATTTTCTCCGGTATACTGCACAGATTTTTGGTACATGCACACATCACCTATTTGTTTTGTTGATTCCCTAGAAAACTGGGCTGCAGCCTGAGATCCTTAAACTGGGTTTTACTGACGAGTTGATTTTGTATGAGCCAATGTTTTATTCATCATCTTCAATATGCTCATTACAGCCTGTCAAGACATATGAAAAAGTTTGGAGCTGTTTAAAAAAAAAAAAAAAACGCACAACAGTACAGGAAAGGAATTGGAGGATTTCTGAATAATTTTGAGGATTTAATACCCTTCTGATCAAAAAGATGCCAAGAAGCCCAATTTACCATCTAAAACATGTTACAATACGGCAATTACAGTAGAATAGTAGACTATTTTTACATTTACTACTTTAGAAATAAAAATATTTTAACCCTGCACTGAAAAGTAGAAAAGGCTGTTAGTAGTGAGACAGTAAAGTATATGTAAATATTTAGAAGTGTACAATTGTAATTAAAAGACCTGGAGTGACCTCTTGGTTAAACTTCAGTTTGCTCCTAGAAAATGAGACCTAGAACCAAACTTTGTATTTGGCAGACAAGCTGCCTGACAAACACTCTCTGGTGGTGGTTAGTATTTCTATTGTGTCTGTCATTGACCTCAGATGAACTTCTATTGACAAGTTACAAGTGCTTGAGAATTCCTTCACATCTGTCTGTACCAGTGTTGGGCTGTCTGACAGCTTAGCAGAGGCAGTAAAAAAACAAGATTGGGTCAAAACCTAGTATATGGCTGGACTGTGTATGAAACACTAGAGGGATTTTCATTTGAGACAGGAAGTGGCAACACGTGGCAACCAAGCCAGTACCCCAAGTTCAGACTTGCTACTTAAGACTTTGCAAGTTGGACCCAGTAGTACAAACTTCTGAGAATGGGAGGACGCAGTACAATCATTCTGCCTGCTGACAGCAGCAGCTCAGCTGAAATGTGGTGATATCTACATATAGAGCCCCAGAGGCAGCGCTGTTGTTCTGCCCAGTAAAAACATGAAGCTTCACTTTACATTTAGACAAGCTAATGTGGCAGCTACAATTGTTAGATTTCATCTGTGAGACCAACATTTATCTTCTAAAATGAATTATATCATATATCAAAATGCTACGGAGACATTAGAGCCAGCAGTAAATCACCAAAGAGCTGCACTGATCAGTTCATCGGATCATGTTCTCCCCAGGATGACGACAGATGTTGACCGGTCGATCATCAGGCCGGGCTGCTAGCAGCCAAGATGAGGCTGGCACCCGGCCAGCAGCTCCTCACATCTCCAAAAACGTCTGAGCAGATTTTCAAGCAGGCATTATTTGGATAAACTGACAACATACTGGGAATCTACATGGTTACTTTCTCACCTGAAAAAATATTAAAACTTAAAGTGACATATTAACAGTACTACAGCGAAAATTACAACAGCTTAATCTACGCCATCACTGCCAGTTGTTGCAAAATGCAATTCTGGGATACTTAGCTTCGGTGGACCAATGGTGTACCTTCATCACTCAGTCAGTCACGGACATTTGCGTTTACAGGGCTGGCCCCGCTGCTGCAGTCCAACCAGAACCACCAATTTTATTATCCTGTATCTCAAAGTGTACCTGTGACAAAAAGAGAGGCAGCAGATTCATTGTTCTATCCCAAATTAAAATGTCTACACTCACACAAAGCAATAAATAGAAGCTCAGGGCTGAAATAACAACTATTTCCGTCATCAATTAATCTGCTGATTATTTTTTTGATCAATCATTTAGTCTGTGAATTGTCAGAAAATAGTGAAAAATGCCCTCTAGAATTTCCCACAGCTTAAGGAGATGTATTCAAATGTCTTGTTTTGTCCGACCAACAGTTCAGAACCCAGATATATGCAGTTTACTGTCATACATGTGAAAGAAAAGCAGCAGATCTTCACAATTGAGAAGCTGTAACCTGTGAATTTAGAATTTTTCCTTGTAAAATGACCAGAACGATTAATTGATTATCAAAATAGTTCAGGTCTCACTAATATTTCTTCTGCCAACTCATATCTGTTTGGTGTAATGCAAACTGTGTCCCTAATGCATTTTTATTTTGTTATACCTGTCCATTCACCTTGTGAAAAGTTCATATGGTCTCAAGGCCTCATAATTAGACTGAGGCGGATTCAACAAACAAAATTAAAAGGGAATCATTACTCCACTCTATTATTTAGACAGCAGGTGGTTGAAGGTCAGTAAGATAATGCCTAACAACAAATTTCAATGATTTTTTTCATTCAAGTCACTCTGTCAAATAAATTATTGTCTTTTAATCCCTCTGTTGGAATGTCTCAGAAATTAAGTGATTTTCAAAGGCAAGCTTTTTCAGTGAGAATGTGGTGGTGTGTTTTCTTCCCACATAACCACCGGTGCTAAAAAATACCCAGTGAAACAAATAGGTTTAGGTGCTGGTTTGTTTTTGCAGATATATAAATGTCTGCAATGCTGTCAGAAGTTCAAGGTGGGTTAAATGATGAGATGCAATATCCTGCTCTATATTGTATTTTCTAAACTGATTTAGTCCAAGCAGCGGAGGCCAGAAATGTCCCATAACACACAATGCACAGTATAATGTGCATAATGTATCTTGCATATGCACATGCTTATAAGGCTGCTTCCTGTTTGCTTGTTTACAGATGTGTGTTATAATGTTTTCCTCATCATACAGCTAAAATTGAAGCATAGTTGTAGTTAGAAAATACATGTGTGTTAAAGTTAAGGTAGATTTGTCCTCTATTTGTATGATCACATTTTAGTCACTACATTTTAGATGCATGCTACCCGCTCTAATATTAAGACTAATATTTGGACTTTTCTGATCCTAGTTCTACCTGGATATTTCTCCCATTTAAAAAAACAAAACATTATTTGACTTAGTCTTTACTTCATTCACTATAAATGAAACAAGCGTTTTAATCAGCTGTAGCTGCAATATAGCCTCCAGCCACCAGCAGCAGCACTGCTTTAGTCAGCCCCAGCTAATCAGCTGTTTGGAAGAATTCAAGCACATGTCAGCATATTTGGCATAGATGTATAAACTTTCTCATTTAAACAGGGCTCTAGCCATTTAACTGTTGTGAACGTCACACACATACATAAATTGTTAAAACACGAGAGTTTTAGCTAAGCTAAGGATTAAGCCCCTGCATGGCTAACAGGTGGAACTGGAACCCGCACGTTTCTCTCATTAAATAAGTTTCTTGTTGAAAATACAAACTTACCGCTTAGTACAAAATCTTCTTGTCATCTTCTGCAGCAACATAAAATGAATAAACAGTGACAAAAAAAACACAATTTTGGACAGTTAGGCCATAGATGGCGCTGCATATTTTTGTCGCCCCGGGTGCTGCTGCGCAATTCTTCCAATTCTTCCAAACAGCTGATTGGCTGGGGCTGACTAATGCCAGTGGGCGCCAGTCTCAGCAGCGTGTATGTATGGAATCAAATAAGGGTCATTAATATTTTGAGCTTGTGAAATGGTTTGTGAAAAAATAAAGTTTTTGTAGCTGTAGAAATATTTTGTGTATGTGTAATTAAAATTGGTGCAGGAATATTTTCAACAGTGAGGTTTCACAAAGTCTGAGAGACTGACACACAAATTTCCTACCTGTGTATGCAACACTGAAGTTACATGCTACAAACTACAAGTTACAGTACAAATTTTGGCCTTGTTTTACTTATGAATATTATATTCCATTCCTGCCAAGTCTGTTCTGCTAGATGCCACTAAATTCTACACACTGGTCCTTTAAATAATGCAATGCTAGGCTAACCATTAAAACGTGCTTCTGAGATAAATTGCCCTGAGCAAGCTAATTACATCCACAGATGGATCAGTGGTTTACATTATTGTATGACTATAATGTGTTGCGCCACCAATGATGATGTTGAAGCTTTATTTCTAAGATCTTTCAAATAAGAGTAATATCCAATCTTCCCTTGTGCCAGTAAGTAAATAATAAACTTTGTGTTTAGTTGCTAAATACATCTGTGAGAAGCAGCGCTGTATTAGTATTAGCTTTGTGTGACCTGATAATAACACCCATTTGCTAGTAGACCTTAGTCGTCATTCTCATGTTTCAGATACTGAAGGAGGCCAAAGACTACAGCTCCATCCCAAAAGTTCAGAGGGCCAGGGTAATAAAATGAGTGTTATCAGGGCCTAGGATTCCACAACTTTGATCCAAAAGGCCAGATGATCCACATCAGCTTGGTTTGCAGTCTGCTGTACCATCCTCAACCACTCAGGAGCCATTGTAGACACAGATCAGCAGGACATTGCATGAAAATGTATCACTGACTCCACTGCTGTGAAAGAGGTGGTTGTTACACTTAAGTCATACATACAAAATATGAATATTGTTCATCCAGTTAATCTATTTGGCATGAGCATCAGTTCTGCTCAAACTGTCAGTGCTGCTTTCTGAAAACAGAAAAGTAAAGTATTTCAAAACAATACAGGCCACATCTGTGTATTATTAATGTTTCCAAACAGTAACTTTTCTTTTTTTTCTCTTGGCATGTAAAGATTCAATATGTGTATTCTTTGAGATTTTTAATTGTATTTTTTCCAGAGGCCACAGAGACAGAGGCTGCCCCTGCATCAGATGAAGACCACCTGTGAAGTATCCAGTCACGCACCACATCACACTAAATATTTATCATATTAAATTGCCCTCTATATAGCTGTTCATTTATAATTGTGACTTGTAATCCAACCTTCTGTATATATTTATTCTTGAGCCAAATAAATTCTTACAACTGTAAAAAGTCATAATTCATTTTGTTTAGCTTCTTAAAGACTGCATGTCATGATTAACTGTTAATGGATGTGTCCATGCCATTAGTCTAAATGAAGGTGAGGGTCTATTAAAAATAGTTTATGGTACAATGATGAAACAAACATGTATTTGAAACAATTCACTGTCACTTTATTGTAAAAGAAACAATAGCACAAGAAATATTACATAACAAATAAAAGTAACCTATTTACAGTATAAAGCACTTCAAACTATTTATAATTGAAAAATTGAAATGGCAGCTACAGCCTCATACAAATAAAACTGCTTTCTGTGACACTCTGGATAACAGATTCTCCAAAAACAGCAATTTGGGATGACAAGTGTCTGACCTGCCATGCAAATACTGTCTGTTATCCTCTGCTGTGTCTGGCAGGTCAGCTGTTACCTGGGTGTCAATCCTGATCCTCTGTGCAACACTCCCTCAGCTCTACCTGTGCCAAGAAACAGAATAAGATTAAAATGCAAACCAATTGCAGCGCAGCAAATATAATCAACCTGATAATTTACTAGCTTACTGTTACCATCAACCTTACCTGAGTTAATAGCTAACGCTAACTTTAGCTTAGTAAGCAAGTCAATGTGAACCTGATACTATCTTCAAATTTTTAACAAAGCTTCTGTAATCCCACAGGAGCTAGACTGTCCTAAATCCACAAAGTTGTAAATACAAAGTAGTGGGCTAGTGTTCATGTCTGCATGTGTATTTACGATACATGTCTCATTCTTGGCTCGCCTTCAGCTTGAAAAGTTCATTGCCAGCATTGATGCTGCTACTTTGGTAACAGTGGGTACATAAAGCAGCCTTCCTGAACTTGAAAATATGCATTTGAACTGTGTTGCCTTACAATAACAGCAAACTAACTGCGAGCTAAATACACAACACATTAAATGTTTACCATTAATATCTACAGCATCCTCAAGTACAATTAAAACCACCTGGGTCATCATCATCATCATCACCATCCATCTTTCAAGACCTGCAGGGGGATGAATGCAACAGAACTATCTGCCCTCTGACTGGACAGATTGACTCTGCGTTTGACCAATCAGATTCAGCTGTAAAATGGTCAAAATTGATACTAGTAACTTGTAGTTTGTAGCATGTAACTTCAGTGTCGCATACACAGGTAGGAAATTTGTGTGTGTGAATCGATTCTCAATTCAAAATTGATTTTCAATTGAATGAATAGAAAAGGGGGCACTATATTTAGTCTCTTGCTCCAGTATACTGTGTGCCAAACCATTCACTTTTCTGAACCTCTAAATGATACCATGGATATATAAAGAGAACTGGATACAGGTGGAGGCGGGGCCCCGTTCATTTCTATGAAAGTTGCTCAGTGGTGCAAGACGCCAGAAAGACACTTCCTGTAAACATTCTGCGCACGCTATATGGGCCCAATGCGCCCATGGAGCATGCTCACTAGAGACTTCTGCCGGCCACGATGGCTAACTTCTGGTTTAGCCCTTTGGCTAAATGGGGATACAACGATTCAATCAGGCAGCTCTTCTAGATTTTCAAAATGTGATCGGATCGAATTGATCAAATTCTGATAGTGAAAGAAGTCATTTTGAGTTGTGACACTCAAAATTGATGAGTGTGATTTACAGATGTCTCTTTCACAATGTAAGTCTATGGGAAAAAGTCTTTTTGGACCCAATAGCGTCACATGACGTTGTAATTACACAGTTTGGCCACTATGTCAAATTGGCTTCAAAGCCCGGCGCTCTTCCTGTATCCAGTTCTCTTTATACATCCATGAATGATACGGGGACCTAGCTACCTATGAAGAATTTATCCAACAGAGAGGATCAGACATTTCTCATTCATTTCACCATTTTGCTTGGTCTAGAAGATTGTGGTGTAGGTACCAGATGTGCTCAGCCTGCCAGATCTGTTCAGGGTCGTGCATTCACAGATGACATCACACATTATGATTGGCCGTACATCGGAAAGCGTACAGAAGATGCGTGTAAGTTCAGCATATGTTATATATATATATATACACACACACACACATATATATATATATATATATATATATTCAGCAAAAAATTATATATCTGATATGTTTAATGTAGAATTTTTACACTGAATTTTTATGTTTTAATTTCTGTATTTTATTCTGTGCTGTGCATAAAGGTCTTGCTGCAGTCTGGGGCTAATTGATTAGAACAATTATCAATGCCAATATTTACATCTAAAAATACATCTTTCTATAGATATAGATATTTAAGTAATACAATACCAGATAGATATTTTTAATGTAGACAGTGACCCATCTGTACACAAGATTTTTTCTAATTTTTTAAATTCTTTATTTAAGTCTGTGCTAGGCATAAATGTACTGCTGCAGTCTGGGACATCGGCTGCTCCATTATTTATTAGAAAAAGTACAACAAATAATTCTATGTACAACCCACAAATGGATTTCAGTAAGGCAAAAATGCTGCAAAAGTGTGATAAATCAGTATTTTGCCCTGTCTTGACAGAGGAAACTTCAATTGTGTCTCAAGCATTCCAATCTCATACCAACTGTCTCGTAATGCAATATCCTGATTAAGAGTCTCTCCTAGAACCATGTTTTCGTCCTGAACCGTTACGGCATGGAGGTTATGGTTTGGTGCATGGCATGTAGTCGTACAATGAATGCGCTCCATGACCCAAACAATTACTGTTAAATAGTTTAATAATCTACTTATTCTGACGTGCGGAACAATGACTCTAGAGTGCGAGTTTCACCTGGAACATTTTGGCAGCACACCACTTAGCTGTAGGATGGATATATGCTAGAATCCAAAAAATTGATAAATTATTCATAGCAAGACACGCACTAACTACTAACAAACAAACAAACAAACAAACGGACAAACAGAACTCATGGCATTTCGTAAAGGACTAACATTAGCTAACAAATGAAGAGCACAATGAAGTGCGTCATCATTACTCTGCAGAACAACACCGAGCACATTCGGTCCCTACACCGGCTATGGCACTGCCACTGAGCAATTTACATTGGAGTGAAAAGGTGCCATCTTTGAGTCCAGTATCCAGTTCCTACAATACATCCATGGTGGATCTGATAACATTAACAGTGGCTCAGTTCCATTCAAATGTCCACGTAAGGCATGCTGGTGAACCATCACACACTGTACCAGGGTCATGAAATTAGAAACTGAATGGGATCTGTCCATTATCAATATTATTAATTGCACCTGAGCCTCTCCTACACTGACATGTTCAAATGTCTGCTGTGAAAAAATGTCTGTTTCCTATTGCTTAACAGTAATATGATGGTGTTATAATGTGGCGATTTTCTTATTTCACACATGAACACAAATGTCAGGATAAACTGTGAATGAACAAGCTTGTTTTGATTCATGTCTTCATGTCTTATCTTGTTTGCAGTTATTTCAACTGCATTTTGCCTGAAACTTGATGAAAACTGCCTTCACTTTTCATGCTGCATGAACCATTGTGGTTCAGTATTAAAGACAGGAGACTAAGGTGAAAGACAAAATGCGGTCTAAGGAAAATAATTCGCTCTCCTTTTTAGGAAATACTGTTCAGGATGACATCTGAAGAATGTTAAGTTGTAGTCTTGGGAGCTGAACAATATGATGTGAAGAGAGTGAAAAGAGTGAAAAGAGAGAGTGAAAGAGAGAGTGAAAGCCTTTTACATTCTCAATGTAACTAGTCAAACCATGAACAAATCATAAATCATCAGTCATAAATAGCCTAATCAATGTTTTGAATCATAGATGTGACAATATGGGGACGTTGGTATTCAATCAGATTCTTTATATGTAACACGCTTATTTTTTCTAAAGTGTCTGACCAGTGTTGGCATAATTGTTCATATACAGGATACCAACACACTAGTGATTTGACTGAGGCTATGGAGCAGAGAGTTTTACTGCGCAGAGGTGCTCTCCTTTGGTGCACCACACAGCTAGAAAGCAGTTCTTCTTTATGAGTTTTTTTCCTTATCCAGGATAGACTGCTTAATTAACTCTGATGTTGTAGAAATCACATGCCTCATCGCCTCTGGCCCTGCTGTCCTCTCCCAACTAGCTCCAGGACTGGACCAGTGAAGACCGGTATGACGGTGTTTGTCTTGGTACATGAGTGCTGGCCCCCTATGAAGGATGCCATCAACAACTTGCTTAATAAACATAGCTTGTAGACTGGGACTTTGATGTTACAGTTTACACCCCTTTAGAATAATAAAGCCAAGCTTACAACAACTACAAGTGGACAACTGCTGCCATGGTTATGAGTTTGATAGGCTGTGGCTCTGGCTGTAGAGATATGGGCTTTGCTTTGCTGTTATGATTACCTAAGCTGTGACACAGTACAACCCCTGCACGTAGCACTAACTACATGCAGGGGTTTTGCAGGTGCAATGAAGTGACATTGTTGAGTTGGCTGAGCATTGTGCTGAAGCTATTTCTTAACTCCTGTGGTGTATGCAGGTAACACAGCTGCCATATCTGATGGAAGTACCAGGTTCAAATCCTGGCGGAAGTGTCTGGCTTTACAATGCTGTCCTGGTCAGTGTTACTATCATAAGTGCTCAAAAAGGTAGCCAGTCACAGTCCAAGCCATACAAATATCCATAGCTACAATCTCAGCCATAGCTTTAGTCATAGCCATAGAGTCCAAGTCATGACGTCATGTCCAGACTATCCTTTGTTCCACTAGCTTCTATATCTCAGTGCAATCTGTCATTTGGTATTTCTTTCATTCGTCTATGAAAAAGTTATGTGTTCCTGTGGTTTAATATTCATATTCCAAGACAAACTGGCATCCACTACAGAACTTGCTATCAGAAGTTGAAACTTGTGTGACAAAATTAAACAGTAATTACTTTGTGAGCTTCCATGAGCTCTCCTCCTCTTCAAGTAATTTTTTTTTTCCAACTTTTTATCCGATATTAAAGATATGTCTGAAGTAACTACGACCCTTCGACCTGCTCATGGTCTCTGCACATCTGCTGGAAGTTCCAATATCATTTTGTAACTCTATTGGCAAAAGTAGAGTTTCAGAGCCCAGCACACAGCCAGGAATAATCTGCCACAGCAAGAGGCAGGCGCACTCACACACTAAAACACATTTGTATCCTTGAGGTATATCAAACATGTTGAATGTAATAAGATTAATATAAATAAATATATCTGATTACAAGAAGACAGTCTTATGGAAATTTCTTCAAAACAGCGGTGAGTGTTGCTAAAAGACCCGGGTTCTCCACAATGAGGTGGTTTTCAAAAGGTCAAACAGAATGTGTAAACCTGCTCAACCTTGTTGACTGTGACAAGAGTCTTTTCCATGTGGATCCTTCATTGTCTGAGCATCTAGACTCTCTTTAAAACCTGATACTGTCTCATTGCAAGCCACGATGGTTCACATCTATTTGAAAATCAATAATCTCTATTTGAGTTTTTAAATCATCATAAGACCCAACAAGTAATATGAGTTTGAGATCTACTGTATGTTGTCCTTGTTTTAACCTAGTTTTAAAAATACCAAGTCAAGAGTTATCATCTGCATTGCTGTGTGTGTGTGTGTGTGTGTGTGTGTGTTTTTTGTATGTAACCACCTTTGAGTTGGCCTTTTGATAGACCTATCTTGTGGGGCTGCAAATGTTTGTTGGGCATTAATTATCATTATTGGCAGCAGCATCCCCTAATTTTACTCATTATTTCTATTGACTTGAAGTGGGCCATAGAGCCAAGTTCTGTGATGATTATAGAGTAGAAATAGTGGCAGTTTATATAGTCCATGATACTGATGGGCAGGCTTAATTAGTGGTTGAAAAAAATTTTCCCAACAGCGTCCAAATTTGAACCCCATGGACCCAATTCATGTCCTGCAGTTGTCGTGGTGGAAGAGAACAACAGAAATTTACATGCCTCAGTGAGCATGGTAATTATTCAAAGAAGTAATCAAACATATTGTCAAAATAAGTCTACTGAAAAGGTCAAACATACTGTATATATACTTAACATCATACGTTGTCATGAAAGTAGCAGGAATAGACCCAAATGCAGAGAGTGTAGGCAAAAACAAAAGCTGGAGGATCAAAAAGCAAAACTGAACACTGAGCCAAGCAGAACAAACTGAACAAGACAGAACAAAGTAGAACAGGCTAGGCTAGGCTAGGCTAGGCTAGGCTAGGCTAGGCTGGGCTGATGAGCTGAGCTGAGCTGAGCAGAGCAGAACAGAACAGAACATCCAACAAAGACTGAACAGAAAACCAGGGCTAAAATACAAACTAAACTAATGAGGAAATGGGGAACTGGTGACTGGACAGGGGAACAGGCTAGCAGCTGATAGGCTGAGGGAAACACTGGGAGCAGGGTAGGGCTGACAGGAGTGTAGAAGGGACAGGTGTGTAGAAAACGCAGCAGGGCAGGGCTAGCGAGCTTGATGCAGGGCAGGTGTGGAGGGCTCTCTGTCCTACCAGCTTTTCTCTCATTTAGTTGCATTCAAATGTCCAAATAAGCCATACTGCTGAACCATCATGCCACAATACGTGCTCTGATATGTTCAAATGTCTGCTGTGAAAGAGGTTCTACTGAAAACAGTAGCATGTTAATGTTGGATTCTGGCCATTGTGGTACATTATACAAATTAAACAAATTTCAGGATAAACAGTGAATAAATAAATAATAAATACGCTTGCTAAGCTAACATACAATATGGCAAGAGAGCGTTTCAGAACAGAGGACAAGAAAGTTAACATAAAAACTGAAAAGCAGCCAAGCAGAAGAGAAAGAGAAATCCATTGCTTAAGAAAAGAAATCAAGGTTCTCAACAAACAGTACAAAAGAAACAGAAGAAGGAATGGGAGAACAAAAGAGCTCAGTTCACCAAAAACCTTTTTAGGTTTACCAGAACACCGCTGGGCGCGGCAAAATCTGAGACTAACCAGTCCCAGAGAAGATGTAGAAGGGTTCCTGAGGGAGACCCACAACGATACCTCCAGAAACCAAGCCCTGGAAGCTAACCCAAACATTAACAGAGCTGAAACACCTGAAAAAAAGCTCAACATCAGTGATCCATCCTGGAAGGAAGTCCAAGAGGTGGTGAAGAAGGCCAGAACAGGATCTGCCCCCGGCCCAAGTGGTATACGCTACAAGGTATACAAGAAATGCCTGATGTGCCTTCAAAGGCTGCGGAAGCTGTTCTGGAGGATCTGGAAAAAGTGCACCACTCCATCATGCTGGAAGAAGGCGGAGGGCTATTTTGTGCCAAAGGAAGAGAACTCCTCAATCATCAGCCAATTTAGAACAGTCTCACTCTTAAGTGTAGAAGGCAAAATCTTCTTTTCAGTAATGGCTAAAAGGACGACCTCATACATAACTGAGAACAGATACATTGACACCTCTATCCAGAAAGGTGGGATCCCAGGCTTCTCTGGATGTCTGGAACACACTGGTGTTCTCAGTCAGATGATCTGGGAGGCCAAAGCAAGCCAAGGCGACCTGACAGTGGTCTGGCTAGATTTGGCCAACACATATCAATCAATTCCTCATTCATGCAGCATTAGACCACTACCACATCCCACTGCACAACAAGGGAATGATCACCAGCTACTTCGGAGGCATACAGCTACTGTTCAAAACAGCCCAGTTTACAACTCAGTGGCAAGACCTGGAAAAGGGAATTGTAACTGGCTGCACAATCTCCCCCATCCTCTTCATCATGGGAATGAGCCTTCTTATAACAGCTGTGGGGAAAGAAGCCCAAGGACCAAGAATGGAATTGGGTATCCAATAACCTCCAATAACAGGGTTCATGGCCAATCTCACTGTGACAACCACAACCTATGTGGAGGCGAGGTGGGTGCTAACAGTGCTTGACCACATGGCAATGTGGGCCAAGATGAAGTTCAAGCCAAAGAAATCCAGGAGTATGGTGATCAGAAAAGGTAAAGTGAGAAACAAGTTCAAGCTGCAAGTGCAGAGCGAGACTATTCCAAGAGAATAGAAGATAATCCAATCAAATGCCTCGGAAAGTGGTTTGATAAGTCACTTACTGACAGGAACAACATCTGCAGTACTGAAAAGCAGAGAGAGGAATGGCTTAAGGGAAATTCAAAGCATGGCTCTACCAACACGGACTGTTGCCGAGTCTCGTGTGGCTGTTGACAGTGTATGAGGTTCCTATGACAAGTGTGGAAGGAGTAGAGAGGAAGCTCAACAAGTAACTCCGAAGGTGGTTGGAAGTTCCTCCAAGCTTCACTTCGGTGGGCCTCTACATAAGATCAGGACAGCTCCAACTTCCTCTGTCATCCGTGGTGGAGGAATACAAGGTGGCAAAGTGCAGAGTGGTAATGATGTACAGAGACTCCCAGGATGAACAAGTCAGACACGCAGGCGTTACTACAAGATCAGGATGCAAGTGGGCAGCCGACATCTCTGTTGCACAAGCAGAAAGTATGATGAAGATACGTGACATCATTGGAATGCCATGCACAGGAAGACAGGGTTTCGGAACTTCCCATTTCCAATAATGGGGGAAGGCAGACACCAAGGAGAGGAGAGCCATGATCCAGGAGGAAGTATGGAACCTGGAGGAAGAAGGACGAAGAACAGGGGCTGTGGAGCTAGCGCCCCAGGGAGCCTGGACCAAATGGGACCTCTCCAAGAGGAAGATCACATGGGCCTATCTATGGAAACTGGAACCTTTCTGCATCTCCTTCCTGCTGTGATTGGTGTATAACACGCTTCTGACTCCAACAAATTTGCACAGGTGGGGCATGAGAGAGGACCCACTATGCAAGCTTTGTGGAAAGAAGGGCGTCATGGCACACATGATCATGTCAGGGTGTAAAACAGCACTGACCCAAGAAAGCTACAGATGGCGCCATGCCAAGGTGCTCATGACACTTACTAACACCCTGGAACAGGAGAGATGCAAGAAATGCCAAACACATGGGAAACCAACACCATTAATCAAGTTTGTGAGGGAGGGAGAAAAGACATCACAGCAAGAACATCAAACAACCTACTACAAAAGGTCCAATCATGGGATATGAAGGTAGACCTGGGAGGAAGGCTACAGTTCACCCAGGTCGTCCAGACAACTCTGAGGCCGGATGTGGTCCTGTGGTCAGATGAGGCGAAGAAAATCATCCTGATGGAACTTACAGTCCCGTGGGAAGGGTGCAACCAAGACTGAAAGGAAGAGCGGCAAATACCAGGACCTTTTGCAAGACTGCAGGGGTAAAGGATGGCAGGCATGGTTATTCCCAGTCGAGGTCGGCTGTAGAGGATTCCCCGCTCAGTCAGTATGGAGAATGCTCACAGCCGTTGGAATGACAGGAAAGGAGAGGAAGACAGCTGCTCACAGGATGGGGGAGGTAGCAGAAAGGTTGGCTACGGAACAGGAGAGAGGAGATAAGCTGGAAGCCAGGAGGAGGAGATGGGCAGTGATTTGGCCACCACTGCCTACCCGCCAACAGGAGGGTGTTACGGGTTACGGTTCAGGGTTGAAACACCCAATGAATGTTGGACACCACCTGACGACATCAACCCCTCCTGGCTTCCAACCCCTCTGATTACTGCTTTGCACACTCTTGGCATTCTCTCGGTGAGCTTCAAGAGGTAGTCACCTGAAATGGTTTTCACTTCATAGGTGTGCCTTATCAGGGTTAATTAGTGGAATTTCTTGCTTTATCAATGGGGTTGGGACCATCAGTTGTGTTGTGCAGAAGTCAGGTTACTACACAGCCGACAGCCCTATTGGACAACTGTTAAAATTCATAGTATGGCAAGAACCAATCAGCTAACTAAAGAAAAACGAGTGGCCATCATTACTTTAAGAAATGAAGGTCAGTCAGTCCGGAAAATTGCAAAAACTTTAAATGTGTCCCCAAGTGGAGTCACAAAAACCATCAAGTGCTACAACGAAACTGGCACACATGAGGACCGACCCAGGAAAGGAAGACCAAGAGTCACCTCTGCTTCTGAGGACAAGTTCATCCAAGTCACCAGCCTCAAAAATCGCAAGTTAACAGCAGCTCAGATCAGAGACCAGATGAATGCCACACAGAGTTCTAGCAGCAGACCCATCTCTAGAACAACTGTTAAGAGGAGACTGTGCGAATCAGGCCTTCATGGTCAAATAGCTGCTAGGAAACCACTGCTAAGGAGAGGCAACAAGCAGAAGAGATTTGTTTGGGCCAAGAAACACAAGGAATGGACATTAGACCAGTGGAAATCTGTGCTTTAGTCTGATGAGTCCAAATTTGAGATCTTTGGTTCCAACCGCCGTGTCTTTGTGAGACGCAGAAAAGGTGAACGGATGGATTCCACATGCCTGGTTCCCACTGTGAAGCATGGAGGAGGAGGTGTGATGGTGTGGGGGTGTTTTGCTGGTGACACTGTTGGGGATTTATTCAAAATTGAAAGCACACTGAACCAGCATGGCTACCACAGCATCCTGCAGCGACATGCCATCCCATCTGGTTTGCGTTTAGTTGGACGATCATTTATTTTTCAACAGGACAATGACCCCAAACACACCTCCAGGCTGTGTAAGGGCTATTTGACCAAGAAGGAGAGTGATGGAGTGCTGCGGCAGATGACCTGGCCTCCACAGTCACCGGACCTGAACCCAATCGAGATGGTTTGGGGTGAGCTGGACCGCAGAGTGAAGGCAAAGGGGCCAACAAGTGCTAAACACCTCTGGGAACTCCTTCAAGACTGTTGGAAAACCATTTCAGGTGACTACCTCTTGAAGCTCATCGAGAGAATGCCAAGAGTGTGCAAAGCAGTAATCAGAGCAAAGGGTGGCTATTTTGAAGAAACTAGAATATAAAACATGTTTTCAGTTATTTCACCTTTTTTTGTTAAGTACATAACTCCACATGTGTTCATTCATAGTTTTGATGCCTTCAGTGAGAATCTACAATGTAAATAGTCATGAAAATTAAGAAAACACATTGAATGAGAAGGTGTGTCCAAACTTTTGGCCTGTACTGTATATATATATATATATATAAGATTGTCTTGTTTACAGCTATTTCATCGTTTTGCCTGAAACGATGATTAAAGCTGTCTTCACTTTTCAGGCAGTGTGAATCATTATGGTTCAGTATTGAAGACTGTAGACAACAGAAGACAGTAAACTTATAGCACTCAGGCCCCATCATCAAGTTAACTTAGCCATGATAAACACTGAGTCAAGTTAATTTATATGGCACACTTATAAACACCTATGTCTAAAAGTCATTTGCAAGCGAAATTGCCAATTGTTTCTAAGTTTGTGCTTTTCATGGTCTCATTTGATTGTAATTTGTTAACATCACCATGCGTTTGAATAAATTATGAAAGGCATTTTTCACTATTTTCTGACATTTTATAAACTAAATGATTATGGAGAAAATAATTGGCAGGTTAAACGATAATGAAAATAATCCTTAGTTGCAGTCTTATTCCACCACATACCACATTATATTAACATATTTTATTTTTTCTGTTGTTGTAGAAAGCACATGCCTCTGGCCCTGCTGTCCTCACCAACCAGCTCTAGCACTGGACCAATGAAGACTGGTATGACAGTGTTTGTCTTGGTACATGAGTGCTGGCCAATCCCCTTGCTTAATAACACCTAGCTCAAGCTTGTGGACTGGGACTTTGATGCTGCAGTTTACAACTCCTTTAGAATAATAGGGTTGCTTCAACAAAATTGAATGCAAAAATTCTTCAATGAGGTAAAATTGTGGTAATGTTAATTTTGGCATTGCCATTCTGCTTGGCATTGACATTGTTTGATGACATTGGTGAACATTGTGGTGAAGCTATTTCTTAACTACTGTGGTGTATGCAGGTAACACAGCTGTCATATCTGATGGAAGTACCATTTTCAAATCCTGGCGGGAGTGTCTGGCTTTACAATGCTGTCCTGGTCAGTGTTACTATCATAAGTGCTCAAAAAGGTAGCCAGTCACAATCCAAGCCATACAAATATCCATAGCTACAATCTCAGCTATAGCATTAGTCATAGACATAGGCACAAGTGGTGTTTCAGAGCCCATTTGAATGCAATAATATCAATATAAATAAATGTATCTGATAATAAAGTGTAATTACCCCATCTGAGGCTTAATTTTATAGTTTTACCCTTGCCTTTGATGTTATAATTCAGTTTGTGTTATTTTTTGTCTTTGTTCAGTTTGTTGTTGTTAAATGTCCGCAGGTTTGAATAAATGAGCTATAACTACCAGCTTTGCCTCCCAGGCTAAAAGACCAGGCAGGTAACATTATGAATCATTTGAAGCCGATAGATGGCACAAGAAACAGTGCATGGTTTCAACTATGCAACTCATAAATGTTACACAATCTCTTTTCCCCTCACCTTTCAGTTGAGTCAGCTTTTGGTGTTTATCAAAAAATGTGTACTTTAGAAATGTGTGACGGGAACTCAGCCCTCTGCAGCTGCAGTGGCTGACTCAGGAAAACGTCTCTTGGAGCACAGACCGTTCCAAGTTCACGCTGCTGGCAATTTGCAGCCATTGCATGAATAGAAAGCAGTGGAGGGCATTCTTCACATCACCATTCTGAACACATATTTAACATCTTTGTTCATGTGAGTCTTTAATCCTCCTTGAAGTGAATATCAATTAACAAGCACCTCTTTATAGTCAGGTTTGAGAATAGATGATGGGGGAGGGGGGATTTCAATTGCTGACCGTTCACTTAGCACTTAATGGTGCTTTCTGAGAGTCCCGCCCTTGTTGGTGTGTTTTTTATGGTCAGATAAAAGTTGTGCAGTGAGAAAAATGCCATCTGGGCTCTGTGCCAGGGGCTGGTGTCTCACAGCAGCTATTGCCTCACACCGGGATGTGATGAGAAGCTTTGTGGAAGAGGGGGACTGAGGTGAGGAGGGGGGAGCCTCTCAAGGTGCCACTTCCATGGAGACCCAGCTGGGTCAAACAAGACTTCCATCAGTGGACAAACAAAAGGTGAGGTGGCTGTCTGACTGCCTCATTACTGGAAGCCCAGCAGCCACCACCAAACTGCTGAAATCTGCTTCTTTGGGCCTTCAGTGAGGGCAACACTAATCAACATCTTGTGGTAATGAGTGATGTTGAGCATAAATCTTTTCTCATGGGATTGGATGTGTTGTTGCTGTTGGCTCAGTTGCCTAGGAAATAAGCATCTCACTGTAAGCAGCAGGCTGCTGTCTGTTTGCACTTTTCCTCAAATCTTTTTTTTTTTATTTTTTGAGTTAACTCCAACCTCAAAACTGGGCACACTTTCTGTAACTTACCTTTGTTTTGTTCAAAGACATTTTCTTGCCTTGTTGACTTTCATGAGTCTGTTAGTTCAGCATTGTTGAGGAGATCTGTTTTCTGCACTCCCTTTTTTGCCAAGTTCAAGAAGACAAGGGAGAAAAAAAAAAACACAGTATGGTCACCTCATACTAGACCATCCCTCTCACCACTCCTTGTTCTATGTCTGTTCCCTCTGATCATAGACCCTAGGATTCTTGGAGCATTGGCTGAAAAAGACTCAAGTACCACCAGTACCACCACAGTACCACACACAGTTCAATCAGGTTCACTCAGCACGTGGGAAGGACCCAACATGTATTTGCCCAGATAAGACTGCAAGATGAAGTGCTGACATTACAAGATGGACACAGGGAATTATGGGATTGTAGTAGCTGCTGTAGCTACCTTGGTAATGCAGACCATACATAACCTGTTGTGGCTCTTCAGTTGACCACTGATGAACATATAGTGATGCTTACTTTGTATCATCAATATTGGAGCATTCATTGTTTTTATCTTTTTACAGTGAAATCATCTTTTATCTGAATACAGTGACACTATAAAGACATATACAAACAAGCCTAAAGGCAGTTTTGACATTAGCAAAACTTTGAACACTTCATCCACCAGCCACAAGAAGTTGGTTTAAAAATAGCTCAGCAAGTGAGGCATTCGATGAGAAAAGCAGAGTCACTGATGATATATAGCTAACAACAATAGGAAGGCATAAAGTTTGAATAACAATTAAATGTTTGTAAAAGCTATATTTTAACTGCACTCCCAAAATATGATTTTATTGAAGATATTTGTAGAACATTACCTTCAAAACAACTTAAATAGTGTCAGCTCGTCTATATCTTTGTAGTGACAGTAAGTTCATTTTCTGTGTGCTTTTATATCTGCAATTAAATTCATTACTGCTTATGGTTAATCCTTTGTAATAAGTGCTTAATTACTTGATGAGGTAACTCTTAAGTGCTAATAAATGTTTTTTCTTTCAGAACCAGCCAATAAAAAATGAAGTTGTGAACACAGAATGAAGGAGGCGAAGCAAGAGCAGTAAGCACTCCTACAGAAAGCACTCCAGACATTTTGCATTCATTTTCCCATTTAGGCAAAATCACAATCAGCAAGAAAAAGTGTCTTGGCTTCCAGTCAGTAAAGAAAAGGACTCATGCATTTAATATATGAAGCAACATATGGGCCATAAATCATTACCTTAAGCCCTTTCAGTCTGCAGTTTTCTTCTTTAATTTGCCCTCCCTCCCCCACCTCGTGGCCCAGATCACTGAGGAACTCACTAAGAGCATTGTTCCTCCTGCCAGCTCACTTGGCATATCTAGTTTTATTTAGAACCCTTTGGCTGTTTGGCAGGAGGAGGGAATAAGCTGTGTTAGAGGTATTTATGAGGTTGTCCTCAAAGAACCTTTCTTTATATCAACAGTTTGACTAATGCATGTGACAGTAAACTTGATGTTGGCAGCAACTATGAAGAAGTTGTCCATATGACTGATGTTGGTTGTGAATGCTGCCAAACCAAAATGTATTAATTATAGTACCTTTTAAACAGATTTAAACAGACCTCTTAAGACTGATTTCCATGAAAGACATAATGTTTGGGAACTACCTAAATGACCAGGCTGTTAATAGTTCCCCAAAAGGTTTTAATTAAATCAAAATCCATATTCTTAAAATGGTGAGTAGTAGTATCAGTAGCAAGCAGCCTTAAATGTGAGTAGAGATTTGCTGAAAGAGTGTCCTTTTCGACCAGTAGTCTGGGACACATACCACATCCCTGCAGTGTCCCTGGTTTGAATCCTTTAGGCAGTCTTTCTTGCATGTTGTTCCCTCTTTCAAATGTAATCAGTTTAAGCTGCATGCATTCTAGTTAATTGTATCTTAATGCAGGAAGGAAAAACAGCAACATCTCAATGTCCTATGAAGGTTAAAACTCAATGAGTTTGCCTGCCTTTGTGCTCTACTGTAGTAGGTCCCCTCAATTCTCTTGTTAATAAAATTATCCAAAATATAATAGCAACAAGCATAACATTTGGAATTCAATCCACTGTGGAAATTATACATATATTATTTATATATCCCCAATCAAAAACTGTGTAGTCTGTGATGACATGACAAGAATCACATCTTAGAACTAAAATTGGGACTCACAGCCACCTTGAAACTTAACGGCGTCAGTATGCCAGGAGCCCAATTTGAAGCATGCATACCAAATTTGATGCAAACCAATCACAGTTGAGAAGATGTAATCATAATTCCCAGTGTAGGTCAGACCTGTCTGCATGGATGTCTGTATCACTATGAAAATTGCTGCTGCTGTTAAATCCTAATCCTAAACATTCCCATACTGTCTGGCTGTAGATAATGTCTCACTGGCAACCGTTGAGATGGAGCCATGAAAAATATAAGAATAAAGAAAAATACTCAGTAAAGCCTCAGGATGAAAATCAATCTGTGGCTATAAACTTCAAGAACATAGCTTGGTAGACATGCAGGAACTCAGAGTAGGTCTTTGATGAGAATGACTTTATTTCGTTTTTTATTTCGGTTTCAAAATGTCAAAATAATAACTGCCAGGTTAACGCTACAGGTGGTAGGCTATGTTTTTGAGCCATGATTTGAGCTTTTTTACCTCAAACTCTGATGCTACCAGTTACAGTAGGTTTAAAAGTAGTACTAGTAAAGTTTTAAAGGTTTTTTTCATAATGTCTTTGTGCATACCTCTATGACTATAATTCATATAATTAGGCTTTTATTAACTAGCTTAACGTTAGCTTAATTATATTAGCTAATAAGATATTTATCATGAGCTTGCTCGATATCCAGAAATTTTAAAAACATGTTATCTTTTCTCATTTGGTTAAAATGACACCACAACAAGATGAAATTGATAGAAAATGGTGAGAAAGGTAAAGTTGGAATGTCAGTAACATTATAGTCTTCACTGTGGCCAGGTGCAAAGTGCTTTTAAACCTTGTAATAATAAGGTTACAGGCACATTGCACACATTGTTATTGCCGCAGGGATGAAAGATAGAAAGAACATACATTTTGTCCAAAAAACCCCAAAAACCCCCTAAAAAACACAAGCTGCCAGGAAAATTGCTGCCTCAGCCAACAAAGTTTGGGATCCTTCCTCTCTCTCATTTGGAGCTGACATCCCACTAAAACAACAGAGGAAACCATAGGGTGAGTCTAGTCAAGCAGCCGCCAGCAATTGAACCTCATTTTCATCAGAGGACTTAGATTCCGCCGTCCTTCATTTTCCTGCCATTTACTGCTTTATTTCAAGTCACTCAGTGGATTTCTCCAGCTGTAAGAAGTATTTTTGTTTAAGACTGATCAAACAGAGGGTGGGCTTCCTCTCTTCTGCTGATGAAGTTTAATATATAAATGTTCCACAAATATAAATCTATCTTGAGGCTAGAGTAGTTATTGGCTTCTTTAATTTACTGAGTGACAGAATGGAGAAGTAGATAAACGACAGTGTTTAGGCCACAACTTGACACTGAAGAAATCTATTCACTTGGTTTGTTTAGCTTTTCGCTTTTATATCTTTATCCAGTGTTCTAACCACAGTTATTCAAACGGGTAATACATTTTAACTGTATTAAGTTACGATTGTTAATAAGATTTTTAGCTATTATCAGAACTACCTTCTTTTTAACTGAATGTTGTTTTGTATCTGTTATGTCAGGTGTCTTGGCACATACACCCTATGAGGAACAACTTTTCATTCTGTCAAGTATATGAAATATATAAGTGGGTAGTTCCGGGTCAGAAAAGTGAAGCCAATACAGAAGTGCCTTAAACCTGCATTTTCTCTAATGGCCAGCAGAGGGGAACTCCACTGGCTCCAAAAAGAAGTCCGATTGTATGGAAGTCTATGAGAAAATGACCCTACTTCTCACTTGATTTATTATTAACACTTTCCTAATGAGTTTATGGTCTCAATCACTAGTTTCAAGTCTTCTTTGATACAGCATGATGTTCATTTTTATAGATTGTGGGGCGTGGCATGCTTTAGGGCGTGGCTACATTGTGATTGACAAGTCGCTTCCATGGCGACAACGTTGGCAAGGTGACGTAACCATGGTGTAACCCCAGATTCACAGAGTATAGGCATAGCCATAGCGTCGATATTTCACAGTGTGTTTTCAGTTAATTATAACATTTTTTTCACCTAAAAAAGTCTTGTTTGGCATTTGGTTGTATTAAAAGACCCTCTAAGGAATTGGATGTTCAGTTTTTCCGGTAAGTACCTTTTGTAAAGCATTGGCATTAGCATTATCATAGTTAACCATAGACTGTGAATGCACCATGCTAACCAAGCTAGCAGCTAGCATTAGGGTCAGCTCCACCCTCTCGTCCAAATATGGTCACTTCTGGCTCCAAAAATCCAAGATGGCGATAGTCAAAATGCCAAACCCAAGGCTTCAAAATGCGAGACCACAAGACAATGGGTGACGTCACGGTGGCTATGTATTTTCATACAGTCTATGGAAATACATAAGGCTTGAATGACAAATAAAGGAAATCTCTCTGAACAAACTAAAGAATTATGCATGCCAGTAGAGGTTTCTCAAGTGGGGTGTGTTTGTGTTTGTCATAGACTGTATTGTGTGTTTGTCATAGACTGTATATAAAGATGGACGACATGACAGCTCCCCAAAGGTGAAGCCAAATGCCAGTCACCCCTCTATGTCATAGAACCATCATTTCAGGCCTGCCCAAAAAAATCCTGAGCACAGAAATGGTGAACAACAGTTTAAAGCTCTAACTCCACAATTAAGACTTTTTTTTTTTTTTTTACACTCAATGGATAAAAATATAGCCGAACCAATCAAGACATTAAGCTGTCGTGATTGTTTCTTCTCCTACCAATAAAACCTCTACCAATAAAAAAGTGACCAGTGACAGTTTACCGTACAATATTTTTTTAATGTCAGTCATGCCACACTGCGTGCACCTAGAAGTTGCTGCAGGAAACCTCCCAAACCGGTAAAGCCCATGTATTTCTATTTCACCTGTCATGCTCTCAGATATGTCCGTTTGCTTGTGAGATTATATTGACTGGAAAGTCCCATTTTTCTGAATGAAATGAGCTATAGCACTCACAGGTTTGATATACATTTGACTGACAAAACATGCGTTCTAACCAGGAATGCTTGTGATTCAATAGCGCTAACGTTAGCTAACGGCGTAGCTAACAGGTTGTCACTACATAACGTGTTGCTGTCTTTTCAACCGCTGAACTGCTGACATAGGCGTTTTTATTATTTTAACTTTACCAGTATGCAGTGTGGGGCGCACAATAGCCTACATTACTCGCCGCACCTGGTTACACGTAGTCACCATGAGATACTGAAGGAGAAAACTGGAGAGAGCGGTGTGTGTGTGTGTGTGTTGGCACTGTAGTCTATAACTTAGCCTACTCAAGGACAATTTAAGGAAAGGAACCCCCCCCCCCCATTGCAAATTAAGTATATATATATATAATAACAATATATAAATAATATATAAGGAGGGATGTGATTACAGTTTCAACAGCCATGTTCATATTCAGCCTATTTAGCCTGGTTAGGGTTTTACAGCTACATTGTCATCATCTTTTCAAATTAGCTGAAAATCATATTTTCAAAAATGAAAATGACTTAAAGTTTGATTATTGTGGAGGTGTATACAATAGACACTATATAAATGCAGCATTAGTGGTAGATTAGTGTGTAGCCTAAGTGACATTGTGTTCTTGGTAAGCTATGTTTAGGCAGGTGAAAGATAAACAGGCATAAATGACCAACTAACAGTGTTGGCATCTGCAGATATTTCTGTAAACAATCTGTTATTGGTATCATGAATTGTCATATCAGTGCATCCCTCACTTTTTTGTCTGTTTAACTGCTGCATGTATGCAAATTATGTACTGTAATGAGTTTGTATGCAAATTATGTACAATAATTCATTGTTCGAACAGCAATGATTTACATTTGATGCATCTAGGTTAGGTTGCCGAAGTGGTACTCAAAAAATTCGTCCAGGGTTGGCAGGTGTGATGTATTTTCATGTTCATTTTTCTGTTAAGTAAGTTTTTAATTAGTTATTTGACAATATAAAAAGGGGATGTGATGTCATGATTGACACCTGTAATTGACAGCCACCCTCAAACCTCAGAGCTGAGTGACTGCAGCAGTTTCTGATGGAAGATGCTAATGTATGTTTTCATTTGTGATTCACTACCAGCTGTAGCTGCTACTTACCAGCTGGCGTCTATCGTTTTTCCAACCCAATTTAGATGAAACCACGCCCACTTCCGTATGATGAAAGCCTCGACAGAATGATGGAAGCCTCGATGGCTACGTTCCCATGGAAACCACGCTCATGCAGGTCATGCATATGACTTGGAAAACAGCGCTTTTCAAAGATGACTGATGATCACAGTTACAGAGAGCAGAGGTAATTGATCTGTTAATGTTAATGTTATGACTTTGATTTTTGATGCCCCTCTCCCTCCTTTATGTATCTATGTGTCTTGTTTACATGTGTATGCCTCCCCTGTGTTTATCTGTTTTTACTAACGTTAACAGTCTTTGTCCTGTCTTACTAACATCCCACTCGTGGCCTGTGCCTTTGCTGTGGTGAGTGGGTTTTATACCAAATCAGGCCTCAAGGTGTGTGTCTTGTCTCAAATGTTGAAACCTAAAAACAATTCTATTCTCCCTCAAATCTGTGTACGCAAATGCATAGTATTACATTCACATTTCTTACAGGGAACAACATACAAAAACAAACTCATAAGTTATTGCCATCACATTAGGATACAATAGAGTAGAAAAACTTTATTGTCTATGCAAGTGACAATTTTTAATGCAAATCTTTCTTCAGGCTTGTCTGTCCAGCTTGTTTTCAGTCAGTCAGGTTGCAAAAGCCCAGCACAGTCCTGGGGGATGGCACATACTGCACAATGTTTGGTAGAAGTCTGCATTTCTAAAATGTTGAGGTTTTGGTAGACCTTTTCTTGTGCAGCAGAATCAGAATCCTGAAAATACAAAATGTTCTGATAAAATATAGCAAAATGGTGATGGTGGTCTCAGAAAAATAACAATCAATGACCATAACATTCACTTAGAATGACTTGAAAATAGATTTCATAACAACCTGCCATAATGAATTAGGATTTTGTGAAAACACATCCATAAACAGTAGCCTAATCATGGACTTGATGGACTTGGACAAGTGCATGTATCATATTAAAATGTTAATGAAAGATAGGAGATCTTTAGTGGGGGCACACTTTTATGGAAACAGCAGATGTGGTAGCCATCTATTCCTGTAAAAGAAAAGATCAAGAGATGTGAGAGTTTGCAGCGAGATGCACATATGTTTCAAAGAAGATTTCTCCAAAGAAGACCGAGAGACTCATACCAAACTGTGGCCGTTAGTTTAGGAAGCCAGGAGAAAGGGAAGGAGAGCATTCTTGAAGGAAGGATACGTGTTGATTGACAATTGAAGAGCAGACACTGAATAAACAGGCATTTTTGGGTTTTCTTTGTTCTAAACAGGTATGCTGATGTAGTCAGATTTTTCTATTTTTTGTTCAAAGGTTTTGAGGGTTATTGCTATAAATGTATGACAAGGACTAAGTTACTCAGTCCTGCCCGTAATTTTTTTTGCACATTCCTTCAAGGTTATTTACTAATTAAATGTTGCCTTTTTTATCTTTAAATACTAAAGGGTTGAAAAATAATGTTAAACGTAAGGCAACTTTTCTCATTTGTAAGCAGCAAAAGGCTAATTGCAAAAGAGTCATTCAGTTGAGTTCTGGAAACTGCAATGGGGGGTCTATTTTCTTTAGTCATGGAACATCGCATTTGGCTGGCGTAATGATCTTCTTTAACAGGTTCCCTGGTAATGTAATTAACTACAAAAGTGATACTAATGATCATTGGCTAATGGTGGCATCAGAAATTAATGGGGTAAACTATATTTTGTTATGTGTATATGGGTATAACAAAAAAGCTCAGAACAAAAATTTCTTCTCATGTTTGAGTAAGCTGTTAGAGGAACGGAAAGTGTCTTACACAACTGATAAAATCATAATTGAGATTTTAATTTGGTTCTCTCTGGTATGATATCAGAGAGCTGCTTTACAATGCCTTCTTCAAATGCATTTCTGCAAGAAATCTTTCTCCACTATGAAACAAGGTCTTTTCACTCTAAAACTCCCAAAACCCAACAAAAATAAACATTCATTGGATAATTGGTCACTAATAACTTTATTATGTAATGATTCCAAACTGTTGGCACATGTTTATGCAAACCGATTAAATGAGGGTTTAATGCAAATAGTTGATGAATGTCAATTGGCCTTTATAAAAGGTAGAAGTATACATAATCATATATTTGATATGCTAGATTTAATTGATACCGATTTTGTGATTTTTATAAGGTGTTTGATACAGTTGAACATTCCCTTTTATTGAAAGTGTTACTTCTTGGGTTTTTGAGAAAAAATATTTTGCAATAATATAAATAAGTAATATATAATTAAGATGCTTTAAACTGACATATACAGTTCTGTATCTCTGAACCCTGGAATGGCCTAAGGTGCTATGTGGTATTTGGCAACGGTGCCCGATCTCTCCAAAATTATTTATTTTGACCACCCAATTACACAACTAGCAATGCTTATTAGTAACAATCCTGAAATACAAGGTATTACAATTTTATCTGATAAGGAATTTAAAATTAGTCAATTCCAGATGATACATCCATCTTCTTAAGAAATAAATCCATGGTAGATAAAGCTGTTAATACAATTTAGATTTTCTCCAAAGTGTCAGGGTTATCCCTTAATATTTTAAAAAAATGTGAATTATTTCCCATTCATACATCAGCAGATTCCAATATTGCTTCAATTAGAGTTGAATCTGAACTACCTTTTTAGATATGTAAATATAGTGCTGTCTAAAAATGTTATTAGAAGAGAAGACATCAATATTTCTAACTGCTTAACAGATATGAAGAAATCTCTCAGTCATTGGCTAACCTGAGTTATTTTATCTAAAGCAGAAGGTATCTCCAAATTAATTTATCCATGTCACTCCCTGTATATCTCTTCCAATAATATTAAAAAAGCCAACTCAGTTATTTTCAGATTCTTAATAAAACAAATTATATTAAAAGATCACAGTTAGTTAAAGAGTATGAAAAGTGTTGTATCAAAGCTTTAGAATTTGAATCAGTGGTTGGAACTTTTAAGATTAAATAGTTAAAAGCATATTTGTCATATTTGTATTGAAAATGATATTTACTCATAATTTTTCTCCTCATTGATCCACTTTATAGAACAGTAGAGTGATTACAATTAATAGGAAATCAATATTTAAGAGTGATTGGTATGAGGAAGGCATTTAGTTGGTAAATGATTTATTGGATTGCAATGGAAACCTTTTGGACTATATGGCCTTTTTAGATAAATATCATTTAAATTGTATTCATAGAGAGTATAGTAAGATTTGTAAAGCGATCCCTTTATCGCTGATTCACTTAATCAAAAACACATGAATTAATTCAAATGTTAAATCAGCATTGCTGAATTTAGTGATTAATGATTGTAATTTAAATGATAAATGTAATAACAAATTTATTAGTGCTGTTCTGAAATCCAAAGTGTTTCATGATTATAATAAAGGGTTGTTCCTGATATGGAAACTTTGTCTATAATGAATAAAGCACATTTTTTAAATGGCCTATTTCCCCAAAGGTCAAAGAAACTCATCTCAAAATAATTCATAAGGTTTTCCTGGTTGCAAAATGTCTTTAAAAAAAAGGTTCAAATTTGAAGTGGACCCTTGTGCCTTTTATAAAGTGACAGAGGAAACATTACAACTCATGTTTCTTTCCATGCCCGGTGGTAAATGACATTCCAACTTTTGACATTTCTCTTTTTTTTATGTGGATAATTTAAACTCATCTATTTCTGACATGATTAATATGATCATTCTAAATATCATATTCATTGTAGCAAGTGGAGAAATAGCAAGCCCTCCTTTGTTTGGTTTATAAATGATTTCAAATTATTTTTCTCATCACTTAAAAAAATGTAAAATAGCAAGAAAGATTTGTGGGGACATATCTCGTTTCTTGTTGTTTTGATGTATGTCCCTTATTTTTGAAGTCTTTGCTTCTCTTGGTTCTAGTGTTTAAGAAATTACTGTTTATTTACATGTCTCTATATATTTTTATATAAATCCCCCATATTTTATTGTTTTTTTCTCCATTTATTTTGATAATATTTATATTACATACATACAATACATACGTATTGTATTATATGTATGTATTCTCCACGAGTTCTTGTGTGTTCTTTAATGTGTGTTCAAAAAAAAAAAAAAACGGTTGATGCAACAGCTGGTTTTGGTCAAAGATGCTCTATAAGAAAGATGACGCATTACAAGCTGCACCAGTGGTATGAAACCCATGCTAACAGGCTAGCATTGCCTTTTCAGCCCCACAAACTCAACCTGCCAGCACCCAGGCTACAACCACAGCCTCCAGCAGAATTTAGTTCATTAAAACAAGGTGCAAATTCAAAACATAATCAACCTTGGTGTGTTTAATCTTTATTTAAATTACATTATGTTGATTATATGAGGCAGGAAGCAGGTAGATATACGGCCAAGCTTATGTTAGCATTAATGCCTGGATAGTTAACATTCAGCAAGCCCCGAAGATGAGAGAAAAGGGGTAAAACGGAAGTTCATGACAACAAAATGATAAACACGCAAACAGCACAAACACAGAGCTGCATGGATTACTGTGGCGTTCAGGTTTATTTTCACGTGAATTAAATGAAGGTTGTCCTGACAGACAGAAGAGATATCGGTGTTGACAGATCTTGCAAGAGTGTGTCACTGACACAGAGACAGGTCTCGAATAAATTTAATTTTCCTCTAATTAGTCTGTCTGAAAAATGCCATTTTAGTGTCAGAATGTTCGGAAGATATGTGGCTCATGAAAAATGGGTCAAATATTTACTTTGGTGACTATGGGGCAAAAGAATCAGTAATAATCTGTGCTCATGTTCACTTCTCCCATTGGAGTGAATAGACTCAGGACCCGCCGCTAGTCTCCTAAAGGGGCGGGGCAGTGGCAAAACCGACATGACACAGATACAGGAAAAGACTCTTAAGTGCGCTGTCTCTGTTTTGGTTTACCTCTCCAAGTTGGCTCCTCTTGGCGGTGGAATGGCTGTTAGTCAAGTTTAGGGGGCGGATCCCACAGGCCGTCATCGTGCTGCCCGACTCTACTGCAGACTCTGGTTGCAAATGACGTCACACAAGCAAGATGGCAGCTCCTGGAAACAAGATATTTTGGCTCCACTTTTGCAAGAGACGCATCCTCCATCTTTATATACAGTATGATGTTTGTCTCCTCAGGTGCTCTCAGTCATTTGGTCATACTGACCACTATCCATGGGCCACAGAAATCCATTTGATAATATTTGAATAATGTAAATGCACTTTTACACTTGACAGAGTGATGAGAGTAAGACCTCAGACTGCAGTAGTCATTATCATGGTTAAACAAACCTGAATCAACTGGGAACACCCTGTAGTTATTTTTGCTTCCTTCAGTGAAATTTACTGTAAGATGTGATGAACTACAGACTTGTCAATCAACAAGCAAGCAATAGCAAGCATAGCTAATGAATTAACCTAACATTGTTTTCATTTTTCTGTTTTTTTTTCTTTTTCTTTTACTTCTGTCTGTGTAGAGAAAGCAAGCGATGGAGTGTGGTATTGGTAAGTATAGTGTCTATGCTTTATCATGATAAGTAATTCATCAGTCACATTAACCAGCAGGTTTTATTTTTTTAGTGGCATTGGTTATTTTTCCAAAGCTTAGTTAATTGATATGCAGCTTCACACATACTGACTGTGTGTGGCAGTCAGTCTTTTAATCATAGAACTTCAGAACTGCTCATATTAAATACAGTACACACAGTGCAGTATGTGTGTGTTTGTGACAAAGAGAGGGGCAGAAAGTAAGAGAGATGAAATGTAGAGTCTGGTACTCTCTGTCCCTCTCTGTGATTTCACACACTCCTCTGACTGTTTGAGTCTAGCCTTGCTGTGTACGTAGTTCACAAACATGTCATTTTCCCATAAAGAGGAGAAAGGCTATCTAAGGTTTGAAGATTTGTAATCTGCTATGAAATCGAACACTAGTGGCGTCACACATTGTGAATCAAGTAAACAGATGCTGAGACCCCTTTCCTGTCTATTTTAGCACAGGAAATACTGTATGCACCACATAAAAAGATAATGATAACACATAAGATCTGCCTTCCTTTCTCTTGAAAATACGCACATAATTCAGTTTCTAATGTGCTGAATCCCAGTGAGAGACGGTGAGACATCTAGTGTGAATTCATTATCTCATATTTCTTGTAAATTCCTGTCCTGCTAATGTAAGATCACACGTCTCATTATTCTCAAAAAACGTTCTCATTACTCCCAAAACACAAACACTTGCAAGCATATAAACAGGACTGAAACTATTTATTGCTGTTTATTAACTGATGTAAAAATGCCTCGCTTTGTAGTAGAAAATACATTAATTCTCAAATGCACAGTCTGATCCCCACTGAACAGTAACTGAATAGGTAAGTCTGTTTATTACCTGTGGAGGGCAGCAGCAGGCTTGAGATGCATCTAGGCTGCCTGTAGTATTGCAAGAAGAATAAGAATAGTAACAACAAACCACCCCATTTCTGTTGGTCATACTTGAGGGTCCACATTTTCAATTGAGTCCAACACTATGCTGAAAACTGCATTGTACTGTACCCCGGTCTCAGTCCTTACAGACCAAGTCATATCCACCAGTTTTCAAGACCTGAAGCAGAGTTTAGCTGACTGACAGAGCAGACTGATCTAACACTCAGTAAGAAACCATAATAACATTGAGATTAACTTTAAGTAGGGTGCAATAGATATTTTTTCCATAAGTTTTTGTTAAAAGTTTGAAGGAACTGGAAGTATTGAAGTATTGTGAGTAATTGTTACAGGGAGCGGAGCAGGTGGACCCAAATGCAGGAGACATCAGGCACAGGAACTGAATAATTATCTTTATTAAGTCTCAGGAGTGCAGGCAAAGCAAAACTGAACAGGACAGAACAAAACTGAGTTACACAGAATAAAGGATCCAACAAGATTAAACTGAAACATAGGACTGAAATACAAACTACACTAATGAGGGAATGGGGAACAGGTGACTAGACTGAGAATAGGCAAGGAGCTGATAGGCTGAGGGAAACACTGGGAGCAGGGCAAGGCTAACGAGGTTGATGCAGGGCAGGTGTGGAGGGAATAACAGGCTGGGAACACAGGAGGAAAAACACAGGGCAAACAGAAGACAAAAAAACCCAGAAACACAATGAATACAGTCTAACTAATAAAGGCAACTTAAATATATCATGCCAGAACATGCCTTAACAAGGAGAAAAGGCAGAGAGTCTCTGGTGGAACAGAGGAGAATAACAACGAAGGAACACAGGGCCAGACTGTGAAAAGACCATGACAATAATAATTGTTATATAATACTATTATGACACACTGCGTGTAAAAGTCCCAACCCAGTTCAGCTTTTCTCTTGCTTTTTCACTGTTTTATCATTGACCACATTTGTTCAAGTTCAGATTATATCTGATACTGTATATTGTGCTGTAAAAAAGGATTATCTATACAACGGTTGATGAGGTAGCCTTATTAGAGTTACAACAAGTTGTTCATCAGACAGCAGATCATTGTGACTTGTCATATTAAGAATAGCACAGGTGTTACTAATCCTAACATTGCCCTAGTGCCGGCCTATTCAACTGGCGGCCCACAGGCCACATCCAGCCCAGAAGCAACGTCCGAAGCCCAGCGAGCTTAAATTAAAATTTAATAGCAATTTTAATATTTTAATTGTAATTTTATTTTATAAAAAAATATTTGTTAATAGCAATGTTATTGTGTAGTCTAAATAGTTACAGCACTGCGACTGTGGTCTAAAACCCATAAGCAGTCAGAAAACAAAATGAATAACATATTCCGCCTGTCACTGAGTCAACCGAGGCTGTGAGTCGTGCATGCGTAAGCAGGTCTGACATCTAGGACTCAATTGCGCCCCGTCAATGTACGTCCACTAAAAGTGCTTGTTTTTGCCACTGATAGGCTCAGATTGTTATTATAAGTGTCTGACAACATTATGGAAAGGACCCTGCAGAGATAAAAACTTTTTTGCCACTTGTTATGACTGTTATGATTCTGTGCATTGATAGCGCTTTTTAATTCTGTTTCTGCACTTTGTGATGTGTCTGGGTCAGATATGAGAACAAAAATATTTTTTTACTTCAAAAATGAAACAATAAACATTGCTATTATCACTACATTCATTTACGTTTGTTTAAAATTTGTCATTACCAAAAGCTAAAAAAAAGGTTTTAAATAGGCTGCTGAAAATGTCTGGTCCATCTACATTTCCTGGTTTTAAAATCTGGCCCAATTGAATTTATAACTGAATAGCCCCACCCTAGTATCCCAGTAAACCATGACAGTGTGACAGTGAGCCAGCATGTACAATACCAGGACCCTGAAACTAAAGCAGCAACATGGAAATCCGCCTTGATTAATTCTGTTTTTTATACCTGTGATTTTCCTACTGTGACATGTCAAAATGTCTTCTGTGATAAAAGCTTATTATATAAATATGTGGAAATGTATTTTAAAAGAGGCTTGAATTCATCTGTTAACATTTGGTTTGGTTAACCTTAGCCTGTTAAGATTACAGTTTTCTTGATGCAGTGTTTGATAATATCAATAGACCTTTTTCACAGCATACATGTTGACTTGTCAACATGGTTGCTTTGCAGGAGTAGCTAATAACATTAATGATGTTTCTATTCCATTTGAGTGTCCCAGTACAAACATGCACAGTCGCAGGGCCCTGAAACTGCAACCATTAAATAGAATGCAGCCATCATTAATGGTATCAATCACACCTGTGCTTTTCCTGCTACAACATGTCAGAATATCAGCTGTAAAAAGCTTATGTGGCTAACTTGGAATGGGTATGTTATCTTAGCAATGCAGTAACAGTGAAATGGACCTGCATGGTATATTGGTAGGATAAAGTTTAAATGTGAAGGTAACAGAGTGATAATAGAAATAGCCTGAACTGTACAGTTGTGGTCATTGGCCACAGCATTTTTAACTTTTTAAGCAGGACAGAGGGTTTACATACATTGTTCACAAGCCAGCTTGTTCACATACTGAAAAGTCAGGAACTAAATACTGAAGGCTTGATTAAAAAGCTAGACTGATGTGTTTCATTTTCAAGGGCACAACTAGTAACATTTATTAACTGTAAGAGTATTTTTTCCAATGTTCCAATGACAAAATGTGCGCTTTATCAAGCAAGCGTATTTCCAAAGACGTTTTCATCTGTAGCAAACATTCCAAAGTCTTTTACCAGAAAAGAATGAAGAGCTTTGTTCTTGTTTAATATAGGTATGAGAATCTGACCATTCATTTAGTGTCCATGGCTGTCAGTTTGGTTTATAGTTGAATAGAACTGGCTGTCAATAGAACAATACTGGAAAAACACACGCTTTTTTGTGAATAAAATAACCCAGAGGAAGCAGCCAAAGTCAGGGCAAAATGAGGCCCAGGATGGAACCCTGAAGCATCCCCCCTTCATTTGTGCCAACTACTGGTACAAACATACTTTTCCAACTGTATTTGTAAAAGCTAGTCAGAGAGATTCATGAAATTGGACATTTGATCCAAAATATCACAGTGACCGTCATTGGTTAAATATCAATTTAACAATCGATTTAATAAGAATTGCAGTTCAAATAAAAATGCAGGTATTTCTGTGAAAATAAATCATTACTTTAGTAACTAGATTGACATTAGGAGCAGACCAGCTTGATCATTGTGACTAATAAAGTCACCTAGATGGTAGTGAGATATTATAAATGATATTTACTCGCTATAGGATATTCTTGGCATACTGAACAGTTATTAACAATATACTGACAAAGCAGATTTTGCCTTCTGTGACTAATATCAGATATCAATACAAATAGCAGTCTTTACTAAAACATGAAAATACGTTGTTATATTGTTACAGGCTCTTTATTCTTTCAACGAATTACAAAATTCAAATGACTGTGTTTTTGTGTTTTTAAAATAATGAAAACACATATTTAAGCAGTTATTTTCTACTTTCCATCACAGAAACATCATCATACTCACTGTGCTATGCAAGCCTAATCAAAATTGAAAATATATGGAATCAGGGTGTTATGTAAGCATGTTAGTGTCCAATTGGGCACGATATCTCCTTTTTATGTGGGGTCTATAACCTCATTATACCTCACTTCATGATATAAGCACAGCTGGGTCCTGGAAGTGGATGCATAATGTATATTATTCTTTTAACAGGGTCTGACTGTCAGAACTGCCCTGCTGGCTGTCCGACTGAGGCAGAAATATGAATTTTCAAGTGGTGAGTGATCTGCTCTGTTGGTTTCCTTTTTACTATCATGTCATTGACCAGTTGTGTATGTGAGTGTTTTTGTTTTTATTTTTGGTTAAGAAAAGTTTGGGTATGAAATTAGGTATTTCAGTAATTTTGAAATACCTAAATACCATCTGCAGTCGATGTGGTAGGAAATAAAAATATGCAAGGAACATTTTTAAACTCTTCTCTCTCTTCCTTTGCTGAAAGGTTTACAGTGGTGTTTGTGTGTGTGTGAGGGAGCGAGACAGACAAACGGAGACAGAAAGAGAGAGAGAGAGAGGGCAGGAGGGACCCGTATTAGCAGGGACACTTGAATGAATTTGAAGAATAGGTTTTTACATGTTTAACAGCCACAGCACTGGGCCCTGACTGGCAGACAGTACCAGCTTCCCTTATTCAAATGACGCAAACCTGCCTGATTGGAGGGATTTACAGTAAACACTTGTTTCAACAGAGCGTCCAAACAAAACCAAGTCCAGTTGTGTTGGTTAAACTGCTACTAATCTGAAATCTAGGGGAGAAAGAACATGAATACATTTTTCAAAAGTCGGTAGTCTTTTTCTCTATCTGTCCACATCAATAGTATCATTCATGATGTTTTTGTTGTGGAGCTAATTTTGCTGGTCTAGAAAATAACCACCACAAATGAATAACATAAACCCACAAAAAAACAGAGAAAACTAAGTTGAAAATAGAAGAAAAAGGTCTGTTTATGTAATATTCTTTCCCCAACCAAACAGTTTAATACAATTACTGTTGTGGAGTGAGGGCAGCTATTGTGTTCATGTAACAACAGTCAGTGTTACATTGATTGTGGCTTACTACAGTGGTGTAAATTCACAACGGTATTATATCTGTAAAGTGGTCGTCCGGGTTCAGTTATGTGATCTTGTGAGGCAAAGCTGGCCCCACAAATTTAAGTATACACAGACACAACTTAAACTCCCTGCCCCTCCTGTGTGTGCATACGCACACACACACACACACACACATACACACACACACACACACACGTGTATATATATATATATACATACACGCACACATATACACACTCTGAATCTGACCTGGAGGTCAAGGTGCAGTGACTCTGAGGGTTGTCTAACTGGGCCTCTTGAAACTCTTGCCTTGCATTCCAGCACCCGGAGGAGGGGGTTGTTGCAGCCAGGCTTATTACCAGAGAGAGAGAGAGAGAGACGAAGGAAAAAGAGTGATTGAGAGAAAGAGAAAGAGAGAGCGAGAGAGGGAGAGGTGGGGGTAGAAAGAAGCTGGAAGGTATTATGCACTATTTCCTTGCCTTCCTAGGAGCTCCCGCCTGTTCCCTCCCACTCGGCCAGCAGAGTTCCACGACAAAGTAAAGGAAACGCTGAAAACTTGAACCTGCTATTCTCCAGCTGCCTCGGCCTTCTAACTAGCTCGCTTGTTTTCTTTTCCTGCCTTTCCCTGTGTATGTTTCTATCTCTCTCTCTCTCTCTTTCTCTCTCTCTCTCTCTTGCTTTCTCCCTCCCTCACCCTGTCCTTGTTTGTCTCTCTCTCTCTCTCTTACTCTGGGCTGTGTGTAAGAGGATCACTTTGTTTCCGTTGCCTGTGCTGCAGACATACATGGAGGAGAGGACTGGATTTGAGGAGATACTGACGGGGGTGCACAGCTGCAACAGTCCCCTCCATCTCTACACCAGGACTAATGCCCCCCTCTTTCTTTCTCTCCCGCTCCCTCTCTCCCTGTGTGTGTTTGACTCTCCCTCTGCCGCACTCTCTCTGCTTTCTGCCTCTCGGAGGGGTGGGGGTGCCATATGGGAGTTCAGAAAAATGGAAGTGGATCGGAGATAGACAAGAGAGGAATCTTTCATTCTTGGGCTTGGATGTCGGGATCTATGTGGTAAGTGCTCTCTCTTTCTCTCTTATGACTTTTTGGAAGTTCTGTAATCCCCAAGAACAAACAGCAGCCTGTTTCATTTCTCTTTGCTTTTGATCCATATGTTGCCAATAGTTACCTATTTTGAGTTTTTATTGTAGACTTGCAGTTCAGTTTTCTATCATAAAAATGAAACCTAATTTTTCATCCACTTTGTTTTAATGCATTCAAGTTCACGTTTCATTGTAACAATTAATTTGTGAGCTGTAGTGATAAGAGGAGCTTTGTGCTTTTGAATTTGTACTAAGTTTTGAGGGTCAAGGTAGAGCGAGAAGGGAGGCGGAGTGGAGGCCGACTGGGGGAAGGGAATTCGGAGGGGTCAAAGAGAATGGCACTTGGCCCGGGCAGGACAATGGCTCTAAAAACTTTTTAGTATGATATTGTCACTGCGAAAAATGCGCCTGCCTCAAAACCTGGAAACTGCCGCACGTTTCAGCTGACTTGCAAGAGGTTTGTAGTAGAGGCCATTTATGCAGCAAATAAAATTGATAAGCTGCTCAGTCGTTTCACTTTTTCAGGAGCTTGGAAATGTTTAAGTCTGGGTGGAGTGCAGTTCTGAGATACTGAGCATTGAAGTTTTGACACGCCATCACCCTCACCATCTGACAAAACAGTTTTTGTCTCATTATATATTTTAAACTGTAATTTCTTTTAGAGAAATAACAACAGACAAGATTAAAATAAGGTGAAAAGTGTGTTGATTACTTAGTTTTGATAAAGAAGTCAGACAGAACTGAAGAACAGAACAGAAGATTCCAAGTTCACAATGTTCTTGTTGACTAAGCCTCGATCCAGATTTCATCAGCCCAGGATAATATGCTTGAAAGGATGCTTGTTGCCGTTTATTAGCAGTTGGTTCTCTGTACAATTTTAAAACAGGTGATGGTAGATGTTGCTGCTAGTGAACACTAATGCATTACTGCAGGCCCACTGAATAACTCCTTTATGTGATAAATGTAAAGGATACCTCTTGAGCACTGCATATAGATGTTAAAGCTACACTTTGACATTTGTCTCTATTTGTATATTTATGGTAGATTTTACAGTAATATTGATGATGAGGAATTACTGAATGTAAGATTCCCCATGAATGTTTTTGACTAGGTTTGTACATGCAGATGACTGAATATTAATACTATATATACGGGTGTGTGTGTGTGTGTGTGTGTGTGTGTGTGTGTGTGTGTGTTTAAGTAACCGACCTCTCTAACAAACGTGTCCCTTACTAAATCTCACAAAAATCTTTAAGTTATAGTATAGTATACTTGTATATCTTTTCAATAAAGAAAAGTTCTTTACAAGTTAGTGGTATTGACTCTGAAACTGTGACTAGTCTTTTCACTTAAAAGTAAAACATATTTGCACCCAAAAAGAAGTTGTGTGTGTAAGTCTGGGAAATGAGCTGAGTTAAGTAAGTGAGTGAACTCCTTTTAGGAACCTATTGAACTTCACAGCTATGATTTAT
This sequence comes from Scomberomorus guttatus, assembly GCA_038419695.1. Classification (NCBI taxonomy): domain Eukaryota; kingdom Metazoa; phylum Chordata; class Actinopteri; order Scombriformes; family Scombridae; genus Scomberomorus; species Scomberomorus guttatus. The sequence goes on along the minus strand of CM076460.1, from coordinate 5,450,130 downwards.
GTGTCTCACCTCGATGGTTCATTGGCAGTTTGGGGTTTTGACCTTGCTCCCTCGTCTCTTTGAGGAAATCAGAACCCGTCTCTCTGCCTGACTCATTCTGTGCCTCCCTCGCTCCCTCCGTTCATTAGACATCTAAGTAACAGGGGAATGAAGTGTCTCGACCGGCATTAATAGACTTATTTCTCTTGTGAAAGGTGGTATGAAAGCGAGATTTTAAAGGGATAAAAAATAGTTAAGTGGAGTTGTGCCTGTATGAATTTATTTTTGCCGTCTGTTCAGCATATTGTCTGTATAACTTATAATACGAGGGGAGGGTTTTCTGGATTTCAGTCACTACTACATCTCTTTTATAAATATACAACTGTGTCTGCTGCAGAATCTAGTTCTCTATTTTGGGCATGTGGGTCACTATCTAATGAAGCAGCAGAACTACACAGCTTCTTAATGAGAACTCGTGAAGTTACTGTCAAAAAGTTGTATTCTTGGTTGAGGTGGCTACCACTTTATGTAATATGACAAAATATAGAATAGAAATAGAAATTGCCTGCTCAGCACCAGGAAAAAGACATATTTGTGGATTACTTGCTTGTTGATCAATGGCTCTTTACTGAGTTTCAAATCTTTTAATTTGAACGCATCTTGAAATGTACATATTTGTGTTGTCTGCCATCTAAAAGCTGTGCTTTGATGAGGGAAAATAAGTTGATAACAGCTTTTTGTGTCAAGTCATTTTGTCGGCTTTCAGAGCACTGGATTTTACTGTTGTTATATTTCATTAGCAGTGATATTCATCCATTACATTTTTGTAAATCATAGAGCACAGTTGTAAAATGGGAAAATAATTTGTGAGCCTTAATAACAACAAGCACTATTTAGCTGAGTAAAAAAGTTTCTGAATTCATAGTAGTACAGGTGCTTGAAGAAAAAGGCTGCAGTGTTTTGGTGGGTTACCAGTAAGTCAGTTGGTATGAAACAGTTCATGCTCTCAAGGAGGACACTGGTTTATTTGAATCTTGGAGATATTTCATGTTTTTATTAATAGTGCTCATCTGGTGTCTGTCTATAGATGAACTTAGTTGTTTGTTGTCCTTTATGCCAGGTGAAGACATGTCAGATAACCTGCCTGACCTCCACTGCCAATTTTAGCCTCTCCCTCATGCCTCCTCTGGTTATAAATTAGCCCAGTTGTTGTTTGCAAGCAGCGAAAGGAAAAGCTCACTTAGTAGCAGTGATTTATTAGTTGTTAGCCTGCTGCTGCCATGTGAATGACAGAGGTGCCATTCAGGATCAAGACAGAAACTCAGAAAGCAGGCAGGATCTGACTGCTACAGAAAACAGGAGGTGGTTTCCTTTTCTGCCACTCAACCTAGAGAGAAATTACATGATTTACCTTTTGGTATTGCTTCTTAGGAATTTTTTTGTTGTTATGTCCAAAATGCATGACATTCATGTCATTCATGTAATATTTACCATGATTTTAATAGGGATACATCTGTACAGTCCCTATTCTATGAGTTGTTTGATAGTTGAATACCCATAAGGACCTGTGATAGCCTACAGGCAAAGAGCAAATGAATATATATAAAAGTAAAATTGAAGTGCTTTGTGTTGATTAATTTACACATCACCTTAATGCAACCTCTGTTACGTGCTGTGATACTTGTAATTGGAAATCCATTTGCTGTTGCCCCTAAAAACGTGTTTTATTTGTCCACAGCTGCAAATGTGGTGGCTCTTCTTTTAAACACACCACTTTGCATCTGGTTCACTCCGTGACTTTAGTGGCACATGTGTGAAAATCAAAACACTGAAAGAAACCAGGTGTATATGGTGTATACATGCTGAGAGTGCTTTGAAAGATTGATGACTAATCCATCTCTGTAAATCGAGTTGTGCTTACTCCGATTACAACCTTAATGCAAGTAAGATAACTTTGTTAAAATGTTTTTATGACAGTTGCAATAATCTGAGTATTGCCTTACTCGAGTTATGATCAAATTACTACAGAGAATGTAAACTCAATGAGTGACATTCCTGTTTGCCTCTCTTGTTCTGTTCACAACACCGTCTGTAATACACATAAGTATTCAGGCTGTTTTACCTCTTGAACAAGAGATATTTTGGGGAACAAACCTCATACCTTACGGGTCTACCACTGAATTCTCACTGACTGTAGGCCACAGTTACACTCCAGAGAGTGGACAAAGATACATGCTTTTAGTAGAATTTTGCTGACTACTCTGGGCACACAGTGTGTGACTGTGAATCCATGCTGTTACAGGAAAGAGTATGATATGACTGGTTATGAGAATAACTGCTCTAACAATGCAGCTGTTCATGCGGTCTTAGGAGTTCACGATGAAGGCCAAGAGAACAGGATCTTCCCGTCTGGTCCCAGCGCCCTTGTCTCTTGAGAGTGCATTGACAGATATGACTGACACAATCATTACATCTTTAGAAAGACCTTGTCAGCTTGTTGACCAAGCTTTAAGGGTTGCTCCTTCGTTTTTCTAAAAACTAAAGTTTTTTAAATAACATAATCATCCATATGATTATGTTCAAACAAGAGGTCCAGCCTGAATTTGGATGGCAAACTTTATTAAAATGAAGAGCAAAGTTTGTGTTTCGAGAGGTAGGAGATGCTGTCACGCTGTGCACAGTTTTCCGAGATGATACGCCATTCCAGCCTGGGTTTGTTCTGCTCAAAGCTTAAATTGTCTTCTCTGGTTTAGATCATTGACAGTAGCTCTGTGCAAGGCCACTGATCAAATATCACACCACCATGTTTCTTAAGAGGGCTTTCCTCCCAGCAAGCTGTGCCAAGCACACGAGTGAAGAACATATCTTATCTGTGGTTAATTAAGTGGAAAACTGGTTTTCCTCATTTTTTCTAAAATACCGTGCAACTGAGCAACAAATGGTGAGTTTGATAATTGGTTTTCTCACTTTGTGCCCAGGCAGAACTCTCTGGTGTTCCAGCAAAAATATCCAAACTCTGGGATGTACACCCAATCAATTTCTGTGTGCTATGCTGATAAGGAATTTAAGTTTTGTTAATCTTTGAGTCTTTCTCATAGACCTAACACTTTTACAAGCTTCTGTGGTCAAGGTCCTTCAGCCCTCCACCAGGATGGCAACCTGTTAGCGTACTGAAAGGACTCTCCACTGACCTGCCACACTTTGAATTCATGTCAAGCAATATTCTAAAGAGTTAATTTTTCACTCATTTCCCTGTGGGCAGTGATTATCTAAAGAAAGTACCATAGTGATTGTTGGCATCACATCAGAAAGGGTGTGGTGTTAAAGCTGTGCATGGAGCTTTGGACCTGAGACCAGACACCATGGTTTGTCATTGAACGTTTTAATGTATTCCAGGAAAGTCATGAAAACAACTTAAACTTTATTCATATGGTGAAAGATCGGTGTGACTTCATGGGTCATGAGCAAGACTTACTTTGATGAATAGTATGAAGGTCAGATGGATACAAGGTGTCAGTTAACACTAAGATAATGATGACAGATGATATGCATCATAAGTCAGATTCTTTATTGAATTATTAATGACTTGAGCCAAGTCTTGGGCCTTGCGAGTGGAAAATAACAGATGTTTAGTGTTCATTCATTGTTTTCTGTAATGAATTAATACCCATGACTGCATTTTCAGCTAAACCTATTATTACCACATGAATAAGAAAACTAGAACAACATGTTGGTCTTTAAAACATAAAGTTATATTAAAAAAATATTGCAAACACAGCTAACTTGATTGCATGCATGCACACGCACACATACACACAAACACTTTCATACACACACAGCATTGAATTCTGGCACAAATGGCCCCCAATGGGTTGGTTATAAAGGGGATGATGTCATGTCTGTGATGGAGGCTGTGTGTCCCTTTACCAGTGATCCATTTCTTATCCAGCTGTCCTTACTGACACAAAGCAGAGAGAAAGAAAGAACAAAAGAAAGACTGAAAGAAAGAAAGTGTACGAGTGGACATTTATTTTTTATCCCCACCCACCTCCAGCCAACATTATACCTGCCATTAAAAAGTTCCTATGAGTAGCAAAAGGTGCAAAGATCAAAATTGCTCCTGCATCTTGCCTATTTAAACACCTTATTTCAAAAAGTGCTGATCTTCTTCGTTGAATCCAATTTACATATTATTTCACATAAGTTATCTTATTTTGTGTTTCATCAATTTTAGAGCAGTTTGTTTTGGACAGTTGCCTGTTTCTCGGGTCAAGAGATCACAGGCAATTTGTCTGCTTGTCTTTAAACTGACAGGAGCTCGTCCTCCTTGTTTGCAAGCGAAGGGGGTGCAGGACTTCTTTGTGGAATCTGCTGTGTGTGTGTGTGTGTGTGTCGGACCCAGTGTTTCTAGCCACACGACTCCACCATTTTAAACAGCTCAGCTTCTTTAACCATCTCAGCTTCGTGGTGGTCACAGACAGTGTTTAGTGGTGGTGGTGGTGGGGAACTGGGGGGAGGGGAGCCCATACAGAGCTCAGGGGCACACAGGGAAATGGCTTCCATACATTTAGCATTTCCTCTTTGAGGGCAGTCCAGTGCCGTACAGCGGGGTTGTCGCGTCAAAGCGGTGTGGCAAGGAGGGGTGGAGGTGGCTGGATAATGCAGACACAATGGGCTAAGGCAAACATTAGGAGTGAGACAAAGGACACTCCACTCAGGTCACAGGGGGGCCAACTCTTCCTATTATCTGGGGGAAGTGATCTTAACTGAGGGACTTTTTAAACCCATCAGCAAATTAGGGGCTGTGCTGAGTTGCTGGTGTGCGTTGGGTCATGATCAAAGCCTTGAGAGAGCGTCTGTTTATAGAGGAAGGCTGTAAAGCATAGGACAGCAGTCACAACACAGCACAACATGGGGCAGGGTTAGCACTGAGCATGCTATCATGACCATGTTATCATTGTCACAGCCGGAGTATTTACTCATGGGAAGCAGAGGATAAGTTCTTTCTTATCTACATTAAAAACACCACAAGCGACATATATCATAGGGTCAGCTGAGGGTTCCTACGCCATATGCATCCACTCCTGTTTTCAAACTAGCCAAAATACAATCACATTATCTTTTAATGTTGTGGGTTTATATTTGGAATTGGAGTTAAGGCGTAGTTTGGGAAGATCTGTTTTCTCCTGCACAATAATATTGTGTGAAAAATGTTAATGAATAACCAACATACAATTTGGTTCCCTTGAGTAAAATGACCATTGATATTGTTGTAATTGTGTTGTCATTAATTATGCAATAATATTAGGGTTATGACTTTTTTAAAAATTGTTTTTCTAAAAACATAAATGCTAAAAGTACTAACCACTTTAGTGCTCAGACATAGGTCAGCTTTTAGCATATTTTATTAGCTAAACAGCCTGTCAAATTGGACTCTAATTTATTGCTTGAAAACAAGGCGTCAATTACATGGTAATTACACGCTCTTAAAGCTACTGCTTAACTGCAAGACATTACAAACATTTATGTTGTTCACTCTCAGTAAACATGTCATTTACTTTAGGGTTGTTTAAAATTAACCCTTTTGCATAAAAAAAGAAAAATCACTTAAAAAACCAGTAAAGAGAAAAATTAGAAAATAAATGTAGGCAGGCAAACACACCTATTTTAAGAATCTTCAAAATGGCTCAAGTGAATGTCTATATATTCACATTGTGGTATATTCACAACTGTGTGTGCTTTTTTATGTATGAAACTCTATGCGTGTTTGTGTGACTGAAGGGCCATTATGGGACAGGCTTTTAAGGGAGATCTGGGAAGTGGAAACCTAATACTGCCTGACTGCTGCTCTTGTGTACATGAACCCCACAGCTGCTGGAGAGAGAGAGGAAAGAGGGAGAGAAAAAGGGAGGAAGAAGGGAGGAGGGGGTAGAAGAGAGCGTGGTGCGCTCAGTAATTAGTTGTCTGGTTTTGTATTGACCAGTCTGGTGCTTAGGCCTTGGGGACTGTTAAATTTGCTATTGAAACTGAAAGGATTATGCACCCAAAAGAAATTAAACGGGAGCAATGAATAGATTGTGGGCCACATGGTGGACTACTGTTTTTTTTTTCTTCCTCTTTTTTCTCCCCTTTTTCCTTCTCCTTCTTCCACCAGCCTTTATTCTCCTTCAGTTAGACAAGGTTGTATTTTCCCTGTCAGAAACTGCTGTTTTTATGTTATAGGTAAATTGAAAAAAGCACTATAGGGTCATGACAGTTTTATGTTGTGATAATGACACCCAATTTTGAGACCCATTAAAAAAAAACAGTACACTTGTTTGCTCTTTACTAACTGTCAAATCTCGAGTCTTCGTTGGGGTCTGTTTATCAAAATGGAGACCAAATCCAAAATCATTTCTGCATGTTAGCTGTTGAAGGGTGTGATGTCGCAAGGGTGTAATGAAATCTGTGAGAGTAGACGTGGTGATTGCAAGCGGGAATTGATGTCTCCTGCCCGGGCTGCCCAGAGGGAAGACAGATTTGTGTCTCTGTTTACTCCTGCTGAGGTTGGTCGTACTTATTACAGTGGGCATGGTCAGGAGGGAACATCCTCCACATGCCTGCAGAGGCTCATGGCCCGGAGAGACTGTAGTCCCCTAATGTCAACATCCAGCATGGTCAAACTGTTGTGCATCCCCCCTTTGTCACCAGTTTTGTGTCTTAAGGGGGACCAGACCAAACCGTAACACAATCCCCTTGTAATGACTTCCAGCGTCTGTTGAGCAGGCCGGTTCACTTCAGGGAAGGTTTTAAAAAGGTGGCTATAATACGCAGGATCTCTTGCTTCAGTGAGTTAACATTAGCCTCCATCTGCATTGAGCATTTGAACCTGCTGAACTGTGAGCCTCAAGTGTATCTAGTGGATGATAGAGGGGTGATGTCATGTTCTCTCTCACTGTTTGTGTAGCTGGCAGAGGCCAGCAGCCTGCTGGAGAGGGTCGCACACTGTGACTCAGTCAAGACCAGAACAGCCCAGTGGGACATTGTCCAAAATATAGGATAAAATCAGATCTCTTTTTTTTTTGTCCCTGCTGCCACAAAAAATACAGTCTTTTTTGTTAGTTTTTGGATTTTTTCTTTGATTCTGTTTTGACATGATTTGAAGTCTTGTACCAACATTCCATGTTTATAATCTGTTTCAGTCTCATGTAACTTTTTGATCTGGAGGGGAGTGAGCAGCCTTTGTAGATAAGACGCAATCTGGTCGAGATCCCCGTTTGTGATTATCACAACGTAAATACAGGAGGGCTAGTGCACAGGTGGCTGGTGCTGGGCTGATGGTAACCAGACCAGACGGATGTCTGCACCAGGAAAATAAATCAATGCTGTAATATCACAGAAAGCACTAGTCTATTTTTTAAACTATGTCAGGGTCACTGAAACATCATATAACACAAGTTTTTCACAGTGCGAAAGAATGAGCCAACTCCAACATAGCAGCATAGTCAAACTTTGTTAAATATCATCAGGTTGTGTACTCTGTAAATCAAAAGAGGTCTCACATTGACTGGTCCTAACAAATATCACCTGTGTCTTACAAGGGGCGACCAGGGGAGGCAAAATCCCTGCTGTCTGATTGGCTCTTTCTAAATAAAAACACATACATACACATCTGGCTGTGCCCCAGTGATTAGCAGTGACAGATATTTCTGCGTAGCATGATTCAACGGGCTTGAGACCCCAACAGTTGTGTAATGGAGCTCAGTGTTAGTCCCCACAAGAGGATAAAGTCAGGAAAAAGGTAAAGAAAATGAGTGATGAAGGAAAGCTGGAGTGAGAATCATCGCTCTAACAGGGACTTTGGAAGGAATCTCGCTGACTGAATTTACATTAATGCAGTTAACTTGCACATGGGATGGTTGTAATTAAATAACTCTGCAATGTTGTTGCAAAATATCAGGTTGTTGGCCTCTCTCTGTGTCGTACAGTTAGGGTTAGAGTTTGTTTGTTGTGCTTTGTTTATGATTGCTGCACTGCGGCCAGCAATGCATGCTGCGCCTGAAATGAATAAAACAGATTTAAGTTATTTATTTTACAAAGCCTACACAAATCGTAATTTTACATACACATTAGTGGTAATAAGTATGGACTAAAACACATTTCTCACTGGAAACTGCTCCTCACATGAGAATGGTTCCCTCTGCAGTTTTTCTTTTTGTTTTGTAAATGTTGCCATGACTCCTTTATCTGGTGCATGATTGCATCTACACTGGATACCAGAATATGCATATCCTTTGAAAGGTTTTAGTTATTGCCTTAAAGCCTGGAATAAAAAACAATTAAGTCAGATTTGTGGTCCTATTGCACAATGAATGATAATAAACTCTTCTGCCAAGAAGAATAGAAAAAAATCCCAAATCTACAGTAGAACAAAATTGGTGAATGTTTTTCATTAGGATTGTTGTTATAAAAAGTGGAAGGTGAATTAAACAAAATGTATACACCCTTATGCAACCTGTATATTTTTGCTCATTTGTCAGATATGTTTGTTATTTTTTCTTGTTGTTTTTTGTCAAAACCTGATTGTCACTATTATCAGTAATAAATTACCAATAGATTTGATAACCAGAAGACAAAGAGCCAGCAATAGAAGCACAAAACAATTATGTTCACTGCTTAATAATCTATATAATACCAGCTAAATTATCCTCTTTTTTTATGAGTTACATTAGTTTAATTCTCATGTTTCTCCACGTGTACTTAGTTTATCGCAGAAATATTCCTGCCTAAAAAGGTGGGTCACACCTACTCTGATAATGTAAAAGATAATCTATGGTTCAGTCTGTTTTCTTCCACTACCTCCTTTTCTCTACTGCCAAGTGAAAATGAAAAAATGTGATTTAATGGGTTCTCATTTCAGGCCTCTATGCAGTAAATGTGAAAAGGTGTTTTGATGTTCATTGTATGTGTGTGTTGCTGTGGACGCTCTGCTCCTCAGAATGCGGCGGCAGGCTTTGGGTTCCTGGTGCTCATCAGCGGTTATAAACCTCGCTGACTGAGCTTTCCCCCCATTTAGGGGTCTCTGACTCCCCTCCCCTCATCCCTCCTGGTAATAGATGGCCTCATCGCTCTGGGTTTGAGCCCACCTTTAAACAGCTAGAAGGGGACTGGGGTTTGTCTCCGGCCAAACGATGCAGTGGAACAATAGGAGTGTGTGACATTGTCTGTGTGTATTAGGAGGCCCACGTCTGTCTGAAACACATGTATAAACACGTGATGGCGCGGTGCCGATGCACCCGGCTTCAGGGCCTGCCAGGTAGCAGAGACAGGATTCAGGACATCCAGGGTATGCAGATCTGCGCTATTTATTCATTTATACTCTCCTGTCTTTTCAGTCCACTGCTGTTTCTCCAACATGGTTGCTTGATGCGTATGTCTGTGCATCACGTTCATTGCCGTTTCCTTGCTTCCTGCTGTTTGTCTTTCAGGACAAACCCTTTGTCTGGCTAAACCCTTTATATAGAGTGGTGGGGATGCAGCCTGCGTGGAGCTGTCCTTGTGTATGTCTGTGTGTGTGTGTGTGTGTGTGTCCATTTATGATAAAGCATTTCTAAATATGTGTATGCAATTGTGTTTTGATTCATAAGCTGCTAGGCTGACAGCAGCATTGACCTTGGCTGGGTTTGACTGTGTGCAGAGAGGAGATAGAGAAAAAGAGTTTCTGTGCGTGTGGAAGCAGTTTTTTCTTCTTTTTATTATTCTATCTAAATGTGCTTATGATGCCAATATTTCTGTTATTTGCCATGGGGGAGGATGTAGAGTCCTCGCTGCAAATGTGTGTTTTCTCACCCTGCGGTGGCTCCCTGGGACAAGGATCTTGCTTGTTTTTTTTTTTTTTTCTTTAGCATATTCCACATTCATATGGAAATGGGGGGCAGAGGAGGGACAGAATCTCACATCAACTTGATCTGGTCATGAATAGCTGCCAGTGTTTGGACTGACCCTGAGCTGGCTTAAAAGGCACTGCCCAGCCTCTGCCCTCAGACCACAGAGCTGAGAGCAGAGCACATTTTCAGCTGCGACACACATACACACGCGTATGCGCTCCCATACATGCGCTTACACTAAAGATGAAAAAAGCAGATGCTCATAATTGTACTCACACAATTAGATACACTTGAGCACTTGGGAACACCAAGCGCCGTCTTATTCTCTGTCACTGTCTCTGTCTTACACATACACAGACAGCCATGCTAAATCCCAGGGAGACGCCAGTGTTGCAATACGCTCTTCTTTTTTTTCTCTCAAATCCTTTCTGTATTTTATTAACCCACTCAAACCATCACCATAACCTGATGATTCTGCTCCTTAAGCAGGAAGAAGGAATTTTCACTTTTAGGTTTAATTTATGTTTTTTTTAAATGCATTTTTATTGTTAAACTGGCCAAGAAATGATGTAATGACCAAATAACAAAGTGCTTAATATTTAAATAACACTCAGTGGTAGAGTTTTATTTTATTACATTATTTCTTCTCACTTAACATTTAAATTATGTTTATTTGCATTTTTGTTAAAAGGAGAAAATCTTGGCTAAATAAAAGTTTTTTTAAAATTTTTATTGGAATAGCTGCAATTAAAACAGAAATATAAACTTCAGTAAAAAACATAAACACATTTTTAATATTATCAGAACAGCAAAAGATACCAAACAATTATTTACTAATCTTTTCAGTTTATTGTGGTTTTATGTGAGTAGATAAATAGTGTAAAAAGAATATTAAAATTCTGCATTCCTGCTGAGAGAATATGTGGGCCTGGGTTGGATTAAGATAATTTGCTTTTACTATGCTGTCTGTGAATTAATATTGTATTTCAGGAGTCCCGTTTCTAATAAATTTTGAGTGTGTTTCCTTCTCGAGCGTCTCTGACACAATGGGCCTCCCAGACCGGACTGCTGTGGTTGGATCTAGCAGCAGGGATCCATCAAACAAGATTTGTCTCGGTGGATATGCTGGTTTTGTCCTTCAGGATTAGAGCCCACCACCCATATTCAACCCCAGTCTCAGTTACTTTGTCTTTTATACATCCAGACAGTTGCCAAAAGTGTGCCTGTAGAGTTTTAATTCATTTAGTAACATAGCAGCGTTTCTTTTGTTTCCAAGCACTTCAAAATGATCTCTGCAATTTTCCCTATTTTAGTCAACCAAACATTTTATGAAAATAAATACAAAAAACAATTAAATAAAAATACAAAAATGCTTTTCTTTTCTCCTTTCTTCTAATTATTCAATTATCCAATTTAATACCAAATTATCTTTTAAAATTTTCAGTGACACAAATAGAAAGAACCTGAAATGTGTTTATTTTACAGGACACATATTACAGTCTCCTTAAAGGTTTCTTTGACTTTTAACATGGTTTTACATTTGTATCAATATTTAATAATATTGAATATTGAATTCAACACTATTTTTTCTGACAAATTTGCCTTCATATAATTATTTTGGAGATTAATTTGTTTATTTATTTGAAAATGTATATTTGCTTTTTTCCTGTTGGCAGTTTTATTACATTTTCAGACTTCGTTGATATATCCAGTCGGAGTATAATATATGACAAGCTGAAGGATGGTATGCCGTCCCGCAACTTATAAACACAAGTGTCCAGTCTCAGTCTATGAAAAGAGCAGCGCATTGCAGGAGGGCCTCAGTGTGTGTGTGTGCTGTTTTGTCTCTCCATTAGCACCCATTGAAGAGACAGTGAGTTAGAGAAGCAGACAGCGGGCTTGTTAACAGACAGGCATTAGTGAATCAGTGTGTGTCTTTGTGAGGGAGGGGACACTCCTCTAGTGTTATGACGGGAGTCTTTCACTGACGATACACTCCACTCCAACACCACAAGTGTCCAGCCACTGAATAGGGAGGATTTGTTGCTCTACACCTAATTAAACAGTGCTTTGAGTAGTGGTTATGGTGAGGGGCCTTTTGTTCCAATTCACCTTCTAAAGCACCTTCGAAAGCTTAATGTTTGACTTTGGTGACAGTGATGGTGCGCGCCTGAAACCCAGCCTCGCTGTGACAAATACAGGAGCTGCCTTTCATACGGAATGATCACAGCTCTTCAGACTGTGATCTACAGGGGCATCCAATGTTGTATTTCATCTCGCAAATTAGTGCAAGTTATTAAGTAGAGATGATTTAGTTTTCTTAAGAAGATCTCTCATGTCCATAGTTACTATCGCAACTGTCCGATTAATTTTATGTTTTCAGACTCCAAAGTAGCAATTTAATAAGTAGTCATAACTGAAAATTTGGTGATTTTTGACATGGAAGCCAAGTGTAGTGAAACAATTTGAGTCAGATAATATAGTTGAAGAAGATGTTTTGGATCTGCTTAGCATTGTGGATTTTGAGCAGGGCCGACTCCTGGGGGTTTAGGAGATTAGGATGCCCTCAGTGCTTTGTGTAGCAGCCTATGGTCTTGACCTGAGGGAGGGAGACACATGCCTTTGTGGCCCGGAAAAGGGACAACGGATCACAAGTAATGGTCTCTATGTTCGTTCGGCTTTAGGGTTTTTTCTGTGTGCCGAGGAGGTTTGTTGAAGGTTTTAGACTGATCTGTCGGTGTGATGTTAGACCTTTTATTAAAAATTACATTTCAGCCTGTCGTCTCATCCAGAGGTTCCTCCCTGACCACAGCAATTTGTAAAGACTGCAATTAATGCAAAATTAAATTTTCTTCACACATTTTATTATTTTGTTTAATTATTAATTTTGAAAATTGATTCTTTATTTAAAAAGGGTAATGTCTCCAAGGGTTTCCACGCCTTTGAATTGGTGAGGTCCGTCACCCTGACAACCCTTAAAGAATTTCATTAGTTTGGATTTCAGGGGAGTTTTAGTGTGATGATGGTCTAAATGCTGTTTGAGAGACATTTTTGATACAAATTAAATTCTCAGGTAAAGATGACCACTCATATATATTTTTTTTCTTTCTTTTTGTGGGTGGGGGGATAGTAAGGGATCTTGAATATTTCTAGAAATGTCACTGTCATACCTGAATTTTTACATTCACGTCACTCAGACTCTAATTAGAAACAGTAATCAACATTGCCTGTGTCTTCTCTCCTACCATTAAAATGGTAGCTGTGCGGATACGTATGTCACTTGTAAGCTGTAGTCACACGGTTTGCTGGCTGCCCAATCTGCATTCAGGAGACTGGGACAGAATCAGTTGAGAGTGGAGGAAAAAAACATCATAGAGACAAACCAGAGAGTGGGAGTTGGAACTTCTCATCCCTAGCAAACTCTCCCTTGTATTGTGTTAGCTTTGCTGCCTTGTAATGATGCGTGTGTGCAGCTGACACTGGATCGTGTCTTTGCGGCAGTGAGAGCAGACGTGGTGGAGCTGCACTTGGCATTTGGCTGCCACTGTTTCCAGGCAGGATGATGGTGATGATGGGACGCTGGTTTACTTGTATGTCCCAGGGAACATCTGCCAAAACTGTTGTACGTGTGTGTGCAAGTGTGTGTGTGTGAGAGAGAGAGAGAAATTCAACACTGTTCTTTGTTATCTTTTAATAGATTTATGCTCTGCTTGTCATTTAGTTACAATCAAAATGTCATGGATACAGCATGAACAGTACCAGATCTATGAGTCTCACCATCAGCTCCACTCTGCAGTACTCAGGTATAATTTGAGATAAAGAAAAAAAGACAAACTTCATCAAAAGAACATAGAAATGTTATTTTCCAATGCAGTATTCCAAGACAAGATTAAGAAATAACCACAATTTAGAATTGGTTTAAAACTGCAGTATGAGTATAAAAATGTTTTTTTATCTTGCTCTGGAAAATATATATGAAGCTTCCATATTGTATTTTAATCCCTAATGTGCACCACGAACACCATTTTATAAATGTATTTTGTATCTCAGTGTAAAATGTGGGCTCGTGCTAGTGTGTAATATGAGACAGGAAGGTTGAGCGTGTCTTTGTGGCACATTTGGCCGGCCTGTCCCTGTCGGTGTGTGCTGTATGTCGGCTCAGTCGAGACCCCGCTGACCCCCACCCGTCCCCCATCTCAGCCATTGTTCCTGCTCAAATCAGCCAGCTCTATTTTCAACATGTCACTTCTGTTGTTAGTATATCACCCCTCTGTTTTTTTCTTAACCAAAAGGATGAATAATGTAGTAATAATGCATGATTTAGGGGACTCGTGCTTTCTTTCATTCTCTTTTATACTCTTTATTTTAAGATTTTCCTATTACATAGAAAAGATTGTAATAGAAGCATATTAATATTATACATATATAATATTATAACACATTTTTATGTATGTTTTGCTTTTTAAAATATTACTTTTTTTATTCAAGTTATAATTTGTTTAAAATAGGAATGTAAAATGATAAAGAATTGCAATGTCCTGAATGTCCCGGTTTTATTATACTGTATCTATATTACATAATGGTTCTGATACAAAAGTATTCAGCAGCTGTCAGTATTATTTAGATCAACATTTTTCAGAATTATTTGTGAAGATGTGTCTCCCAGATCAGAAACTGAGAAATTTTAATCACATAAACCCAAAGTGAATAGACACTACTGCTGAATTGTTGCAGAAGGGTTTTTACTGGTTGTTGTCGACGTTGCTTTTCCATCTGTTTAATGACATCATTTATGTTCACATAAAGCAACATTTTCTTAAACCAGTAGCAGACCTCCTGCCGTAAGCCCTTTGGTTTGGTGCTGTCTGGATGTGGGTTGTGGTGGTAGCAATATTTTCGGAGTTAGGCCTGGTACTCACTGTGGGAGCAGCCTTGATTGTTGCGTGAACACAATGCCTTTGCCTTCTTACTTCACTGGTTCCTTTGCTTTCCTTCCTCTGCCTTTGAATTTGCTCATTTTCTGCCCTGTTTTGTTCCCCTTTCTGCCCCCTTTGATTGGCCCCTGCATAGCAACTTGTCACATGGAGCATGGAAGATATAACTGCTCCTCAGGCTTTGCTTTCTAATTTTGATTGTAAAGAGCACATTTACAACCTTTACAATTTTCCTTTTCACCTCATTTAATTTTGTGCTTTATTTTTCGCAACTAAACACACTTGAAAGACATTTATTTATTTCCAGTCCTTAGAATTCATTAGATGTATTTTAAGAGGTTAAGTCAAAATAATAAAAAGATGCTATCATGATGACCATAGAAGTTCATTAACAGGTTTAACCGGCATTTTAAGCATTTATTGATTCGAGTTTGCACATTTCTTTTACAAAATTTGATGCGTAAGATAAATCATAAAAACATACCAGGGATGATTTTTTTCTTTCTAAACCAATTTTCAAAGTATATTTAAGAGTAAGTTGTAGGTGTCAAGCCATAAAATCCTGTGTCAATTAAACAACAAAATTAGTTTTGCTTTATGAATCAGATTGAACAAATAGTCACCTTATCCGTGGCCCCGTCCCTGATTGAACAATATTGATATGTTGACATTGATCGTCTCACCTTTTACTAAAGCTGTCATCGAAGCCCTCGCCTGCCCTCTCGCTCTCTCTATCGCCCTGTCAAATGCACGTATACTCACCCAGAACCGTTTACTGCATGGGGTCAATATGTAAACACACACACTTAATCTTCATATAAACAGATATCATTTTAGCTGCCTTGAAATAATGATTATATTTAAGTAATCTTTTGTCGATTGCCAGGACTTGACAAATGGAGTGTATTTTGACTTGAAAGGATAATTATGGTTATTTATGTGTCATATTCTCTAAAATTGAAAAATACTAGTTTGGGTCAGATAATGCAGTGATTAATGCGTAAATCTTAATTCTCTAACTATTAAACAGATGAAATGTTGCCTAGAAAAATGAGAAAATAACTAAGTTATTAACTAAGTATTTCAGAATTTTCAACCACAAACAGCTTTTAGAAATCAAGCTTCAGTTTAACCATTTATGTATTTTGTCTTTTTTTCTCTCCACAATATTTAAGTATTTAATAAGAAAAAGATTTTGATTTATTTGACTGTAGCAAATGTATTAAAATTGAACATATAATTGTTTCACACCTCTGATTGCACTCAATGTCAGTTGCTCATTTCTTGATTCATTATGACACTTGCCGCTGTTGATTTTTTTCACTATTACATGATTTGAGTGATTGAGTTTTTTTGCACACATATAGAAATTTCTTTAATTGGTAAATAAAAATGTATATTATTCTAACTCATCAGATTATTCAGTGGTCAGTGAAGAAGGATGAAAGAGACCTTGTTTCTCCATTAATCACATATCAAAATAACAGGCCACATCAAAATTAAAATAACAAGAATTATTAAAGAGGCAAAATAAATGTTAAAAATAAAAATGACATTCTTACAAGTAGTGAGAAAAGCAATCACAGCTCTGGGCCCACAACACAGACCTGAGAAGAGAGAGGGGAAAAAATGCTTGCTAAGCTATCCGTTTCACACACGCAGGGACAGAAGGTTCGATATTCATTCGATCGATGAATGAAAAGGCACAATGGCAAAATCGGACGGGCTCCTTTTCAAATCCACGTCTCCAATGTCCCCCCCGCCACCCCTCCACAGTCTGCAGTCGCTGGGCGGCTGGTGTGGCAGGCAGAGAGAGAAAGAGAGAGAGAGGAGAGCAAGGGTTACATCAAGGCTGCTCCCTGGACCGTGCAAACAAGTCTAGACCAGTGACCTGTTCAATGGTTCCTTTTGAGAAGTGGGGCAAGTTCGGTCACAGCGAGGAGAAAGGCAGGCATAGCCTCTTTTCACTGCCGAAGCAGCTCACAGCCCGCGATCGACAGGAGGTAAGGAGGGCCGGGAGGGCAGGCATCTGCTTCCATGGTTACGGGCCGGGTATGGGGACCCTACTATTGAGGAAGCTCCGTTCTCATGCTCCCACAGAGGCAATGTCACGCATTTTAAAAATGCGTCAGGCCGGGGCGAGGACCATATCCACCAGCGGCAGAGTCGCTCTTTGAGAGGGGAAATAAAATGATAGCACGTCAGTTTGAGGAGGGAGAAAAGAGTAGGGGGAACACTTTGAGATGGGGGTGGCAGCATGTGCTTGAGAAAGAAAGAAATGCGTCACATGATCGTAGCAAATCCTAATTCAAAGTAAGATGTTTTTACTGGAAGGCGCAGTGATGTTCTGAAATTTGCTGGGTCTACGTTTTGAGCTGCTTTTGTGCAGAAATTGTATTGTCCTGTGGAAGTCAGTGGCACAGATGATTTATCCTCGGAGGGAGCAAAGGTCAAGGTTTATGTGGTGAACTCTGTTTTTGAGAGGCAGAGATATGATTTTAATGAGCATTCTCCCCAATCAGCAACTTTCATGTTTTAAGCTTAAAAATTAGGTTATTAACTATTTTTACTTTTTCGCAGGAAATTATTCTTTAACATTTATTGTTTTTAATTAATTAAAAAATATATAAAGTATTTATATGCAGGTTTAACATAAGTCTTGGCAAACTGTGCATAACTGTTACAATAACAGAGAATATATGGGAGGATTTGGATTGCAAATCTGTCCAATGTGAGGAGTCACATCTGTCTGTTTGTTTGTTGATTTGTTTGTGTTTGGGCACAAGCTGTGTGTGTGTTGAGTTGAATGGATGCTTTGGGCTTTTCTTCATGAAGGAGGGGTGTGTTGGAACGTTGAATTTGGTCATGCAGCTGACGCTTTAGCCCCCAACACACTCCAAACAGAACGGACAGATGGCCGGCCCTCAGGAAGGGCTCGGGGCGTTGGATTTGCTCTCAGACCGTGGGAAAGTCTTTGGCTGACTTCACCTGCTCAGGGAGTTGATGTGACTGGATTAAACAGCAATGAAAGAAGTGAGAAATGAAAACTAACATGGACAACGGTGCACAACGCTTTGTGCAAAAGCGAGCATTTTCTCAAATCCTGTTTAAGGGAGAAAAATGGGATAAACGGAGAAACATAAAAAGATTTAGTACTTGAATTTAGATTTTTTTTTTTTGAAGAACAGCAAACATGTCTTGTATATTTTTTTTGATTGTGTGCAAAGGGAGACAGGGTGGATGGGTTCATTCTATTTTTTGCATGTGTCTTTGTAATCCTAATTGGAAACAGTTGATCCTCAGTTTGTTGGGACATTAGACATGATGTTTGGCCATCTCTCTCTCTCTGCTTTTGATTATCTCTGTCTCAGAGAGACGGCCATGTGCACGCTTTGATTTATTGTTTTTAAAAAAGAATGAGGCCGTTTGTCAGACTTTCATCTGATTGATGCTAAGATGCATACACACTTCAAATTCATACTCATAAGAAACCACAGGCCGTGCATTTAATGGGTCATTAATTATCTGTTTGAATGTGCAATAAAGTTAGATGGATTACTTGCACTGAAACATTGTGTTTTGCTCATTTCATTTAGCGTATTGGAATTTATGAAGACGCCACTTAAAGGTGTGCTGACAAGTGTGAAACTCCATTTCAAACCATACAAATGAATTATGAAAAACAAAAACAAAAATCACTGTCATAAGTGGGATAATGATCAGTGTAGCATGAAGTCCAGACAGGTAGCTCTTTATTCACCACTCAAGGATTCCCCTCTGTGATCTGAGTGCAGATTTCAATCAAGACAAACAAAGAGGCTCAGTTATATCATCATCTGTGTTGTTAATTCATATTCTGGTAGAATTTGGTATTCTCTTTTACAAGTTGCTAATAACCATGCAGCATCCTCAACTTTAATATTTTGAGGATGGTGTGTGTGCGTGTCTGATTCTGTGTGTGTTTGAGTTTAGTTACTGGCAATATTATCCAGTTATTTTTCACACACTCTATGATCTGTTGCACATTTTAAAATGTTCATTTCTGCTGTTTTTTTTTGTTTTTTTTTTAGATTATTCTTCCTTGTTTCATTCTGGCAGCAACTGAGTGGAAAATAAATTTGCCAGATATATTTGTGCACTGGCAAATAATTGCACAGTTGTCATGTTTTTGACAACAGCTCAGGCGTCTCCAATAGTTTATTCACAACCACAACAATCCCTTACTGCTACCACTTTGAGTGCCATGCTCTCAATGAAATACTTCATTGCAGTTTGACTACAAAAAGGCATTATCTTTCATATAAGTAGAGTGCATAAGAGTTCAGTTTGGGTACGAGTCAAGTGCTCTCCATCCGAGAAGGGCGTGTGTGTTAGGGTTGGGTGGAGAGGGCTGTGATGACTAATCAAATGTGCTTATGTGCAGAGCAGTGTAGTCAGTGTTTGACAAGAAATGTGAACTTGACTCTGCAGTGCTCAAGAGACCCTTCGGGAATTTACCGTGAAGCAGTTTAGTCGTAGGTTTATTGTGCACTTCAGATTTAGCCAAAGCTGTTTTATTTCTGGAAATAATTTGTGCCATAAAGATTATGGATAAAGATTAGGTCAGACAGTTGTACATTTGATATTAATTTGCACCACATTCCCTACCAGAGCAGTGACGATGGTAAAATGTCAACAAGCATTTAGATGACATCATTGTTTCTTTTTTTTTCCTGTCTCTCATTTTCTTTCTCTCTCAGCTCTCTAATGGCGTTACTCAGACTAGCTAGCTAAGCACTGCACTCAAACAGATATGATGCTCCACCTTCGTCTTTTTTCCCCTTTAACTGTGTAAATGTGTGAGCTCTTCTCAGGCTCTCACAAATCTCTCATATATGAATGCAAGAATGCAAACAAAACACTTTTTTGTACGACTGCAGAGCTGCATAACATTGATGTAGATGGAGCTGGTCTCTGACAGTGGACGAACACTAATTGGGTTACTAGAGCTCATTCCCCATTCGCTCATACACTGTATATAAATACACACTAAGAGACATTTTGTGCTCCGGCCTCACTGACCTGTTCACATCATGGTTTATTTTTATAGTGGTAATTTGCCATTGGCCCGATGGTTTGGTTCCAGAGGCCCACATCATTAATCATGCAGGGCATTACTGCAGTATAATTACACTTTCTCTCAGTGAACCCGCAACATTTCCCGCGTGTGCGCTCTCTATCTCTGTCTATAACACAAATACACGCACAGTTGGGATGTAGTCAGCTGCAAAGTTTGCTCAACACAACGGCACAGCTCCTGGTCTATATTGTTGAAATACAGCATACCAGTGTGTATCCAGAGGATAATAAGGTGTAATATCCTCATATAAAATGCAAATGCAATGCTTTTTAACCACATCTGTGAAGAATGACTCAACCAGTTGTTTGAACAACAACTGTGATGGTGTTGATTGAGTGCACTGGGACATCCTCTTAAGGAATGTTGTTTGAAGGTGTTTGCAAGAACTTAAGACAAGAGTTGACAATAATTGAAACTGCAAACACCCCAGGAAACAAATGAATGTGTGCCGGGGGTGACGGGTGTGTGGGGGGATTTGGAATCAGTGGCAATGCTGTGTAACCCCTTTAAGATCATTATTCCACACAAAATGCACCCCCGGGGTGTGTGACACATTTCTGAATGGGCTCTTCCGCGGGATTTAACGGGTTAACAGCAGACAAAGGGAGCTGGGACCATGTAGCCCAGCAGGGGAGACCCCAGTGGAAACACCAGGCTGCCTTATAACCCCCTACTCTGTCCCATCCCGTTTGCTCTGCCTGCAAGCACGGCAGACTGACATGTGCTCTGTAGGGCTACATGGCTTTGGGGTGAGGGGAGCCACATGTTTTCAACTGGAGCATCTCTGCAGAATTCCCTCCACCACCTCATACACACACACACACACACACACACACACACACCCCAGGCCATGTGAGGATATTTCACGCCTTTGTACAAGCTGGCTAGATAAATGATAATTAAAGACAAATGGTTTAATTCTAAATGGATGGAACTTTGGACTTTATTCTCTTCACCAGCTGCATGAGATATCTTGCTGTAAGCCCTGATCTGTCTTACACATCTAGAAGAATCATACAGCATACTGCTGGTCTACATGTGTCATGTGGATCTGGGTGTATGCTGGAGATCATAGAGGTCTAGCAGAATAAATCCACTATTAGATAACACTGTGTTGCACAGTTTTCAGTTCACATCTTTTGTCTGTGTTATACTTGCCCAGTTACAATCTGGCTTGCCATTTTCTTTCATGTAATATTGTAGCCATGTTCTCTGAGTGACCAATTACATTCTCCTTTTAAAGATAAATCAAAGCATTTAAGCAAAACATCAGAGTCAACCCTAGACTTGTTTTTTTTATAGTGATTCATGCTCAAATATGATGTGTGATCTGAGCTCATAAAATATTTGTATGTTACTTGTCTTCAGGCATTCACAAGTAAGCCATGACTGTTAAAAAAATTAGGAAAGATTTTCATTTTCTTTATGAGAGTCTGGAGCAGTGTAGGTCAGTAATCCTATTCAAATACCACATTTCTGTGCTGTGGAAATGTAGGGAGTTATTTATGAAATCCAAATGAGCTGTCCCTTTAATGCAGGCACATTTTTATTAAAAGATCAGCACATAAAATAAAAGTAAACTTAATGATATTTGTAGGGAGGCTGGCTAAACATCACTGTCAGAAACACATTGTGAAGGTGCTTGTTTTAGAAAGCTGAATAGCTAATTCAGCACTAACACTGACAGTTCAGGGTTTGATTTCCACTTTTGAAAAGTTTTGGGTGAAATATTTGCTATAACATTTCTGTGGTGGTAGGTGGTCTTCATGTGCCATGTCTTCTGCATGTAAAAACATAATAAAACAAAATAAGGGCAGTCTGTTGTCTTTCTGATAGTTCAAAATGACAGGAAGTAATTTCCTCAGTGTCCCCTGTCTTTGCACATGTGTGTAGTTAGGTTGAAGAACTGCCTAAATAATTACTAATAAGTACAACTATTCAGCTTGTATAGGTTGCTCAATTTGGAAGTATTCCTGACAGCAAAATTAATGAATTGCAATGTTTCTTATAGGATTTTTTATCACATCTGACAACCTTACCAGGTTTGGGCTCCTTGAAAAGTTTTGTGTTGAAAGTTGTTGTTTGACCTCGCTGAAATCTGCATGGTGCACTCTGCACGTCTTAAGAATTCAGAGCATGTTTCCTAACCCACTCAGACGGTGCTTAGGAAGTCAATTACAAGCTAATGGTCGTTTTCATTGGAAGGCAGTGCCGATTCACCTGCTGATTTACCTGAAAGTCACCTGCTTTATTAGCCACAATAAGAGCTGTGGAGACTTTCCACTATCTAGTACCCAACTGTGAGCAAAAGGCACCTGAGCTCAAATAGCCATTTAAAAATCATCAAATATTAATTCATCTCCTCTTGCTTATGAGTTTTAGCTTATTGACTGGTAAATCTAATTGTTTTGCAAGAGCCTAATTAAAGTTGTGAATCTGCAATCATTTTTCCATAGTCCTACACTAATTCATGTAATTTCCAGTGTTTTTTTTCCCCCCATTGTCAGGTGATTGCTTTGATAATGAGGGGTTGTTCAGAGGGATTATCTTTGGGAAAGTACTTGGTAAAGACATGCAGAGAAAAGGTATCATTATGATAACTGCCTTCTCTGCCTCCTAAATGAGAAGTCATCCTTAATGTAGTCGATTACGGTCCGCTCCTCTGGAGATAGCCTGTGGAAAACTGTGTGTGCCATATAGTCTTCTGAGTCATTTCTTTGAAATGTACACACCTGTCACTATGATCTAACATGGCAGAAAGAAGCAGAAAACTGTCAGTGTTGTATTTTGGCAACATTACTGATATAACTAGAACACTGTACAGATGAGTGCAGACTCCTCAGATAACCTTTAGGGATTTACCAGATTCAAAATGGAGGACTCTTTTTGAAGCTTTTTTGAGGAATACTTAAATAAGGTTGTTTAAAGAATACTTAGGACTTAGGTAATAATAAAAAATCCCTTTGAGTTTTAAGCTCACCTGCACTAATGTGCTGTTTTATCCTCCTCTGGTTTATTATTATACTATTTATCTAAGTAATAGCAATAAAACAGAGTCCTGTATCAGCCTCCAGATTAAATGATGTTTTACCTTTTCTCAGTCACGATAATGTCAGAGCATTTGTCATTTCTCTCCACAAGTATCTTTTATAATGGCAGACCACGTATATAACAGTATATAACAGTGTATAACAGTGTATGACCACGTCTATAACAGTATAATACTGAAATTAAAACCATGCACCTACTTACCCACATGACTTCTAATGAGTTTATAATGATCAGAGAATTTATATAAAATATCACAAACCTGTTATGTTTGTTTGAATTGTATTTTATGGTTAGTTAGGTGTTAACATTGCAAATTATAATATTAACACACCTTAAAAGGACTACTACCTACTTCTAAGAACCATAATGTAGGCAGCGCCCAAAGGGACAGTTTTGGCATCAATATTTTTAAAACTGATTTTTTTCATTCATAGCCATGAAAATACAACACATAAGCAGCTGTAACTGGATGACACAAAAACATTTTGAATGTTGAAATTCATCTGGTTTCTGCAGCTTCTTTAGTTCACTAACATTTCTGCACAGCAATTGTGTACTTTTTAATTACATTTGATGACATTATCTCTGTATAGCGCCAATGTAAATGCTAAACTAAGCTTTTCATTTCTCTATTGTGTTTGTCGTATTGCCTGAGCTGCCTGATAGGAGACAGCGGTAATTAAAACACAAGGCCAGGTCACGAGGTGAGCTGAACACACAATAAAAAGCTCTCCAAGATTCCAGGACGAAGGTGCCACACAGTCCAATCCATTTTAATTGTCGTTTGAATTAATTTGAAATGCTCAGGTCAATTAAGAAGATGCATTCCTCTGGCTGTGTGTAATGTCATATTCATCGATCTGTAGAGGTTACTTTATGCACTCATGTGTAGGATACATTTATGTTTCTGAAAATCCGCCGTTTGGAATTCATTAGGTATTGATCCCTTTTGGCGACGGTAAAAGCATGGTCTGATAGCAGCCTCGTCTGAAGCCAGGTAATCAATTCAGTGCCATTCAGAAACAGATGCCCTTTTAGTTTGTTATTGTTATGCATCAACATTTGATACCCCAGCAAAAATCCCTTATATCTCTATTGCCAAGTGACTTTAAATTAAGATGAAGCATTTCTATATATTTACCACAGAAGACACCCTTTGTGTTCAGTGATAGAAAATGATGATTTCTATGGGAAAAGTATTGACAGAAGAATCTGTCGTGTCTGGTTGGTGCCTTTTTTTCTTTTTTTCCCCTTGGCGTGCTTTCTTATTCGAAGTTTGTATGAGGTTTGGTTGTCTCTGCACAGCTTCTTCCTCTTCTTTCTGCTCTCACAGTCTGATTCTTGCCCTCCATCCATCCTTCCCTGCGCGCTGATTGGCTGTCGGTCAGTCAGCTGCAGCCAATAAGCCTTTGTGAAAATCTCAGTGTTTAGTCTGGTGCTAGGCAGCAGGATCAACAGACAGGTGGGTCAGGCAAAGTCATCGCCCCGGCTGGCTGCACGGCGAAGCTCTGCTAGTTTTCAGAGCAGCATTACTGACTAGGTTAGCAGTTAGAAAACAATATTTCTATCATGCTAAAGAGTTTGTGAGTTGAATATTTTGTGAACACCTCTCCTTGAAAGCTAGAATACAAAGAAGTGTTGCGCTGATTTTGTGAAATGCTCAAGAGAGAACCTGGATCTGCTCTCTTGACTTAGAATTTTATTTTTGGCTTTTGCACCCACTTAAGCATAATTTTATTGCATGTAGATGCTTGTGTGCATCACAGGATTTGTCCAAAATTAATGTTAAAGTTACAGCTCCAGAATTTATCTCCATCTTGGCTCCCTTGTTTCTAGTTCTTCCACCTGTTCATGTCGACAAATTATACTGTATGTGTTCTAATGATATTTTCTAGTGATATTTTTTCTTGGTGAAACCGTGTGGCTTAAACAGTAAGACGGAGGGACCAGACCAGGGCACAGGGAGGCGAGGCCTCTCCAGAGGCGAGTAAATCCTGTGTGCAGCCTCGGCTCTCTTTCTCATTGCCAATCATTGTCTGTTGTTTTTGTCCAATATGCAGAACTCAGGAAACAGAGTTATCCAAAATATTCTGTGCTGAATGTCAAATTTCAGCATTTGGGCTTTTTTATTATGTGTTATTCTATCGTTGGCAAGTCAAGTCACATACTTAGAACTACAGAATGGGTAGATGGGTATGTCTCTCATTAGACCAAACTGTATAAACTATTGTCTGAATTAACCTGTTGACTGTTTTTCTGTCACGGCTTGAGGCAACATTAAATTAATGGAGATAAGAGCTATGAGCCAAAAATAACACCCAGTCTCTGGTGTGCCTGTGGAGAATAAAATAGCACAAATTATCTTCCTTCAGAGTTTTGGCTGCCAGATTGCAGGGTTTTGGTAAAGATAAAATGTGTACGAATATTTAAAAATGCCAATTGTCAAATGAACAAATCCTGATTAATACTGCATTTGTTTTCCTTCCTAGCTTTTGAATTACTACTGTGCATAGTTTTTTCTTTTACATACAGTATTTCTCAGCTTTGGTGTTTTTCACCATAAGCACAGTTGTCGCCTAATTTGTTGTTTGTGTCGATTAATGATGTTTCTGTGGTTACGCAGATGTATGTTGCTGTAAAACCAACACAGGCTTTTATGATGTGGCTTTTTCAGTTTTTTACAAACTGTTTTTTGCGCCCACCTCTTTCTCTCCCTCGCCTACTGACTTAGATTTATTACATTTATTACATGTATTACCAGGTTGAGAAGTCTGTCTGATTTTTTCACCCCTGTCTGGTCCACAATGGTATATCCCATCCCCAAGGGAAGTCCTCTACCCCCCGCCCCCCATTCTCATTTGAACTTTGACCCTGGCCTCCTGCCTTTCGGGATATGAAATGACCCCCTCAGTGGGGGAATGTTTTGGAACTGTTTTAGCTGAGTCTGTTTAATGTTGGCTGGAGCAGATGAGGACCTCAGAGGGCTGCATGGCCATGTTGTTGAGAGGTCTAAAGGCTCTATTTTAACTATGCAGTCGCAATGCAGTCACACAAAGTGCTGTTGCGTGTGTGTGTGAACAATAACGTGGTAACTAAGTGCACTCTTATTTTCTCTTCACTCTATGTACATGAAGTATGCTATGTGCAAAAGGGTTGTGTGACATGGAATATAGAAATGTGGCGGTTAATCATCTTCTCAGCCAGTTGTAGCACTGGTCTCATATGTTTAATAAACAGATGTCATGGAGCATGACAGAAAATGGCTCATCAGTGGAGAGTATGGAGCGCTTCCTCCAACTTAAAAATCATTTTGTTGTTCGAGTGGTGCAGAGTGGCAATGTGTCCCCAGGATGTCACCATTTCCTACACCTGCTGATTTGCAATAAACAGAAATACAAATTATAAC
Organism: Scomberomorus guttatus; assembly: GCA_038419695.1. Classification (NCBI taxonomy): domain Eukaryota; kingdom Metazoa; phylum Chordata; class Actinopteri; order Scombriformes; family Scombridae; genus Scomberomorus; species Scomberomorus guttatus. The sequence continues at coordinate 5,423,775 of CM076460.1, read as the reverse complement.
CGAGCAGCGTGATGCGCAAAGAAGAAGTTTGTTTGGTTATTTTGCGGCAGCGAGATGTTGGTTGAACATGATTTAATCAACGTAACCGTAATGGATCCTCCAGTGTGATGGCACTGTGCTTTGGCACAATACTTTTCAAGTTAGAGGCAGCAGGTGTAACACACACGTCTGTCCTTCTACCTTCAGATGGCTGTACGGATTTAATGAAGTGAAGGTGAAAGCTTTGTTACAAGCTGTTGTTGATGACAGATTATAGAAGGAAACACCCATTAATCTCCAGCTCTCCTCAGTTCAGTGCAGACTGCTTTACAGGCATTATAACCACATTACACTTGTATCTTTGATGTCAATCTAAATGTGTCTACTGGTTGTAGAATGTCTGAGAGCTAAAACAATGAGTCAATTAATCAATTAATTGATTGTCAGAAAATGAATTGGCAAATATTTTGATAATTGATCATTTGTTTTTGGTCATTTTTTTAAGCTGAAATGCCAAAACATTCTCTGGTTCCAGCTCCTCCAATGTGAGGATTTGCTGCTTTTTCTCTGTTTTTTTATCATTGCAAACTAAATATATTTGGGGTTTACTGTTGGTCGAACAAAACAAGACAATTGATGACATCACCTAGGACATAGAGAAAATGTGCCATTTTTCAATACATTCTAACATTTTATAGCAAAACAGCTTAATCGAATAATCAAAAACATAATCAGCGGATTAATTGATAATGAAAATGATCTTTAGTTGCAGGCCTAGTCTGATTGCATGTTTTTCTGCATTGTTGTGTAAGTGCTGTTTCTCTCTCGGGTTCATTTGCATTGGCCTGTGGAATCACCATATTTTTCATTTTCATTATCAAATGAGTGACATTGAAGACCCAATCATCTCTTGGTATTCTGATGATTAGCATTCAACTCCAAACTTGTTGAACCCGTCTTCCCACCTTTGTGCAAACTTTGTTGTGCATGACATGAAAGAAACATCTACTAACATGTCGTAATGCTGTTTGCATCAGTGCTTGCAGTGTAATGAAAAAAGGGATGTTACTGTGCTTGTACTGGCCACCACACCAGTCTGTGGTCGCCAACATTGGCTGTAAGACAGACTGGCCACAATGGCTTTTGGTCGAATATTCCTTGGTTTATGCTCTTGATTGCTTATATTTTATTGTCTTTTCTAACCATTATAATTTCCTCTCTCTGCTTTTTTAATGAACCATAGTGCCAGTACATACACAATGATTTGTTTTGAACAGGCAGTTCTAGAGTCTTACCTTACTTTTAGTGAGGTCCTTACAAAATTCAAATCATTTTGAACACTACAAAGTATAATAAATGGAACTGCACATGCTCACACATTTTGCAACTGCATGCTATTTGCTTACTGACTTACAATATATTTCAGAATATAATCTTCTGGGTGCTTGTTGTGCACTCAATGCTTATGATATTAGTCACGTAGAATTGAAGTAATATATCTATTTATACTATTATTATACTGTACTATTATCAACTGTGGAAACAAAAATTCAATTCAAATTCAACAACAAATATTTCTACACACACTGTGAGAAAAAGAAACAAATATCAAACATCCCTTCCCATAGTTCTCCTGCTCCAATCACAAACTGAACCTTTTGTTATTTAATCATGAACAGAGTTGAGCAAGTACAGCAGATGTTCAACAGTTTTGTGTTAAATTGAGTGAGGGAGCCGGCATATGAGAGGCTCTCGAGGCAGAGCTTTAATCTTTTCTCTGGCGGATACCTTGCTCTTCAGTGAGTCACAGGTCCATGACATACGCTTGTGTTATTGTAATAAACCACCCGATTGTGCTTGGCTACTGTTCTGGCTAAATGGCAGAAGTGCACAACATAGGGAAAACATGCTCGTCTGCTGTTGATGCATGAGAGATTCAAATGTGTTCGTAGAGCTTGTCTACTTGAAAATGATCTCCCTGCCATATTTATTCACTCACTGAAGAAAACATGAATTCGACAGGAATTTAAATGTAGTGTATGAAAGTGAATTATCGCATATACAATCACATGAAGTTTCTTGTATCTTTTAGAACCCAATTTTGTGTACTCTCTAACAATGCCACGTTAATTCATTGACTTATTTGACATATTGTGGTTTTGTTTGTTAAAAGGGCTCCCATGGTTTAGATGAACCATGTTTTAAAACAGAAGCTCTTCGACTTTGTTTCAGCCAGCACCAAATATTTGAATCAGGAGGTACAGTATGAGTGTGTCATTAGTTTGTTGTGCATCCAGTCTTTTGTATTTACCCTGTCAAAAAAATTCTGGCATCTGAGCTGAAATCTTAAGCAACCAGCACGCCCATAGAGTTGACTTTGGAAGGCACGAAGCATTCCTGTTCAACACCACATTAGCCCCTACTTCTCCCCACCTCGGGGTGCTGGGCAGCCTGCCAGGTAGAGGTTGCCATGACTCCTAACACCAGCCTTTGCACTGCCACCCCCCCCCCCAGAAGGTTCTAGATTTTGGGAGGGAGCAGGCCGGGCTAACGTTTTGACTTAGACAAAAGATGTCTTCACAATGTCAGCAGAATAGTTACTGGGAATGCTGTGGCTTTCTGGTAGGAAATCATGTGATCTTTCCAGCCAAGGTTTTGTAATGGTGCCAGGCAAGAGAGAGAGAGAGAGAGAGAGAGAGAGAGAGAGAGAGAGAAAGACACACAGAGGGAGAAAAGGGGAAACTTTGAATAATAATGCCAGCAAACCGTTTTTATCCAGTTTTTTTCTTCTCTTGTTCTTGTTTGTTTCGGAGAAAATGGCGCATCGCTGAACTGAACCTGTGTTTTCAGTGAGCTCAGTTTAGTGCCTCTCTGTCTCTTCATGATTCCTCCCATTACCAAAAAAAAAAAAAAAAAAAAAAAAAAAAACGGCTTTAACGCTTACTACTCATTGCTTACATCCAGGTAGAAAGTGCGGATAGAGAAAAATAGAGATGATAAATCAGACAGGATAGTAGAAATCTGGGTAAGTGGCATTTTCACTCTCTTCTCACTTCAGACTTTCCTTTGTCGCACTGCGGCCGTAGGAATATTCCGCTGTTTGTGGCTCTCTGGCACTGGCACAGTTAATGGTAGCTGACCGTGGCATGCTTGATTACACTGGCATCCCTCTCAGTCTCTGCTCTCTGCTATCTGCGGTCTTGGCTAAGTTGAGCTAACCTCTCACCACAGCCACATTGCTGCCGGCCAGGAAGAGGACTGCTATGGCAATTCTGTGGGCTAGGTTGGGATAGCACTCCACAACAGAGTTATGATTGTTATTATTATGGACTTAATTTCATATCTGGGAAATGCTGAGGCATGTGACGCTCCTAAACTGAGGCACAGTAACTTAAGAACGTACAGTAATTTGTGTTCAGATGTTTTTTCCCCCATGTGGATCCGATGTTGTTAGGACAGTTACATTCATGTTCTGTAATAGTCCTCTTTTTCCTTTCTCACAATCATTGGTTTCTCATGCAGTTTACTGATGCTGCTGCTAGTATTTCATAAAGCACTGTAGCTGTTGATTCAGTGTTAAAAGTAAAGTATTCAGTAATAGGCCTTGAAAAATAGCAGATACATACCATTGTGTGGTATTTAAAACAACTCTCTTTTTCCTGTTTTTAGAAAGGCGAACTAAGAGTTGACCACGGCCAGCAAAACCCCCTTGTGTAAGACACATCCATGAAGGGTAAGTTAATACAATTCTCTCACCATCTGTTTCATGAACTTTCATTTTTGGGGTGAATCTTAACAAAGGCTCTTGCTGCAGTTTCACTTAAATGCCAGCTGAACCGAACTCAAACAATCTTTTTGCTGCAGTTTCGATTCACTGTCACCGTCATGCTCTAAATGAACACTGAAGAGCGGCTACACTGCCATCTGATGTTCAGTACACAAGACAAGAAGTTTTGAGGCCAAGTCCAATTTTTGATTGGCATCGCTCTATAAATGACATAATCTGAGAAACTTCACATTGACTTTTATAGTTATTTGTCCCATTATCAGAGAGTACTGTGCTCAGATTTTATGCTGCATTTTTAATCCTTTATTTAATTATTTTGATACTTTGGCCATAACCATTTGGCACAAACCCGTAGATCCGATCTTGTGGCAAATCTGACAGCACAAGCTCGCCTCTGTGGGTCTTTGTCATTGTGGTGTGAACGTCGTCCTTTAACCTTGTTTTTCTTTTTGCTTTAATGAGCTAGGTCGTATAGGTAATATGTATAAATATAATACATATAATAATCCCATAGCACTACATACTTAAAAAAAAAATTTGCTCTTATGTCTAGCAATGCACAAAATTTCTGTTACAAAACTTTATGCTAACATAAACCTGAAATATAATGATGGTGATGAAGTAATTTCAGCCAGAAGGTTAGATAAATACTTTTTTTTTCTTTGTTCAATATATAGAGAAGAAGAATCTTAGTTGAAAATGTGTGCATCCGGGTTGAGGTAGTAGGTTGTATGGTTTAGAATTACACCCTGGGAGTTAACTGTACAACCTTCTAGCTTTCCTTGGAGTACACGTATGACATCAGTCTGTACAGAAAATTGCTCTGCTTAAAGTCACAGCATACAGTATGGTGTTTTTCACTAGCATTGCATTGTATAATACGTCTCTGCAGTGTTAATGGTCTTCATATTAGTGTCATTTTGGCCAACCTAAGGTTCTCATTTCATAGCTGACCTTTAGCCATGGTCAGTCTGCCTGCTGCGACTCAAAATGTTCAATTAGCTTTAGCTTGACGTATGCTGTATTTTTAGACATAATGCATTGTGGTTAGTTGGAGTAACCACACTGCATTGACTGCATAATGATGTCCCTTTAACTGCAAAACACACAGAACAAACAAATGAGCAGTCTACTGTTTTCCTCTAACTCTCTCTGAGTTCACGTATACCAAGTCCGATATATTGACAAATGTTAGGAATAAGTGCAGTTTTATGCTGGTGAAAGGGCCAAATGAAATGTTGAATTGTTGAACTAACAGAGTAGCATTTCAATCTACAAAGACTCTGTCATGCTGCGGTTGTAACTAGAACTGTGAAATCCAGTATGTAAAAAAAGAGATTGTTAAAATGTTCTAACTATGCTTTATTTATGGTCATGTTTGGAATTGACATTTTCTCACTAAGGTGTAATTGTGTAGTGGAACCTATTTCACAGAATAATGGCTTCGCTTTTCAAACTGTTGCTCCATTTTTGCGGTCTGGTATTACACCTCAGCCTGTTTACTCAGTGTGTGGCCGTGGCGTCCTCCGAATCAGTCGCACGTGAGCTGTGTGCCAAACATTTAGATGCACAGATGGTTCGACATAAACACAAAATATGAAATATAATAATCATAATAAATCTGACTTGTTCTGTTTAACAGATTCTTCAAAGTGGCTGCCATGCCCTGTGGTTTTACAGCGTTGCCATTTGCACATTAAATTTTAACATTTTTCAGCAGCTGACTCAGGTTAGATAAATTTCTCTGGGATTTAGAGGTTTGATTATCATACCTAACAATATTTAAAGCGGTTTGCCCCAAGCTGCCTCAGTAGACCTTAGTAATATTCCAGGTTTCTCACCATGGGAAAAGCTGAATGTTTATATGTTGTCTCTGGGCCTTGTGATATATTTTCTGCTGTTCTATACAATGAGCATTTGTGATATGAGGTCTAGTTTCAGGTTAAAGCTTGCCTCGGCGACACTGAAGTCTCTGTTTACTGTAGACTTGTCCACTAGGCTGAATGCGTCTGACTTCATCTCTGTCTGGCACTCAGCCACAGCTTGTAAAATGACTCCAAAGCGCCACACAGGAGAAAAACGGCCCAGCGGATCAGCTCAAGATTTACCACAGTTTGTTACTCTTTAGGACGACTTGATTTGAAACGCAGCTTGAGTAGGGAGCGTTGTTGTAATTTCTTGCTGTAGCTCTTTATCATTGTGACAGTGTTTTTTCGTTTTGATGGATGACACTGCTTTTGCTGTGTTTAGGGCAAAGGCTGAGTGGACCACCTTTTTTTGCAACCAATGTCCTTTATCCGAATAGCTCTTTGCTTTCAAGTGGTAGAGATTGCATCTTTTTTTCGTGGTGTTTGATGCTCAGAATTCCCACTGAACTGGCCTCATACTAAGCCAGATGTGTTGTTGTACTTTGAAATTTCAAATCATATGAGGAATCATTTACAATAACCTCTAACCTCCTTTTTTAAAGATTCCCTTTGGCTAAAAGATTGTGTACATTATACTTTGAATAATAACAAAGAGGCTATTTTTTTACAATAATAATTGAGAAACTTAAGCCACAGTCCCAAGGCTATACGACAAGGGAGTAGCTTAACAGACAGATCAATCTTTGAGCTTTTAAAGTTTACAAAGGTATTCAATTCCTGAAATCATCTTGGACATGTAGACAACACTGGAAACCCTTACTTGTTTTAAGTATCAGTTAGAATCAGCTATTTTTTAAATGATCAGTGATTACATCTGGAGTGATACTAACACCTCCATCGAAGCCCGGTGATCCTGCTCAGCCTCGCATTGCCAACAGAGGTATTGTCATCAAACAGGTTTCCGTGAGGGAATATGATCCTGGTAAATCCCTGGAAACCCAAGAACCCCCTTTATCTTCAATTTTGCAATCCCACTGTCAGGAAGATCACGCCTCCTCATTCAACCAAATATCACCTGCTGTTCTGACCCACTCACTCAAAAATAGTCAAAGTAACTGCTTAAAAGTGGACGGTGTGCGAAGCGACCCGGGGGGGATATCATGCTAGTCAGCTTGAAGTGAAGAATTAGTTTAGGCAGGAACAAATGTAGCTGCTTTATGTAATCAGAAATATATACTTTATTTTACAGTTTAGCTAAAAAGAAGTCTTTCCTCTTCCTTAGCTCTCACAAATTTAACAGAGGAGAATTTGGGAGGAGAAGAGAGTCAGGATGTGCCTTGCTAGAGTTTATTTTAAGAAGTGCGATTTTCTCATCTTTCCTCACCTCTGAACCCCAATCGTTCCTCCAGATGTGTAAAGGAAAGCGTCGCTGCTTAGAATTATGCTGCCTCAGCACTCCCCTGTCCAGCTGCCCCAGCAGCACAGCTAAAAGTCATTGGTTCCAGCTGGTCCTTCATTTATGGGATGGTTGAACAAATAAATTATGGGATTAGATAGGGGCGGTTCAGGCCGCTGATTTTTTTTTTTTCATTCCCCACGGTTATAACAGCCCCTTTGAGAAGTCAGTTGGCCAGGAGCCTCAAGGTTCTTCGGCTGACTTTAAGAATTAATAAAATAAAGATTCACTTGATTGAATTTGGTATGCTGCAGTCCAAATTATGTATAGCAGAAAGTGCTTGCAGTGCCATGAAGCTCAACAATGACTCAGTGTCACCTTTACACCAAATTGTATAAATGAGAAGCAACAAAAGCTGTCAATCATATACCTGAATTGCACATATTTTTTCATTTAATGATAGCAGTTGTTGTTTTGTTGTATCTTTCTCTTTTCAAGACTTCTCTTTGCTTTTTTCATAAAACTTTTCTTAAAAACACAAAGCTTTGAATTTATCATGACAAATATATTTTCTTCATCCGTGGCGAGTTCAACATGCATTAGTTGACTGCTGTCTTTTACTACTAGAGCCAAAAAAGTTTATTATCTGCTATCGTGTATACAGCTAAACTGAGAAAGGGAAAGGAAAAAATGTTGCCGCTTCAGAGATCTTTATAGCTGCAGTTGAAGATAAATCTTAGAAGAGCAAAAGCAAACAGTCCCCAAAGTAAAGTTATTTAATTGTCGGCGAAGTAGATCCAGAACATACATTATGATCACATAGCAGATTACATTTTTTGCGTTTTTGTGTAGAGGTTTGGGAAGCAGTATATACACAGGAATTGACCCGGCACATGAGGATCATACTTTCTCTTCCTCAAGTTTTTAAGAGCCATTTAAATCTATCATACTCCAGCACAGAATACTTGTAAAATCAGCCAATTGCCGCTTGCGTCCGTAACCACTCCGCGAGCAGTGATTGGTTTGCAGTTCTTGACGTCACAGACGGGTGGAGACCTTAGTAACAAATCGCCTGACACCAGAACACTGTCAGTTCTGGCCAGACCGGTACTTTAGCTCCCCAACTCATAAAATCTCACTTCCCTATAAAAGCGAGCAGCCTCGAGCACTATTTCTTCCCAAGGAAACATATTCCCTTAATGTGGTCGGGTTAATGGCAAATGAATAATCATAACACACCAATGGCAGACGGGGGGTGTCATCGATCTGTCTGGAGTCAGCCCCTCTCCGCCTGCTGCATCAGCCACTCTCCCCCTATTGATACGCTCTTGCCCCTTGACCCCTGGGACAGATCAATGCCATTGATTGGAGAAGGACAGGGACAAGGGCAGGATCTGCTGACTGGCCCGACAGCTAGTGTGACAAGACATGATCGTCATTAATGTCCCGCTGGCTGGCTGGCTGGCTGGCTGGCTGGCAAGGCGCTGTGCATCACATATTCCGTGCCTCCTGCTTCCCTCCCCCTCCCCCTCCATACTCCTCCACATCCTCCACTCTCCTCCTTCACCCCTCCTTCTTCTTCTGTTCCATGTTCCCATTCTGTGCTGCTTGCACTGACTGAGATAAGTCCATTGTTTGGATACCTGTCTGATGCTTGCCTGGTATCTGTGGCACAGATATGCATCTTCAGCCTGCCTGGAGATATTTTGAGCTTATTGTAAAAAAAACAAAAAAAAAAAACAGTCTCTTTGCAAGTGACTGCTGCATAATGTCTCTTGTTTCATTGTGCGTGCTACTTACCAATCACAATGGAGCCAGTCCTATTTTGGGGTGCTTTGAAAAAGCTCTGTCTTGGTACAATTCAAAGCGCGTGAATTAGAATCTACTTCAACTCTGTCACAACAACTTGCCTCTGTATTCTCTGATCGATGGCAAATCCCAGCCTAATAAGATACCTACATGCCCCGATTGCCACCGCTTCTCTCAAAATGTGTCACTGGTACGTAACCGCGACTAGATTGTATTGTATTTCTGCCATTGTACAATGTTTGCTCTTGTGGACCAATTTCATCACTCGAATGGGTTCTATTTCCAGTCTAGACTGCAAACGAAACGAGCAATGTTTGTGTGTGTGTGTGTGTGTGTGTGTGTGTGTGTGTGTGTGTGTGTGTACAAGGAGGGGTGATGGGCGGGATGCGGCGGCAGCTCCAGACTCCGCAGTGACACGGCTGTAATGGAGCTGATTGATCACCTATATGGCCGCCTGCTGGCCCCCGCTGGCTTTAGCATACAGCAACTCCCAACCCCCCGTCTCTGCGTCACCATCGCCATCACCGAACCAATCTGCGAAGACCAACCATCCCCCATAGACTTCAACCTGGCCACGGTTTTGACATTGGCTGCAGGATTTACTTCTGTATATCTTCGACGCTTGGTTCACCCTACGTCTGTATGCTTCTGTAGGACAGGAAGGTACCGACGCATTCACTGTCTTTGATGAAGTGACATTTTCCGATTCAGCCTTTTTCTGTGTTGCAGCAGAGTTAAAAAGCTGCTGTTTTCCATTTGAATTAAAGGGCATAATCAATCAATGATAACATTTGCAGATCTCTCTCCCTGCCCCCTCTATGTCACACAGGGTCATAACCCTAATCTATCCAGGGTGTTGAAGGTGATTAAGCTCTGAGATTAGAACAAGCTGTCAAGGGCAGATCTCATTCAGAAAGAAGGAGAAGAAAATTATCTTCTTTTTCATTTTTATTTTATCGCTTTGTTCCTCCAGATCATAACATTCTTTATATAAAATATGTATCACATTTGCAATCTCTGGAAATTGTGAATTTTTGCTGTGTCCATTAGGACATTCCTGCTGAGGATGTCCATCTGAAGAATATTTGGTTGAAAAGAAAAGAAAATGTACTCCTGAAACGTAAATGAACTTTGGAATGACCATATTTCACTTCTCCTGTATTGTAACCCTGCAATCTCCTTGATGCTGGAAATCTCGGCTTTGAACAGTTGGATGCTAAACTGCGATGACTCAAATGCATATTGATATTGAAATAGCTGTATGTGTATGTATAAATATATAAGATAAGTATTCAGCTGGCAGTCCACAGTATGGTTTCTCTGTGTAAAGGCCCTCGGTGTGTTTCTGTGTGAAATGTATCAGTTTACATGTGGATTTAGAGGAGGACACTTTATGCACATGTACTGTACGTCATGCAAATTTTGAACTATACAAATCATAATTAAATAATTCAGTGCTTGACAAGCATAAAATATAAGACCAGTGTCCTGTGATCGGGTAATTTTTTGACACATATCAGGCGTTGCTTTCCCGTATGACTCGGACAGTCGTGTTCCTTTCGCTGCTGCTTGCTGCTTTCAAGCCTCAGTCACAATATTGTGACAGTGACTGTTTGTGTTCACGCTTGCACTGACCACATCACTGTCTGCGTGACAGTTTGTGTGTGTGTGTTAGCTGAGCAGAGCGGCTGTAGTGTCACTAAGTGTCCTGTGTCTTGCTTCTCCATTCAAGCAGCGTGTCTGTCTTCTTGTGCTGGACGTGTTAGTTTGTTTGCTGCTGCCTGTGCTGCCAGTTCTGTCTGTGTGTGCGTCCCTTGTTTGTGTGCGCTGTCTCAGATTGCTGTTTGCGCTCAATTTTGTATCAGAGGCTGTATCTGTTGATTAGTGTTTGTGTATGTGTTTGCATGTGAGAGTGCTTGCTGCATTCATGTTTCAGTCCATGTTACAAGACAGTGCGATCGCCAACAGTGCACCCTCTTCCACGGCCAACCAGTTCACTTCACTGCAGTACGTGTGTGTGTGTGTGTGTGTGTGTGTGTGTGTCTGTGCGCCGCTGGAAAAGAGAAGAAATTGATCAGCACAGGGAGGAACGTGTTCACCAGCAAAGGCTGGATGGAGGGTGTGAGAGAGAGAGAGAGGGAGAGAAAGAGCGAGGGCTGTCGCTGCAGACTCCTGCTGCAGTATCTTTGGGCAAGAAGCTGCAGACAGGGAGTAACAGACAAGCGAGACAAGCAGACAGGTACAGACCCAGTGTGATGGGAGGGGATGGGTGGGGGTTGGGGTTGTGGAGATAGTGGTAGAGGGCAGTAGATGCTGGAGAGGCAGGGCTTCAGGGGGGTGGAAGGGTCAAATGGGGGAGGAGGGGTGAGAGAGTGCAAGGTAGTTGGATGCGGTGGCAGCAGCAGCAGCTGGAGGAAGCAAATGTTTTTGGCTTTTTGTTTTTTCCAGTGATGGCAGCCCATCGCTTTGGACCTGTGACGATAAAGGAAAGAGGGAGAGGTGGAAAAATAAAAGTAGAGGGTGTAGATGACAGTGTCACGACATGGCTGGTGTCCCAGTGTCTGGAGCAGGGAGGAGAAGGAGGAGGAGGAGTGGTGGTGGTGGTGGGGGGGGGGTGGGGGGGTTAAGATGCTGAGATGGAGCTGACAATGCAAGCGCTGGGATGGAGCGACGCTCTGTGTTGGGGGGTGGCAGTGTGTCGGGGGGGGGGGGGCGTCCCACCTCACTGACCTGCGTCTGGCTGCAGCTTCCCGCGGACACCTCGGCTTCACCCGCCCCCCTCCACATCTTTCTTTCACCCCTTTTTTCCCTTCTTCTACCGCTGCCCTTTTTTCCCTCTGTTCTTCCTCATCCTCAGCTCAGAGGCGGATAACAAAAGGCGTAGTCGGTGGCAGACAGAAGAGTGAGTGTGCGAGGCAACGCATCGGGTGGCGCGGAGCATTCATTTCCGGAAGCCTCCACTCTGCCTGGCGTTCCCCAGAGAGAAGGAGACAGTCAGAGACATCTATCCGATTTTTTTTTTTTTTTTTTTAGTCTGAGGGGGAGGAGTCGTGAGGTGGGTGGCGGGATGGGGGGACGGGGTGGAGGGGGTGGGGGCAGTCAGTGGTGTGTTTGGGTACATGACGGGCAAAAATGACATGGGAATGTTTCCAATATTACTTTGTTAATGCAGTTGTAATTTTATATTATATAGCGATTAATGTCTGGATTCTTTGGTTCCAACTGTACCTGAAGCTTTTTTTAGCTCAGTTTAAGCTGTTTTATGTCTGACTGAAGCTTGTTGCCTTTGACACTGACAACTTATCGCTTGCCAAGATTGCTGCTATGGCGGCAGAGTTCGGCGGGTAGGTGGTAGGGTCTGGCGTCGAGGGTGTTGCAGTCAGTGTTGGAAAGTGAAGGGGGGAACAAGTTTTGGAGGCAGCTTGTAAACCTTTACCTGTGCTGGAGGCAAACCTGCTCTCTTCTGATGCTGGCTTCGTAAAAAGCTTCTTGTGTTCTTGTATGTGGGATTTCACCTGCATTTGCGGCGATGCTGAGCAGCTACAGAGCAGATCCTCATAGCTCTTGTATTTTTATTTTTTTTTATCAAATATCTGACCGAGCACTATCGGGGTTTGCCCCTGTGGTGGAAAGCAGAGGCTGAGGCTGCTAGGTGGCTGCGTCCATCAGTCAGTGCAAACAGACAGACGGTCCAGCAGACGGGTCCGGGTCCAGCCATCCTAGAAGAGAAAAATGTAGACTGATGATCAGCCGACGCTCTTTAGGACAAAGAGGCGAGCCCGGCTGCTTGGCTGGGGGGCTTTTCCTTTTCCAGCACAAAGGCTAGTTAGCACAGAGCAGGCAGTGCAGGCTTGTGTGTTTGTCTGAGCCTCTGCTTCTGCTTCTATCTCGGTGCTGCAATGAAGATCATTTAAGTCTGGCTGTCTCCAACGAATTTACCTCTTTGTCTTCCTTTGTCATCTCTGTTCTCTTTTGCTGTTGTCTGGTGTGTTGTGATATTTAGTGCATGTAAGCATTTGTGTGAAAATGTTTCTACCTTTGCATGTCTTTGTGTGCGCAGGAATCAAGCTGAGCCTTCTGGACAAAATAAGTTATCTGCAGTGGAGGAAAGGAGGAGCATGGCAGCATTTTTTCTCTGTCCAGGGCACAGAGCCGTTTTGTTTTTTGACTGCATCTCATGCCTCACAAAAGACAAGAGACTTTGTGGTTGTGGATGCCTTTGGGCAGAAACTGGGTACTTTAAAGTGGCAGTGGTTGAGAAAGACAGCGTGTGTGTGTGTGTGTGTGTATGTGTGTGTGTGTATGAAAGAGAGAGAGGGAAAGGTGTCAGTGCCACTCAGTGCCCTGCAGCTGACTGCGGCTCCTCAGTAGACTCTGTCGTACTTCACCTGCTCCCTGAGACCCTAACTTGTGAGCTCTCTTGATAAAAAATCACGGGTTAGGCTCTTGGGACGCGGGCGGAGGGCACAATCGACTTTCTACCGAATATTCCAAGGGTGGAGGCGGAATGAAGCAGCAACTGATTTACTGTTAAAATGTACATATAGTAGGGGCAATGTAAAGAAAGGAAGAATTGACACATGAAAAGGAAGTAGTTGAGCACAATAAAGTGGAAATTTTGTAGGACTTTTGTTCGATCAGCTCCTCCGTCACAGCATTTATTTAGTGTTAAAAAACAGCAGCATGATGGACTTGTATTTGCAGGAATGTGCATGTTTGGTATAACCAGAATTTTTTTTCGTTATTAGAAAAATGAATCAAGAACGCCATTGGTGATCGCAGCAGTGTCATCGCTGTAAAACCTGGAATACCCGTCGACACTGCACTGCGTTGTCACCCACATTGTAATCTCTCTTTGTGTCAACATCTTTGTTTGAATACCATTCAAGTAACACATGATCTGATTAGAAATGGCAGGACACCAACCACTCCAAACCACCACACCCCAGACTCGTGCTGATTAACCCCTGTCACCACCACAGCAGAGTATTGCAGAGACCCTGCCAATATATTTGATCCTCCATTACCAAAGCAGTCGCTCTGAATTTGATCAATCCTGCTTCATTCAGATGCTACAGGAGGAGTCTGCCGCTGCTGTTTTCAATATAATAAAGACTCTGATATACCCATTTTACAGTTTGGTTTTTAGCAGTGCGCTAACTTAATCCCTTGCCAACAGCTAACCAGTTGAACTCCTCATTTCTTTTTTTTTTACACGCACATACCTTCTGTTATTTTGCTACATTTCTTAACAACAAACACACAGTATTAAAATATTTTAGTTATAATATTGTTTTTTAAAATATAAATATCAGAATATAGAATCTGAAACAATTCCCTAAAAAGTAGACTCATTTTAAAAAGTTTCTATTTAGTCCTTTACAAATATATACATACACCAGGTACAAAAGCCAAATACATATATAAATATATTTTTAATTTATTACCACAATTACAGGGCAATTGTTTGTTTTATAAGCAAATTCAAATTTTAATAGTAACTGTAATTGTTCAATAATTTCACCTGCTTTATGTTTATAATAACTAATTCAAATTGAAAGACAGTGAGTGATGTCTTCTATGCATAAAGTCGCTGACTGTTAAAATCCGAGCAGAAACGAAATACATATGTTGAATAAAAATCAATGAGCACACTTGTAAAATGTTAAATGAGTTCCACTGGATTTTTGGTGCTCTCTTAATTTGATAATTGCTGTCGAAATGTCCTATTGTCCTGAGATGTCACAACCAAACCAGTTAATGGTCTAAATCAATATTTAAACTGGAGGTGCAGGACAAATCAGACAGACATTGTAATTCAGCAAGACAGCCTGGTAAAAAGACAAGATTGAACATTGAATAGAAAATGAAAACATTGAATTGGTCTCTTATGTACATGACTATAGAAGAGCAATTACAATAAATTAGGCCTGCTGAAAAAATTTTTTTCTTTTTCTTTATGCTATTCAAAGGTGTGAATTCATTCACCATTACAGCTTGACCTGGTTTTTAAACTTTCAGTTTTTCCCAAGGCAGCATGCTTTTCTGAAAACCTAATTTCTGCTAAATTACCCATATTAGGAATGCAGTTCAAAACAATTGATTTTCTCTCTAATACCCTCCTCTCCATCTCTCTCCCAGTTTCCCCCTCTGCCTAATTATGTTTTTTTTTTCTCGTCTCCCCATTTGGTTTCATAGTGAACAATGCCAATGCCAACTAATCAGTCTGTGCCTATGCCACAGAGCCCCCAGCAACAGCTGAAGGAGTGCCATGCCCCATGAATACCAAACAGCCAGGCACAGTGCGACAAGTGCTGAGCAGTCAGACGCAGCACAGCCAGAGCAGTGCTGGTGCCCACAAAACAGCCAGACAGTTTTATTAGGGTCTGTCTGACACGCAGCAAAGTCTGGCAGCGCCCGCGCCCACTGATGAAATCCTCACCGCTCCCCCAACAGTAACAAAGCAGCATGCTCAGAGCAATCCGCCAAGGATCCAATAAATATCACCCCGTAAAAATCAGCTCCCAGCTAGTTTGTAACTCCGCTGAATGGGGAATACAAACTTTATTCAAAGTCAAACTAGTTCTCAGTGAGCAACTGCCAAATTGATCTCTTTTGTGCCATCTAAACATTACACTGCATCCTACACAAAAAAAGAAAAAAGAAATCTTCAAGGAAATTGTGCAAGAACTTTTTCTGTAAAAGCAGCCGTTTTATTGGCTTTGAAAAAAAGTCAAATTAATATTCTTTTGAATCTTTGAATCTTTTGAGTATAACAATAATAATAATAATAAATATTTTCAGAGGAAATGCAGAATGAGAGACTTGTAAATATTTTACTTCATTTTATTAATGTCAGTTGAATTACTGAAGTATGTCCTGTGAATATATTTGACATAAGAATGGGTTCATTTAAAGTAAGGACTATGCTTGTAATATTACATGACTGGAAATGAAAATCTTTTCATTTTAATATAATAAGATGATAGTAGATCTGGAAGTGGTTATCAAGGTCAAATTATTGAACACCAAGGTGCAATATTAGGTTTTAATTGTCATGTTTTTTTGGAAAAACTTTTGTGTTACATTTACACAAGGCCAATCAAACTGTTTCACCAAAATAAAAAAATATGACTCAGTGACAATTTAGACAGAAGACATCACTAAATATGTGTTAAAGATCTGCTCAACACTCTTTTATTATAAAACTCTGCTTTTGCTTCATTTTATGCATTAAATGTCACTAAATGTGGTGTAATACTTTTATAATTAGATGTCCTAAATAAATACCATTCAGTATATGGTTTCTATACTGTGCTAGTCTTCAAGTTCCTGCAGGAAAGATTGATTCAGACCTTGAATAGGTGTAGATAAACCAAAGGCTCCAGCTGATGGACCCGAGTGTTTGTGAGAGATTACACTCCATTGTTCAGAGGTGGTCATGTAACACACTGCGCCGCCACGTCGGCCTCCGATAAAAGTAATAAGGACAGATTAGCATTTATCCGCCACATTTGGATTTTGGGCTCGAGCTGACATGGAAATCAGATGGATTTAGTGAATCAGAGGGGTTTTTTTTTTACATTGATTGTCAGGTTGTGTTGTCTGGTGAAGCAGCTTAGTGTTCAGTGGATCTCTTATCACTGCGGGGAGGAGGAGGAGGTGCAGGTGGGGGGGGGTAGGAGGGGGCGTCAGGTATGCCTGATAGCAGAGCAGTGTGGAATGGAGGGGGGCGGGGTGGCGGGGGGGGGGGTGGTGTCTGAGTTTCCAGACACTGCGGCAGGAGGCCAGACAGTCACCTGAACACACACAAAAGTGTGCCGATGACACCACACACATACACCTGTTCAACAACATGGACACACAATTCATACACAAAGCCTCGCCTTTTACAGTCTGCACTACAGCCAATTCAATTTTGTTTTTAATTCAATCAGGGGTATAAATCGTAGTGCCACTCGTAATGTAATTATCCCTGTGCATCCAAAGCACAAAAGTTTCTCTATTATTCTCAGGGCGACAGGGATGAGAGATAAACTCCATTAACTTTTTCAGATTACAGTAAGTGCTGTGGGAGGTGGGGGTGTCTATTGAAAGGACAGTTGAGCTGCGCTGAGACTTCAGGATTTTTACGGCGGGCCTGTGGGCACAGAGCAGGAGTCTGGAAAGTGGAGCTGATGATTGAAAACCAAACAACAGAGCTCAAAGGGAGCAGACTCAAGGCCTGGCAGGCCAAGTCTCAGCACGGCCACCTGGAACGCTCTCAGAGTGGGTGGGTGTGTGTGTGTGTGTGTGTGTGTGTGTGTTTGTGTCTGCGTGTGTGTGTCAGCATTGCACATGTGTGTTTTGTATTGTTTAAAGGCACACAGTATTTGAGGGTGTATCCCCCCTCTGTCCTCGTGGCCCCCGCTCCCTCTCAGGGTCCGGTGTTATCTCCCCTTTTCTCTCTGATCTGTGATTCACTTCGGAGGCGTTGCCAGGGAAACCTGGTATCTGGCTAGCAGCTTGATGGAGTTATTGAACTGTAACTGGCTGGGATAATTATGCTCTGTCTTGCAGGTTGGCTATCCAGTGGCTGGGACTTGAATGTGACCTATAGCTGCCCTGGCATTGTCGCCACAGGCAAAAGCTTTTAACCCCTTGGCCACCAGACAATTTGACTAAGATACCCAATCAGACTACACTTTGAGCCACTCTATGACTCTTCCTTCTGTACGCCAACGCTGCATTAGTGCTGCAGTCGGTTTTCTTTTTTTTTTTTTTAACTAAAGATTCAAATGAGTTGAGTTCTGGTTAGAATTCAAACTTCTCCCTGGAACTCTAGCACACACACATGCACACACGTTCAGCTGGCCTAGTCACATACTGGCGGTTTGCTTTGTGTCCCTGCTGGAACAGGTCATGACCACAAAATTCCTAGTGTGTCCTCAAGTGCATCCGCTCAGGCTCTGCGCAGGTGGACACTTGGATAATCACAGCATGTTTACTCTTTTGCAGGGACTACAAAAGAGCTGATGTTTTAGAGATGAACTCTGTTACATTTTGTTCTCTGTTTCCAGTTTTGAGGGTTTTCCCATCCTTGTAAAAGCTGAGAAAAAGATCAAGGCAAAAAGATCATCCTACATTTTCTGTTTTCCCACACTTACGCTAAATTGCTATTATTATCTTTTCTTCTCTAGGAGCCGTGGCAGTTGTCTGACTTTCTCCGCGCTCACAGGTAAGACAAATCACAACTTACATTTGCAACACAACAACAAAGTCCAAAACTTTAACTTTCTAGTCTTTCTGTGTGCTCCATTTTATTAGCAGGAGAGTGTTTGGGTGTATGACTGCCTTGTTTTGCTTGCGCACTTGCAGTAGACAAGTGAGTCAGTAAAAGTGTCAGACTGCCGTAACAGACGGTCTGCGTGAGATAATTAGCCCGGAGTCATTTGGAAGCCGCTCAGCTCTGCCCAGGTGCCCACTGTGCACAGAAAGAAACCAGACGACCTTTTACTCAGCTCCGTCCCACTGCAGTCACTTAAAACAGTGATGGATGTTTCCCTTAACACCCTGCTCCCCTCCATCCCTTGTTCTCCTTTTCTCCCCACCCTCTCTCTCTCACCCTCCTCCTCCTCTCCTCCCTGCTCCCTCCACCTGCTCCAACATCACTTTCGCCTTATTTGTCCCTTCTCCTCTCCTTCTTGTTTTTCCACCATCCTTTGCCATTTACAGCCCTCCATTCTCTCTGTTCTTCCAGAGTGATGAGGAGGAAGAGGAAGAAGAAATGTGGGGAGGGGGGGTTGAAGTGAAGTGGAGGAGGCGTTTCCTGCCAGAGCTGAGTCTAGCCCCCCCCCCCCCCAGGTTCTCATTAGTATGCACCGGCTGTTACTCAGGTGACACGGCTGCTGGATTCGGTCCCGACTGCAGGAACATCAGCAGTGTGGTGGAGAGCGGGATAGCAGGTAAGGACAATGAGAGAGAGGGAGATGGGGAGTGGGAGGGGGATGGACGGGAAAGGGGGGCGGAAGGAAAAGGATGCACTTCTTTTAAGGACTTAACACCCCCACACATACACACACTAATACACGGCTATAGTGGACACACACACTTGCAGGTTAAAGTCCAGCCTCCCTCCCAACATCTTATCTAACAGTTTAGTACAGTACAAGTGTGTGTTTTCTTTAATTAAAATATTCATCAGTATGTGCTGAGTTGTGCCAGTTCAGTTATTGTAGTAATAAACATCTTTACTCCTGCAGTTTTTTCTGTGTTAATAAAATATTCTGTATTTTACATGGTGTGTGCAGTTTCTAAAATGCACTGATTTACAAATAAATATTTTCTTGCATGTTATGTCTTAATGTGGTAATGTGGAGATGTTGCAATATCTACTTTTCATATTGTAAATAGAGTGATTTCAATAAATGTCTCAATTGAATATATTGTGTGTGTTTGGTTATTTAGAAATATAATGTTTTATTCCATGTAAGCAAACAATGAAGGAATCCTGCAGTTTCCCCTCAAAACATTTTCATTGTTTTCACTTGTGAGGTTTTCATTCCCCTTGATATGTAGGATATTGGTTTTGTTGCCAAAGGCAACAAAGAAAGAGGTGTATTAGACAAATACTCATACTGTCTGTGTGTGTCAGAGGAAAAGAGAATACGAAGAAATGGAAAGAAAGGGAGGAAAAAGAGTCTGTGTGTAGGTGTGTTTTTGTTTGCTCTACTGTATTTGTGTGTGTGTACGTGTGAGAGAGGGAACTAGAAACAGACTGAGTGTGTTTCTGTGTGTGTATGTGTGTATGTGGGGCCAGGCTGCAGATATCATCCATCTCCCTGTCACCGGCCCAAGGGCTGCTGGGAAAGTGGCAGACAGCTCCCCGGCTCTGACAACAGAGGCTGCATCCTAATTTTCCGACACAGAATGCATGAAAAACCTGCGGTGCTCCTCCCTCACCACCCAGTACGGAAAACCATTAACCCCGCGATCTGGGAACAAAGCACCGAGCTGAGCCGGGCCACCGCTGGCTGCAAGTCGTATCAGCTCCCATCATCCACCAGCCGTGCTTCTGAACAGCAACACTTTGCATCAGCTCCACTTTATAAAAACATTCGCAGACAGCTGCAGTAAATCAGCACATTTATCGAGGAACGCCACTGAATCAGATCATTCCTTAAGTCAGATCTAATTAGGAGGTCACATCACAGACTGATACTTGATGACACTGCAGTAATTTCACATTTGTGAAGTGTATGCTTTCTGGTTAGCCATGACTAATTGTACTATAAAGCTGTTGTCAGACATTGCTTTTGTTATATGCACCAGCACTTTCCAAGTGTTCTCTTCTTCGTCTCTGGTCCCCATGCACCAGTCCCCAGTCCCCATAAACACTGGCATCAGGATTAAATTAGCACTTATTGTGTGAAGTTGTTTGAAGGTTCTCACTCAGACTTTTTCTATTGTGGTAAAAAAAAAAATCATGTAAATCTTTGCTGATTGTTAAGACATTAAAAAGCCTCCAAAAAACTCGAGGCATGCAGCGCTCACATAGACAGGTCACATTTTCAAGTTTAATTAATACTGTATATAACATAATAATGAGTCATGAGTCCAACACAATGTAAGAAATTAAAGTGTAAATAAATGAATATGGATCAATATGTGAATAACATTTCCCAGTAGAGGAATTGTAGAAAAATGTGGAATAAATGTGTGAAACTGTACTTTTGGTGTTAAGTCACATGTAAGCTGTGCAATAGATTAATCTACTTTTCTAATACAGAAATAAATACAAAACCTATTGAACTGTAAACAAATAATTCATAGCATTTTCTGTCAATGTCAGTTATTTCATTTTGCTCATTGATCTTAAGGTTGCCTGTTCCCAAATTTTGCAAACAAACATTTCTTCATTGCAAGCAGTGTAATTGTTCAAAATATTACACCAAAGGTTCACAGTTAATGGATCAAAAGATGAATTGATTTTCCCCTCAAAAAATGTAGCTGTTAGTCAAAGTCAATTCAATGCAGACGTAGATATTTCTTCCTGAAGTGATGAAGCTGGATGAAATGAATAACGATGCTGTTTTGAGATTCGGTGTCTGCCTTTTGAATTAAGCGGTTTAGACCACAAGAATTATCAGCTCAAAATAAAATTGATCTGCTTATCCTGTCAAAATATAAAAATCAACACATTAATATCAAGATTCATGCTTTGAATGAACTTTTCAATAGTGACAGTAGGCTGCATATCAGGTGATTATGGTAATAAACAGTTTAGGATTTGAGAAAGTTCAGCACTTTTCATTCAAGCTGCCACGATCAGGGGAGTTTCATTTTACCCCAGATTAGGGCTGATATGTGAACGTCTGTAAGGGCTTTAAAACCCATGAATTTATTATCAAAGATGTGAGGACAAGGCCTGCTTTATCACTTTGATCATTGTTAACAAATCAGAAGAGCACATTCGGTATTGAACAAAAACATCCACGTTAGGTGGGAGGTAATGTATGTTGGCCAGCTACTGTAGCTTACACAGAGGGATTACACATATTTATGTTAAGTGACCTCATGCAAAACTTTCGATAAAAATGTACAAAAATGAAACGTTTGATTACAATATTCTCCATTTTTCTTTCACTGATCCGGATTTCTCTTTTGTTGCTTAATTTTTCAGTTTTGCAGTTGAAACTTTCAGTTTCAGGTCAGAATTTTTCAGTTTCAGTTGTCTGGAAGTGCAACGAGTACGACTTACCATGGACCTGTCTCTTTAAAAGTAATGGGTCAATGTGGACGCAGCCCTGTAAGGCCAGAGATATACTTGCATTTTAACCACGTGTTCACATAGACGACTGGCTGCTTCGTGAACAGAATTGTTCACATACTTGCCGATGTACTCTTTGTGTTACTGGAGGATTCCACTAGAGGGCACACCAGAGAACAAAGGATATAAATAGAACTTCCAGATTTGCATGATGTCAACAATAAACATGGCAACACTCAAGGAGGTCACTGTTTTGTTAATTCTGAGATCACAGCAGAAAAAGCAACAACGGCGCCATCATAGATGGTATGCAAGGCCCCTAAATCAAGCACATCGTGACAATGGCGAGTATGTTTCTCTTGTTCTGCCAATGCGAGTAACTGATGATGAGAAACACCATCAGTATTTTCGAATGTCCACCAGGATGTTTGATGATTTTCTCCATCAGATTAGCCCGCTGATTATACACCACTACACTGCCCCTACTGTTCATGTGTGTATTGCATCTTGTGGACGTGTAGCGTTAATTTCTGAGAACGTGCACAACAACACTCCAAACAGGTGCGTAGTTAAAAGCAAGTTTATCTCCGGCCCTTACACCCGCCCACGAGAGCTTTTGCCTTTTAGGTCATTTTTTTGCTTTCAATTTATTTTTATTCACCATTCAATTTTTTTGTTGGTTTGATGCTTTTTCAATTTCATTTTATTCAATTATTATGACACAAATTTAATCCCACGTTAATGAAGTATTTATTTGTGAGCACTTCTTCACTCTCCATTACAACTGAGCAAATTCGATCCACTGATGAAGGCCACCAGATGCAGCTGAAAGCACAACAAGAAATCCAGTAAGTGGACCTTGAGTTAAGAATTTTTTTTGTAAAACTACTATTTCCATTTTAAAGAAGGAACCCTGAAGTTTCTTCATGAGGTTTGAACACAACACAATGGTTTTAAACCCGCCTGTGAATGATTTCTACATGTGTGTAAACAGTCAATAAATCATTTGAAACACACTGTAAGGATTTGTTTATGTATATAATAGACAATTATTTCATTATTAATATTCTGCCTGTAAATGGTAAATAGGTGGGTTGAATCCTGGTGTCACCAACAAAAATACTTTTAGTCACGTGATTCATCCACCTAAACTAAAAAAGAACTGCATGACCTCAGTCATTTTTTGCTGACATGAAAAAAAAACAACCATGCGGGCATACAACTTTCTGGATTTGTTATTTGTGGTTTACATTTCTATGTTTGGCTTGCTGTAAAACATGAACTCATGAACTCCATAACCAAGTGCACATGTGAAAACGCTTATGAGGAGAAAACCAAAATCTACAGACAACTGCAATCACTGTGTCCTTACAGCTTCAAAGCACTTCAAATATGAACTCTTCAGATTATTTGCCTTTTACCAAAAGTAATTTCCTCAGTTATCCCCACATGACATGAACACAGCATGAGCCTTTTGTTTTTGAGCACAGACCCGTTACTGCACAAAAATAACTGTGCAAAAGGTGGTGTCTCCATGTCAACATGTCTGTGCCAGTTAAAGAACCACATAATCAAAACAATTAATATGCTTCACTCCATGTGTCCTGCTTTTTTAAACAGCGCATAATAAATGAACTGCACTTGAAAACAAAGTGCCAACTGCAGCATTTCAGGATGGAATAGCCTGCTTCTCCTTGATTAACAGTTTCCACATTATAAACCCCTCTCGCTCAGCTCTGCTTGGGTGTCTCACTGCATCACTGTGTGAGAGTTTTGGATGGAGCTTCCCAGCTGTTTTGAAATCCCCGCAACTGTGATTCGGCCACAGCTACGCTGAGCTCAAAGAGTCCTCTCTGCAGCCTGGGAATCCAACCCTTGCTCGGCACAAAGACGACTTTGATTTTTGATGAGTAAAATAAACATCATGCTTGTACATGTTATCAGAATCTGCTGACTGTGTCTCCTTTAGTGGCCTCCGGGAATCTCACACTGAGAAAAAAAATAACACAAGCTTCTCAAATGTTGCAAATGAGGCTTGAAAACATATAAACTCAGCCGCAGAGTAAAGCTGAAAGTATGTGTGTGTGTGTGTGTGTGTGTGTGTGTGTGTGTGTGTGTGTTTACAGCCCACAAATTTATGTGGCTGTGTGTGTGGTTTCAGCAGTAAACTCATCAGCAGATGCACTTTGTAGTTTTTTTCTGCTTTTCAATATCCACACACAACAGAAAAAGTATATATCATTAAAGTATAGTTAATTTTAGGTGATATCAAACTGATTTTGGGAATGAATAAAAAGGTCCATTGAACATGGGATTTCATGACATACCATAATACCATGTATAAATAAATGATTCCTGCAGTTGACATTCATCGTCAAAAGGAAAAAAACAAAACAAATTGTTGCATGGTACATGGTAAACATGGAACCTCAACCCCAAAAAGAAGAAAAATAACATATTTTACATAGAAACACCATAGAATACAAACACTATGAAAAGCCTCATATTAAACACATTTAATAAGTATGCAACGTTTCTGTTCCGTCTTTTGATTATTTCAGCATCTTCCAACAAACAAGACTAAGTTATGTTAGCAGCTCTATGAGGCACAGCAGTACTTTGAGCTAAATGCTCACAATGATAACACTAACATGCTGATGCTAAGCAGGTATGTTTACTATGTTCACCATTTAGCATGCTAACATTTGCTAACATACAGTACCTCCTGACATACTGCGAGCCCAGCTCAGATAATACCCATCTGCTCATAGCATGTCAATGTGCAGTAACATTCACTATTAGAGTATTAATTAACAACAAACTGAGGCCCAGTAACAAGCTAACCTGTAAGTCTCATAGGCCTGCCTGCTCTACTTATTAGACCTTCACTGCCTACATCTGATAATAGCACCTCAACTGCCACTCTAAAGTTGGTACTACAAAATGTTGGATCCCTCCTTAAAAGGCTTTTCATTATAATTGACATTATTTGAGCTCACAGACTGGACTGTATCCTATTATCTGAAATGGTAACAAAGAGCTTCAGTTTTGCACATGGCACTCGAGTTAACAGTGAGGGTGGAAGGGCACTCCACCAATTTAGCATATTGCACTCCTGTAACACTGTCGGACTCTCACAATGGAAAGTTGGGTTTTTTTAAAAACTTCTCTTCTTTCTAACTCCACACCCCCAGATTGTTTTCATTTTCAAACTTGCAGTCTTATATATATATATATATATATGTGTGTGTGTGTGTGTGTGTGTGTGTGTGTGTGTGTGTGTATGTGTGTGTGTGTATACACACATATATATACATATACATATATACATACATACATACACACACACACACACATATCCACATATATACATATATATACATTTAATTTAAAAAATATCACATAACTCACAAAAGCCATATTCATCAATACCAACAGAATGTCCTGTTACCAGATGTAGAAGTAGATACCACATATCATCTGGGCACACTTCTCAAATCATCATTTTCAGTACTAAATTCAGTTTTGATTAAACCATATGTTCTATGTTCGGACTTCTCCCAAATCACTGTAGCACTTCCATCCTTTCAAACAACCGAAGAACAAAATCGTCCTTACTCCTGAGGTTTAAAATGTGAATCAACATGAAAAGATGTTCAGATTTTTAGGCCTCTGTATTCCCTGACACAACAAACACATAGTGCCTATAGGCCTCTACACTGAACACACACACATACAGTATATATCTGCAGTTTATTGATTCATCTTTATTTCACAGTCTCACACAACAATGATGGCGGCCACGGCTCGCCACGCAGCCAGGCAAGCGTGCACCTCCTCGTGTCCTGCCATGCACACTGAGCAGCACATTGCAGGAGCAGAGAACTTGAATATACAGATGTCTCCGTCCCTCACAGGCTCACTGGTGCCTGCATGTAAGACAGAAAACACACAGCACTTCTGCTGCTGCTGCTGCTGCTGCTGCTCAGGCAACAGCCTGTCAGACAGACATCCATCAGTGCAGAGACAGAGGAGACGGCTGCTTCACTGCGGCTCTGTCTCAGTGATGTAGGCCTAAATGACTGTGGAGGACAGACTTGTGTCAGAATTAGCCACTGGAACAGAGAAGACAGAGCTGCTGTGTGTTAAGGAGCCAGTGTATCATCTGTGAGAAGCTAATTCAAGTCTCAACTCAGAGGTGTGAACATTTCAGACAGGGAAAGTGACTGACAGATTATACCAGAGGCCTATATATGTAATAGCTACAGACATGTCTGTAAACCTCTGAAAATAGATTTGAATAAGACAGTTGGTGACCACATTCAGTGACCTCTGAAGATGTTCCTCGGCTTCATACAATAAGAAATATCACAGTAACATTAAGATGATTTCTCTCTGGTCTGATACTGGTGTGTAGACCTTACTGTCAGCTAATTGGATGAAAGAGCTGCAGTGCTGTCTTACAACCAGAGAGAGCTCTGGCGCCATCTTGTGGTAGGTATGAGGACTTCAACAGTTATAGGCCACATTTCCTGTAACCAATATTATGACAATTTTAATAACCATCCGCCCTCCATTATACCATTATATCTCTGCTTACATAGTTTAATCCCGGAATATACAGAATTGCAGTTATTGCACAGAAATTACAGTTTAATTTTAAATTAAAAAGAAAGATAAATGCCCTCTTAGTTTGGCTTTGCATGAGGACTACACATATTTCTTGGTCAGGCGCTGTAACTTCCTGGAGACAAGTTCTCTGTGCTAAACTAAGTTAGCAGACTGTTGGCTTAGCTTCATTTTTACTGTACAAACATAAGAACGGTGTCTTCTCATGTAACTGTCGACAAGAAAGCCAATAAGGCTCCAGGAAAAAGGGACTATCATCCAGAATAATGGGGAGACTGAAAGAGATGTTGCTGTTGAAGGCCCCGCATTTTCACGCAGGTGTTTTCAGTTATTCTGATTAGTCCTCTGCTCAGGTTGTATTTGGGCAGAGCTATACTATGTATTACGTGACCTCACCAAATTCCATGTGGTAATGATACAGTATATTAATAATGATAAAGTCTATTTATACAGCACCTTTCAAAACAAAGTTACAAGATGTTTTAACAGGGGTAAATCAAGATTAAAACATGAAGGCAGAAATGACAGATACTTCGAAACCTGGACAACTAAAAACAAAACTCCCAACAGGACTAAAAACCACTGAGAGGTAAGTGAGAGAATGTGTTTTTCTGCAGCCCTGCAACTATCAGTAAACACTGCATTTCTCTTACTTAAATCAAGCCAAATTATCATACAATAAACTCTTCTTTTTGTTACTATGGCAGTCCTGCTGAAGTTTCATGATTGCCATACAGAAAATATGCAACATATCACAGTATTAAATGTGGCAGAGTGAGCAAACATGGTGGGATTGTAACCAGCTGTGGGCTAAAGTGAGCAACCATGAGAGCTTAAAGATGTAAATGAGGTTAATGTGCAGAACCACTGTGTTTACAAGTTCAGAGGGAGAACAAGCTCTGCTGGCTGCCATGCTGTCAGTGTGAATTAGACTGACACTGCTCTTCTCCACAGAGATCTACCAGCAGGTGACAGTAATGCACCTTTTTGAATCCTGACAGGCTGCTGTGTTTTGTCACTGCAGCTGGACTTATTGGCTTTATGTAAATACTCTCCTGAGGAGCCCATCCTTTGCCTGATGGGTGGTGGTGGTGGTGGTGGGGGGGGGGGGGGGGGGGGGGGGGGTGCTCTCATGAAGATGTAAGCCATTAACTTTGTGGTTCACCACTACACTGTTGTGTATTTCCAAGAGCAGCCAGCGCCGGTGCCGTCTAGGAATCAGCACGCAATCAAAACAGCCCCAAGTAAAAAAGATGTGTGCCCAAAGCACAAGAAGTCAAGCAAAGAGCTGTTTCAAAGTTGGATCAAACAATGAACCACTCCAAAAAAACACTGGCAAAACATATATATGCAGAATATGTATTTCACTAAAACTGACAAGACAGATCTTTTCCTGAAACATCTTGTTATCCACTGTAGCAGCGTGGCTCTATGGATGATAATGTCCAGACTGAATGTCTGTAAGACTATTGGGTGGATTGAAATTTGGTACAGACATTAATGTGCCTCTCAGGATGAATTGTGGTGATCCCTTAACTTTTCATCTAGCGCCATCATCAAGTCAAAGTTTAAGACTTAATACTTGCAGAACTACTTTCATTACATGAAGTTACTAACATTCCCATCAGCCTCAGCTATAACTTGTGGTAGAGCTAATTAGCATGCTGACACACTAAACTAAGATGGTGGCCAAGGTAAACATTACAAGCATGTTAGCATGCTGATGTTAGCATTTAGCTCAGAGAACCTCTGTGCCTAAGCAGTGGTGGAATGTAACAAAGTACATTTACTCAAGTACTATACTTAAAGGTGCAGTGTGTAGGGTTTAGTGGCATCTAGCGTTGAGGTTGCAGATTGCAATCAGTTTAATACCCCTCACCTCACCCTCCATCAAGATCATTTATATAGCACATTTCAGCAAAAAGGCAATTCAAAGTACTTTACATAAAAACATTAAAAGCATCAAGACAAAGTGCAAAAGAAATACACCATAAAAGGATACTTAAATACAATCAAAAACAGTCATTAAAGAGGTAAGAGAATAGGAAACAAAAATAAGCTTAAATAGAATAGAAGACAGGTATAAAATACAAGAATAAAAGTTACAGTGCAATGTAAGGAATGAATAATTATTTGATTTAATCAACAACAGAAAAGTCTTCAGACTTGATTTAAAAGAAATGAGAGTTGCAGCAGACCTGCCATTTTCTGGGAGTTTGTTCCAGATATGTGGAGCATAAAAACTGAATGCTGCCTCTCCATGTTTAGTCTTGACTCTGTGGACAGAAAGCAGACCTAAATGAATCCAATTGTATGTAGCCAAACTTTGCTTTTTCTTCTTTCCTACCCAATCTATCATCTCAAGACCCCTTAGATTTGTTATATGACCCTTACAAAGCAGTTCAAACTAGCTCCACCTTGACCATCTGCAACAATAAAATGCTGCTAATGCATTGACTCATCAGTATTAATAATGTACTTTGTTACATTTGTTTAATATGTCAATCACAGCCCAATTTTCTGCAAAATTAGTACTTTTACTGGAGTACTTTAAGTAAATTTAGCTGGTAATACTTCTATACTTTTACTTAAGTAGGATTTTTTAGGACTTGTAATGAAATATTTTGACATTGTGGTATTGATACTTTTACTTAAGTAAAGGATCAGAGTACTTCTTCCACCACTGTGCCTAAGTACAGCCTCACAGAGTTGCTATATGGCTGCAGACTCGACTAGTTTGTTGTTGACCTACATGCTGCCCTACAGGTACATTTCCCAGGTAATGACATTGTATATATCATACAAAGCATTGATAGTTTATTATTATTATTATTATTATTATTATTATTATTATTATTATTATTATACATTTAATCTGTACCACACTTTTTATTCATAGTGAAACTCAAAGTGCTACAGTATTAATAACATAGAACACACAACATAAAGAAAATAGTGATAAGAGTTAAGATGAAAAAGGCTTCCTGAATAGAAAGGTTTTTATGCCTTTTTTAAAAGAGTCTAGGGTCTGTGCTGCCCTCAGATGGTTAGGAAGCAGAAGGGTCGATCCCCCCTGCAGAGCTTGGTACTGGGGGCCCCATGGAGCAGAGCCATGGATGTGTAAAAATGTAATAATGTAATAATGGATATATTCTATTTATACATCTATGGGCAGAGCTTGGTACTGGGGGCCCCAGAGAAGCAAGCTGCGGGTGGAGGTTTGTGGTATGATCAGTTCCTGTAGGTAGGGAGGCGCATGTCCGTTGATGGATTTTTATGTGAATAGCAGGACAGGAAGTCAATCCTGAAGAAAACAAAATTGGTGTTCGTGTTTTCGCACTCTCATCAGGATCCTGGCAGCGCTGTTCTGAATGTACTGGAGCTTCTGGATGCTCCTGCCAGGGATGCCTGTGAAGAGCACATTGCAGTAGTCCAGTCTGGAGGAGATAAAGGCATGGACAAGTTTCTCTGCATCTGACAGGGTTAAAGAGGGGCGAGGTTTGGATATAGAATTTTAGTTTTAGTTTTGTGCAGTGATTACATTTGTTTCACAAGAATACTGCATCACTAGTTTTTTATTTAAAAAATTAACACAGGGTGTATTTCTTTTCACAGGTAATTACAGCAACTGGAGTGTGTGCCAAGTTTGATTAACTTTGCGCAATACATCATTGTCATCATTATTTAAATGAATAATTACTGTCTTACTTTCTTGGGTAACAAGCCAAATGCTGCTAATAGCACCTGTGATGGCTGTGTGGAGCAGCAATCTGTTTATAACCTTTCAGTAACTCTTCTAGGACAGAGATTTACTTTTAACGCCCTTTAAATGTCAGACTGGATCTTTGAAGGAACGTGGGGATGAATGATGTTAAGTTGGGTTTTACATTAATGATGAATTATGCCTGAGAGTGAGTTGAGGTGACACCTGTCCACTACAGTGAAATGAAACACTTATACTGAGCTTGTTTTTGTTCATATGTTTTATATTTTTCCATTCATATAAAGTGTGCAGATACACCTCATTCTCAGCGTAAAAGGCCAAAAGATCTCCATTTGAACAAGGGGGACCTAATGTCCTCTCTCTTTTTTTATCAGTGAGTGAAATATGACATCAAAGTGACCATTACGGCGTCGATATCCAGCTCACAGGAGGAAGAGTCTATAGCACAGTGCCCATCCAGTCATGTTATCATAAAGTATTATATTACCAATCCAGCTGGGAGATGATACATGAAGCTACAACACACAGAATCTAGTCAACATCAGACAGTTTTATGATTTTTTTTTCTTTTTTTGTGGCTTATCCTTCCTGTAGCTCCTACTGATTTATCTTCACAGCATAAAAGAAAGAATAAAAAGAAAGGTCGGATAGCCGGGGAATAGTGGTGACAAACACAGCATAGTCTCTCTACAGCATCTAGTTCTGTTTGTCCTAAAACCTGAGTCTGCTGTTGGCTATCAGATATTTTAAAGTGGCTCATATACTGTACTGTATTTGAGGAACAGCCAGCCAAGAAAGAAATTGTAATATAGTACATTAACACCATTGACAAATTTTTATATACTTTGAAAAGTTTGTGTGAACCTCATGTGTCTCCAGAGCAGATGCAGATGGCAATATTGAACCAGTTGCCGATGAGATGAGATGGATTGACAGCCGGCAAAACAGGTAGTTCAGCTCAGACCCAGAAATGATGGTTGCCATGTGCTACCTTCACCAGACCACAGGTACAACTGGTGAGATATGAAATAATACTTCACCTGTGTCAGAGTAAAGAGCTCCATGTTGCTTTTAGAAACTAGAACAGGGGTAGTCGCTGCAGGTTTTTATTCCAACCAAACTAATCAATACATCTTCAACTATAAGAGACTGATCTTAGAGGAATCTCATAGTGCAGTGTTTTGGAAAACAAACCAGTACATATGTTTTGATAGCTCTAAACCAAACTGCAAAATGTAGCAGAAATTGTCTTAAAATGGCCCAAAATTGTAACTGAGTAAAAAAATTCTTAGTTAAAAGTAGGATTAAAGGTCCAGTGTGTAGAATTTAGTGGGATCTAGCAGAACAGACTTGGCAGAAATGGAATATGATATTCATAAATATGTTTTAATTAGTGTATAATCATCTGACAATAGGAATCATTGTGTTTTGTTACCTTAGAATGAGCCCTTTATATCTACATTGGGGGGGGGGGCAGTAGCCCAGATTGGACAAACCCAACACTGGCTCCAGAGAGGGACTTTTGTAGCCACTGTATGTTCCCCTAAACGCTTGGAAGGGGAGGGTGGGGTGAGGGGAGGGGTATTCAGTTAGTTGCAATCTGCAACCTCACTGCTAGATGCCACTAAATCCTACACACTGGCAAACTTTATATAAAGAAACTTAAAGTAACTTTTAACAAAGTCTTAGTGTGATACTGATGTGGCATGCCTGCATCACATCAATCATCCCCATCATTCACTGCAACTACATTATAGTTATGTTAACCATATTAATATATTAAATTAGTTAAAGGAATAGAAATACCATTTTAAATGATATGGCAGTGTTGGTCTGTTGGTCCACCACTTTGTTCCAGACTGAAATATCTCGACAACTATTGGATGTACTACATTTGTACAGATTTTCAAAGGAAGAAGCATACTGACTTTGGTGATCCTCAGACTTTTCCTCTGCTGCCACCATGAGACATTTTTGGTTTTGAGTGAAATATCTTGTTTGCTATGAGTGGCTGTGAAATTTAGTCGAGGTCAGAGGATGAATCCCAATGACTTTTGTGATCCTCTGATTTTTCATCTAGCACCACAATCATTTTTTTTATTGGTCCAGACTTTTGGTTTATGAATGAATACCTGCTAATGACATTCCCATCACCTACAGGAGTTCAGTGCTAATTAAGATGGTGAACATGGTAAACACTATACCTACCTAAAAAGCAGCATGTTAGCATTTAGCTCAAAGCTGTGCCTAATTACAGCCTTACAGAGCTGCTAGCATGGCTGTAAAGTTTTAGTCTTGAGCCCCCAGAGAATAACCTAAAGACCATTTCTGTTTCAATATTCACTGTCTTTCAAATTCACCTGAATTCTTTGATTTCACAGCCCAGCTAATATCGTGTAATATTTGCACCTTTTATAATGTATACAGATGTGGTTCATGTGAACATTAGAAGAATCACACTAATATATGAACTCGTTTCATGATGAATCCATCATGTCATGACCTTCTAATGTTGCACAGATAGTGTGGTTATTGGGACGGACTTTGTATCTTTTATCAACTTCATACATCATACATTTCCAAAACGGAAAAAAAAGTGGAAAGTGTGTATTTGCTGTCTCTGCTGGTCACTCCTCACTGACTGACTGGTCTCAGATCCTAAATTAACTTTCATAAACATACTCACCCAGATCAGTTGGCAGCACTGTGCGTCTTATGTCAGTTCATCTAGATAGAGGGGCTAGCTCCAGCTCTTCAGCCTCTGTGAGAGCAGTCAGTGTTGGTCAATTTTCTAATCGAGTGAGGAGGCAGTGCCTAGTCATGTTAAAGCCCAGGAGACCTGTATTGATTATGTCAGCTAATTGATCTTGATGATATGGAGTTAAGATGTAAAGACTTGTTTTGTGCTTCTATTCATATGAATTCACAACAATAAACAAACAGTAAGTGCATTCCTCTTTAATCTTAGTTTCTTTAATTTATCAGTTCAGCTCGTCCATACATACACACACACACACACACACACACACACACACACACACACACACACTGCACACTGACCTGCTCTTTAATTTCTCTTCAGGTGTTTGATTAGTTTGTGTGAGGCTTTCTCAGATGGACTCCTCTATGTGCTTGAGTCTGCAGTCGGTTTGATTGAGAAATGTCACCTTCACTACTGACATAATCACTATTCACTCTGACGGTCCTTTGTGTGGAGGGAATTAAAATGCTGGCAAAGTTGAATCCATCATGAAAATACCGGATTTAATGTCTGCAGTCAAATTACTGAGAGCACAAGCAGCTATAAAGAAGCTGTTTAAGAGAAGTTTGGGTATCTTGACTAAATGACTGATCACACAAGTATCATTAGAATATCTTATTTTGACATGGTCCTCACAATGTCTGTGTGTGTGTATAGTATAGGCAATGTGTAATTCATTACAACCAAGAGACAAACAGAAGCAGAACATGCTGATAGTTGTTAGTATGGGTTTTGTGGTATCAATATGACTATATTCTGAGACATCAGTTTGAGGAAGAAAAAGAAATATAGAAGCTTTCTACAAAAGTTATTGTCAAAATGAGGGGAGGAACAGTGGGACTTCCCAATATCAGTCTAGTGTGAAGTACCATCTTCTCATTGTAGGCATCTGCAGCTGTTATCAATTTTCTCCCAGCATGTACTGAGTCAGATTTCGTGAGAGCAGAGGACTCCCAGATCACTCCAGAGGACAGCAGGAGTTCTACTGATCACTGTTTTCTCATTGTAGTATCAGTTCAAACCTGCAGTTAGAGTAGATTGTGCTGAAATTAACGAATTTCATAAAACTAATGAATGCTGGTGTGTGATTATCATTGTCCACCTAGTCACAAGTGACAGGGTGATTAACACATTATATAACATACACAGTTTAGAGAGAGAGCTTATAAGACTGGTAAAAAGCATGCAAACTCCATTTAACTAACTGGGTATCATGTCAATCATTAGGCTTGTATTCACAGATATGTATTTCCTGTCCATCTTTCTCTTCTTCTAGTTTAAAGGAAACAGAAATAGAATAGACACTAAAAATAAATAACAAAAGGGAAATGACAACTAGATGAATTATTATTATGATGATCAACTGTAGGTTTAATGAAACAATTGAGACCAGCCACATTTTCAAACAATCTGTTCAAATAAAAAGTTCCATCTTACAGCAAAGTAAACAGTTGTGAAATAATTTAGGAGATTTTTCATGAGTCATGCACTAAATTTACTGTGATATGCTGGTTTGCTGGTTATGACAACTTGCCTGAAATGACAGACAGGCAGACAAACGTATTCACTGTGACCCCTTTGAAAACAAGATGATGCATATCCAAGGGTTTATTCTGATATGATAAATTTGCATTTAAATGAATTCAGTTTTTCCTCATCAAACAGAAAAATGTAGATGTTGTATTTATACCTGTCACTATTTTTGACAGTCCCTTGAATATTTCCTGAAATATTAAAGGACCATGAGCAGTATGTGGGTTTTCCATCGCTAAATTGACTGGCTGTGATACTCAACAAGCAGCCTCCTCAGTGTTTCATAACACGCTGATAAGAGCAGAGAGGCTGCAAATGAGGAAAACAACAGGTGTCCATCTGAACTGTGTTGGTGCTTGTTAAGGACTGAGGTCAATATGCTATTTTGGTAACACAATATACCAGACTTGATCACAGGGGGGCACTGTGTAATACTCTGCATGAGCCACTGGAGCTAGAAAAAGAAGCTCCATAGATCTAATGCAGCAGTGACTGATAGCAATAGACATAGTGTTTTTTCTTTTTGCTTGTGTGATGCTGTTCAGACCATATGCACTTTTAACATGTTTTTATATACTGTATATAACACTGAAGATTTTCTATTTATTGCTGTAGATAAAACAGCCCCCATAAATCAGTATTCTCATTATAAAAAACAGGCTTTGATATTATTTTTGAAACAATACAAATCTTAGCAGAATTATTTTAGGTTTGGGGTTTCCAGGTGAGCATTGAGAAAATCATGTGGTGGTTGATTTACTACATGCAGAACTCATCTAAAAAAACATACAAGTGTCACATAGTTAACAAAGTACAAGTACAGGCTTTTTGGATGTCTCTTTTTTTTTTATTTTCAGGTTTTTATTCATCAGGGCCGAACCCTCTTCCTCCCTCTTTATCCTTGCCTTTGTGACAAGACGGAAGCCTTACCGATATTGACATTGTGTGTCCTTTGAGATTCCTCCTGAGCTGTCAGGACTGGCTCATCTCACTGCCTGTGCTGCTCAGGTAACAAGCTTGACTCCTGTCCATGTGACAGGAGGCAGAGGAGGCTCGTTTTGCCTATACATCATCTGCAGTCTGGCTACATCCTCCTTCTCTCTATTTCCGTCTGTCTCCTCCAGTCAAACTTTATCCTTGTAGTAAAATTTATATATTTTTTGCATCTTTAATCCTTTTTAGGTGTGCAAATCAACAGGAGGAAAAGCCAGTAAACACATCACTTTTGACATCACATATTTTTGAAGCAGATGGTGTTGGGTGTCTTAAAATAAGCCACACTAGCTGTCAGTCCATTCAGTCTTTATGACAGACACCTGACTGTGAGGCCTTATGGCACTGCGTCATTAATTAAGCTTAGACTCAACCCTCAATTCGACCCTCTGGGAATAACACAACTGTTAAAGACGATCAACATGATGAGTCTGCATGCTTGTCAACCAGACTTCAGTGAACTACTTTCAGCTTTAGCAGCTGATACTGCTCATTTCCAGATTTACATTCTGTATTTAATGATCATGCCTGACTGTCGTTTCTTTTTAAAGAGACATTTAATTCATTTAAACTGAGAGACAGCTACTGTTTGCACTGGGAAGCTCCAGAGACGGATTGCATAAATGGAATTTCTTCTCACCTGCAGCAACCCAGATATTCAAAACTTTTTTTTCTCCCTTGGGGGCAAAACAACAATCTGTAGACATAACACAGATATATTATCACCTTACAAAGTTGACACGGATAACGTCAGAAAACAGTTACCTATTTACACATCCAGCAGATGCAGAGTACAATTAGTATTGATTTGGGGTCCACCTGATGAATGTAAGTCCAATATTCACTCTCTTTTAGCTCTGTGTTGGTCTCCATCAGCTCCTTAGCTGCTAAATGCTCCACTATCTGTCTTTATTTGGTGCTGGGTAGGTAACATACATACATGGTTTTTGGAGCTTTTTCACTGAAAACAGCCTGCTGTGTCTGACACTGATGAGAACAGTGAGAGTGAACCAAAACAATGAGCTGAAGAACAATAAAATGCTCTGTAAAGCTAAGTGAAATTGCAGAGCTGGGTGATAATTCTCTATGGGTTCATCACTACAAGTGACCCTTTTCACATTACACAGTCATTTAATCCATTATTTAATCGTTAATACATACTATATGTTGATTGTAGCAACTTTAACTTCATTGATATTTTCCCATCCAATGTGTCACATTTTTACGTGTCAGTATAAGTTTATGTTTGTAGAAAAATTAGACAATGTGAAAATGTATCTATGTGTTACTTTGAGTGCATCATTTTCTGTCGGGATGGATCTGTGAGGAGGAAGGGCTAGCACTACCTCTAGCAGTCAGATTTTCATATGCTACACATATGTAGATTTATTTGAGATCCTGTCAAAGCTATGCAGTATGTATTCAGTCATGTCATTCCCTGCATGAAACTGCTCAAAACTGCAGTCAACCAGAGCAGCTAGCAGCACCATGTTCACTGTCTTGTTCATCCTGATTGTTATTTGAATATTCTTTGTTTTTATAAAATCATCAGCATGAGAAAAGGCTGAATTGCCAGAAAAAAAAAAATTCTGCACTGCTCCAGATCTTCATTCTCTTTGCATTCAAGTGATAAGAGTCAGAGCTGTGTCTCAGATGTTTCAGACACGTGTGCAAGGAAGAGGTGTACCTGAAACTCCTGTGCAGTGCTGCAATTGTGTTTTATAAGGATCTAGTTCACAGCATGTTGTGAACCAGCTCATAAATCCAGGGATTGGATTTTGGTGTGACATTCACTGTTGATACTCAGGAAGGACTTCAACCTTGTGGCTTGTAGCTGGAATCTGTGGTTGGCTGTGCCTCTGCGACAGTGAGTGAACACAATATGATGGAAATACAGCCCTGCAATGAATCCTACCTATGCGAGACCAGAGTGTAAGATGTTCTCTTGGAATTCATTACATTCAAGTGTAAAATCTGATACAATAAAACAGTCTCAACCAAAATTAAAAAGCATAAGCTTTAAAAGGGAAGCAATTCTGCACTGAATTGCGTTAGTTTGTACAAGTGTTAATGACATTGCATATCTCCTTGTAGAGTAACAAACAAATCTCCATTGCGATCCTTAGACATTTACATCTGTTGCTCTGTTATATTTGTCATTAACTTTTGAAGTTATTCCTAAATTTCCAATCTAGCTATTTCAAAGAACAAAGCTTGGTCACAGCATCATGGAATTCAGGAAAGTGTCATATTTGTCATACAGTACTCATGCCATCCTCTCTGCCTGTTTCATCATTGCAGTGTCACTGCATTTAACCAGCAGGTGGCACTTTTCTTCCAGACTTTATCGGGGGTAATTAAAATGGTAGATGTGCACTTGTACACTGAGTGAGAGTGAGAGTGAGAGTTATTTTGCTCTGATTTGTACAGTGAACATGAGTGCTTGCTTTCCTCCAGCTCAACATCGTCCTTTAAACTGGAGGTGCTCTGACAAACTGCCTCAGTGTGAAGGCCTGACAGCTAAATACACAAACCTTGTTGAGATAGAGCTATACTGCCTCACCTTGATCCATTTAAATGAAAAAAAACGTTTCAATTAATGTGAGTGTAAACAACTTCTCTCACAATCCAAACTGAATGCATTTAATGAAATAAAATGCTTTATTTACAGTTGAAAGCAGTTTCACTTTGATCAACATATTTCTGAGTTCATGTACAGTCATACTAGTAGCATGGAGAGTCCATACAGCTACATGTAGCAGCTTTGAGGCTTTTATCCATTGTGATAGCAAACTGTAGCAACCAGTGGATTCACAGAGAAATTCAGTATAATCTGCGTAATGCTTCTGTGGTTGTCACCTGTGTTAGTTTGACTGGTAACTGTTATTAACATGGGTGTATACTAAAAACACAATATATGTACTAAAGTGAAATATTAAAGAGCCACGGAGAAAACCTCTTTAACCAAAATGAGTCCATCTTCGATTTACACCCATATTTATGTGTCGGCCACTTTGCTAGATAATCCCAACTCTGCCGCCCAACAAATCATGTCAAACCCTCTCTGAGTATTCATCACATTTGCTGCTCTCAGAGAAGCAGTTCTGGCCCTGAAGCTTTCATCACAGACTGTTTGTGTTCCCCACTGGATTTCACAATGAATTGTCATGTTTTCTCCAGTGACCTCCAGTGTGTTTCTGTGACTTTACAGCCATTCACAGTGCATCACCCTTATCAAAGTGTCAGGTGATCCACTTACATCAGCCTGTGTGTGTGTATGTTCCCCACAGAGCACTTGGTGAAGAACTTCTCTCTGGCAAACCCCTGCTGAACCAGTCATTTAAAGGACTACATGTATGACCTTTTCATATCATCATCTGGGGAGGTATTCTTGTGGAAGTCCGCTAAAGTTCCTGCTCTGCAGCGCCTGGTCAACAGTACCAATGAAGGAGTCAATCATCTGTCTCATGTCATGGGTAAATGGGTCAAAGGAGGGCTGCTGGCCCCCGGAGCGTTTGAAATGGCCATCCTGGTTGCTCTGGGCGCAAAGCAGCCTCTCCTCAGTCATAGTGACATTCAGAAAGGCTGTGATGAGACGGAGCTGTGGGAGAAGAGCCCTCTGCAGCTCCTCGTAATGCACCACCAGCAGGCGGCGACCAAACTTCAGCCAGCTTAGAGCATGGGATGCCCACCAGGGGGCGTAGCTGGAGACAAACTCTGGCCACTCTGCAGGTAAAAGAGGGCACAGATGAGCAACATTCAGACAGCTTTTGTATATGTTTTGTCCTTAGGTGCCACAATAGATTTGGGAACATAATTTAAATTTGTGTTACAAAGAAAATAACTTAAGGGACAAACATGATGCCAGGGCTAAATGGCCACAGTGCACCTAAAAGGGTCAGTTTACCCAAACATCAAAAACAGCAAGAACTTCCAGAAACAGTTTCCCTATACTGTAGAAGGTCCAGAGAAGGTGCCATCAACAGTTTTCATAGGGACTATTTCTTTGGTGGAAAGTCCTTCCAAAGACAACTGTTGACTGTTAGTTGGATTATCTGAGTAACTGGGACACTGTTTACATGTAATTCTTTGATGTCATGAGCACCACAAAAGCAGTTTCCTTCATTTCCATTGGATTGGATTGGAGGCAGAAGTCAAAACTATCTGCCAAGCGAGATATCACTACAGGTACAGTGAGTAAGAAATGTTTCTTTGTTGTTGTAATTTGGGTGAACTGACCCTTTAAACATGCTGTAAATGTTTGCTGTTAAAGATGGTGCCATGTGGCTTTTTACATTATGTTGGAGAGTGACTTTCTGTGAATGAATGACAGGCCAAAGTGCTGTTCAAGAGGATTTTTACAACTCATAAGTATAACGTTTCCCAGTCTGAGCTTAACGTGAAAGCTGCATTCTTCCTGTGTTTGTGGACTGCTTAATAGAAAACCTTTTAGACAGCACATGAACTGTATGCAGTCAACCATGGTATAAAAGCTGTAATATTGAAGAGTGCGGTCTTTGTGAAATCTTAACGGCTTCATGATGTACTCACAGTCACAATCACAGAATGCCCTCTGGCCTACTGTTGTTATCACATCAACAGCAGGGCATTATGCAGCAGTAACTACAGTATCCTTCAGCAGAGCCAAAGCCACTCAGCCATTATGTCTTTGTGGGTGGGATTGTGTTACCTTTGCTTTTCCACTGTGCATCTGTAGCGTGTCCTAAATGTCCAGCGCACTTGCGGTTGAATTCAGCCATGAGGGAGCGGTAAGGGTTTCGAATCAGCAGGATGGCAGAATCAAACATCTCAATCTCTTTCTGACCACTCTCGTGGGTCTTTACGCAGATGCTGCGGCCACTCTTCCAGTAGTCCTTCTCTCCTTTGAAACCTGGTACCGATGAATAAATGAAATCATAATGGTCAGCTGCAAGGCAATAACTCACCGAGCACTCACTCAAAAGCTCGTTTGAACAGTGGTGCGGTGCCCTCCCCACCTCTGTTGTACAGTGTGCCGTCAAAATAGAAGCTGCCAGTATAGTAGCCAGTCACGAGCTCGATCAGGTGCCGTACCCAGGTGTTGCCTGCACCAGGAAAACTAGAAAGAGCCACCAGGGAGCTGGATCTCTGAGGCAGAAACATCCTCTCTTTGCACCTGGAGTCTAGAAGGACAGAGTTGTTGTTGTTTTAGTTATAAAATAAAGCAGAGCTGCACCAGGTCAGAATATATCAAAAAGTGAGGATGCATAGAGCTCAAAGTACAATATTCACAGACAGTGTCAGGGAATAATAGACTGCTTTTATTCCAGGTTATTTTTACAAGCCATTTTACAGGAGGAAAGAGAGGCTGGAACTTTAACTGCTGTGTGTGATCCGTAAAATTACAGACATGGCATAATGGAACAGGATTAAAATGCAGACACGGTCTAGTAATTATTACATTGTCCCTCTCCCTCTGTTAAACCAGTCTGCATGAGGCTTTACATGACTGGAGTTTGGTTTCAAACAAGACCCTGTCACATGCAGATGATTGACACAAGGTTGTACTCAAACAAATATCTCACCAAGGACAGGTGTGTGATACACCTGGTAGTAGTCATGCTCAACAGGAGCTGTGGGTGTGGAGGTGCTGGTGTGGTTCAGACCAGTGTTCCCCACACACTGCTGGTTGTCAGACTGCTGGTTGATACTGAATAGAGAAGACGTCCATGTACAGAAACAGTGCGGCTTCTTGAACACGGCCAGCAGGAGCTCCTACAAAGCAAAAGCACAAAGAGTTCAACAGGAGAGTCTGCATCACATCCTCACTCCACTCGCTTCGTTTTCTGTTCATTATTTTCTCACGTTTCCAGTTACAGAAGGTCAGAATGCTCAATGTCAAAGCACTAGGACAGACCCTGCAGTGATTTTTTTTTTTTGTTATTCATCATCACACAGTCAGATATACATGCATACAGTGAGAATTAATCAAATTGCAGCCCCAACCAGATGACATGTAATATTTATACAAGACAATTCTGTTTTTGGAGGAGACACAGCTGCATGCAGTCAGATCTCAGCACAGGATCCAGACTATATCCTTCTCGTTAGAGGCACATTAAACCTTAAGTATTCAGCAAAATCCAAAGATCTCTGTGCTCCTGTGTGATCTCCTCGGAGTAGAGACGGTTCTCTGAGCTATAGAGTCTCCTCTCCTGGGAGTGGAGAGACGCTGGTACACTACAGAGAGCTGTATGCGATCAATTGATCATCAGGTCTCTAATTTTAGGGAACTAATTCAAACCTTGTCTGTGCAGGTCTCGATGCAGGACTGTGTAGTGAGGTTGGGCTGTAAGGAGTAGACGGGGAAGGTGCCGATGGTGCTCTTCGGCAACTTAAAGCAACCACGGTAGTGAACATTTCTGACTGGGAAGAGAAAAATACACATGGATATAACAAACAATAGCCTACAGCCTCCGCACACTGCACTGCATACTAGTGGCACAATAACAAAAATGGATTTGGACCTCCATCGACCAGCAAATAAAGGGCTTACTGATAAATAAATGGACAGATTTTCAAAAAGTGTGTTATTTGGCATCAGTGTTGAATTTAAATGACCATTTTTCCAAAGTATTTCTGCCTTGATTATATTCCTATACTTGACTTGAATTATGGTATTATAAAGCATTCACAACTCAGCCGCTAATCTCCAGAGACACTGAACCTTCCAACCAAAAATATTAATACTCTATATGATATCAAATATTTGACTTTGATGACAACATCCAAAGAATACACAGTTGTAATAGTGGGGTATATGCTGACATGTTTCTTTCATATCTTGTTCTTTTAAATGAATTGTACAGTATCATAAATCATGGAGCAGATATGTTAGATAGTAATAGATAATGTGACTACAGTGTAAGTATTCATGTCAAGTTGTCTATGCTCCACAGTTTCCTCCTCATAGAATATTCTCCACTGATGATATCTTCAACAAATGTCATCAATCAAGTTTAAAGCTGTGCTAAGCATGAATTTATGCAAAACTGCACCTGTTTTATCGGCCTAAATCATGAAGTGGGACTGCAACAAAGCAGAGTCCCATCACTCTTTTGAATGACTCGACTCATCCGCTTTGCCCAAATTATTTTACATTATGAACAAGAAAATCCTTTTGCCACAAATTAAGTAATGAAGTGAAATACAACAAAGCAAAGATTGTTAAAGGATAGAGCTGGTAATTTTCTATATTTCTCGACAAATGAAAAGATGAAAACAATGTGTCCGTCTCTCAGTACTTTCTACTTTCCTCACATGTCTGTGGCACTGAGCTCCAAGCCCACTGATTCCTACTGAAGACAAACACTATAATTTTAAAATAACAATAATTAAAAAACGAGTCACAAAAATGTATTTTAAATTTTAAGAAAGGCTCATTAATTAACTAAAACATCATACAGGGGTGAATAGTGCATATGTTGGGGAATATTTCCAGCTGTGGATTAATACACATTTAATGCTCCAAAGGGTGTGCCTTGAGGACAGGCCAAAGGTGCTGCATGATTTGTTTCCATTTTTCTCATCACATATAAAAATGAGCTGCATTTTTATATGTGAACTACATTTCTTATGACAAAACAGAAGAATAAACATCTAAATCACAGTAATGAAAACTCTGTAAAATAAGCAATTATGATGCAGCTATACTGCTGACAACAGCTCATGGTTACCGGTTATCATAGCTACACATCACTCTTTCCAGAACGTGAGTGTTCAAGGTGCACAGCAATCAGAAATAACGACTGTCAGAGCAGTGATGAAAAGATTTGTCACTTTCAACAGAGGTCCAAGACAGGCTGATACATCTCCGCTTTCAACACACTCCGAGATGACTAAAAGAAGTCAAATTAGAGTGTACGTGAAAGCTGCTTGGCTTACAGCTTTTCGTGGAGAGGTGAAGCTGGCTGTTTCTCACCTGAATGCCTTATCTCTGAAGATATTGAATATTACAAGCGACTAAGATTGAAAAACAGAATCAATGCATACTGTCCTGTGTGTGCTTT
Source organism: Scomberomorus guttatus (assembly GCA_038419695.1). Lineage (NCBI taxonomy): Eukaryota > Metazoa > Chordata > Actinopteri > Scombriformes > Scombridae > Scomberomorus > Scomberomorus guttatus. Next base: position 5,380,500 of record CM076460.1, on the reverse strand, counting down.
TATCCTTGCAAATTTAAAAGCTAATTTTACTTTTGAACAGAACAAAAGAAATGCATTTAACCAATTAGCACATTTTTTAAAAAGTTCCATTATTTTTTCACTTTTCTGTGAAGTTACCCACTGTGCAGCTCGTGCAAAGAATAAATAGAAACTGTCCTGTGTGTTCCCTGAGGGAAAGTTGACTCACATTTTCTGTGACCTGGCAGCTGCTCCTCCACCTTGTAAATGGAGAGACGGCCCACGCCACCACAGGGGGACCCCCTCTCACCCCGACACACCAGACTACAATCCTCCTCAGGAGCCCGCGGGCTACTGATCCGGTTCCCGCAGTGGCATTCAGCTCCATACTCCAGACCTGCAAACTGGTACCCACTAGCCACACACACACACACACACAGCAATAGATACAGTTATCAATCCATAACCTCAAGCTATTGCCCTCAGGCTAAGCCATCCCAAAGGACATTAGTTAACATTTCAAACTTATCATTTAACTCAAACTTCCCAGCATCATATCTGCAGTATGGTCCATCCCCTGTGATATTTGTCAGTACTTCTCCCTTCTGCACTCATCTGACCGTGTAATGCCTTTTTCCAGCTGAACTCCGGTCACCTCTGATCTGTGCTTTACATATCAAGGCTGTTATGACTCATCCCTCTTCCTCCATCTTTATCCTCCCATCTAAGGAAAGACCTCATCAAAATTGACCTTTTCATATATGTCCTTTGAAGCTTCCTCATAAATTGCTTTGACTTTTTACTTTTTGCTCATCGCGGTAATTGGCCCGCTCAGGTAACGAGCACGAATGCTTTCCATGTGGATGGGGGTTGGGGGTGGGGCTCAGTGGGCTCAAGATGTGAGCACTAACTCTCAGTCTGACTGCATCCATCTGTCCTCTGCTGCTCTGTTTCAGCAGGGCTACACTGCTTCCTTAAGATATTAAAAGGAATAATTCAAGCGGGTCATTCCTTGAGTTTGCTTTTAAAAAATCCACCTGCCTATCCACATTTTCAATGCTGCAATGCTGCACATTCAGCTCACTCTGACCCAATCAGAAGATTTTCACACCATGGCCACAGGAACGTACGTACCTCACCAATTTATTCACCAACTGCTGTCAGCTCATTAAGCTTTCTCACACATACACACCTCCCTCCTTCCTTCTTCTGAAAGAGATCAAGCCTTCTGTCCTGGCCTGCTCTTCACTCTCCCCTCTCTCACCCCCTCATCTTTTACTGTCATCCAGCCACCTGGCTCTCCGCTGGCTTGAAACACAGGAGGCATTCATGGAGGAGACTGAGATCCAAAGCATTTACTCAAACAGCAGGCCTTCTGTGGTCCCTTCACAGGAGCCCGCCGCGAATGCATTACCTTTCTGAGCAGGTGTCTTGACACAGAGAGCTGGTCATTTTGCGCAGGTCATAAAGCATGGTTCCTCCCAGGGCTCGATCACTGGCATTGTGCAGGAAGCAACCGATGTAGGTTCCTGCATGTGTCAAAAAACGAAAAACAAACAGAGAAAAAAACATTCAGAGTGAAAAATTCCCTCACTCAGCAAGTGCTTTCACAAAACATTTTGTGCTGATATAATTTGCCAGTTAATTGATTAGTGGGTCCATGAACAAATTAACTGACAACAATTTAGACAATAAATTACGCATTTAAGTAATTTGTCAAGTAAAAATACTAAACATTCTGTTTCCAGCATCTCAAATGTGAGGACCTGCTGCTTTCCCTTTGTTTAATATGATTATAAATTGTACATCTTTGGGTTTTGGATTGTTAGTTGGACAAAACACACAATTTGAAGGTGTCATGTTGGGCCCTTTTGGGAAATAGTGATGGGAATTTACTCTGACATTTTACTGACTACACTACTGATCAATAAAAAAAAATCTAATTGAGAGATAAATTAAAATAATCAATAGTTGAAACCCTAATAACATGAATTACACCAAATATGAAGATGATTGCTCAGGTTTTCAGGTTTAATCATTGTTTCACAAAAATAAAATGAAAATAAACGTTGTCTGCTTTGTTCAGACACCAAAATCCAAAAATTGTATTCCCAAAATTAGCCATAAATGGATGTTGACACACTCCTCGTTAACTTGATTTGGACATAAACCAGACCTCCTCTGTCTTCAGTCTGGCACTGGCAATGTCCTCTAAGACTGCCAATGTAGTCTTTGCGTCAGCAGTTACTCACAGTATTGTGAGCCATTATATCCAACTAATTTATAACAAGACCAGGCCTAATTTATCATCCAATACAGATTCTTCCTATTCCTGTGGTACTGTGAACCTATTTACTTGCACTAGAATAAAAATCACCCCTGCAGAAAGAAGGCTATAACACATAATAGCCTACGACAGACTATTATGATGTGCTGACAAGATTAAGGCGCCATATAAAATGTCACCCAAATTCAGTCTTTGATGTTATCCTTGTATTTGGTACATTGCTACATCAAACTCAGCTCAGCTAACACATAAAAGTCTTCTTTATAAATACCAGTCTCTGTGTGGAGGGAAGCATATGCATTTCTTTTGTGTGCAGACTTCATTTACATCTTGCCCCTTGGGTCTGAGGCCGTTATATTTTTAGGTTATATGCTACATGTTTTTACTCATTCATGGCCATGCAGTTATGATCAGGTTATAGTCTATCTTTTGGTGTATGGGGTGCATGCTGATAATTCCTCATTGTTGGCTTTTTGGTTTATTTCAGAATCCCTCGTACAAATATGTATTCATAGATGTTTTAAAGGTTTCAAGGACACTGAGGATTCAGCTTCCGTTTTTTCTGTTTACTACCAGAATAATGGTCAAAGAGAGGATTTAAAAAGTGTTGGGAGGAGATACATGCTCTTAGGTTTGAAGAGATGTGGCAGTAAGGTGCACAGACAAGATGGAAGCAAGCCATGGACCGTGAAATCTCTGGCAGGCCCAGCATCACCATATCGAATTTGATTCAATCAGTCCGCGATGTCCTCTGAAGCCCATCCAGCCTGTTGTGCTGGGGCAAGGCTGAGTCACCAGTCGCCTGTGCCTCAAGAGACAAATGCTTGAGAACACCAGCAGCTGCTGCTTGAAAGCGCTAAGAGACAGGCGCTGCCAAAGTCTGAGGCAGGAACCATCTCAAGAGGCATCACCCAAGGTGAGCCCCCTACCTCCCTCACCCACCCAGCGGGGGAGGTCATTGCTTTAATCAAAGTGAAGGAGGCCCCAGGCAGCTACAGCTGGGGGTTAATGGAGGGAAGCAGCCCAAATTCCCAGACATCATAGAAATGACTGCACTCAGGTCTGACACTATGCCGCTTTCTTAAAAGCTAAGACAGATGGCTGCGCTGGAGCTGATTCTTCCTCGCAGGATTGGATTGGCTACCACAGGTAGCATGTGCAGTGTGTGTGTCCATTAAAGTGGGCTGAGGAGGGTCTCTCTGCTGGCTGGGTCTATAATATCCTCACTATCATAGACGTGAGGAGAGTCATCGAAACCACAGCAGAGGGGCTGACCTAAGCCAGGGTCAGAAAGGATCACCTCAACAGGGTGTCTAATACTGAAAAACACAACATACCCCGTGACAGCATGAGACTCCTAAATCCATCAGCATAAGTACATACAACAAGATCACCTACACGTCTCTAAAACTTTGCAGGACAATCAACACAAACTTCATAAAAATCAAATACCAAGACACACAGAGTTTGGCTCCTACTGTGCAACCCCTGTTCTTACTTCTGATCCCTTTCCACATCTCTGGCCGTGTAATACTTCTGATATGTACTTTACATATCAAGGAATTTGTGACTCATCCCTGCGAGGCACAAAATTTCCAGCAGCAGACACAAAGTATTATGCATCTTCCACTTTTATTATAAATGTTTGAATAGGTAGGGCTCCTGAATCTATGAATATCTGAGACTGGAAAAGCATGTGCAAACTTTTCCATCCAGCTGTGTAATGTTATTACTGCTATGTGCAGTGTGTCATATTAGTCAGTTAACAAAGATGGAATAAAGATCAAATAAGGACAAAAATAAAAATTGAATAGTAAACAAGACCTAAAGATATTATAATTCAAACACAGGCTTTTAAATCTTGCAGATTATTTTTCAATACTTTCCATAGAGCCTGACACATACATGACCAGAGACATCAGCTGTAAGATTTGGATAACAAGATTATGTTGGATGCATAAGAGCTGTTTAAAATGACTGCAAAACTCGGCTGAACAGCTTATTATAGTCCTGATTTAGCATCTTATCATTTGTACTTGACTCACAGAGACTACAAACACTTTGCCAGTATCCTCTTAATTTACCTGCCTTTACTGAAGTGTGTCTTTCTTTTTGGAAAGACATCAGGGATGATATCTGACATTGGTGTAATTGAGGCTGCAGCTAATGATTATTTTCATTATCAATCAATGTGTTTTTGGAAAATGCGCTCATTCACTTTCTTGATGAGAGTTAGATGAGAAGATTGATACCCCTGTCATGCCTATAAGCTAATATGAAGCTACAGCTAAGGGATTGTTAGCTTAGCTTAGCATTAAGACTTTGAAACAGGGGAAAACAGCTAGCCTGGCTCTGTCTGATTGTAACAAAATCCACCCAGCAGCAGCCATACAGCTGTTTCCCCTGCTTCCAGTCTTTATGTTAAGCTAACTTAAGCAGCCTTATGTTGTTTTTGTGTTGTCAATCATCTCAATTAACTCTTGGCAACAAAAGCAAATAAGCGTATTTCCCAAAATTTCAAAATATTGCTTTGAAAGATTAACTGATTTTCAAAATAGCTTAATAAATAATAAATTGTTTCTGCACTAACTGAATCTGATAAATGCACATACCTATTGTTTATAGGTGTACTACAGTATAGAAGTTTATTGAAGATTTTGCAGATAGTGGCCCATGGCATTTTCTCTGAAACCTTCAGCTAGTTATTCCACCAGGACATGTGGCAAAATAGACCTGGGTAATTTAATTGTGTCCTGGGTAATACTTTTAAAAGAACCTTTGCCAGATGGCAGTTACTAAAACTGATCTCATTCCTGCCTTCAACATTTTTCATCTGTATCACACTACTTAGTGACTGAGCGGTTATGTAGCGTCTGTTTAAAAAAGGATTAAGAGCTCTTGCAGGATGCTTTTCAAGAATGAGCTGGAAGAACAAATGTTCCACTGGAGATAACTCCATTGTATTCATCATCTCAACAAAATGGCAAAAGCTCTGACAGGCACCGTTAAACAATAGAGTAATCAAGGATATCTTCAAGTAATCATGTAATGGCGAAGGCTTCTTAACAGAATGCAAGTAAGGAATCATATCATTTTTATCTTCATGATTGCTTATTTATTTTCTAGAAACTACTTCTGGTGCCTGTCTTTTCCCTCTCTGGTTTTTAGAGGATCAGTGAGCACTATCCCTCATCTACAAGATCTGAAGCACCCACACGTAAAATGTCATATAAATGTATAATGAAGCTCTTCTAAATGTTTTAAGGTCATGATTATCTGTCCATGAATGTACAATTAAGCCTGTTGTGAGTTTGCTATGTGAGCCCTGTGCAGAGAGTGCATTACCTTGGCTCCAGGCCATCCAAGCTAAAAAAAAAATCACAAAATAGAAAATAAACTTGTATATTTGTTCCTTCATATATTATTCACCAGGAAACTGCTGTCTCAGTCAACAAGTCCTTAGCAGGATATTTCAATCTCACACATCCTCCCTTCCACTGCTCTATTTTAGATAGTAGGATATAGTGTTGTAGTTGAAAGAACTTTAAAGGCAACAGAGGTGCACAACCTTGGTTGCAGATATACAAGAGCAGTTAATGATTGGCAAAACCACATTAGTTGTTGTGATGAGGCCACACAACCACCAGTCAGCCATACTGGCGGTCCATCAGTGTTGAAAAATAAGACAGTAGTTTGTGGTAAAGAATAATATTCATTTTGTATTCACAAAATGCTGCTCAGCTAGTTAAAAATAGTATCCAGTTGGCTTAGCTATCACTTTCATTTTGTTAGCACCTCACTTGCACACTAATTAATGTAATTAGGGCAAGCAGTGGCCAATGGTCACATGTTAACATTAACACTGGTTGCCTGGCTTCTCCTGCCTGCTGGCTAGTTAGCTGTAGAGAGTCTCTTATGAGGGTACAAGTCAGAGTCTTTAAAGGTGAACTCCACTGATATTCCACATCAGCATGTGTTTTCAGGTGTTGGGAAGTATATGTGTGGATAAAGTAGTATAAAGCCTTCTGTGGCTCCAGAGGGAGCTGAGTGAAAGCTGATAAATTGCCTCAAGTGATGTCACTTGAGTCAGCATCATTTGGGGCTGAAGACTAAAACTTTGAAAATGAAAACAATCTGGGGGTGTGGAGTTAGAAAGAAGTGAGGTTACCAGACCTCTGTAGGTCGCTCCTCATCTCTGCTTGAGGCTAGCAGCTCCAGGCTACAATATCAACTACTGCACACCTGCATCTCTGAACTGTCAGTGGTTGACTTGTATTATGGATAATGTAGGTGTCTGGTTTTGACAAGGAAGAGGAATGCTTGGGAAATAATAAATAAAGCATATCATCTTTGATTCTTCAATTTTGATCCTTTTTTTACTGTCTATTGTGAGTCCTACAATATTACAGGAGAGCAAAGCTAAATCAGTGTAGTAATCTTTTAGAGACGAGACTTGGACTCAACGTACAAAACAAATCCAATTTTGTATACTATTACATTTGTATTCATAGAAACAGCTTCTAGGTCTGTATAGTTACCTACCTTTGAGTCTGCTGCTCCTGTGAAGAGAAACTCTCTGCTCTGGACTCTCTGGCAGTAGACTGTGAAACCAGCGGCGATGCAAGTGTTGGACCCCCAGGCTTCGTGAAGCAGGCCAGTGTCGCCCTGCCTTGGCTCCCCCTCCAGACACAGACTGAATGGTGGCCCATCTGGAGCGTGCCCTCACACCCAGGCCTGCAGCCCTGAGGGCGGTAGGAGGTGCTGCGAGGGAAAGCAGGGGCGGCAGACCGGCAAGGTTTGGCTGGGCTACTCTGATGCTGGAGCGCTGCAGGAGCAGGATGCTGCCTGCCATCAGATAGGCAATGCCCAGGCAGAGCAGCAGCATCTGAGCCCGCTTCAAGAAGCAGTGCAGTCTGTAGAGGGGAGCCACCATTCCCACACCGGTTACTGTCTCTCACCTCAGTGGAAGGCCATTTCATGGATTAGGAATGAGAAAACGGATCTGTAACCTGCTTACAACTTCAAAATCTTGGAAAGACCTGCAGCATCTGGCAAAGGTGTAGATATTTGGTCTTGGTCCTTCATTGCCACAGAGTCCAATAGCAGCGGTGGAACAATGGATGTGTTAACAACAGAGAGGGATTTAATATCCAAGGCTGTGGTCACTGACTCCAGGATGATCCTTGGGGAAAATCTGAGGCACAAAAAAAACCATAAGCGGTTGGATTTAAAGCAGAAGTGTATTTCTCTGTATGTGGGCACAATCAAAGGGAAAATATGTGCCTGGCGGATTAGATGCACAGCTCATGTTGACATATGGGCTTGTGTTTCTGTCTTGCAGCATCTTGCAACACATCCCTTGGTGTCTGCTGCTTGGTTGCTTTCACTCCTGCCATTTGTTTTCAATTCAAAACCCTGCCTTAAGTTGTATTCTGCGATTTCTGTTTTTATCTGTGTGATAGGATTGTGCTATCCTACCACATAAAAACAAAATCAGCTTTTTGAAAAAAGGGAAAATTAGGATATTACACCAACCTTTACTAATGTGGCTTTTAAGCTGGATTCTCTTTCAATACAGATTCCAGCACTGTTAGATAATATTTATCTTAACACCGGCAGCTTCACAATCTAAGTCTCAGTTATCAGAGTGAAATTACATCATGTGATAAAAAACTGTCTGGAGAGCGCATTAGGAGTGCTTATGAAATGGGGATTATCATAGCAGTATGCAGACCATCTCTGGCCTCATCTGTGGAGAGATGAATAAGTGATGAGTACAAAAAAATGCAGCGATGAGATGTTAACTGCTGAAGATTTCTGAGTAATTATTATGTCAAACACACTAGTATTCAGTGTTTCATGAAGCCTGATACTTTGAAGAGAAGAGCAGTGAAGTGCAGCCCTGAGCTGCTCTTGTGTGTTTTTGCCTGTGTTTTCTGTCATGATGGTCACTTTCACCTCATCACCTTCTTTGACACAGCTGATTTTACATGCAGCCCCATGTAACACCAGCTATGAGTGTAAACGCAACAATAGTCTCCCCTCCTTCTCATCTGATGATATCCATTAATGCCCTGTCGTCTCAGTGGCCGTCACACACCGTCATGCCCTTCAGCTCTACTTTTCATCTCAGGCCTCTTGTGGACTGTCTTGTGCAGTCACACTCACTGTAGCCTCGACCCCTTCCAAAAAAGTAGGGGTGCGGTGCTCCCGAGGATAGAAGCAACAGTTTGCACAATGATCAAGTCCGAGTGCCCAAGTTATGTTCAACTGCACATTTGTACGCATAAAAAAAACTCATTATCATGCGAGAAATTATTCTAAAATACCCATGTCTGATTTGATTCAGTGTGGATGGGAGGTTGAAAGAGAAATGACTAAACAGCGAGAGTAAACACGCATCACCTATTTAAGAATCCGAGGTCTTCCATCTTAAAAACCCTCTCACTGTGCCTCCACCATTTACAGTAGAGGATATTTGAACATGCGGCTTACCTTCAGCAGTGGAGTATTACGCACTGCATCCCTGTATCGTGCGATCACTTATCAGTTTATGGCCGTTATGATCGCTGTTTTGTCCGCTTATTGTCCACTGAAGGTCCCCTCAGCTCTTTAGCATTTCCCAGAGCTGGTGTTATATAAGCTCTCTCTCTCTCTCTCTCTCTCTCTCTCTCTCTCTCTTTCTCTCTCTCTCACAGCAGCCAGTGCTGCTCTCCGTCGCTCTGAAAGGCTGGCACGGCGATATAAAGCACAGGCAGTGTGTTTGTGTGTGTGTGTGTGTGTGTGTGTGTGTGTGTGTGTGTGTGTGTGTGTGTGTGTGTGTGTGTTGGTGAGAGAGGAGGTGATGGGGAGGAGGAGGAGGGGTAGCAGTCTCATTTGCATTGGTGATTTAAACGCGTCACAGCTCCTCCACTGTGCAAACGGGTGAATCGTGTCCAGCAGTCCACAGCTCGCACTGCAGGGGGGCCGTATAATAAACAGCTTCACTGTATATACCGTAGCCCATCTGCCGACACCGAGCGTCATATCCAGCGTGTCTTTTATCGCCGCGCACCCTGTATTGGGCCACGATCTCCCTCGTAAATCACTGAAGAGAGAGACAGTTCACTGACACTACACTGAGTTTCCGGGGGGGACATCAACTGTATACTATTTGAAGGACGTTTGGCTTTGTGCGGATTTGGTAAGACCAAAGAGTGAGAGCAAATCCGATCCACCAAGGTTGTTTTTCTCATTAAAATCGAGAGCAAGGACCAGGCAAAATGAAAGAAAAAAAGAATCGAAAGAAATTTATTTCGCAGCTATATCTGCGAAGTCCCATCATGACTAAAGATCCTGATAGTAGCTGATAGTTCAGAGATCCACAAGTCAAATCATTTGTCTCATTTAACCAATTTCTTGTGCATTGATAGTTTTTTACCTTGTTGCACGTTAGTTTAGTTGAAGTAATAGCTAGTAAATGAATGGACTTTGCCATAGATGATGCGTCCCTGCGTTTCAGCACCATGAACAGCGCCTCTCCTGTGCGCTCCTGCCATGAACACGGCTAATTAGCTCATAGCAAAGCGCTTTGTCATGGCTGATTGACCTTCAAACTAAGGCCTTCACAGACCATGTAAATCCTGGGTACAAGTGCTGGTGTGTTGAAGACTGCATAGGTCCAATATATATGCCTCTCCAGTCTTTTAATTTAGTCCTTAGTCTTAAAATGTTAATCTGCTCTGGAGTCTCCAAATGTTAAAGAGTTATGTTTCATAAAACATCTAAAGAAAGCTGGGAGTGCTTTGAAACGACTTCATGCTTTTTTTCTTAATCAAGTGGTTTGAAGAATTTTCTAAACGTCTAGAAGATGGGATGTTGTAGGGGAAATGATCCACATTTAAACATATACAGTAAGGATACTTATTTTTTCAGCATCGTTTTTTCGTTGTGATTCTTCTCCCCCTGCTCCCACATCTCATCTTCCATTTTATTGGGACATGAGGATGTCATAGGCATTTCTAAGTGCCCTTACACATTATGAGATAAGTGGTGCACTACCAGATGCATACAAGTCTGTGATAATCCATAAAATAACCATCCTGCTGTACTATACAAGTTACTTAAAACTCACCTTTTTAGAACTGCTGTTAATGTCCTGTGCTACATTGTGCCTTTTGGGTGAATTTAGTTATCAAGGATCTTTTTTAACTTTCTGTGTAAAACATCTTCACACAAGTGTTCCATGGAGAAATGCTGAGACCATAAAGCAGCTCAAAAGAGATTGCCGAAAAGCTGAGAGGAGGTGGAGAAAATCAAAACTGCACATTGACCAGGACATTTTCAAAAACACCCTCAGGAACTACAACAGAAGCTTGAAACAGGCCAGAAAAGAATTCTTCTCAACTCTTATCGACACCCACAAAAACGATCCAAAATACTTTTTCTCAGCCATTGATAAACTCATTAGCCCCACCACTGCTGTTTCTTCTGATTCTTTCTCAACCACCAAATGCAATGAATTTGCATCATTTTTTAACAACAAATTTTTTAACATCAGGAGCAATATTCCAATTACTAACTTCACTACTAACTATGACATACTTCCACCACTGCGTGCTAACAGTTTCAAGCATTTCACCATTGTAGACTCCAGAGATTTCACTGATGCTATAAATGATCTTTATACCTTGATCCACTCCCAGAATCCTTTTGAAAATCTGTTTTTAATTTTTTGACAGATGACATCTTGTCAGTAGTAAACTGTTCTCTCCAGACTGGTATCTTTCCCCATTGCATGAAAACTGCTTTTATTAGACCACTTCTAAAAAAGAACAACCTGGACCCAAATGCACTCAGCAACTATAGGCCAATTTCCAACCTCACCTTCCTGAGTAAGATCATTGAAAAGGTTGTATATCAGCAACTAAACTGCTATTTTACAATAATCTTATAATAATATTTATGACAAATTTCAGTCTGGCTTCCACACATCTCATAGAACAGAAACTGCTTTTCTAAAAGTTGTTAATGACATGAGGATCAACAGTGACAATACAATCGACACAGTGGATCATGGGATTCTTCTGGAAAGGCTAAGAAACTGGGTGGGTCTGTCTGTCACGGTTCTCCAGTGTCATTTTTCATTTCATTTCATTGTCACACTTGGGGACTTCCACTCCAACAGACACAAATTAGTGTGTGGCGTCCCGCAGGGCTCCATCCTGGGTCCTCTTCTATTCAACCTATATATGCTTCCCCTTGGTTACATTATCAGCAAACATAACATCAGATACCATAATTATGTCAATGACACACACCTTAACATCTGACTATCCACTGATGTCTTCCAACCCATAAACTCCCTAGTCAGCTGCTTGGATGAAATCAACCACTGGATGGCAGCAAACTTCCTTTAGCTGAACAGGGAGAATACTGAGATTTTGGTCGTAGTCGCTAAAGCCCGGGTACCTGGAGTTCAGATCACTAAAAACAAGTGACTGAATTAAAAACCTAGGAATAACCATGTGTGGTAAACTCAGCTTTAAGGGTCATATTAACAACATCACCAAGGTTGGCTTTTTCCAACTCAGAAACATTTCCAGAATCAGAGGCTTTCCTTCTCAATCTGACTCAGAGAAATTTGCATTTGTCATGAGCAGGCTGGATTATTGCAACTTTCTGTTTATGGGTCGCCTAAACAAAACAATCCATAGATTACAACTTATCCAGAATTCAGCTACACAAGTTCTAACCAGGACAAAGAGATCAGACCATATAACTCCAGTCCTCCGGAACCTTCACTGGCTACCCGTTGTTTTCAGAATATAATTCAAAATCCTCCTTTTGGTTTACAAAGCACTTGCTGGTCTGGCTCCACAGTACATCTCAGACATGCTGTCAGTCTATAAGCCCAGCCGATCTCTTGGGCCACAAGGTGGAAATCTCCCCTATGTGCCAAGAGCACTTTCAAAGTCTGGTGAAATGGCATTCAGTATTTATGCACCTAAAAAGTAAACAGTCACTCAAGCATTTTCTTAAATAAACACACTTTATTTGTACAGTATGTTTATTTGTATGCATGTATGCATATGTGATTTTATGCGTATATATGTAAGGATGTTTCTGTTTATTTGCACATTTTTGCTGTTTCTTTTTTTTTTTTTTTTACTTTTTTATTTTTGTATTTTTCATGTAAAGCACCTGTAACTGCTTTTGTATGAGATGGTGCTATACAAATAAATTTGAATTGAATTGAATTGAAATTAATTGAAATTAATTGCATTCTTATGATTATTGCAGCTGGTAAAGACCTACCTAAATGTCTTAGGTCCCTTACTGTCCTTGAATTTCTAAATAGAAAGAAATCACCAAGCAAACTCAAAATAACAAACAAGAATCTACCAAAATGAGCTGAAAATCTGATGAATGCATCGCTCCAGATATATCTGATGGTAAAATATGTATGACATCAGAAGGTGAGTAGTTTAAAGATGAGCCTCCCTCCAACTAGTTTGTGTTTTTAATCAGAAATCGGTTATGTCTGGTTAAATATATTTAATGAATGAGAAATGTCTGGCTGATAATGTTACTGTATTGGTTAAACCAATCTACTGTGTTCTTTTGCATGTTTTAATCGTTGCCTGCTAACTATTACATGTATGTTGCCTCGTGGGAGTAAACTGTTACCTTGCCTTTACCCTCAGTTGACAGGTGCCTTGCTGGAGGTTTGTTTCCCATCCAGTCTATAAAGAGTGACACTGCCTCCCCTACTGAGTTTAACACTCCTGTTATTATTCCAATCAGCATTAATATTGCTTGGCCTCGGATTTTTCTCCTGTGGTTTATACTGTTAGAGATTCAGCCTTGTGTAACTCACCCTCTTTGCACCAACAGCTGCACTGAAACATGGGAGCTTATCCACAGGAGTCCGCTGAGGAAGGACAAAGTAAATCCACGCCAGTCTGCTTATTTGTTTTTATTACTTTTCCCTTCACAGTATCCTCATCTCTCCTCACATACTTCTCTCGCTCTCTCTCCTCTCACCCCCGGCTTGTTTTTTCAGAGGACGGGGCCATCTGTCCCCAACAATGCAGTCAATTTAACCTTGTTCAACCCTTTAGGTCAGTTCTTACTCAGACCATTGTAAAGACAAGAAGCCGGAGCTGTCAGTCAGCAGTCCAGACACCAGGGCTCATCTCTTCCCATCTCTGCCTTTCTGTGCTGCCTCACAGACATTGATCTCCTCAGACAAGACAGAAACACTTGCTGCTGTCTCTCTGCAGCACAATGCTTCAGTCTCCTCCATCCTATATTTCTATTTGTCTCTCTACAGTCACTCCTCCTGTTTCTCAGTTAGAGAGCAGTAAGCCAGACTTTAAAGAAGCTGGCTAATGATCACAGAGTCTGGTTCAATTTCCTACACTTGAGACACAGACTTGTTGGGGAAGCAGGGATTTTTGAAACACTAGTGTGCTTAGTCTGACTTTCCTTTAAAAATACAGGACAAAGAGTGCATGCTTTTTTCATTTGGAATTACACATGTTCATTATAGCATACCCTGCTTCTCCATACAGTATTGTCTTCTATCTCTGTACTCTGGTCCACATCCTTAATATATAATATATATATATAATATATAATCTCCACAAAGAAGTTGAATTCTCTCCTTTTACATACATGTTTAACTCTATCAACATTGTCTCAGTTTCTCTGTCCTCTTCTCACAATGATATTGTCTTTGTTTTATCTTGCAATTTGAGGCCTAGAAATCCCTATCCACCATCAGATAGCAGCTTCCTCTTAAACTGAACTGCCTAAGGACGCAAAGTGAATGTCAGTATAAGATGTCAATAAAGTAGTATTTTATCATATATGGTATCGTATCATATCGTATCGTATCATAGCTTCTCTCTTGACCCCATCAAGCCCTTCACACTGTTGCTGCTCATTTGTATCCTATCAACTCCCCCTCAGTATGAGGCAAGATCATTTTATGTTTTAGGTAAAAAAAAAGAAAAAAAGGTTTAAGTAAAAACAACATTACTTCTCAAATTTTATGTCCAAAACCTGAAGTATGTACCACCTATTCCCACATTTGTCTGGTTTTGAGGCATCCTACTTTATTGTAATGTTCCACAGCTGGACCTCCACCTCATCAGGCTCATGGAGATCAGGATAAAATGTCATCTGAAAAAATCAATAGACATCTGTCCATTGTGTGAGGGGTCTGGCTTGCAGAGATGACCTCTACAGATGCAGTTTTTTGCTTTGAACACCATGAACTTCGAATGCTCCTTGCCATGTTAGCTCACCAAAGAATCTCCTGTGATTCATCTCCTAACTGATACACATTTCTACCCATCCTCAGGGCAGCAGTCCAATTGCTGCTCCTCTCCTACTTGACTCTGTTTTCACGTTCCACAAGTTTTTCTACCATTGTTAACGCTGACAACACTAAACTCTTCTTTTCTTCTATCGATACATATTGAGGCTTGCACCTCTGCTTGCCCAGCTGACATCTGCAGTTGGATGCCTGCCAACCAAATCAATCTCAACATTTTTTTTCCCCTTCATCAAATCCTACCTTTTGTAGAAGTCCTCGGTTTCACACCACACTGTCAATGCAGACCAGCAAGAATCTTGGTGTGAAGTCACACACAATGCAACCACAACCTAAAACAACCTGTATGTTGGCATGTGACGTTGTCAGCCCTCCTCCTCCACCTCGTCTCATCTTGTTGTCCAAATTCTAGTCATCGCTTGTCTGTACTACTACAACTCTCTCCTCCTGACTGGGCTCCCAAAAGACCTTTCTCCAACTTCTACAACTCCTACAGGAGTTGTAGAGGCCTGTCTCATTTTCATCCACACTAAATTCTCTCATTTAATCCCCTTCTAACTGGCTCTGCGGCTCCTCATATTGAATTCAAAACCTCAAGCCTTTTCTCCCTGTGTTCCCATGGTGCGATGACCTCCCCACCCCTGACAGGACTACACAGTTGCTCCCTATCTCCAAGCCTGAACTAAAAAAATCTATCCAGCAGAAACTCTTCTTCGTGTGCTTGCATCTGATCTCGCTCTTTTCGCTTTAAAAACTATTCAAGCATGACTCCTTTTTTTTTTACCCCTACATTTCTTTGCCAACGCAATTCTCTATACATGAACAGTCAGCATGCATGAATATCAATGCGTGGGCTGAGCTCCAGCTTTAAACGTAATATATCTACTTTCCACAGCAGCCAGGCCTTTCAAACAGCCCTTCAATAAATTGTAGCATATAGATTTATTTCTGATCTATGTGGGACTAGAAACAAGCAAAAGAACCAAGACTGTCACTGCAAACATCAATAGAAAAACATGAGATCCTTCAGAGGAACGTAAAGGTTTCCTTACCAAACACCAATGCAAGTCATACTGTAAAACAGCTTCATTGTTTCTCATGGGCACCATTAAGGCTATTTCCACTGTGTGAGAGGTCCTAGCTTATTGTAATAATCACCTTGAGGCATGCAAATAGAAACTCAGTGCATAGTTAAAATCAGTCTTTCTCTAATGGCCCATGTTGTTTCACATCTTAATCACAATGAACACACCACGTATTCTTCATGTATAATCCACTGATCCCAATTAGCTGTTTTACCTCTTCAAAGGATTCAGGAAGCAGAATGAGCTCAGTTGGAAGAACCTGTGATACAAAACAGCAGCAGGTAACTGTTTTAGCTGCCTGGCGTCCTGCTGGATATTGAATCAATTATTGACCTGCCAATATATTCAACACACTACACACTACAAGAGAAGTGTTACACTGAATCAGACCATAGCCAAAAGCAAGATGAAGTATGTGTAAAGAATAATTGATACATATAGCATCAATGTCAAAGTCAAAAACAATAGATTTTTCAGCCATAAATAAAA
Source organism: Scomberomorus guttatus (assembly GCA_038419695.1). Lineage (NCBI taxonomy): Eukaryota > Metazoa > Chordata > Actinopteri > Scombriformes > Scombridae > Scomberomorus > Scomberomorus guttatus. The sequence continues at coordinate 5,364,359 of CM076460.1, read as the reverse complement.
TCATATCCACATAATTTGTTGTGTCACATGATCCTTAATCTGTAAATAATTAATTTGATGAGCAATTCTTTTCATTTGAGGCTGGTTCACAAGCTGATGATTGACTTTAACGTTACTGACTAATATCTATCAAACTAGAAAGGTATTTTAGGCAAATAGTCTGGAATTGGGTGTGCACATTAGGTATGCATCTAGGGCACTAGTGGCTACACACTGCTGCACCCTGTCAAGAAAAACAAGATTCTCCATCAGCTTATTCACCCATACAACACATATGCGGTATAATGTGTTTGAAATCACTACCTTTCATATTTTTTATGTGACATTCATATGAATCTGTTCTCATATTTAAAGCACACAGTGACCACTCTAATTACTTTACAGACATGCAGAAATCCAATGTTAATTTGAGTTTCAGCAATCCGGTCATCTAATGTCCCCCTGCTGATGAGTTTGGACAAGAAAAATCACAGCATCAGTTGTTTCAGCAAATCCCCCAAAACCAATATATGGTCAACAAAATCTTGGGATTTGCCGATAGGAAAAGGAAAATGAACAGCAGTTTCCTGTGGCGATCAATGTTATATTCTTTTAATCATGACTACAATCATTCCCTAACCTGAAAGATCCCCTTCAGACATATATTAAGACATATCGGAGTAATAAAAAATAATGTGTGTCTCATATGGTTTTTCCACAAAAAAGCATAATTACCTTAAATTTACAACTACTCCTTCTTATTCATTAAAATTCCAGAATCTATAAATATGCAAATATATTGCTTTACAGAAGTTTAATTGCTGGACACAAGATGTCTCCTACTTCACTGTAAAATTCATTCTAAGTGTATGTGCACTGGAAGCTGTAGGTTTCGACATCGCACTGGTGTAAGTTGAAAATTGCACCAGGATTTGCTTCAAAACTAGTTCTGCTGTCACAAATCATGTTCATACGCCCACCCCTAAAAATCGGATTTTCATTGAGCACAGAGAAACTTTCCACTTTCAGCAGATGAAAGTGACAACAGCCCTCCAGTGTCAAACTCTGCACATACATCATTCTGCACAGTGAAGCTCAAACATCCAACTGTAGGAACATAAAGAAAAACACATTTTTGAGTGGAGAGGGACTTTAACTAAGTGCTTATTATTATAATGAAGTAGTAATGTCACCCCAAACCAAGATGTTTTTCTAACCTCAATAAAGTAGGCACTTTAACCTTATTTTTTTTACTTATTTTAATTTCCATTTGGTAGTGCTGTCACACTGATCATTTCCAGAAGCAAAGCAGCCCACACACACGTCAAAATTCTGTCATGGCTCCAGTAGCATTCAGTTGTGGCACACAGACTCACAGAAGCCAGTGCTTAATGATTGAATGTTTGGTGAGGCCTGGTCTCCTTGGGGTTGTGGCTGGACAAGAAGGAATCCTGCCACCCCGCCTATCTCCCCTACAGGGGCCTCAGACTGGTCGCAACAGGGAGATGGAGGGGCGGTGAAGCTTGAAATGACAGGAGAGAATGAATAGCAGAGGGGCATGCTTTTAAAGCCTCAGACTAATTGGAGAATAATTATCCTTTAGCAGTACTTCAGCTAGCAAATAAGCTCTGTGAGTCAAAGTCAAATACGTCTAAGAACAGATTTCAGGGCATCAAATGGACTCTAAATGACATGGCATTCATTCAAAAGTTAAAATTCAAAACAAAAAACACTTTCTTTTTTTATTCTAGCTGCTTTCAGCCACTAGCTGACCAGTATGTCAGGTATGGTATGTTAAATCAATACTCTCAAAATATATTTGCTCACCAGAAAAAGAAACCCTACTTGAATAATGAATAAGAAAATTGAGATGAAACACTTTGCAGAAACACTGCATGTTATGCTCCCACCCATTTGCCATGCCAGGAGCTCATTTGAGCTTCTCTGTTATAACATGCTTTGGTATTCTTGTTTGTGGGCAGAATGTGTCTAAACCAGTTTTGGCAAGTTTTTCATGCAGATGGCTCCCCCATCTTTCCATTGTTCACTATGTTATTAATTCTGCCAAGCTCTCTCCTTTGCTTTGACTTACAATGACTCATTGAAGAAGGAATGCATTTTGATTTTCTCACCATTATTTAACAACTTAACAAGCATTCCTCTCATATAGGACACATTTACTAGCTCTTCCTAGTACCTTACCACTCCCTGACTTTGCTGTGGAAAGTGAGTGGAGTAACTATAATGAATGAATGACATGTTTACTGTTTCACTGAACACAGGACAAGTAACCCTTTCCATATACTTTCCATATACCAAGCTGTGTCTTTATATATTCATTCTACAGAGTACCTCTTTGTTCCAATTCAGGTTAAAGGTGCATCAGAGCAGTATGTCTACTAAAAACACTTGATCTTTATCATTTGCTGTTGGTAATGTATTTTTCTTGCACAAACTGCAACAAGACTACAGACTACAAGAGTCTACAGCCATGCAAGCAGCTCTGTGAGGCTGCGATATGCATAGCAGTGCTTTGTGCTCACCACAACATGCTAACATGGTAACACTGCTTACACCGACAGCTTATCATGTTCATAATCTTAGTTTTGCCTGTTAGCATGCTAATGTTTGCTAATTATCGCTTAACAAAAAGTACAGCTGAGGATGATGAGAATGTCATTAGCTTGCAGGTATTTGGTCATAAACCAAAGTCTGGACAAAGGGAGATATTGACATGATGATGGCACTAGATGATTAAGGGATCACCAAAATGAATTCATCCTGAGGGGTACATCTTGAAGGGTACATGAATAAATTTCATGGGTTGTCAAGACATTTCAATGAAAACCACAAATGTCAGCCTCATGGTGGCACTAGAGGTTGCAGAGGTTTTCAAACTGTGAGGCAAGCCTCCCCAGGGGGACACAGGAGAGTTGAAGGGAAGGCAGAGATGTGAAGCAAAGGGACTGTGTGAGATGAAAGGGGCGGGGTCATGTGTTCTGAGAACAACAGAAAGTTAAGTGATCTGGCCCACTGATTTGGCCCACTCACCAACATGGTCAACAGTAGCAGTTGCAGCAGTAGCTGTGGCACACAGCTCACAGAGACAATTAAGGTATTTGAAGTGCTAACATGAAGCAATTTTTGTAACCCAGAGCATTGCAGCCTGAAACTACAGGAGCTAAATCAAAATGTGGGAAATATGATGAACAGTACCTCAGGCTGGGTTTACTTGGACTGGATCAAGTGACTGTCCACGGCCTCCATGTGTGTTAGCTAATGATAGCATGAGACTTGCACCACAAACAGATACAGAGGTGTTTCAACAAGAGGCGAGTGGTAGAGGAGTTTGGTGAGGTGAACCTGAAGGCAGCTGAGCCTATAATAATGAGTTGCAGCGTGCATGGCAAAGGAAAGGTACGTAACATTGTAGAAACATTCACATAGACATGTAGATGTTTCACCAAAGTTGTGAACCAACCTAGACCCTAGAACCATGACACTAGCATGGCTAAAAACAGTATATTTTGTTAATTAGCAGTGTTGGGCATGTTGAAAAATGTCATCAAATGCACATTACATATTACCCATTTAAAAAGTAATTACATTACTTCTCAACAGCAAAAGTAATTAGCTACATTACTGTAACTTTACTTTAGTTGCTTCATCATCTCCATCAAAGGTGCCCTTTAATCAACTTCAAAATCTCCACACACATATGTTACATCTTCTGTGTTTAACATGTGTAGAAAAAGTAAAGGAGACATTGTGGTTTAACAAGCAGCCAGCCAGTTTGGGGACCATCAACAATTGTTAGCTGCAGTCAGTGCACCAGTGGCTAACGTTAGCAAGCCAGCTAAGAAGACACAGAACATGCAAATAAGAAAGACAACTTCACAGTTAGCTGGAGTCTTTTCTTCTCTTTTGGTGGCGGCTAACCCTGTCCCTCACTTCAAACCCCTGCATCAAGCTTGCACATACCAGACCAGTCTGTCCACTGAACACACAGAGACCAAACTGATATCAACCCTCCATCAAACAGCAGTGACATGGCAAACAAGTTGACCCCCAAATTGTCGAAGTAATGGAATGTTACTTGGGTTAGTAACTGTAATGCAATTACTGAATTTCTACTCAATATTAAAATACTGTCCAACATTGTTAATTATTAGCTATGGAAAGATCACAATCAGCCCACCTGAGATGACCAAAATATTCAGGTAAACCACCAAGTTTTATGTAAAAATGTGCTTACTTACAAAGGACTTTATTTGCAAGACTCACAAATCCACAACCTTGTAAATTTATATGTTGATATGTTGAAATATTAATTTGCTGCTGTTTTTTCATCTTCCTATATCCATCTTGCTTTCAGAAGGCACTGCGACTCAGGCTCCTGCTCCATTCTGCCTCCTCTCTGATTTAATCTGCAGGTTTTAGTTTTAATGAGAGAGTCATTTTTTTCCTCAGGTGTCCATCTCTTTGACATGGGTCTGCCAAACGACGGCCTATGCTAACTGAGCACTCTTATTATTTGCTTGCTCAAGGTCACTGAACAATCAAGAGATTGACTATGAGCGAGCTTGCTGTTTCTGCCTCAGAGGGATAAACTGGATTAAGGTATTGGGAGAGCCACACAGTTAAAGCTTTAGAGATGGCAAACACAATCAGCATGTCTATACATGCCTTGCCTCTTTCAATCATCCACAAGCAATCATGGCATGAATGGAAACCCCCATCTCTTTTGCAAATCAGACAGATAGGCGACAGCAAAAGATATGATCCTTTTAATAACTCTCTTATGGGCTTCATGTGCATCTGTGTGAGGATTCACATCAGTTCTGCTCAGTTTCCATAATAAAACTCATGCATAGGTACATTAAACCTCAAACATCATCCGAAATGTGACTCTCAGTCTGTATAAATGTTAAAGGTTAATATTTTCTGCCAAGATGTCATGAACCTCAAAACCTTGTTTGCTGTACAGTGAATGTTGCATGAAGCATAAAGGACATCCGTCTCACCTGGAGATCTTGGTGTGATTTAATTTCATTCATTATATGATTGGAATCATTTGAACCACTACAGCATTTGGAATGGTGAGTGTAAGTTTAATTCATACCATCAAATCTCCACCAAATCTTCTACTACTTTTAAGGGAACTTAAAAAGGTTAACTTATTAGCTTTCTAAATGGACACCTTTAGTAAGAGGTGTCATGGTTATTGCTGTACAAGATGAATGAAAACTTTGCAGATAAAGCCTACGCATAATTCATTTTCATGATTGTATTTGCTGTTGCAATGTTTACATCCATTTATAGTGCAAACACACCTTCACTTTCATGGCTAGGCATTGCAATAGCTTGGCTAAGCTGTGTGAATGTAATTAGCTTGCAGGTTCCCAAGGGGGAATCCACTTGGTTTGTCCACCAGGTATGAACCAGTAATCAAAAACTGCAGAGGCATTATACAACCTCAGGACGCCCCTGTGGCTCATTCATCTGACCGTGTACGTGTGCTGCAAAAACATTGTCTTCTCAGTGGTGAACCATTTTTCGTCTCTGTTACTCACAAGTGTCAGAATACCACTATTATTGTCAAACATGTTTGCACTCACAATAAAGAGAGATGGATACAATAAAATTCAGGATATCAAGAGGCCCAGTATCAATATGATTGTGATGTCACTCTGTCCACAGCTGCATTAAAACAGTCTGTTTATTCTAAACAGGATTATAATTTTTCACAAGCAGCTGTACAAGACCTTTTTAAACAGTATAGTCTAAAATTGGGAAAATTTTAAGTTAAATTAGGAACTATCTGATCAAAGAATATGTAAACAAAATTACGGCTCTGACCAGATATTTGATGTAAGCTTGACAGTTTTCCATACGCTGTCTGGAGTTAAATACCAAGTCCAAGCGGTGACATGAAATGAGAATGTCTTCAGTCATGTTCAATAATGTTTTTAGCCACGATCAGCTTGGCTCTATGGATGGCAATGTGTAAACTGACTGTTTGTTAGTCACCACCAATCCACCAGTCTGGTCCAGATTGAAATATCTCAACAACTATCAGATGAATTGTAATGACATTTTGTACAGACATTCATGTTTTCCGCAGGATGAATCCTATTGACTTTTTCTCTAGTGCCATCATCAAGTTACAATTCCACTTTGTCCAATAGTTTGTTTATTTACTAATACCAAATACCTGCAAAACTAAGGGCATTCCTATCAGCCACAGCTGTAGTTTGAGTTTAGCACTAACTGGCAATGTTATCATGCTAAGATGGTGGACATGGTAAACATTATAAGCTCAAGGTACCACTGTGCTACAAGTACAGGCTCACAGACTCTTATTCTTGTTTAATAATGGATAGTATGGTTTAGATATCCAATAACTGAGCTATGTTAGGCTAAACTCGCATTCAGTATATTTTCAAATTGCACACAGACATGAAAAAAGTCAGTTTGACACTCTAGGTAATTCAATTAGAAGGAACAATAGTGCAAAACCTAAACTATCCCTTAAATTGTTGAAATTGTTTCTGGAGTTATTAACTCACCTAAAATAATTCAATCAGTTCAGGTTTCAGTGAAGAGTTATTGTGTTTCATAATGTTGCTTGAGATGTTGAATTATTGCCCCTTTCAATATAGGAATCTTGATTCTAGTCTTCAGAGACACCAAACCAAATGCAAGTTTGTAATCTCACTTTAATCAATCTCAAACATCAAGGGCAAAAATAAACAGTCAGGACATAACACCTTTGTGAGCTGGAGTGTTTTTGATTTTGAATTTGATTAACTTTATTATCCCCAAAGCAAAATATTTTACATCAGAGAAGTAATTCCTGAAGAATGGCTACAGATTTCACAGTATAGCGGAAATTATGATACCAAGACAAACAACAGTGGCACTTAATAATTTGACTCTACACATTGCGACATACAAAACTCCTAACTGATCTTAACGTAAGACTGGAACAACACAATATTTACTTCATATAGTAAAGGTTTTGTAAGGCACAATTCATCCCACATAGTGTGTTTAAATAGCCTTTCTTCTGGAGTGATGACAGAGGGACCTGCTTGGCTTCCCAAGTCACGCCTTGACCTCTTGGGATGAATGCAGAAGGACATGTTATGAGGCACGAGGTTACACCTCCCTCCATAAGGCCTTTGCTCTTTCATCCTTGCCTCACTATCCTCCTCAGCCCGTCTCTCATGCTCTCCAGAGCCGCAGCGATAGCCTCCAGTGTTTACACGTCATTCTGCATGACTTATACATGAAGAGGCTGCTCTTTATTCATCTTCAGGACTCCCACTGTGTGAACGCGACTCTCCACCATCTGTATCACTTCAGCTGCTGTGTCTTCTTTAACCTTTTCATCTTCGTGCACACACAGACGTTCACGCTGTGTTCATACAAACCTGGGAGCCTCTGGGAGCCCCATGGAAGTGAAAAGGACTGATAAAGCAGCCCTGTGTTTAGCCACTCCTTACTCTCTGCAGTTTGGATTTCTGTAAATGCATTTGTGTGTGTGTGTGTGTGTGTGTGTGTGTGTGTGTGTGTGTGTGTGCGTGTGCGTGTGCGTGTGTGTGTGCGTGTCTGTGTGTGTGTGTGCGTGTCTGTTCGTGTGTGTGTGTGTGAACTAGTAAATTAAGGGTTAAAAATGAAGGCCTGTTTGATTTTTCTGTCTAATTGAGTTCTGACTTCTGATAAAACAGAGCTGTATGGATGTGAGTTTATCTTCTTTAAACTGCTCAGATGTTGGCTTTATTTGAGTGTTTGGCTTGTAAATTCTTCATGTTATTTGAAGTGAATTTCATTCATAATGATATGGTCACTGATATCAAAGCCTGTGCTGGTTAGAACATTGTGATGTTGTAGGAACTGCAGTTAACAGTAGTTGGTTCAGTCGGTTGGTTCACCACTTTGGTCCAGACTGAAATATCTCAACAATTATTGAATGGATTGCCATGAAATGTTGCACAGACATTGATGGTCCCCGGAGGATGAATCCTACAGACTTCAGTGAGCCCTTTACTTTTCCTCTAGCATCACCACAAGGTTGACATTTTTGGCTTTTACTGACATGTAGTATCTTGACAACTATAACCTGGATTGCCATGAAATTTGGTACATATTTCCATGCCCAGAGGATGAATCCTAATGACTTAGGTGATCCACTGACCTCTTGCACCACCAGCAGGTTAAAGTTTTCACTATCTTAATATCTATTAAATAGATTGGCACAAAATTTTGTCCAGACATTCATAGTTCACAGACAGTGACAGACAATGACACCACCACTATGAGATTTACATTTGTGGTTTTGAATAAAATGCCTCGACAACTATTGGATGGATTGTCATGAGATTTGGTACACACATTAACGTCCCCCTCAGGATGAATTGTAATAACGCTGATGTTCCCCTGACTTTGGTTTATGGCTAAATAATTGTAGAACTAATGACATTCCCATCAGCCTCAGCTGTGGGCCTACTTTCTGTTTAATACTAATTAGCAAATGTTAGCATGCTTAAATGCTAAACTAAGGTGAACATGGTAAACACTATACCTACTTAGCATCAGCATATTAGCATTGTAATTGTGAGCATGTTAGCATGTTGACGTTAGCATTTAGCCTACATACAGCTTCACAGAGCTGCAGCATGGCTGATTCTTTTGTTATTTCATATATACAGTTCCTTTCCTAACATAGATATTATTCATATCAGCACTTGTTAACTTGTTTGTTTACTTCTCCCTGGGCAGATTGCTATAATTGATCTGTCTATGCTATATTAAATAATAAATATCCATTACACTGTAAACAGAAAGAATTTTCACTTGCCACAAGCTTTTCATTATGATGGACTTCAGACTATTTATGAAGAGTGCATTTAAAAAACGTTGTACCTCAACAACCACTTAGACAATCTATCAACAATTCATTATGGTGATTTTTCTCTCTAATCTAATGCTGTGTTTTTGCCCAAGTTTGATCAACATCATAGCTTTAGATCCAGGTTTTTTCTCACTTCTCACTTCCTTCTTGAGAGGAAATAGAGCAAAATAGCAATCAATTACACAGGATTAGTCATGTGATTTTTGTTGACACTCATACATGTTTTTAGTAGGAGACATATATAAGATATGAAGAGGAAAATGTTAGATTATTCTACTGTGAGTGGGCGTATCTTTAGGGATCTTGCTGGTGTAATGGATTGAAATGATTTCAGCAACTGGAAATACTGTTACATTTCAAGACTAAAATCATTTCAATCTTCTCCTTTAAACTCCTTTAATTACATAAAGTGCGCTGGTAATATTTTCAGTCAGACTTTCAGTCAGATTTACTTACTTACACCAACAACACATACACACACACACACACACACACACATATATATATATATAAAACACACACATATATATATATATATATATATAACACACACACACACACACACATATATATAAATATATATATATATATATATATATATCATTGATTTATGTTAGCTGCAACTATGAGAGTTTGCCACATGTGTACAAATACAGATCTCTCCGAAATTGTTTTCTTTGTCTCACAACAGCTCCATATTCTAAAACATTTACATTATGCAGGATTCTTGTCTTTCCTCTTTGCTGAAAGACACGCTCTGAATCACGTATAGTAATACTGTTATTACATCAAATGTGACCTTTTATTCTGGCATTGAAGATGTATGTGACAAACAAACATTGGCTATATAGCACACCTGTTGCAGCTCCATATCTGTTTGTGCCTGCTAACTATTTCTCCTGTGATTTCATTGTTCTTCATACTTACCATAATTGAAAATAGTGTCAATTCTGGAAAGAGCCCCCTGATTATGGTATCGGCTTTTTGCACATAAAGCATTTTCAAGTGTGAGAAAATGAGCAGAATAAAAGTGATTCATCTTATTTTTGGACCATATCTGTTCCATCTGACATGTTTGTTTACCAGAAATACACTGTGATTAATTGCAGTCCCTCTTGCAGAGAGCTTAATGAGACTTCTGATGGAAAAAATTAGTAATGTTCTGCAGGAAGCATCATTCGTTAACTCTTGAATATTATATAATTTAATAATTCCTATAATAAGCCATTTGTATGAGTAGCATGTTGCCACAATATTCATTACAGAGAGGGATTTGCCACAGTTTCAGCATGCTGGCTGAAGTTGAGGTTTAGATTTGGAAAGCAAATGTTCATCAAGTGTCCATCGATAAAGGCCTTTTGTGTTGCTGTAAATCTCTTAATTTTTTTCTCATAGAAAAAAGATAGATTGAAGCGCAGTTTGAGGGAAATTGAGGTGAGTAATGTCATTACTGAGCTAATGAGGAAGCACAGCTCCTGATATACATGATTGGTGTCAGCTAATTAGACAACACACACAGAAGCTAGACTGTGATCATAGTTAGCTAAATGTAATCTGACTCAACCTTCTCCGCCACCAACCATGCTATTACCTCACTCTAATGGGCTCATGGTTGAATAAAAACTGTGGAGGTGCTCAAGGTTGAGGATGTTTCAGAGCAATACTTAGTAGGTGCAGCCTCAGCCATGAGATTCAAAAATCTTCAAAGCGGAGCCCAATTCAGCAAGCAGCAAGGAATTAACTTTATTTCATAGAGCTTTCAAACTAAAGAGCAAATGTCCACCCATATAAGTACAAGAATGGATATTTGTCACAGTCTCTCATTTCCTGAACATCCACAGCTATTTTTTAATAAACTTACAACACTCGCTGTGTTTTTGCCGTGTACAACCACCACAACAGGGCCTGAAGTCACTAGCCAGACTCTTCTCTTCTGTAGTTCCCCAGTGGTGGAACAAGTTACCAAACTCCATTCGATCTGCAGAGTCCCTCTTGCAGAAACCCAGCTCTTTCGCAAACACCTCTGCACCTGTGGACTGCTCAGTCTGATGATAACCTTGTACTATTGTGCCTACGAAAAGCCACATACTGAATTTCCCTTGACACACTGGAGAAGCTGGGCTCAAAATGTGTTCTATTTTTATGTCACTTTCATCACCAATTGTCGTTATTTGTCCTCATGTGAATTGCGCTTACACCCGTGTGTGGAGCCCATGCATGATATGAGCCTGGCTATTTATATCTGCAGGTTTCCTGTCATGAATACCAGATGATATACCTGATGGGGCCACAGCCTGAGCGTGTGAGGGGTTATTGAGGTCTTCTAAATCAGTAGTCTGATATATGCCTTGGGTCAGAAACACTGAGATGATATATAGCCTATTCAGTGAATCATTGCTGAAATGTGGCAGGTCACAGAAAGACCCATTTCAGAACATTCTGCCTGAACACAATGCAAACTGATTGATATCCTTTGCTTTACAAGCAGATGATAAGATGTAATTATAACCTATCCACTGCACCCTTTCTCTTGTCTTCACCTTTTGGTTTGAGAATGGCTGCAGGCTTAGAAGGCTGAGAACAATTTATTTTCCTTTGATTGGTAGCCTGTATGAGAGCATGTTTTTCCTCTTTCATTTTGACCTTGTTGCCACCTCAAAATTCCTTGTTCAGGTTTTCTTCAGTTTGAAGGACAAAAACACATGACAACACAAAGACAGGCAAGAGCAGTAACTATGAGGGGAAAAACAGCAATGTGAAGGAGTGGGGAACACAAAAGTCTATTTTTATGGCTCAGGCTGGATTTTATAGCTGTCGCTAAATCAGCCTATGATCTTGGGCAACAGCAGCTTTTTACTCCAATAGACATTTCAATTAATCAGTCAGGCTCCAGTGCACAGGCGGAGGAACGAGTATAGGGTAAGGTGCTCACTATTTAAGCACTTTTTTCATCGCTGTTTCAGAGAATTAAACTGGTTGCTACTCTAGGTTTACTGTGCTGTTGCAGTTATTATATCAAACCGGATGCATGACTCATAAGACCCAATATGGTGGCTGAAGAATTCAATCCCAAATGGAGACATTCTTGTTACTGTTACTCTTAAGCCTCAGCATCATTTAGACAGTCCTCTATTCAACCAGTTTTCTTTAACCTTGGGCTGCCTGTGCAAACACAGAGCATTACTTGTCATTTAAGGGTATAATGACTCACCATCCATTGTTCCTCCTGGCATCATCAAAGGTCATCCCATCACCTGCGTCACACTCACTCATCGGAATATAAAGACTGCAGAAAAACTTATCTCATCTGCTCTCCCATGTGCCTTTAAAAGAGACATTTCACTGCAGTAGAACATTTGATCATTTACCGCATGTACGCACCATGTGTGGCCATACAGAAAGACTCAACCACAAAAGCCAGATGATTCAGGTTCCAAACCAGGCTCAGTGCCTTGCTCAAGGCTACTTTGACTAAACATTATTTCAGTCTCTAACCAGGAAGGAGGTAAATACATCCAGTGTCCTTCCTAGGTACAGTTGACACAAAAACAGAGAAAAGCTAAAAACATTGCTAAATAAAGAGTCAGGAAGCATCAGTTCAGTGAGCATGTATGTGTTTTTTTTCTTTTTAATTCCAGGGTCATTCTTTCCAGGATGTAATTTTTGCAGCTTGCAGTTATTGATGTTGTGATGCAGGGGAAAAAAGCCAGATTGCTGGTGGTAATAGCAGATCCCCAGGGCAGGCAATATGGAGGTTGACCGCTCTTGAACCATGATGGAAGTGTGGGTGCTGAAAAGTGATGTTTTTAGCTAAGTGAAATATAGCTGGACCAGGCCAACAATCACACACCCCTGGAGCATTTTATCCAAGATCCTAACTTGTTTTTTTCATTAGACTTAATTTTTCTTAAATTCTTATCAAGTCTGCTCACCTTCGAACAACACTTATTGTTTCTGCCATGTGGCGATGGCAGTGAATGTTGTACTGTGCTGCTGTAGCTGCTGTTCCATATGCCAACTTCAAAGATGAGTCTCTTGTCCAGAGGACCAGTTTTGGAGATGGATGGATGTGTGCATATCTGTTTGGGTGACTTCACTTCCAAATCACACAATGGGCTTATCTCTCCCAGTCTCATTCTCAGTCTCAGTCTTATGTACTCTATTCTATTTGTTCTTCCACACAGATGTGAGACAAGAAGAACAATGATTGCATCCTTTTAAGAAAGCTATGAATCTGGCTCTTGCTTTGCAGCCTCCCACAGAACAACTTCTTTTGGCTCCCGTGTTTATTTGCACTCCCCCACCCAATTCCACCTTGTGTAATGTCTTGTTTCATTCCTGCATCAATCACTCAGCTCTCCCTCTCCTTGGGCATCGCCCACAGATTGATTACCTTTCAGGAGTTCAATGTAATGACAGGAGTCCAAGCTAATTTCTGAAGTGATAAATGGTGAGCTAAGTGACTACAATCTACTGGGAGGCAAATGGTCCTCGAGCTGCTCTGTGAAGTGGCCCCAGCCGTTTCTTTAATGGCATTCTCAGATAATATTAAACAAAAGGAAAGACAAAGACTGTCACTAAGCATACATCCAAGAAACAAAGAGATGAAATCAGCCAGAATGAGATTACTACTGCTTTCCTTTTAAAAGTTTTCTTTTGATATAGAGCCTTTAAGGCCCAATTTGCTGTGGTAGAGTTGTGAATGCTAATGAAACAATGTCATATCAAGTAATACTTGAAGGTGTAAAAGGGTCTTACTGATCTAAGATGTGCATAATCACTGAATTAAACCAGGCCTACAGTTAGAATTATGATGAATTAAGAGCAACAGAGCATCTGTGAATCTCCAGATTTCAATCTTTTAAGCTGGTGAAACAGTTTGACTGTATAACCCTGCTGCTTACCTTACTTTCAGCAAACACTGGAGTAAAACAGACATCATTTGTATTATGACGGCTTAACATTTCTGTGAAGCATTTTTGTCACAATTCTTTGAGGATGTGATCACTCTAAAATTAAGACGACAAATAAAAGTCCAGATTGTATGGCACTTATGGAAGAGGCTTTACTGTACCGCCATTGTCCTCTCTAGACATATGGTTCAGTGAGAAACAATAGTTGCACCAGAGAAGCCTCTATTCACCAAATAGCTCACGCAACTTTTAAGCTGAAATACTATCCCCTTTACACATCAAATACTGTATTGAACTGTATTTCTGCCAATAGAAAAGTCTGTGGACAAGGTCTGACTGTTAACACAACTCCCAGTCTGCTATGTATGACATGAGCTTGGTCTGTTATGTTTTTTTAATGATTATTATTTAAGGCTTAAAGGATTTGAACTCAGAAAGTTTAAGGGATTTCAGTTGTCTGATTATTTGCTTACTGTGTTATTTCTTATGTACTAAGAATACAGTTTCAGAAACACTTCATAACCTCTCCTCAAATGCAGTCAATTACTTCCACTGAGGAGCTCCTCATATTTGGCAGTACCCTTTTTTTGCAGCTTAAGTCATGTTGTTCACTGGCATACACACATGAAGGGGTAAAAAGGCTGCATGTGTGTAGAGATGAAAATCTATGATCTTCTTGTTTTGGTTTCTTTTATGCCCTGCACAGACAAAACAGTTTTATGGCTGCAGTGTTATTTTCCTTCAATTTTCTATTGATGAAGTTAGATTTTTTGGTACGGTATCGATATTTTCATTGGTTTCTTATGCTGAGAGACAACATAAGAAACCAAGTTATTTTATTTATTCCAAACAAATCATCACCATAAAACTGACAAATGCCTGCAAGAGTGTTTTTACTCTCCAAATACAATTAAACGTCTTGCAAATGTCAAAGCTTTCATGAACTGGAAATAGCTTGAATTACATCGACTTCAACCAACAGAAAATTATATGACATTTATATGAAAATGTTAGAAGAGAAGACAGAACAGCGGGTTGGCTTGAATCAGCTTTTTTTCACATTGATGGTGAAATCTGGCTCAAAGGGGGAAAAAAAGCAATTTTACTGTTGTCATGGAAAAGGTCCATCAATGATGCCCTGTGCCAGTGAAAGCATAAGTGCACCAGTCATTATGTGCATTAGTAGCAAATTAAATACATCAGCTGCAAGTTCCATTCCCTGGATGTGCCATGCTCCACGATAAGAATCATTAGATAGGATAACAAAAGGGAGCCCAATTTTCAAGCGAGCATTACATTTTGAAATCTATCCTCTAATGAGGTTGTTGTTGGGCTGAACTAAACGTCAACTAATGGATCGGCTTTCAGACAGCCATCTCCATTGGCCCACAGTCATCTAAGTCTCTCAGCCTGCCCATCAGGGTAAGTACAGTATGCAGGCAGTGCAGAGGCAGAGCTCACTCTCCAGGCCTTCAGCACACAAACTCAATTCTATTTTAATGTCGTCTCACACTCGTAAATAACTTCAATGGGTCCCAGGCGGTATTTAATAAAACACATCTGATTATGTGGGAAGGGGAGTTTATTAAAACTGTATTTCTTCCATACGCTTTGTGATTTTGGCATGCACCTCGATTCAAGGCATGTGACAGGTGCCATTATTCCTCATCCCCCTCTCTCCTACTTATCCATTCTCCT
The DNA here is from genome assembly GCA_038419695.1 of Scomberomorus guttatus. NCBI lineage: Eukaryota > Metazoa > Chordata > Actinopteri > Scombriformes > Scombridae > Scomberomorus > Scomberomorus guttatus. The sequence goes on along the minus strand of CM076460.1, from coordinate 5,348,852 downwards.
CTTCTTTAAATAGTACCTCGTATCAGAGGAGGGCGTTTCAGGATGTTTTCTCCCCATGTTATCTTGTTAGAATAGAGGACAAGTAAAAGGACAAACTCTACACAATTAGTGTAACCTACGATTATTGTGTCTAATACACTTTCTGTATTCTGAGGAACTGGAGCCTCCAATAAATCTCACAATAAATCCATGACAAGCACATGGTGATGAGTGGAGGAGAAAAACACATCTGTGTAAAATCAATAAATTGCTTCGTGACAATCGATCAAAAGCTGTTTTTGTGTGGATGGTGAACACTAATACTTTTCAGACATCTTGTGTTTCACTGAAAATAGGACGCACTGCAAGTATCATGCAGAACATAAAAGGAAGCTTACAGAAATCTCTTTCTAGCCACGTCAGCACAAGCAAATAGTTGAGTTTTTTCCACTAAGATAAAATACATGAAGAGCAGTGTTTCAGTGACAAATTTTGTGTTACACTGTGTCTTTTTAAATAACATTATGTGAAAAAATAACCTTCAGTGCTTTTGCAGCATAGATGTTTAGAATAAAGCAGGGGATTTTCCCTCTTCCAGTGGTTCACTTTCTTCATTAGTGAGTATAGAAAAACAGAAAATATATTGAAAATCATACACACTCCTCCTGCGTTATTCACCACACACAGAGAAATATGACCTTTGTGTGGGCTCATGTTTGCCATTGATTAACTATCAACATTCTCCATTTCTTCCTCCAAGAAGTCAACCACAAATGTGATCAGTGCTGTTAGTTATATGTGAGAATGCTGATCACTCTTAGTTTCTGCTGTTTTGATGTGATTGATGGATCACTAATTTGTCACTTGGACTATATATAGAGCATTTCTGTGGTAACTGAATTCAAAGTAAAACAGCAGGTATACTGTATCTTGTGTGATCCAGACTACAACCTCTTCTTCTAAAAGCACTTTATTAGTTACCTCAATACACTGTGAGAAGAAAGCCGAACATTAACAGCTAATTATTATCTCCACACCTATGTAAAGAATGTCAAATATAACATTTTCTTGTTTTGACATACTGATTTTTTTTTATCCAATGAAATTGACCTTATTGCAATTTAATAATACCATCTTAATAAAATGACAGTCCTTTGTGCCTTGAGGCTGCACACTGCAGCAAGAACACACTACGTCCACATTTACACGATCAAACAAACAGAACTCTGCTCCTCTGCTGTGCACTGAAAGCTGACTCAGCTTTATCAGAAAACAATGCATAACTGTGAGTCAGTTTACACAATGAGCTTTGGACGCTGACACAGTTTGATGCTCCCTATCAATCTGTAATGTAACTAAATCTATCTCATGTTCAGTCAAAGACATTAATAAACACTTATATCTGCTTACAGCTACATTATAGTGATATATCATAATTTATTAACTGTTTAAATACTGATTATATATTCCTTTTAAATTCTAAATGGTGGACTTTAAGTGTTACCATACATTTAACTGAGCTGACTGGTTTCCCGTTCACATGCAGTTATAAAAACTTGTTAGATTAGTGTTCCAAAGTGTCAAGTCTGTGCCTTTTTTTCTCATTCCTTTATATAACATTAACTTGCCAAGCCTTGTTCAAGCCTCCACACTTGTACTAATTATGTACCTAGACCTTTTGTGATAACACGCTGTAAGGCTGCTCGCTGACTGCAATCAGCAGCGCCTTCAGAAAATGTTTAGTTGAGGCCAGTGAAAATCCTGATGTGATACCATAAAAAGTTATAGCATATGTGAAGTTTGGGTTAGGCAACTTAGACAACTGACGTATTAATGTTGGGGATTATATGATATTCATTAGATTAGACATCATTAACAAGCCAACGAGATACCTATTTGAGAGTAAAACAAGGGTATTGGATTTAACTGAGAAAGAAATTAATTATTAATTAAACGGTATTTTATTTCAGATGTTAAGGATTAGATAGTGAAATATTATGTCCCCATAGGTCTATATATGCTGTATATCATAAAACATTAACATATAGATCTAAAGATTTAATCTAATTGCAGAGGAGTAGAAGCCCAAAGCCTCTCTATAGTGGCTCATAGGGGCTGCAATGTTTATTATAGTACACAATACAAAAGGAACAAGCAACATATCGCTGATTTTCCTCTTCTTACAGCCTTATTGGAGCTGCGTTTTTATTCCTGTATTTCTTTTCTTGTCTGTTTTATGTAAAGTGCTTTGTAACATTGCTTTGACTACACAAACCTATGTGTCTAATTAAAACCTAATTAGACACAAACCATGAGGTGCAATTAATTCTTTTAAAGAAGACCTAATGAAACAAGATTGGAATAAAGTCTATGTGGAAGATGTAAATGAAGCCTATGAGACATTTTTGTCCATAACAACCACTCTCTACAAAAAAAAGTCCTCCAGCAAAGAAAGTAGTAAAACATAAACTTGCTGGAAAGCCGTGGCTAACTAAGGGAATACAAAACGCATGCAAGAAGAAAAATGTATTAGACAAGAATTTTTTAAAGAAAAGAACAAAAGAAGTAGAACACACATACAAGACGTATAAAAACAAACTGACTGACAACTGATTATGAGAAGCAGTAAAAGGGATTGTTACAGTAAATTATTGGAGGACAACAGAAATAATATTAAAAATACATGGAAAGTATTGAATGACATTATTAAAAATAGAACTGGAAAAACAGGATACCCAACCTATTTCCTGACAAAGAATAATACAACTATTAATGATATAGATTTAGTTGCAGATGAATTTAATGGCTTTTTTGTCAATGTTGGTCCTGGTTTGGCTAAGGTTTGATTTGTGTCAATTGTGTATAGCCCAACATCACAAATCACAAATTAGCCCTAGACCTTTGATTTGAATAAGGATAAACTTCCCTAAAAAAAACTTTAAGATTTATCATCTTCTGGAGATCATAACTCAAATCCCAAATTTCATGGAAATCCAGCAGTACAGTTAAGATTTTGTGTGTGCAAAGCTGACAATTTGACTTGATGGTGTTCAGAGTGAAATTGAATCATGACGTGGGTGGTACCCATCTCCCCAACACAATGGGACACAGCAGTTAATGATGCTATAAAGCTCATTAACTGCATCAGATATAAATGTCTTACAAATTAAAATAATACACATACATTAGGCTACTTTGTGTTTATTGAATAAAATTGATTGTATAAGATCAAACTTGTGTTGGTATATCTGTGATGTGGCACCCACACACACACACACACACACACACACACACACACACACACATACTTTTAAGACAGATGATTTCATTTTAAATATCCTCAGCCATATATTCTAGGAAATATAAAATTAAATGAGCAACTTCCCATTTTACAACCACAGGCTATAAAATGCCTTTTTTTGACAGAGATAGTGATGTTTGGATTCAGATTGTTGTGATTGTGGACGATTGGCGGCAATTTGAAATGAAATGAAGCCCAGACAATCCAAACCAGGAGTCGAACGTGCCAAGTCCACTCGCAACACAATGTCCTTCCCTAACCCCAACCTGCCTTTGCTCTAAATGGCATCAAATCTTAAATGGGATGAAGACAGGTTTATCAAACTGAGCCAGACATTTCACATCCCTCATTTAATCCCTGCACTTTTCACTTTGGTAAATTTCATCAAATTGGACTTTACATTGCATTCAACCTCCACTGTTACATAATTTAATTGCAGATGTCACATTTAATTTTTGCTCGTCACCTTCATATATTTCATACACTTCATTTCTTTGTCCATAGCACAGTCCATATTTCCTTTGTACATTCAATATTTCATTTCGTTGTATATCCCATTTCAAAACTATTACTATTCCATTTTGTAAATAGATTTAAAAATTTCAATTTAATTTTAATATTACAGCAGTGAGTTCAGAGAAAGGTGGTCTCATCAATGTTGTGTCATCTTTTGCCTCTGTGGTTCCTTTGGTTAACACTGACATACAGTGTGCAGTTTGTTGGAATTGAGTCACATGAACCGTGGATCTAGAAATCATTTCTGCTCACACTGCCATTTTCTGGCTGGAGATGAACATAGTTGCCCAGTGCAGCTTTGTGGAGATTAATCTTGTAGTTAGTCCAATAAATGAAATGTCAGATATCAAGTACACAAGCTGCTGCACTATAATGTGTGATTGTCTAATGAGCAAGGAGATCAAACTAGCAAGTATTGCGCAGCAGAGGAAGTGACATTCCTTAATTAATTATATTCGTGCGTGAGAAAATAACTTGACAAGTTAATCATATCAGACTTTGAAAAAACAATCAGAGAAGGTCAGATTTCATCAGGTTGCCATCGTCACTGCATAAAGACATCTACCTCAGTAATGGTGGTAGGGAAGCAGTGGAGGAAGTGGCCTTTTAATCAGCATCAGACTCATTTGGCCTCTTCAGTCCTATTAAATTTCAATTTGTTTTTTTGTTTGTTTTTTTTTTTTGTTTTGTTTGTTTTTTTTTGGTATGTTTCATTCCTAATCCAGCAAACCACAGGGGTGTTTCATACACAGACACAGAACAGCAGGTCTTTTTATGAGAAGCCCATCTTGTACAGTATGAGCCTGATAAACTGATCCAGGATTTCATAAAGCCAACTTATTCATCAATTCACAATGAAAAAAAAACAGGGATGTTGAATTTTCTTCTTGCATCATAACTGCAGAAAATTAATTAACAAGATGTCTCTAAACAACTTTTAAGTAGTATTGTAATAGTATTTTATAAAAAGAAAACAAGATTATGGATTATTATTATTATGATACCTATGGTTTGTACAAGTCATAACAGCATCCACATGTTTAATTGGTTGTCCACCCTTGTTGTAGTTCAAATAAAACAATTTCTCAGTTTAATTTTTGTTTGTTTTGTTACATGATACCGAGAATGAGGAATAAAAAGTACATACAGTATTTCCAGTGAATTTTAAAGCACATACATTATAGACCGGAGTACAGTGTAGACATGTCAAATTTGAAAAATGTGATAAATGCTGCAATTAAATTTTGGCTTCTGTTCATGGTGCAGCAGTATGGGAACTGTTAGGGAGGAACTTTAGAGAAGAACATTGTGTTTCACTCTGGCAGATTGATTGTAACACTGGTTAATAATGAGGTGAGGTAAAACTTAAAAACTAGACCTCATGGAAGGATACATTTTCATGGTAAGGGTCACAGGTATCTAAAACTCCTTTATTAAACCAAATTTCTTGAAAATAAGCCTAATTTATTAAGCCTGGCTTTACTTGTATTCTTGCAACAAACAAAACAAACTCACATGAAAAAATAGATGTGAGCATCAGTGCAGACTTGTGTGCTCTCATTTTATAACATTAACAAGTAGTCTGTTTACACTATAAAACATTAGTCTTTGGGGTCACTTTCTGTTTTTGGTTCAGATTCTATTAATACTCTTATAAATCTGCACTTCAGTACTCCAGAAAGACTGAGACTCAGATTTTCAGGCATCTCATGGTGGTTATTTGATGAAGTGGTTGAATGAACAATGCAAGTGCTTGATTTGAGCACAGCCTACAACTGCTTCTAAATCAAAAACAATCTGAGTTCTTTCATTAATAACGTAGAGCTTGAGGTGAACCAGAAAGAATGTGTTTTGATTTGGCAATTAAGTTTTTTTTTCTCCTTCGTCCCCTTAGACTACAATTAACAGTAATAATTAATAAATAATTAGTTGAGGTTTTTAAATGAGAGTGTATCTTCTAGCTAGGAAAGAGATTAAAATTTCATTTTAAAAAAGGCAACAGCTTCAAAATTTTGAGAGCCGCCATTCTAACTGCAGTTCCCTAAAGTCCTCCAAATGTGCTGCCTGCAGACTAAGTGGCCATCCTTAAAGCCAGACCCCAAGGAGCTGTACCGTTTCAAGGATGTTATCCAAAGTGGCACAGACAGCACCGACAGGGCCAAAAAAGGATTTGTTGTCATTTTGAGCAGCTAAGAGTCAGCCTTCAAGCAAAAAACCTTCTAAGTCTGAACAGTTGCCAGAGGGTGAGGTTGGCCTCTATCAGCTCCCACATTCTGCTTTGCAGCAGTGGAGGCCTGTGACACTGAGCCGTTGATCTTAGAAGAGCTACCGCAGACTAACAGCAGGGAAGAGGATTGATGCTCCTTCAGAGATGAATGGAACACCCAAAGGCCCATCATAACGAGAAGGTCCTCCAAGCTCCATTATTGTTGCTTAATACACAGACAGAGAGACTGCAGTTCAGATCAGGGTGATGTGGCACATGGTAATAGCCAGGAACAGCAAAAACAGAAGTCATTGCATTCAATGTGGCTCTTAAGGAGAGGGCCAAAAGGGACCATGGCCCCCATGTTAAAATAATTGCACCCCGCCACCCCATCCCCCAACCCCCCAGGCTTGCATGACAAAAAGAGCCCTTTTAAAAAGTCAGAAGTAAATTCAAACTTAGACAGAGCCAGGACAGTCAAGTTCCACAAAAGGATGATTCAATTATTTGTTTTATTTATAGTTTAAGGAGCCAAACAAGAACATTAAAGAAAGAAAAAATACCAATCATAATAAGAATAATATAGCCGCAAGTGACAATGAGCAGGGTCCAAGTACTTGAATTTATATTATAATAATATTATAATATTCATGAATAGTAACATGAATAACGCCAAATATGAATCTCAGGAGGAGTGGAAGAAGAAGAAGAAGGAGATGAATGAGAAGCTCATTTTACAATAAATGTTCTTGTAGGCATTTATGTTGCCATGCATTTTATAAGTCATAAGTAATAAACTATGCATTTCATAGGAATGAACCTGTATGTTCTTGATCAGTGTGAGATACGGAACAATTTGATTTGGAATGGAGCTTTTACTGTACAGAATGACAGTGAGGCCCGCTCTTCCTTGGCCTCCACATCACGAACAGGGCCCAGGCAGCTAATAGGCTATTCATACAGCATTACCACTAATAATGTTGTCCCAACCCACAGTGGCAGGCCAGTCTAGGTACCAGATGTGCTCGGGTTGCTTGGAGTCCTAGAGGTGGATGTGTTCTGCAGAGTAATGATGACGCACTTCCTTGTGGTCTTCGTTTGTTAGCTAACTGATCATTAACTAGCTAACTAATCTAACTTAAAAGGACATTGTCCTTTACAAAATGCCATGAGTTCTGTTTGTTTGTTTGGAGTTAGTGTGTGTCTTGCTATGGAGAATTTATCTGTTTTTCAGGTTCACGCATACATCCATCCTACAGCTAAAGCACTGCCAAAATGTTTCGGGTGGAACTCGCGCTCTAGAATTATTGTTCTACACATCAGAGTAAGTGGATTTTTGACAGTAATTGTTTGGTTCATGGAGTGTATTCTTCGTACGATTGCATGCACCGAACCGTCACGTCTGTACCGTGACAGTTCAGGGTGAATACATGGTTCTAGGAGAGATTCTTAATTAGGATATTGTATTAAGAGACAGTTGGTATGAGATTTGAATGAGACACAACTGAGGTTTCCTCTGTAAAAACACTTTCTCTACACAAACATCAAAAACAAACACAATCAAAATTTGCTCATTTGAATGGTAGTGTGCAACACGAACACACGGCATCTGTACAATTTCCGACGTATGGCCAGTCATAATATGTGACTTCATCTGTAGCCCTGTCTTGCCCCAAAAGGAAATTTTCTCCATTGTCCTCCGCGACCGGCTCGTCGGGGGATGAAGTGAAAGATGCGGTGGCATCTTTGCCAGCTTTAGCCGTTTCCTGGCCCTTTCTTCCGGAGCCGCCCGTGCGCTCCCTCAGGATGGGTGGGCCCATTCTAGCTCTCCCTGCCGAACCCATCGCCCTGCCACTCACAGATCGTGGGTGGGGATGCGGCTCTGTGGCCCTGAACAGGAGTCTTCATGGACGTCTCCCTGGCTGGTTGGGGTGGGACCCTCTGACAGGCCAGTATGGGATGCATGTGGTTGAGCCTCCACCACCACATCAACCTGCTGGAGCTCACAGCAGTCCAGAAGGTGCTGCACCACTTTACCTCACGACTGAGTGGGAAGCATGTCATGGTGAGGTCAGTGGTGGCCTACCTCAACAGACAGGTGGGTGTCAGATCCCCGGCTCTGTACAGGATGGCGGTATCCATCCTGACCTGGGCAGATCTCCATCTCTGCTCCCTGAAAGCCCGCCACATCCAGGGTCCCTCAATATGGGGGCAGACAGGATGTCCAGAGGGGGTCCACTTGAGAAGGAGTGGAGCCTCTCCTGGCTCACACAGATCTGGCAACAGTTTGGATGACTGGTGGCTGACCTGTTCACGAGCAAGGAGAATGCCCAGTGTCCTCTCTGGTTCTCCCTGAAGGTAACCGACACCCTCCCATTGAAGATAGACACATTAGACCACCCGGTTTGGCGCCCTGGCCTGCTGTATGCCTTCCCGTCCTTGCAACTGATGATGCAGCTGCTCCACAGGGTCCGGACACTGCAACTATCTGTGGTAGTCATGGCACCAGAGAGTCTGGGTGCCAGGTGGTTTCCTGGAACTAGTTCAACTGGTGGTGGCAGGCCTGTGACCAGTACCAGATCTGCCCACAGCTCTATATCAATCAGGGTGCACCATCCTCTTGCGTTTGATTCTGGGACACAATGATTCAGAATGCACATGAGGGCAGGTGACCTGGCACCTTGATTGTTGTCTGCCACCGAGGTCAGGCTCAGGAGGCCCTTCTGTAGGTGCAACAGCTCTGTGATGCGATCCACAGAAGTTATGAGGTGGCAGGCCTCCCTCCCCCAGTGGGTCTGAGGGCACACTCCACCAGGGACAAGCGAAACTGCTGGAACCCTATTGTATTTGTTGGGATTCTCACCTGATTTGACTGTTGAATAGGCATTATCATCACACATCTGTACCAAATATATGGAATAGTAGGGGCCTACTTAACCTAATAGTAGGTTCAAGAGGCTGTTATCACCCATTTATTTCAGAGAGACAATCTAAACATAAAAAGGATTACATTCCATTTATTCTCAGTAGAAAATACAATATTTTAAGATAGTTTCGGCATTAAAATGCGTTTTTATAATATTTCTAGTGAGAAATGTGCATTTTATTTTCATAATCTTCATTCAGTGAATGTATATGATGTTTGGTTTGTTAGTTACTACAAAGATTCTTTCAGGTCTTTCTGTCATTGCTATGGTGGTTGCTATGGACACTGTTATCACTGAAACCAAGTAGCTTACATGTTTGAATCTGTTATGGTTTTGTCCCAGTCTGGCTCTATGTCCCTCCACCAGTCCACCAGATGCCCTTAGGCATTTCTGCCTTTTTAAGACTGGACTGAGTAGGAAAAAGGACGGATGAGAGAGGTTGCAGATTATATTTAAGGACCATTTGAGATACTGTTGCTTTCGACAATGACTCTTGTTGGAACTAAGTGCAAAAGTAAACTGAAACTCAGAGCAACAGTTGTCTTTCTTTATGTCACGCAACCTTAATATGCAGGCCACTCCACTTGACAGATTCATTGGTTCATGTTTATGTCAACAGCAATTTATGTTTCTAGTCTTTATGGTAAAGGTTCCTAGGTTGGCAATGTAATGCTGAAGTTTATTTGCTGTGTTTGCTCAGTATGACTTGTGCACTTTAAGTTATATTTATATAATTCTGAGACAGATTTATGACAGTTTATATATTAAGAGGATTGTGCATGATTATATTGTAGACTTTTATTTTACTTATGGATGAAGTTCTGTTTTTGATTTGTTCTCAGCCCAGAGCAGCTATTGCCTTTTATGCTTTTTCTTGTTTCCCCCAGCCTGCTTTTCCCTCCCCACCTGCCCTGCATCGGTCTCGTTAGCCCTGCCCTGCTCCCTGTGTGTTCCCCAGCCTATCAGCTCCCAGCCTGTCTTTGTGTCTTACCACCTGTTCCTTGTTGTTTCATTAGTTAAGTTTGTATTTAAGACCTGGTTTTCAGTTCAGTCTTGTTGGATCCTTTGTTCTGCTCTGTTTATTCTGCGTTGATGAGTTCTGTTCTGTTCAGTTTTACTTTGCCTGCATTTGAGCCTTGAATAAAGAAGTTATTCTTCAGTGGTCTTCTGCATTTGGGTCCACCTGCTCTGCTCTGCATTATAGAATCATTGTCTTTGCCTTTTGTAGTTATGAGATGTTGTGTTATTTTGTGTGTGTTCATGGAGCCCCCCTCCCCCCTTCACACACGAGAGATAGGCATAGGTATCTGGATTCGGATAGTTATGATCAGGTTGCAATTTGTGGGGGGGGGTATTTTCCTCCCTTCTGGTCTATACAACCCTGCCTCTGCTGAACTATTTTGTTCCTGGATGGGAACAAAAATGTATCCCCCTCATAGTGATTTATGATGACCATATAAAATATCTAAAATAAAAATAGGCTATAAAAATCTAAGTATAGCGCTGCAATGAGAGAACAGTCATTAGTGCAAACAGAAATGGACTTTCACTGTCAGTGCTCGTGTGACAGTAGAGATGATACTGCATCTAGGCTACGGGATGACGGAGTAAATGGAGCAGGGGTTTCCTCCTTCCCTGCTTGGAGATTTGCAGAGATGTGGGTAAAAGAGGGGCGACACACTGCAGATGACCCCTCCACAGGAAAGCAGAAGACAGAAGTCCGTCATCAAAGCAGACTGTTTTCTTAGTCAGACAAGTAGGCTTCTACTGTAGCCTTTATTCTCTGTTTATTTTTATGATGACAGCACGTTGTTCTATTGCATGTTATGTTGTTGCATATACTTTATCATATATGAATACTCCCTAAAACAAGCAGACAAAGAGGAGCAGGCTGTACTCTCACGGGTCAAACCATCCTATCTTCTTGATCGTTGCCATAGGGACCAGCACTAAAGTAGTAGTACAGCGAGGTCTCTTCTCTGTTATGTCTCTATGCCAAGGTTGTCTGGGTTGCAAATTCTTGTCTGAGCTTTTTGTCAGACTTCGAGTAGCAGTTCACTGTGTCAATAACGCACTTTGAATAGTAGGCTACCAGATTTCTCCTTGATTGATCAAGGTGTCAATAAATCTTTTTGCTTAAATACATCCAAAGCTCCTGGTATTTCTGAATTCGCAAGCTCAAGGTTTCCATAACAATTTTTCCAACAAATTAGGCATTGTTGGCAGGCAAGGTTTTTCTGGGCCAACTTTGGGTTGAGATCCAACATAGACAAAACTCAAAATTTAATTCACATCAGTGAGATTACACCCTCGGAAGGACGTTCTGAGTAGGCAGGTAGTCTTATTTTGATGTAATCAAAATACTGTTGTGTGAGTTTAAGTCCACAGGTAAAGGAGGTTCTGAAGGCTATATATTGCTTCAGAGTTGCTTCAACAGTTAAATTGGTTGAAATCATATGATTATGGAATATATAATGTAAGAATCATACATTGTTGAATTGTGATAGGTTATAATTGTGAGGTCATATAATTGTGACAGGATCAATGAGTAAGAAAAAATGTGTTTAAAAAAAAAACAAAAAAAAACTGTTGATGTGAAATCAGACACCCCAGTTTGACAATCATTTCAATTCGTACTGTCCACCATTGATTGTTTGTATTGCTGGACCTTGCCAGATTTCGATATGCAACATATTTTCAGGGTGTCAAACATTCAAAAGTTGCTTAAACATCACCAGTGTGTGCAATATTGATGTCTGCTATGAGACCTGCCTTGTTGTATAATTATCATTATGCAGCAGAATCTAACCCCACGGATAAGTACAAGCAATTGGCCACGTCATTTGTAAATACAGTGTTTGGAGAGTGAGCAAATTTTGTTTGTGTCTCCACAGGGGTGTGCTTTACCAATCCAATTACCTGACACACACAATACATTGTTTGAAGTCGATGACTCATGTTCACATATCACTGTAGCAGTGACAACAGGCTGCGAATCAAAACATATTGGAGAAATGATGGCACGATGCCAATCTTTGAGAGAAACTGTAACAGCTTCTCAAACCCAGACTGAAACAAGCCTAGGTGATAACTTGTACATGTTACACCTGAGTGAACAAAATTGCCCTGCCACAAAGTATGGTTTTATTGCAACAGCCACCTCCTAATATGCTGACAACCTGCTGATAGCTTCTCCATTGAAGGAAACCTGTCATTCTGACTCCATCTTGCTCTTGCAAAGACTGGCTGAGTGAGGTCAGAGCCTCGTGGCTAAGCTACAGTTTTGTCTACCTGAAGTAACATACTTGGGACATGTTCTTAAGAATGGACATCACTTCCCCTCACCTGAGAGAGTGAAACTTTTGAACAACATGCCTCCTAAGACTAAGAAAGAGATGCTCTCATTTTTGGGGATGGCAAACTACTGCAGATACTGGATTTATGAGTACGCCACTATGGACTCAGTCTTGGGAGCAGCCACAGTCCAATCTGCTCCTCCAACTGTGCTATGGACTGAGGAAATGCACAAAGTTTTTCATGAACTGAAACATGCACTCTCCGGAGCCCCAGCCTGGGGCCTGCTGGATTATCTTCAGCTGTTTTATATGCATCTACATGAGAGGGATGGCTGTGCTACAGGCATCCTGGTGCAGAAACATGGGTCTCATTGCCGGCTTGTTAGCGTACTACTTGACTTGACTTTCGCCTGTGGTCCTTGGCATGCCAGATTGCCTTAGATCAGTGGCTTCATAGTTGGGACTGTGTGGTGCATGTTTCTCATTCGGTATTTAAATTTGGTGTTTTTTTTTTATTTTTTTTTACAATTAACACTCAATGATGAAAGCACTTGGAGATGACAGGGTAATAGAAAATGTAAACCAGACTTTGGGGTTTCATTTGACTTCTTTAGGATGCTCTCCTACTCAGCATATGACAGCAGCACATCGCTCAGGATAGGAGGTGATCATTCTTTCCAGTTCCCACATATCTTTGAAACACTCACCTCCTTAAATCCAGCCACTCTCCTTCCTTTGATTGAGGCAGAGTGAGGCAAATGAGCATGATTGCCATTCTATTATTGAGACGAGCATGTCTGCAAGACCAGGTTTATTGCAGACACCAATATCTAATTCTGATCTGATTCTCTAACAGTTCAGCATGTAGACCATCTGATAACAAACACCTTGCTGGCTACGCCGTAGTAAATGACTGGGTAGTGATAGAAGCTCAAGCGTTACCTAATGGAACCTCGGCACTAGCAGCTGAACTGTACACACTTACAATAGCATGTATTGTAGCAAAAGATAAATTGCAATCCTGTGATCCTGTGACACATGGAAATGCATTGGTTGATTCTGCAGCCAAACAAGCTGCTATTTCCTCTTCCTCCATGGTATGTCAATGTACCTCCTCACAACCTGCACATCCCATTAGTGTACATTTGGTTGCATGTCTTTCCTTGGTCTATCCTCCATGTGCTAGTACATGTTGCTCTAGGGCCCACACATGTAGAAAAGGGGGGATAAAGCAAGTGGTTGGACCCAAAATAACAAAAGTTGCTCGAAAGAAATACAGGTAAATTAATAACTCTATAATAAGTCTCCATATACTGTAGTGGATAGTCTATTAAAAGAATAAAAGTTTTACTTTAACTTTTACCTCTTCCAAAAATGATTGAAGCATGACCATTTGGAGGGAATAAACTTTGCAGGGAATAAACAGTGACAGCTTTTGTGGCAAAGATAACTTAACTTAGCTTAACAGTGCTAGGATTTCAATGTACTATAAAATGACTCAATTTGGTGAATTAAGAAAATATCTTATCTCTAATTAGATGTATATGGATTGGTGTAACATGTCTAAGGGGCATGAATATTTGAGATTCACTATATTACACTACACTATTCATCACATCACTACACTATTCATCACATTATTAATTCTACATTGCATTATTCATTCTTAATTGTTATATAATCTATTGATATTAATCTTTGTATACTTTGATTCACATGATGCTTGATTGATTAAAGTAGGTGTGTTTTACTCTCAACTCTGAAGGATATTATGGTAGGTAATTATTGTTGATCTTTTGATCAAAAAGGAGAAACTGTGAAGGAATACTGTATGTGCATATAGTATCATATATGAATACTCCTTAAACCAAGCAGACAGAGAGGAGCAGCAGGCTGTCCTCTCTCTGGTCAAGCCAACCTATCTTTATCCCCATTGCCATGGGGACCAGTGCTGAAGTAAACAATCTTACAGATTACAGATTTTTTTCACAAATCACACCCTGGTTGTGATTGCAGCCCGGCAGCAATTTGAAATGGAATGAAGCCTACCAATGGCACACAACCTAAAACACACAACACAATGCCCTTCCCTAACCTGCCTTTGCACTAAATTGCATCAAATTTTGTACCATGGCCATATAAACGGGATGAAGACAGGATTATCAAACTTGGACTTTACCTTTCACATCAAATCAAAGCATGCTTCGCCACCAGATTTGCCTGCTTCCAAAGGGATTCTCTCATTAGATTAGATTATTCTTGTAGACAGCTTTATTAATCCCCAGTGGGGAAACTCATTTGCCACCAAATCAAGTCATACAGACAACAAACAATATAGACATTGCATATTCATGATGAATATTTAATATCCAGGAATTCACATTATAGACACTACCGCTGACTATCCTTGTAACAAATTGGCCACAATTTTGCACATTGACCATACACGGTCCAGCCCTATACTAGGTTTTGACCAACTGTTGTTTACAGTGACCTTAATTGAGTCTGTGGTAAGGCCAATCAGCCAGCCTTTCTGATCATTTTATCGATCCTGTATTTATCATCTGCAGTGATGCTGCACCAACAGCAGAGCACAGCATAAAAGAGGACACTAGTTAAGATTCCCTGATAAAAACACGAAGAAGCTTCTTGCTGTTATCAAAGGATCTAAGCTTTCTCAAGAAGAATAGTCTTGACTGAGCCTTCTTGAATACAACCTCTATTCTTTTTTCAGTTTAATTTACTATCCAGATAGACAGGATATTTGTAAGACTGACAATTTACAAGACAATTTATATCTGCTGACCCTTAATTATCACTGAGAAGACTTTCTTCTTCCTTCTGAAATCAATAATTATCTCTTTGGTCTTCACAACATTCAATTTTTTAAAAATTGCATCACACCAGCTGACAAATAATTGGATCTCTCTTTTGTAGGCCAGGTCATTGCCTTGGTTAAGTAGACCCAATAGGGCAGTGTCATCCGAAAACCTTTGGATTTGACAAGACACCTGACTGTCTATAGTCAGTGGTATAGAGTGTGAATAAAAAGGGGGATAAAACTGTGCCCTGTGTGGCTCCTGTTTTAGTTAAGATAATGTGAGACAGTTTGTTATCAAGCCTGACAAACTGAGGTTGAGACAAGAGATAATCTAAGAACCAAGCGATAGTTGTGTTGTGCAGTTTTAAAATTCATTAATTTGTTAGCTAAAAGGTGAAAGGTGTTAGGGCTGAAAACATAGATCTTGCATTTCATCATGAAAATAAGGTTAAAAGAAGTCCAACTCAAACAATTTTACCTTGAAGGATTTTTGTCACTATTTCCATAAAAACAGAAAAAAATCATAACTAATAAAATAAAATATGTAGCCTATTGAACTTTCAAAGGGTTCTGTGAAGCTATGCCTGGGCAAAGTCGTGTCAATGAAATGTGAAAATTAAAACTGTCATAGGACTAAACCGAATACATTGTTGGAAAGGTCTTGACCTGGAGAGTAACATCATGCCAGTCTGAGGATGATACATGGCTTCTGCTTTGAAATATTGACCTCTGAACCTTGAACACGGTGCATGTTTGAAGGCTTATCATTCAACAACAGGAGGGGCTACAGACATAGAACCAGCTCTTATAGAAAACTCCTGACCTCAGCTCTCATGTGGGTATGGTCACTATTGGGCACCAACTGGGGGTGCTGTCAAATATGGAAAAAATTTTCACCCATTTAACAATTAGAATTCTAAAATCTGATAAAACACCAATGTGTCTCCCACCCCTAAAATCCCCTGGACTACCCACAGTGTAAGTGGGCAGTGTAATACTGCCAACGTCTAATTGTGGGGAATATATCAATATATTTTTAAAATACAATACCCATTAGAGACGCACCATAGAATTGTAACTAGTATCTTTACTAAATATATCAACAATCTACTACAGCCGAAACATACATCATACTGCATCTGGATGAACAGGGGGAAAAAAATCACAAGCATGTTAATCCATCTGGGATAGTTTAGCTGGTATTCTAGAAATGAGTTTTCAAGTTAGATTCACAGTCGGCAGGAGTTATGCAACCACCAACCAAGAGCGATTAAGGATAATTTTTTTGTAATTATGGCCTCCACATGTTTGTTTAGCCCCCTAAGGAATATAGTAAACTGCATTGAAATAATTCAGTTTCATTGAAAAAGTCTAGGGGACTGTGTACATGAAAACACTTAAAGATAGCCTAAGTCATCTACAAGTCCCAAACTGCATTGCCTCAAGAAATCAGCCAATCACAAAGCTTCAAATTCTGGATTTCAAATTGAATTAAGTGCCCCCCGGGGCACTCTAAAATCTGTGTTTTTTATTGAAAGAACATCATCAAAC